>OU343220.1:36744789-36842085 GCA_910596185.1 Chrysanthemum makinoi | reverse complement strand
TGTACCAAATTAAGGTATAATTCTGAGTCTATTTCTGGCATAACCTCATATTGATTATTTGCGGTCGAGCTTGAGAATATGTCCTTCATGTACACTAATCCTCAAGATTAGCGTAGATTCTAGCAACTTTCAACACCCTATGACATGTTCCCCTTTAGCTACATTTTTTTGGACCATTTTTAATTAACACAACCCAAGTTCATCCATTAGTAAGTATGTGGGTCTATATGGCCACCTTAAGTATTCTCAAAATTCCATTGAGAAATAGTGGACTGTTCGTTTAACTACATTATTTTTGGCCAGTTTAACTTAAAGCACAACCCAAGCTGATCCAAGCTAATTCCATTAAGAATAGTTTGGATGAAAAAGTGATCATAATGTTTTGAAAAAGGCGTTTTCGGCTTTTTCTTTTTCCAATGTGTAACACGTTTAGAAAATGTGATCCCAAACACCTCCTTGCTATAAAATTTACAAATAAGTAGTTATATTATATAAAACTTTTTGTGTGCTTAAAAAGCGGATATATACACTTAAATATGCATTCTCAAACACTAATCTTGACTTGTAATTGATATATTGTAGCACATGTTTTGTGCAGTTATTTGTTAGGTTAGTGTGATGGCGACCCGTAATTTGAACTAGAAATCATTGACATGAGTTTTTGAATCATTATTTTCACTTGATTTATGAGGTCATGACTGCATGTTTATTACTTTGTTGATCTGTCTTATTTATTCATTTTTTCCTTTATTTCTCAACCAAGTTTCGACCATTTATATTGTTCTGAGTTGGTGGTCGAAACAATTATTTCCATTGCAATAAGTGTGGTATGCATCGATTCCTTTTACCAATAGTCACATTCGACATTATGGTGTTAACTAAGTTCCATTAGCATCACGGTTCCTGGAGACTAAACATGGAATATCAAGAATTAAATGTGGTGATGTAAATATAGGCTGTTAGGATTTTTTTCCCTTATGATGATTTATTGTTAGTGCTAAAGATTCAGTAGTTTATATTAGTTTTTGTTAATAAGCTACAGCTTTTAATAGTACCAGTGGGAGTGACAAGCATGTGGGTCAAGTATGGATTGTGTTCTATCAATTTCAGGTCTTTTTAAATGTATTCTTTAATCTTTTTTGTAAAGTGAATAGAGTGGTGTTTGGCGAAGCTTATTGTGGACCATGTCATGCAGGTTGGTATCTTGAATGTGGAATCTAGAGAAGCTATACTTGAGAAAAAGCTTCATCTTCATGCCATTGAAAAAGAGGATTCAAAAGATACAAGTGTAATAAAGCCGACTCACCAGGTTTCAGTCATTCCTTAAATACCAATTCACAAGAGCTAATCGTATATGTCCCAAGTACATGTGAGTCACATTATGTTTATATTTATATATGATGTTGTTTATGTTGCTAGAAAGTTGAAAATTCCACTGACCAAAGAAAGCAAAAAAACTCTATCGGAAACTGTGGAAAAGATTCAGGAGGTGCAGCGGGATTAACATACAAAAGACCAAGATCCATGATGAGTTTAGGGACAAGATCGCTGGCTAAAAATTTTTAAATCTTCAGATATTTTATTTCTCATCATCCCACCTCTATAATTATTTTGGTACGGAGATGGGTTGGTTTTAATTTACCAGCATTATTTCGAGCGTTAGAGACTCACAATATTTTATTACTTACGTTACAGGTAATTACAGTTTTCGATGGTTAAGTTCAATTGTGTTTCCTTTTGTTTTATGACTGATTATCGCTTCAACCTCACTGGACATTTTATTCCATGGGTATTGACTTAAATGGTAACATAAGTCAACATAGAGGCTGAGAGTGGCATGAAAATACCTTTTGTTGACAACGATTACACCATGATACTATTATGTTTGCTACTATTATGATTACACCATAGTACTGTTATCCAAAAGTACGTTTCTGTTTTGCTTGTTGAAATATGCTTTGCATGTCATGTCTTGCTATAAAAACTAATGTTTGATCTATTTTGTTACAGCTTTTATGCACAAGGTCAAAACTACAAGAATAGTTTAATTGGATAGCCTTTGTGATTTGGTAGCGAAACTTCTCAAATGATATATACCTTATGTTATATGTTTTATGATGCTACTTTCTTGCAATGTACACATAAACCATAAAACATCATGTGAATGTTATATGTTTTATATTATTGGATAAAAGTACATAGGTCGGATTCGGACTGTAGCTTTGTTAGTTCTCTTTTCGTGTGTTAACTTAAATGTACATAATGCATTATTCATTATTTATTTACATCCGGCTACAATTCCTTATGTTATACTATGAAGCTAGCCCGCCCATGTGGGCGGGCTATGAAGCTAGTATGCAATATTAGAATACTTAGTTTTACTATAATATTTTCCAAGTTTTGCGGTTTTGGTTGTAAACAGTTGGATTATGGTGGCCTTCAACGGTATTTACATATTTCAACCATGGGAAGAATCCGGTAAAAAGAAAAACTAAAATGAGAAGAATAAGAAAAAATTTTAGCCACATATTCCAAATAAGGGAGAGGTTTTCAATGGGAGATGCATTTATTTTAATAGGTGCATCTAAAATGTGTGATTGTGATTTTTTCTTATCATTCTCATTTTAATTTTTCTTCTTATTTGATCCTAACTCTTTCAACCATTTCATTTTTGCCAAGTTTGAAGCTGGCCAAGTCGAGAGTTGAAAAGGATATAATTAAACCCAACAAACGGTTAAAGACTTGAAGTATATTTAATGATGTATGCTTTACATAAAAAAAGAAATGTTATCCCACATTGATTGGTCATAACAATGAAAGACCCTCTATAACTGTCATTTCATTTTAAATATTAAGATTAGCCGGAAATAACTTTGAAGCGAAATTATATAAATCTTTACGAGGATACCTTTCAAATTTATTTCAAGCTCTTCTTTTTATATGATAGAAGACCAGCTAGTCACTCTCGTGTACGTGGTTTTGACATAAATCGCATAAACTCGCTCTTCTTTTTTTGTGATAGAAGACCAGCTAGTCACTCGCTTGTGAGCGGTCTTGACATAAGTTGCATTAACGAAGTTTAGGAACAAGTCAAACTCAGTAAATACTTTTATATAACATATTATAAAGTTTTTTGCGTACATGGAACTAAAGTATATAAGTTTACATAATTTCACAACAATATTACAAAAAATTGAAATATAGTTCTCATGTATTTTTTTAAGGTGTCTCAATAACTCGCGTTTTACTTCGATATTACTCGGGCTGGCAGAAAAACCCGAACTCGACTGTGAAATCCAAGACCCGAACTAACTGGGCGCTATCAGGGTTATGAGGCGGGTTTGCGGCTTAAACTGAGATTTTAATCGGTTTGAGGCGGGGACTGATGAATAACATCCCGGCCCGCCCCACCCGAATAATATATATGCATATACGTATATATCTATATTCATATAGTATTATGAAAATATCTATGTAATATATATATATATATATATATATATATATATATATATATATATATATATATATATATATATATATATATATATATATATTGGATAAAGATCAAATAAAAAGACAAATATCCGTAAAAAGATAAAAAGAATTTTTTCAAAAAAATTCTCAAAAATTCCCAAAAAATTGCAAAAGATCGGGTATGATAGTGCATGAAAAAGTTGTGAAATTTTTTTTTTCTAAAAGTGGATATTTTTTCAGAAAAAAAATTATGAAAAAATTCGTTTGCGCATTAAATCGTTTTTTTGTGCATCAAAAATTGTTTTACCCAACTTATTTTGACTTTTTTCATCAAAATAACATTGCGCATCTAACTAAAACAAATTGAAAATTTTGTGCATCAAAATTTTTTTGCGCATCAAAAATCGTTTTTTGTGAATTAAAAAAAACGTATCAAAACTCAAAATTATAAAAAATGTTTTCACAAAAGTTTTATGCACCAACATACCTGATCTTGTGGAATTTTTTGGAATTATTAGAGAATTTATCAAAAAAATAAATCTTTTTATTCTTTTTACTTTTGTCTTTTATTTTAACTCTACCTATATATATATATATATATATATATATATATATATATATATATATATATATATATATTATAAGATTAATAAAATTGTATCATAGAAACTTGTTTAGTTTCATTTTTATTTGTAATTTGTAACGCTGTAATTTATCTTTATTTACGCATAATACTATCGTTGGAAACTTAATAAAGTTTATTTGTAATAAATTATCAATAGGTCCTTAATTCCTTAAGTTATTGTTAGCGATGTAAAATTAATAAATGTGAAATGGTGACGCTTTGGTCAAGAATCGCGCCCAAAGAGAAAACCCCGATAAAATCTTCGACTAATACTGGGCGAAGAGGACTTTGGTAATCGGATTTGGGGATGGGGATATCCGCCCCACCCCAAACCCGCTCCATTCTAGTAGGTACAACAAACCAAGAATTAAAACATAAAAGGAAGAGTTAATTACACAAGTGGTCACTGTGGTTTGTTGGATTTTTCACTCTCAGTTACTAAACTTTTATTTTTACTGATTCAGTCATTGTGGTTTCTTGTTATTAAGGATCCAGTCCAAATCCGTATAAAATGACCAAAAAGCCCTTGTTACCTTCTTTTTCAAATGAGTTAATTACATAAATGATCACTGTGGTTTTCAAATGACAATTAAGTAACGACCGTTAGTTCTTTATACTAACGGTCGTTAGTAAACTCACCGAAATTTGGTTTTTCTTACGTTTTCGTCCATTTTTACACGTTTTCGTCCGTTTTTACACGTTTTCGTCCGTTTTTACATGTTTTCGTTTGTTTTTACACGTTTTCTTCTGTTTTTACATGTTTTCATCTGCTTTTTACATGTTTTCGTCCTTTTGCCGTTTTCCTCCATTTTATACGTTTTCATTACGTTTATACGTTTTTGATTCGTTTTACCGCGTTTTCGTCCATCTTTATACGTTTTCATTCGTTTTGCACGTTTTCGTCCCTTTTTAGACGTTGTCTTCCGTTTTTACTCATTTTCGTCTTTTCTTACTCGTTTTCGTCCGTTTTTACATGTTCTCTTCCGTTTTTACATGTTTTCGACTGTTTTTACACGTTTACGTCTGTTTCTACATGTTTACGTCTGTTTTTACATGTTTTCACCCGTTTTTGAACGTTTTCGTCAATTTATATACGTTTTCATTCGTTTTGCACGTTTTCGTCTGTTTTTTCACGTCTTCGTCCGTTTTTACATGTTCTCGTCTGTTTTTACACGTATTCGTCATTTTTTGCATGTTTTCATCAAGTTTTAAACGTTTTCATTCGTTTTTGCACATTTTCGTTCGTTTTACACGTTTTCTTCCGTTTTTACTCATTTCGTCCGTTTGTACACATTTTTGTCCATTATTACACGTGTAAAAATGAAATAAAATGTGTAAAAACGGTATTAAACGTGCAAAAACAAATGAAAACGTATAAAAATGGACGAAAACATGTAAAAACAGACGAAAACGTGTAGAAAAGTCGAAAACATGTAAGGCAGCGAGAAAAACAAACGGACAAAAACGTAGGGCGGAAATGAGTAAAAGCGGACGGCGTGTAAAGCCGGCGATGCAAAGCGGCAACATATAAAATGGGCGGCGTGCAAAAGCGGGGCAGCGATAAAAACGAGCGAAAACATGTAACGGCGAAATGTGTATGTAAAAAACAATATGTAAGCGGACGAGCGTGTAAAGATTTGAGAACGGTAAGCGAGCGTGTACTTGACAGCATGCAAAAGAAAGCGTATATAAATGGACGGCGTGCGCGGATAAGCGTGTGGCCGAATGGAATGAAAAAGCGATATAAATGGACAACGTTAAAAATGGATGAAAGCGGTAAGCGAAGCGTTTGAAAGGGACGAAAGCACGCAAAACTAATGAAAGCGTATAAAAATGAACGGCGTGCAAAAGGTGTAAATACATGGAAAAATGTAAAGCGGACTAAAACATGTAAAAGCGGACCGTGCAGCGGGGAAGCGAGTAAGCGGAAGAATACGTGTAGCGAGCAGCGTGCAAAAGCGAATGAAAATATATAAATGGGCCAGCGGATGGCGTGTAAAAAGAAGAAAGCGGGTAAAACAAACTAAAACATGTAAAACGAGCAGCGTGTAAAAACGAGCAGCAGTAAAAGCGGAAGAGAACGTGTACAAACGGACGAAAAGGTGTGAAAATGGACGAAAACGTAAGAAAACCAAATTTTTGGTTATTTACTAACGACTGTTTGTATAAAGAACTAACGGCCGTTACTTAATTGTCATCTGAAAACCACAGTGATCATTTATGTAATTAACTCATTTGAAAAAGAATGTGACAAGGGCTGTTTGGTCATTTCATACGGATTTGAACTGGATCCGTAATAACAAGAAATCACAATGACTGAATCACTCAAAAAAAAGTTGAGTGACTGAAAGTGAAAAATCCAACAAACCACAGTGAACATTTGTGTAATTAACTCTAAAAGGAAAGTACAAGACAAGAGAAAACCATCAATAAAACTTCATTTCATGCCGGGATACATCTTTGAAAAATATATATGTTTAAACTTCATTCTTGTTATTCATGTTCTTCCGCATATCACCATCTTCTAAATAATGGACGACGTAATGGATGTGTTCTTTCACATGTCGCCATCTTTGTATTTGGCTATGTTATCGACTTATCGTTGTGCTTAAAATAATGGATGACGAATGAAGGATCTATTTTGATTTTTCTTCAATTATGAAAGCAAAATGTATTAATATGATTGTTGACGAATTCCCATATTAGTTCTTCATAGTTGTCAAATATATCAATGTTATATTTAAGAATTGAATTTGTAAAATGCACATTACTAATCGCTTTGCATTTTTTTTCAAGCTAACTTAATTGGAGAAAAAAGATTATCATGTTTGTCATTGTTATTCATATGAAAGTTTAGAATGTGACAACCTTAACCCATTCGCTTACAAACAGTTAGTATTTTTTACTATCAATTAGTTTATCTTTATTTCTACTAAGATTTTTTCCAAGCTTTAGTTCTGTATATTTGCATTATGGTGATCGTCAACCTGTATAGTATATTATTTCAGCCATTTCATTTAGCTAAGTTTAAAGTTAAACCATTCGAGAGTTGAAAAAGATATATCTCAGAAGATATGGTTGCTATATTTGAGAAATGAATTTGTAAAATGCATATTACTAATTGCTTTGCATTCTTTCAAACTAACTTAATATAAACAAAGAGATTATCATGTTTGTCATTGTTAACGAGTATTAGAATGTGACAACAATAACGGATTTGTATAAGAACAATTATTTTTGCTAACAATTAGTTTATCTTTCTACTATAATATGTTCTAAGTTTTAGTTGTAAACATATGGATTATGGTGACCTCAACCCGTATAACATTTTGGAACCATCTCATTTTAGCTAATTAATTTAACTTGAAGTTGACCCATTCGACTGGTGAAAAAGATTTAATCAAACCCAACAAAGTGTTCAAGTAAATTTTCCGTTATTAGGATCCATGCTTACGACAAAAAAAGTTGGCATTAGATATTGGAATTTGTTGTCTCATTTAATTAAGTTTGTGTTTTGATGTTATCCCACATTGATTGGAGTCGAAAATGAAAATAAGTTTATAAGGTTCATTTCACTTTAAGAATTTGAAATCTCTCTAAGTGATGATTGAAAATGCAAAACTCTTTCAATCATTCTTATGAGATTTCTTTACCGCTTATTCGATCAATGCGTGAGACAACGCAAAAACTCTATTCCATGAGATTTATAAACTCACATGCATCCTTGTCCACTAAAAACATAAACTTTCTTTAATGATACCACAAATCTCTTGAGAGATTTTTTTACCACTTATTCGATCAATCTGTGAGACAACATAAAAACTCTTTTCCATGAGATTTATAAACTCACATGCATCCTTGTCACTAAAACATAAACTTTGTTAAATGATGCCACAAATTCAATCGAATGGTTGGTCGGGTAGGCGACCGAGTGAGGGGAAAAAAAAGCCAACGACTTTATTTAGTAACTGGTGGGGTGTTTGTTTTAAAAAAAATCTTTAAAAAGTAAAATAATACCACACCACTTCTCTTATAAATACCGCACCACTTTCATTTTCTACATTTTTCCTATTCTTCAACTTATATACTCTACTTAATGCAACTCAAAAAATGTCTCAAAAAATTTCCAAAAAAAGACTAACAAAACGTCTAAAACTTTCCAACATCAAATCTCGCTAACCGGTCACCCACCACCCATTAATTTTAGCCCCGCAAGTTTCCACATCAACAACCACAGTATCAAAATAATTTTTTTTAACCTACGTATAACCAAGCGATGTACCAATAATAATCTCAATATTATCATCAGCAAATTGTAATGTTTTTATTTTTATTTTTATTTGAGTTATTAATGTAATGTTTTTAATTATTAATGAAATTTTAATTTTATTGTTTAAAAAAAACGAAAATGAAAAAAGAAATTGATGATCGCAATCACCATTACGGGTACTTGGTCATGCTGATGCTATAAGGAAGAAGAAAAAAAGACTGTTGACAATAAGGTACCTCAAAAAGGTATTCACAAAACGATGATTATATACTTATCCAAACACTAAAATAGCCTTATATTAACTATACAAGTTAATAAGCAAATAATCTATATCTAACAAAAGGATTTTGCTAGCTTGTGTAAATTTGACCCCGAAAATCTTAATTTGTTCAAGTATTTACAACTTTCACTTTTAAGCAAAGGAAAGGTTATACAAACCTCTTTTTTTTTTTTTACAAAGGACACCCTTCCATTTTTTTTTAATTTATTATTATTATTATTATTATTATTATTATTATTATTATTATTATTATTATTATTTTTATCAAAAACTATAAACCTTAAATTACGAAACATAAAATATAAAGTTTAATTAGTCAAAAGGTTAAAACTAACAGAAACATGGAACAAAAACTGTAAACTGGAAAGACAAAAAAGAATCTTTTGACCCATCCATTTCACATCATAGAGGGTTTGTATAACACAACCCTTTAAGCATATATAACATCTCTTTTGGTGACACAAATTCTTTTTATATAGATGTGTACATTAGTAACCGCTTAAGTTTGTCGAGTTATGATCGAATGAGAAAAAAAACACAACCATATATTTCAGATGCACTTACAAAAGTATATGTATCTCAATGGCCAAAAATACTTGTGTCTAGTTTTCTTTCTAATCCTTGTGTTAAGTTTGTCATTAAAAGGATCAGTGTGTTTCCGTTTAATTTAATCTTAACGACATGGTGATTAACTTATAATTATTTAATTCATTCAAAAATTTGTGGTCACAACGAGGGGTGAGAACTGAGAAATACCATCACGCTTTAATGGCACTCTTCATTCTTAATCGACGTTAAACTGTAGAACTTTTTTACCCAATTACAAATCGTCTACCACTCATTACCAAATTTCTTATTTGAAAAACGTAAACGAATAACTCACTACTCAACTGTTTAACCCCATTACCACCAATAATTGAACAATCGCCGCCAAAACAAGGTACGATGTGAGTGTTTTCGAGGGGCAAGTATGTGTCACATTTGACAGAAAACAAATAGACACAAACACGATGCTTATCATTCATCATGGTAGTCACAATCCTTGCAACACTTTGCGCCATTAACAGATATCTTCAGCAAATGTGATGTCATATATAGAATGCAGTGCACAAACACCATTCAACAAAAAACATTGGACATGAAATGGCATAGTTCAACCCAACCCAACCCAACCCATTTTGACGCAAACCAACAAAAAAACACATTAGGACATGCTACTTGTCCCACCTATTTTGCCCCTCTACAAATGAGTAAAAAGGTCGCTTTAACTTACAAAGTGTGGAACTTTTAAATATTTTCACGGGACAAATCCCGGTCAGCAAACTAATTGAGAGATAATTTTCAAATTTCTATGAATGATGATTATAGAATGAATTTGGAATTGAAATCATATCATTTTCCAAACCGAACACCCCTAGGATTTACAATCGCAAGGGAATATATATTTGCAAACCGTGTGTTTCGGATGAACACACACTGTTTCTAACCGTGTCATAAAGTAATCTGTTTTCACTTATTACTCAACTCTACATAAAACATGTATGCGTATCTATATCTGTAAATGTGAAGAACCTGTAACCTTCCGATAATGGAAGAAGCATTTCTAAACTGTGAAATCAATCGAGCCTGTAGGTCGTCCCATCGATCGATGTCATCCTGCACTCTTTTAAATTTCTGTTGATATTTCTTCACCATTGCCTCCATTACGAACCAATATATGATAAACAATCTTTCACCACCCGATTCTGCATTTCGTCAAATACTAAAAGTTAGGGTGTGTTTGTTTTTTAAAAAAAAATCTTACTAGCCCTCTTACTCTTACCAGTAAGAGGTGGGCAGACGTTTTGCTTGTTTGTTTTTTTCTTTTGAGTAAGACCCAGTTAGACATATAACATCTTACTCAATAAGAGGTAGGGGGTTTGTCTTATGGCCTCTTACTCGTTTTGTAAAGTTTATATAATATATTTGATTGTTTATTAACTATGTTATATTTATGATAAAAAGTCTTGTTTCATATTTACATAAGTTACTTATTATCGCATTGCGTTGGTTTAATAAACAAATTGCAAAAACGAGCACTTAAAATCATTCGGACACTCATACAAAAACAAACAACATTATTTCGTTTAGATTTAGACTTTCTAGCCACCTCTTACCAGTAAGATGCGGTAGTCAGATTCAGACCAAAAACATCTTAATGAAACAAACACACCCTTAGTACTAAATACAAAATAGGAACCCATATTTTTCTACTAGGCGTGTTTTAAAGTGAGTTTAATACTGAAAATAAGATAATCAAGTAAAGCTAAGGGTGCGTTTAGTTGGAGAAAAAAATTAGTTGTTTTCTATCTCTAGTTTTGTAAAAATTTAGATGGGAAATTTATCTCCACAAAACACTTGAAAATATAGAAAATGCGTTTAGTTGATATTTGTATTTTCTATTTTGAAAAAAGGAGGGGGGTTGGGGGTTACAAAGGAAAACAAGGAAAACAACTTAAATTTGTTTTCTAATTTTCCTTGTTAGATTGGGAATAGGGGATTTTGTGTTTTGCAAAACTTTTTTTTGGAAAATGATAATTTGAACGCGATTTCTATTTTCCTTGTTTTCCACAAAATATTTTGTGGAAAACAAGGTTGTTTTTCCCCAACTAAACGCACCCTAATATTTTGCATTTATGACCTGGATATAAGACAATAAAGGGGATATCTATTATCTATTATATATAATAAAATAAGCTTTTGTACAAGCCTACTAAGCACCTTGCATTAAAAATTGGTTTAATGCCTTACCTTATTTAGCTTCTAAGTATAATTAGTTTATGCAAGACGTTTTTAAAATGAAGGTATTGAAACTGATAATTTTGTATTTAATGTGTTTAAGAAAATAAGTCAACACGGTATTGAAATTGATAATTTTGTATACTTCTCTCTCTCTCTACACGCTCCTCCTTATCAAAACATCACTTCCATAAATCAGAAAAAGCTCCGTATATCAAAAATCTATTCCATAAATCAAATAAAAACCTTTGATGATGAAAATCCATAGAATCACTTGCTCCTTACGTTTTGGTCTCCTCTATTTTCGATTACCGATTGTAACAGATGTTGATTTGTAAATCTGTAAGTTACCTCCTTTCTATCCCCATTTAATACTTTTTTCAATTTTTCCCATTTATTTTCTATCCCCGTTATGTTGATTTGTAACAGATGTTGATTCAATCTTCCTCTATACGATTCAATAATTTCGGTAAGTTCTAATTGTATTGAATCGATTAGGTTTGTATTATTGCTGATTTTTTTATGGTTATTATGTGATTGAAAAGTAGTGGAAACCCATATATCCGATTGAAAAGTAATGAATTTGATTTTTTTGATCTATTTTTGTTTGTAGCAGGTTTTATATGTAACAGGTTTCTATTAGTTTTTTCAATTTAATTTTGTGTCTATTGATTTTGATATGTGTGATTCGATTGTTCTAATATTTTTTTCAATTTGATATGCAGGTGTACAATTACCTATCTCAAAGTCTCCATTCAGTTTCAATCGAAACATTACATCATTCGATTAGTAAGTATATCTATTAGCTTTTTTAGGGTTTTGATCTAAATCTCATATGTGTTAACATCAAGCTGTTAGCATCACAAAAAGCTATTAACATCGGGTCTATAAGCTTTAGCATCACAAAAAACTTATTTGTAGCTTGAAAACCAAAACAAAGGCTGCAAAGTTAGTTCATTTATAACTCTTTTTCATGTTTAAAGAACATATAAATTTTACTATATTTGATATGTTACAGTGTTTTAGTTTAATTATTGTTGATTGTATGTTTGATTGTTAATGTTGATAAGATTTACTGTTATTTTGATTTTTTTTGTTGGTCGGATTATAATTGAATGTTTGTTAATCATCGGTTAAATGTTTCAAGTGGGTTGTTATTGAATGTTTATGGATGGTAGTATTATAACCCAAACACAAGTTTATTTTATTTTGATAATTGTTGGCAGTTTTTGAGTTTACTGAATTATGAAAACATAATAAGCTGTTTTTAGAAGCTATTGTAATGTGCTTATCTAAGGGGGTTTATAATGATCACAAGGTGATAAATAAGCATAAGCTCTTTTACAAGAATTGCTCCGGTGTATTTTTAAAATAAAGTTTTCAATGAGTTTAATTGCGTTTACTTTTGGGGTTTTGAAATGTAGGGTTTCTGTTATGGTAAATCGTCATTATGTTTTGGTTTTTTGGCGGTGAATACGGGTGAGTTGGTGGAAAATAATGAGAATGCTGAAAGTTGACGGAAAAGTGATGTTGTGAATGCGTTAGATGGAGACCATGTCAGGCAAGACTTATGTCTTATGAATTAGCCGTAAGCTTAACTAAAAATAAGGTCTTAAGTTGGAAAAATAAGCTAACTCAAACACCCAAAAAGAATCAACCTTGACGCTCGGATGAATAACTAAGTCCATACTTTCAAAACATTTTTGCCTTTCTTTTTTATGTATATTATTTTACTAATCGTTGTTATGTGATTTGTAGACTCGGGCTGCTTTTTGTTCAAACAAGATCAGGAGGGCCTATGTTAGCAGTTAGAGGCTTCCTAAGTCAACATGATCGCATACTTGCAACAACGTTTGTTTTAGATAACACTATTAAATGTCAATAACATAGAGTCTTACAATAAAAAGAGTGATTTTTAAAGTACAAACACGACAATATGAACTTCAACATATGTAACTTGCTTGGTTCAAGACCATGCAATCAGGTAACAATCGTTTGGTATTGTCTTGGTCTTTGGAATGGGTTTGTTCAGTGGGTTAGTTGGGTGTTTGGGTTTAAGCGTTTTGTTCAAGGACAGTATGTAGATATGTTTTTGAGTGTATATATTATGCAGGAATCCACAAGTGGATCTACAAGCTCAGGATCGTGCTCATAGAATCGGGCAGAATAAAGAAGCTCAGGATCATGATCACCTTATAACCACCTTCTGCACTGAGGTTCTTATCATTTAATTGTTGCTTCAACGTTGGAAACAACTTAAATATTAAATGAATTATATGGTAACATTTTATTTTTTAATCTTCTGTAACAGTATACAATAGAGGAGAAGGTCATTGAAAGAGTATGTAGATATGCTTTTGAACAATTGCTCTTGGTTGCTGGTGTTGCGTGAGAGAGGTTAGCAATCCCAAACACACCTAAATCTGTTATTTGTTTGTTTTCCTGTTATTATTAAAATATTATATAGTATAGATAAATTCAAACTCTTCAGTTGATTATTGGATTCCGTAGACCGGGCATATCTGTTAAGCAATTGTAACTACTCAAAGTGGATGCTAAACGCATAGGTGCTCATATAAGTAGGCAAGTAGCATTGATATTTAGAACAGACCAAAACAAAATTCCATGATATAGATTTTTCTAAACGCATAGGTGCTCATATAAGTAGGCAATTAATTGTTGCAGCTGATGTGGGATGTCTCAAATTTATAATTGTTACAATTTTAAGAACTGTGTGCATTTAAACCATACCATATATGATTCGTTATTCTTTATCATAGTGATGTGAGAAAGTACTGATTCCTTTGTTAAATTTTAGTCCATTGACTTCTAACATAATTTATCTTTATATCCCGGGAGAAGTGATCGATGTGCTTCGTGGTAAGGAGTGGAAGAAACTTGACAGTTGTGGCCATAGAGTTTGACCTTTGATGGGTTTTCTAAGTATGATGCATATGGTATTATGGTAATGTGTTCATTTGGTGCTCTAGAAAGAGCATATCGAAGGATAGTTAATTCTTTGCTGAAAAATGTTGACCGAATTAACTTATTAAACGTTTTAAGTTAATCTTGGGATGCAATGTGTAAGCACCAGAGAAAGTTGATTCTAAAGAGGCAGAGAATAAATGCCCAGAAAAAGTCCAATTGGTAATGCAATGTATCATGATCACCTTATAACCACCATATGCAGAAAAAACATTATTGTGTGTGTAGTAATATTGAAAATTGTTGATATATATCTAGATTGATCTTAGTAGGGCCAATAAGTCGAAATCATGCTTACAAAGGTTAAAATGCCACTTTCTAATAAGACGGTAAGGGAATGATGTGATATGATATGTTTATCTTCTTCTATTTTCATATTTTTAATCAGAACATTTGAATGATAGTGGCAACTTTTTTCTCTCATATGCAGCGCGCAATATTAGCTATGGATGGAAAAATTCTAAACGTTGATCAGCTAAAATCTATTTTAAAATGGATTCCTACGAGAGAAGAAATGGCAAAACTCAAGGTGAGTGAAGTCATTACTTATTTGATGCATCTACTTTGAGATACTAATTTTCAAATGTTTTTCTTGCTCAGAATATATCATTGAGACGAGATACGAATGAGCAAGTTTGAAAAGGTGGGTATCAAGATCATTATATGTACATTTATTTTCATTCTAATGATCTATTCCTGAATAACTTATTAGTAATCTGGGGTGGTGTAAGATTCACACTTATCCATTTTAAAAGTCCAATATTTGACTATTTTGCGTTATATCGTGGAGCTAATGAAGGTGCCACGTATGGAGTCGAAAGTAATGATCTTTTTGTTCAAAGTTCAATTTATCTGAGGTTTGTGGTTATGTTTTAAATACGTGGTAATATTTACATGTTACATTATTTGTTTATTTCATAATAATTGGTTTAGCTTTTTCAGACTTGCAAAGTTTAAGAAGAATCTAAATGCAGTAAACTCTGCATGTCACGAGGTGCTCCACTATTATAAATATTCTTGTGGTTTTAATTTTGTGGCTACTATAAATGGGTCGATTTGGGTTACATTTTACTGTTACAAAAGTTAAAAATGAAACTGTCACTAATGGAGGCTTATTTGCAGAGTGTGCAACCTAAGCAAACGACATCACATGTTTTTTAAGCAAAACTGGGGCATTTTACATACCAAATTTTTAACAAATTTAAATTTAACAAATATTTTAGTGGCGATTCTGTGAAGTCTGTTAGTGGCGATTCATCACTTTAGGCACAAATCAAGTTGAGAATACTGAACCAAATAATTTTATTGTTCTTTGTTTGTGTAAAATTGCACAAAAGGACCTACGAACCAAATAATTTTGTGCTGATTCTGTGAAGTCTGTTATTTGATGTACAGTTCCAAATAATTTTATTGTTCTTTGTTTGTGTAAAATTGCAGCCGAAACTGAACCAATGAAAAAAGCCGCAACTAAACCACCTCCAATTAGACCCAAGAGAGAAGCTAAGGTACATGGTTAGTATTTGTAATTTAAAGGTGTATTTGGGAATATGATTTCAAACCACTATTGCTTATTTGTATGAACAAATAAGCAGATACAATGAGCTTAAAGACCACAGATTGCTTTTAAGCACTTCTTCCAAACACGCCTTAAACTAATTTGGCACACAAGCTAAAAGGACCTAAGGATGATTAAATTAAGCTACTGGTAGTACTAAATGCTTCTTAAGATCTGATTAAGCTACAAAGAAACACAAATAACCACTAAGAGTCTGCTGTGAGAACAGCAGCTATGAGGTTTCTATGGGGCAGTTTCAAGGTAAATTTTAAGCTACCACATAAGCTCTAATTCCCATAACAAGCTAAAATAGATCAATATTGATGACCAAAGAGCTTGAAAAGCCAAAATTCCAAGGCTAAAGAGCTTTTATTAGCTTATTAAAGATCTGATAATGAGGGTGCTTAAGCACTTTTTTCTGGTGTTTTTTTTAGTATAGCTTACGTGGATTTTGATATTTTTGATTCATGATATGGAGTTATTAATGTGTAAATAGCTACCCCACCATTTCTATCCATTGTCCCGATAGACACTTAAAAGACTAATTATGTTGAACATATTTCCTAAGAATGGTAAAGGCATATACTTTCTGGATGACAAGAGTATTAGGACAAGTGAAGAATTCAATTATGTCCAACATATTTCCTAAAATATTTGTCTTTTTTTATGGCCAAGCATCATAATACAGTTTACTTCTCTGATAGGTATCACGCAAGAAAACCCTACTCAACAAGCTTTTAAAGTCTCTGAGGAATAAAGGAGCTACAGGGAGAAGTAAAGATCATCATGCGTAAAAGGTACTATAATTTTCTTATGTACTTGATATATTCATTCATTTATAACCAGAAAAATATGTAGTAGATTAATTGTTGGAAGATTACAAGCATTTTATTTGGTGATGAAACGGGTCGTTGTATTAAATGAATTTTGGTTGGGGAATAATTAACTACAATTTAAATTGGATAACATCGAATTTTTTTCATATCGTTTTGTTATTGTTAATTGCTTTATTGTGTTACTTACATATTTGAATAATAGAAATAGATTTGAGATTAATCGATAGTATTTGACCTCCGATAACATCGAATTTATAGCTTATTGGTTTGTTATTTCTAATTATTGATTAGTGATGGTTGCTCTACTAGGTTTGTTAATGGGTGCGATGAATTAGGATTTTGACTCAAACTGTTTTCCGAGGAGTTTTTGGTAATGGTTTTGTGTGTCGCCTTCTGTTTAAGTTATGTTTTCGATTCAGAAGGTATTTGTTATGGTATTTTCATTTGGTTATTGGCATGTAGGTGGAGAAACAACGACTACATATAATTGGCAAAAAAGGTAGTCTTTCTTTTGGTCAGGTCAATATGGATTGCACATCTATTCGTCACGGGAGGTCGGTTGGGTGAATGGTTTTGTAGGTGATAAATCAAATTCTTACTGTGATATTTGGATTATTTGCTATGGTGGATCGCATATCTATTTGTCATCGCAGATTCATTAGGAGGCTGGTTTGCATGTGCACAAATGTATGCAGGGAGTTGTTGGTAATGTCTAACTTATAACTTTATTTCAAAATTATTTTGGTTTATCCAACAGAACCGCGGGGTTAAGGTTTTGTAGGTTCAAGTATTAGAGTTGGGTATATTGATAACGCCACATAAGGAATTTATGTCAGATTAGTAGGGTTATCGGTTCGTATTGTTTCCAACTATGATTTCACTTTGGTTGCCCTGCTTGTGATGTTAGATTCATTGGGTTTGTTAACGGGTGTACCTAAATGAGTTATGGTAACGGTTTTCAGGTTCTTTTTTGTGTCGCCCTTTATTATAACTGATAGTTTATTTTTGGCTTAAAAGGTATTTGTTATGGTGGATGCATGTGGTTGTGTGGTGCGTAGGTGGGAGAAAGTGTGACTAGATAGTAGATATTGCTGCATAAGGTAGCTTCTTCCTTTAAATATAGTTCAGTATTGGTTGCAGCGGTCGGTTGGGCCGGTTTTGCGGTGATGATATAAAAGCTATTTTTGTCGGTGGACCGTGAATCATGCGATTCAGGCGTGGGTCGGTTCATATGTGTTTAACTTATGAATTGAGCTGGTTGTGTCGGTAACCGGTAACTTATTTTGATAATATAGCGGTCGTTTAGACATCGGTATGGTATTAAGGTTTTGTAGGTACAACAAATTGGGGCTGGGTACACCGGTAACGTTTACTAAGGAATTCATGATGTTAGATTTGGGATTTTGATAAGTAACTTTAGTTGGCAAACTATCCGGTATTCTTTTTTAAGTCTTATCAACACACAGGTTCTACATGTTGCCCTTTTCACCGGGAGATGGCACAAAGTTGATGATTATGAAAAATGGTTTGCAATAGGTCACAAGGAGGTACACATTTGTTTATTATTTGTCGTAAGTTTACCTATTACTCTATTCACTTTTCTACATAGTAAGATATAAATTTCTCTTTGTTACAGGCTGAAGTGGTGTTTGCAGAGTCATTAGATAGCATGGTATCGTCAAAACCTGTTCATGGAAGTTCAACAACCCATTTTCAACATTGGTTGCTTTGGTAGCTGTTAATCCTTTCATTATGTGTTCTAATTGCATGTATGGAGTTCTCATATTCCCATGATGTAGGTGTTGATAGTAGTGTTTGCTCGAGTCGAGGGTTTAAGTACAGTGGTAATAGAGTTGCAATGATTATCTGACTCTATTTAATTTGAGATTCAAATTCAAAGAAACTTTTGTTAATGAGATGGGTGTTGGCGAACACGATTTAAAGTCGTTTTACTTCTTAGGATATGAATGTTTTATATGAATATATATACCTTATCTAAAGTGTTCTATATCTATGTTATATATGCATTAAACCAAGAATTCACAATGCCTCTACCTGACTTAAGCATGAAATGTTAATGTATTGTGTCAGTTGCTTATTGCATAGGTGTTTCGGTTTGCATTTATAATTTTCTTAATGTTTATTATTAGATTTTCATTCAATCGTTTAATAATGAATAAGATAATTGGTACTTGGACTGTTTGTTACAGAAGATTAATAGTGATGTAATGTAATAATATAATTTTATTGATAATGGCTTGATGGTCTGACTTTTCTACTCCAAGGTTGAGGATTACTCCGTCAGATAAGCGTTTGCCTCTTAAGATTGTCAGGAAACAATATTCGATATCAGTATCTTTTGCCACGACAATCAACAAAAGCCAAGGGCAATCATTTTCTAAAGTAGGTTTGTACTTGCCCTGTAACGCCCCGACCCGACAAGGGTAAAGTAATCACAAATAATGGTGTCATATCAAAGCAAACATAAATATCCAAAAGAAGTCTTAACATAAATGCGGAATAATTCAAGTCAACATGACTTCAATACATAGGTCCCAATGGAAAATAACTCCAATAGAAATAATCTGAAATAACAAAGTCTTAAATGGCATCATAAGATCAAACCTAAATATCTCTAAGGTAAGTCCACTCATGCACTCATCCCAAAGCAAAACCCAACTCCAATGCTTAGATACCTGCCGCGGAAGAAAGAAATCGCGGTGAGCTTCAAAAGCTCAGTGAACAGATATAAAAGCAAAGCAAGTACGAAACGATATCGAATACGGAATATAGTGAACGAAAGATAGCAAAATCATAATCATTTTCAAAGTATAAATTCAGATTATCGAATAAGTTTTATAGTTAACTACCACGAGCCCAGAAACAAATATCGGATCATAATCATATTCACATAAGGCAACATTTGTAGGGGAGACCTACCAGAGTTATGAAGGGCGTGCATACGCAGCGGCATCAATCATCAGATAACATATAACGATAACAGGATAACAGATCTAGGATGCATCCATACGCCCCTTGACAGATATTGGTCATATAACATAACTTGAGCTCATAACAGATAAAAGATAAGGGACGTGGCAGAACATCACTCTATTGCCCTAGAGTCATGTCGAGAGGTGCATCATCGACACGGACATGGAACCCCCATGACTAGTGAAATATTTGGCTCGGGTGTCAAACTATCTTAGGTCAAATCAGAATGTCAAAATTGACACAGATCATACTTTATCATAAGGTTAATCATATTTTCAAAATCAGAGTTTTCATATCAATATAGTTCAAAATCGGTGTTTCACAATTCGAAATCGAGTTCAGATAAGCAACAGCTCAAACAAAACAGAATGGGGTTCATAGCAAAGGCTTAGGAAACCTTAATATAAAAGCTAACGAAAGAAAACGTTATAAGGAACCTTTACTAAAAAGGTCAGAATATTTGTACCTTATTCCAAAGCAAATGACCAAAAGCAGAGAAAAGCAAAGGATTACTCCTTCTTCACAGAACCTATACACATTAACGGTCGTACATGTTATTTATGATTCCATAATTGTCTAAATGATCTTTTACTATTTGATGTTCATACTTAGTGTATTTAGTGATCTTATTACTTTAGAGATTTATGATTAAATGAGACTTAAGTGTTTTATAACCGATATTATAGATTAGGGTTCATTATGTCATTTATTAAAGTGTAGGGTTAAATGTGAAAATAGTTTAAACGTCATAACTCACACATGAAATAATGAATTATTATACTTAGCTTCAAACCCTAATCGACTCTCATTTATGTTCTAGGGTTTTCTCATTCTTTTAATATCATATTAATGCACAATTACTTTACATATTACGTCATTTAATGACTCATTACTCTTGTTTATTTACTCAACACATTCATGACTTAACCATACGTTACTTATACACATATTATACGTCAACTTTTATATCCATGCACGTTTATGATTTCATGTGACCCCAAAGTTACTTATTACTCGGATTAGTTACACATTTACACACACGTGCACAATAGTTTAGACTAGATATGACCACGTACTACGTTTACATATCCACAAGCTTACTTGACTTATAAAACACACGCATGATACACGGTTCACAAACCAATCTAGGGTTTAGGTTTTACATGACCTTTCTCGTTTAACACACGTTCAAAAACCCTCACATGGTTCGGCTAACATGTAGGTTTCGGCTAACATGTTTTACGCAAACCCTAGCTCATCTACGTATCTTACTTAATCACGTTTGCATGTTTTACCTTGTTCGATTCATGATATATGTGGTTCGGTTTTCTTAAGCTCGACATACTAATGATCCGATTCAAACAATACATATATATTACATGTTCTCTTAATATTACAAGGTTCAATTCATATTGGTTTGTTGGTTTCATATGGTTCGGCCAAAAGAAAGAACACAAGCTCGACTAAAATAAATATGATACAACATATTATACGTTAGGTGTTATCAAAAGAAGACGAAAAGATCATTGTTATACCTTAGCTTGTTGGACACAAGGTCTCGACACCAAGGGAGTTGGTTCGGCCGAATAGGAAGAAAAAAAAAGAGAGAGGCAAAGAAAACTAGGGTTCCAAATTATGTTTAATGTGTTGTATATATAGCTAGTACAATTTTCGGTTTAGGCTTGAGATAGGGTGGGCTTCGGCTTGGTCCAACCGAACAAACAAAACTCACGCCCCTTTGGGCTCTCGGCTCACTAGTCCAACCGGACAAAATTACACGGCCCAACATGGTTCACCAAATAAACGAAAACAAGGCCCATACGAATAGCCCAACTATTTAACGAGACGTTTAACTTTCGTCGTACAATGTCGATCACGTACACATATTCGTTAAGTTTTAATTATAGATAAGTTAGTTTTAATTTCGTTAAATGAATATAAATATCTTTTACATATTTTATAAATTTCGATTCCAAGGGTATTTTAGTCTTTATTCATGTTTTAGATTTTCAGGTTTTACAACTCTTCCCCTCTAAAAGAAGAATTTTTGTCCTCGAAAATTGAAATGAAACGAAACGAAAACGAAATGAGAACATACCAAACTATTCAAAAAAAATGAGGATAACTAGGCGGCATCGACTCTTGGTTTCCCAAGTAGCCTCGCTCGGGTGATTTTTCCAAAGAATCTTAACGAATGGAATGACTTTATTTCTCATGACTCTTTCTTGTCTTTCTAAAATAGCTTCTGGTTCTTGAGATAAAGACATATCGGATTGAATTTGATCAAACGGATAAGAAGCAACGTGTAACGGATGATAGTTGTATCCCCTTAGGAGAGATACATGGAAAACATCATGAACATGCGATAACTGAGGCGGAAGTGCTAACTGATACGAAACTTCTCCTATACGTTCCAGAATTTCAAACGGACCGTTGAATCGAGGACTAAGCTTGCCCTTGATTCCAAAACGTTTCACACCTCTAAACGGCGAAACTTTTAGAAATACACGATCTCCAACCTGAAATTCTAAATCACGACGATGCTTGTCGGCATAACTTTTCTGACGAGACCTAGCCTCCTTCAACTTTTCTCTAGCAACAACTACTTTCTCATTACTGATCTCAATCATTTCCGGACCATCAATTAAACGTTCACCTACTTCATCAATTAACTTCCGTTTGCAAACCCTAGCTCATCTACGTATCTTACTTAATCACGTTTGCATGTTTTACCTTGTCCGATTCATGATATATGTGGTTCGGTTTTCTTAAGCTCGACATACTAATGATCCGATTCAAACAATACATATATATTACATGTTCTCTTAATATTACAAGGTTCAATTCATATTGGTTTGTTGGTTTCATATGGTTCGGCCAAAAGAAAAGAACACAAGCTCGACTAAAACAAATATGATACAACATATTATACGTTAGGTGTTATCAAAAGAAGACGAAAAGATCATTGTTATACCTTAGCTTGTTGGACACAAGGTCTCGACACCAAGGGAGTTGGTTCGGCCGAATAGGAAGAAAAAAAAAAAGAGAGGCAAAGAAAACTAGGGTTCCAAATTATGTTTAATGTGTTGTATATATAGCTAGTACAATTTTCGGTTTAGGCTTGAGATGGGGTGGGCTTCGGCTTGGTCCAACCGAACAAACAAAACTCACGCCCCTTTGGGCTCTCGGCTCACTAGTCCAACTGGACAAAATTACACGGCCCAACATGGTTCACCAAATAAACGAAAACAAGGCCCATACGATTTTCCCAACTATTTAACGAGACGTTTAACTTCCGTCGTACAATGTCGATCACGTACACATATTCGTTAAGTTTTAATTATAGATAAGTTAAGTTTTTAATTTCGTTAAATGAATATAAATATCTTTTACATATTTTATAAATTTCGATTCCAAGGGTATTTTAGTCTTTATTCATGTTTTAGATTTTCAGGTTTTACATGCCCCGTCCTGTGTTCACACATGGACAACTGTACGTTGCCGTATCAAGAGTAAAAAGCAAGCGGGGTTTGAAGGTTGTCGTTTGTGATCAGGATGGTAATCTCTCCAAAACCATAAAAAATGTCGTTTATAAAGAAGTACTTGAAGGTCTTTGAACAAGGTTCATGTTGTATCATGTATGTATCATTGGTGTAATCACGTTATATTATACTATGGTTCATTATTTTTAATGTTACAAGGTTTGTTAGCAACTCAATTGATCATTAAAATCACACATCATTTTATGTTCGAGTCAATCTATTTTAGATTAGCAACACGATGGTTGTAAATCGATTGTGACTTACACATATTTTAAATTTAACAAATTTACGTTATTACTTTTATTATCATCTCATTTATCTATTTCTTTAAAAAATAACCCGGTGTCAACGGGTCTCTAAGCTAGTAAGCTAATATTTTGCATTCTGATAGTAATTATTAATTATAGCTAATGGGCAGGTTTATGGATTATACATTAATTAATTCACAGTATAAGGGGCTGTTTACTTTCAACTTAATGGGGTTTTAGTGGAAGGAATTGGGCCTACTATAATATTTAATATTGTTTCTTTATTGCGTGGGGACCACTTATTTCTTTGAATCCGTCTGTGTCAACAAAGGATGCAAAATCATATCCTCCTCAACCAGAGGCTAAAACAGACCTGGACCCACATGGTCCCACTTATATTTATAAACGTCTGAATCTAGAAAAAAAAAGAAACAAAGCCTAAGACTATAAGAAGGTGTTTGGGGGTTGCTTATTAGAAATTATCATAAGACTACAGCGTTTAAGCAATTTTTAGGGTTCATTTTTTAAAAGTGAAATAAGTTGCTTGTTCAAAAGTGGTTATTATGAGACAGGTGATTTGTTATTACCTGTAACAAGAAGAGCCCACTGCACAACAAAGTTGGAAAAAGCAAACTTAGAAGCTTTGGCCGGAAAGATAACGGCCAGCCGGAGTAAACAAAAAACCTTCCGTTTTGACCCGGTGTTCCAAAATCACCAGTTTAATTAATTAATTAATTGTACTGCAAGGGTTCACTGCTTATGAGATTCACTGAACTTCTAAGGTTTTGGCCGACCCGGAACACTTTGACCCGCCCGTTTTTTACCTTTTCTTTTTCTCTTTCAGGATCTCACCACTAACTTTTAATTTTTAAACTTTTAATTTTCCTATTCTAGCATCAAACTTTCTTAATTTTTCTACTGTAAGCCTTTAGCGCAAAAAAAAAATATGACAATAGAAAAATTAAGGATGTTTGATGCCTACGAATATAAAGATTAAGAAAGTTGGACGCATACAATAAGATGATTAAGAAATTTGGATGTTAGAATAGGAAAATTAAGAAATTTGGATGCTACAATAGGAAAATTAAAAGTTTGATGCCTACAAAAAAAATGGCAAGTTGAATGCCTTTTTAGACCATTTTCCCAATTTTTAAATTAGTTTTTCTTTTTGTTTGGTAAAACATATCGTGTGTTTGCTAATGAATTTTTCAGGTTTTATACTGTAGTATGTTTTTTTTCTTTAACTGAATTATTGTTTTTTTTTTCTTTCAGAAAACCGGTTCAAGTGGCAATCCGCTAATTTACTCGGGTCAATCAACAAACACGACTACAAATTACAAAATATTGATTTCAACCAATGATATTTGCAAATAATAAAAAAATATTAATCAAAGTTACAAAACTTGTAAGAAGTTTTCAAAAACGTTTGTCGCACCATCACTCGGCTTGGTTGTATGACCAGAACTATTTAGTTTTAAGTTTCGCCAAGTTTGGTCTTAGCTATTTGACCACGGTTGGGTTGGGTTTTCACTAGTTTTCACACTTTATATTTTCTACCAAGTGATTTCCCTTGTGTGGGCTCGGATGGTGAGGGTTGCTCGTTTGATTGTTGATCTTCTAGCGAATAAATTGTATTGATTTAGAAATTCAAAAATGCTTATGCTCAGTTTATGATAGCAAGTTGAGTGTTTAAATTTATAGATTTTTGGTATATCATATGGAAACTAAGAGATAAATGAGCCACTTATTTTTAACTAAAATATAACACCCACTTGCTTCATTTACCATCCCCTCTTTTTAAATTAAAATCTACTTCCACTCTTTTTTTGAAAATAATATGTCTTAAAATTTAAAACCATTAATCATTACGCAAAACAAATTACACGAATTATGGCAAACTTTTAATTATCTTTTAATATATAGACACTTTTATATCGAACTTATTTGTTGTAGAAAATAAAAATGGAAATAGGCTAGCTTTTAAATATATATTGGGTTAAACCCCTTAATTTGGGCCTACTTTACTTAAAAGCCTTTTGGTTCTAACGGCTATGTGACACACTCGTCATCATCCGCTGAAATGAAAGCAGAGCAGCAGCAGCCATGGACAATCCAAATTGAAGCAAAAGCCAAAAACTTTGAATTAAAATTCAAAGCAACTAAAAAATACTTACCACCCACTTTCTACAATTTCTTACACTTTTCATTTTTTATAAACATTTCACATTTGTTTATACAAGTGAGTTCGGAAAATGGGACAGCCAATAGGCGAAGATCGTTGAAATGTAGAGTCAGCGGAGTTATTGAAAAGATTTTTATTAAACCCGCGAAGAGGAAAGCTTTTGCTGCGGATAAGGACTCGAGGATTAAAGGATTCAAATCCGCGTCTTGTCCGGTATGTATGATATATGACAAGTAGTAAATGCTTATAGAATGAACAAAAGTTTAAGCTTTTAGCTGGCTCTTTCTAAAAGCTCTAACAAGTAATTCCAAATCTGATTATGGTAGAACTACACCCCCTGCTTATTTCTAATTTGTGCTTATTTCAATAATGATATCTTAGGGACCACCTTGCGCTAGCACTGTGGTGATTGGGAATTTTGCTCTTTTAATTCAGTCAATCTATGAGAAGGATGCAAAAGGGATCGTCATTCATTGCAGCAGCATATTGCTATACATTCTTTGGCAGTTAAAGATATTTATAGGGACAAAAGCAAATATGTTGCTGTTAGTTTCAGTTTTAGTAATGGTGGGATATCCCCTTTGGTCATATATGACTGCCCAATATCGTTATGGCGAGAGAAGTATTGCTTCAAGATACATTAAGAAGGCTTGGAATTGGGCCGCTTATAAATTTTTACATGTACTTGCACAGGTTATTTAAATCTGTTAGGATGTAATTCGTTTAATTGTAACTGAACATGCTGCAAGAGTACTAATTCCTGTTCCGTAACTTAGCTTATAATGAATGATTTATATAAAAACAATTGGGTGCTGCGTGGTTTCTTTTTTGTTTTTATTGTTGCATTTCCTTTATATTAGAAAGGTTTACCCTTTGGCGTAGCAGCATCCAATGTGTATTTAAGGTGGCTATTAACCAAGTGGTCATAAATTCAAGCCTCAATTGAGACAACTTTGAAGGGTGTGTGAGTTTGCTGTTCAAATAAAAAGATACGAGTATATATTAGGGTAGTCTGACTTGCAAACTCACAATGGGCCTTTGGATGATGATAATATCCTTTTGCCTAAATATAAGGTTTAAAAGTTAATATAGCATTAATACAAGAACACTGCTGAAGTTAATAATATACTCATGAATCTTAATTCAACTTGTGGTTTCTACGTCCCACAATCAGGTTATTTTCAAGTTTTCGAATATGCAATATAACAAGAACAGCATAATGTTTATGTAGCATCAAGTATCACAGAGAAGCATGTATCTGATCGATGTGATGGTTTAGTTTCTTCAATGCTTTTTTTAGTACAACTTAAAATATTAAAGTTTTGAGGTGATGAATACCAACACATCCCAAATTACCGATTTACACACTATTATCTGGGTTGTAAGAAAAAATAATGATAAGGTATGGTGATAGACAATGCTTGTTTATAGCATTAAAATGGTTTTTATGATCATATATGATCGCTTCAAATTTGAATACCTCATATCTGAATAGCGATGATCAATAGTTTCAAGTCACTCTTTCACACTTCGAATATGCTTGTGCTCTTACTTCGAATAGAGGAGTTTCTTCCATGGGGTCTTCTCACAGGTCGGTCTTATGCATTTGTGTCTAAGGTTGTTGATAAGGATTTAGGTTGTCAGAGGTCAATATAGTGCAAATTTTGTTAATTATAATAGACCTAATAATGTTACAAGGAAAATTGGGAATTCAAATTCTGTTGTTGTTTGTGAAAACTGTGGTTATAATGGTCATACTATTGGCAGAGGTTTTAAAATCATAGGTTAAAGTAATACAACCTCTATAATCGAGTTTAATTCACCATCTATTTACAAAAATTTTAAAAAATTCGGACAAAATGGCACCCAACCAACCCGACCCATTTTGACCCATAACAACAAAAAAAACACATTTGAACCTGCTACTCGTCCCACCCATATTGTCCCTCTACAATGAGGAAAAAAGTCGGTTTAACTTACAAAGTGAGGAACTTTTAAATATTTTCATGGAACAACAATTATGAGCAAACACAGACCTGCTACCCATCCCACCCATACACTGGTCCAAAAACCATATTTTTCCAGCAAACCCGAACACTTTAGTTGTTTGGGCTGAATTGTAAACAACCAAGTACAGGGCTACAGGCAAGTGGCAAGTAATGTAACCTATTCACATATGAACCGATTCTCTATCTCCTATGTGCGACCTTGGTATTAACTTTCATCAATATATTGCGGCCAAAATGACATTCTCAGCTTGGCTTCTGTCATTAAGTTTCTACAAGTTATGAAACACAGTATTCAATCAATTTTCCACTGTAACGATATTGGAGGGAAAAAAAAAAAGAAAAAAGCCAAACACTTTGTGTAGTGTCCTTATTGTCAACACGACTGAAATCACTCCCCTCCATTTTCACTAACAACTCATATGCTTCGTCAAACTTCCTATTTCGGCAAAGGAATATACAGCTGCTATCAGGCCAAGTGAAAATCTTGGAGCAGACGCAGCTATATCGATCAGACACAAAACAACAGCCAAAAGCACAGGAAAAAAATACAGCACCCAAAATCGGATAACACCAAAAGAGGCACATAACTGCTTATCCGATTCCCATTGGCTTCAAATTTAGTAGCATGTCAAAAAGAAGTCTAAGATTCCTATTCATGGAAGACTGACAAAGCAACAAGCTTGTTTATTTCAGTTACCAACAGATAAAGGGTGTAAAAGTGTGCATATAGAGGTTAGTGTCACATACGATCTAGATTGGCCTTGTCACAAGTACAGACCCATATGAGATACAGTGTCACTTCGGTTTAGAGAGCAAACCCCAATAACAAAGGGTCTAATTGACCATATCTGAAGCTGCAGTTCTCCAAAAATCACATGCGAGCAAACCTGTTAAGTGCATTCAACAAAATATAACTAACGTGCAGAACCGGGTGTGCATGAATAATGAAGGTATGTCCAACGACTATTTCACTTGGGACCCTTTTACCACGACTATCGACCTGTGTCCAACTTTACACTTGTACAGATCCTAGTTAGCAAAAGAATTGAAATCCTTAGATAAAGAGAAATTTTCAAATTCAATTCCTATGAAAGAGGGAACAATAGAAAGCATTTTAAATTGAAATCATATCATTTTCCAAAGTGGACATCCTTTAGGGTTTTACAATTGCGGGGCGCTATATTTACAAGTTGGAAACAGGAATATAAACTGACATTGAGGATGAATAATAGTTTGGTCAAAAGAAATCAAACTCAAAGTTATCGCCAACTACAAGTCAAATTTAAGCGAAACTGAAAAAAGAAACAACTAGCTAAATGTAAATAAACCAAAATGAGATATTTTTACTACTGCAAGTCAAATGTCCATCTTCTTGGTAACAACTACTGAAAAACATTTTTTTTTTTTTAATAAACGTTTTAACAAAATTCCACAGATGCCATAACTCTTTTCCTCTATTGCATGTACCTTCATCTTCAGCACCTGAAAGGCATGTTATTCAGTAAGTTTGGTAACATAACTTATGTACGTTGGTTCTGAATTTATAATGCGCATGCTCATATTGAAATCTTATAAGTAATGTGCTACTAATACTAATTTACAACCATTGAATCATTACAGTAAACAGTTCATATAGTAGTATAGTACGTACAAAGTTGTTAACGAACATTGTGAAAGGGCAATGCTAACCTCAACAGTCTAACTAAGCAAGTAGTGACAGAACAAGAATATAAGATACGAATATATATCATACCTGAAATAAAACGCATAATCACACACCAGCAAAAGATGCAGTGAACAGAAAGGCATGAACATGTAAATATGACTTCAATTCAAAGAGCTCGCGTGTAGTTTTTGAGACGATCTTGTATAGAACAATCATTTTATTATTTTCAAAAACCATATAAGTATCCTCTTCTCTGTCTCCTAAAATAATAAAGCAAACATGGTCACGAATCCATTCATTGGGAATCGGAATTCTAACGTCATCAAGATCAACAAAGTACTTCAATGACCATTCAGAATACCCCTTCCTCATCTCGTAAATATTCAACTGTCTCGAATCATAATCACCCCTACAAAAAAGAAGCAAACAACCACGAGACTCAAACAGTTTGTGATCCCGAACCACCTTTTCATCACCACAAGTTACAACAGGGAGTTGAACATTTGATAAAACAGGAACCTCGTTCACAATATCTAACTTGTAATGTGAACCATTACAAAAATAAGGTAACCAATGAATGGCATCGTTCGAGTATATCCCAGGGCTAAAACCCGAATAACAGTGAAGTGGAAATTGATCAGGATAAGCGCTCCAAATGCCTGTTTCTGAAGAGTAAGTTTGTACTTGAACAAATGTACCTCCATCATAACAGCTTTGAGCACAAACGACTTTGTAGTGAGCTGATTTGGTAGGATCAAAAGCCAGTTTCATATGAATCCCAACTATGTCGTGGCGGAAGTATCTTAAATCTGTTACTGGATGGATTGTATATGAAATACTCATTGCAACAATAACTTTTACACAAAAGCAAACCATTGCATGAACTTAAAATTCGAACATCACTTTTAGAGCCAAATTTGAAGGCGCTTTTAAACCGAGTACTACTGGCTGTAATTCTGTTATCTAACGATACAAAAGCGTATATAGTGGAACTGGAAGGATGCAGGACAAAGAAACCGGAAGGAGGATCAATGTTATGGATTTGACGAGTATGACGAAGAGTGAAAATAGGAGATGTTATAAGAGAAAACCAGTGTTTGGATACGGATTTAAATAAAACAAGTGAGATTGCGGGCAATTGGAGTAAGATTTCGATCAATAGGTCCTCATTGGACAAGACTGTATATACGGATGAACAACTTCCCGCCATCATTTTTGGAGATATCTGATTCTGCAATTCATTAAATGTTAAAACTTAGTACAGATTATGAACACATTTTTCATACGTTTATATAAGATACATCAACATCAGAAATCGTAAAAAAGACACATCAACATCAGAAATCGTAATTACTATATGAGATCATAAAAAGTTTTTTCCTATAACACACCCGTTGCATAAACTCACCCACGTCAAATAAGCCGCAAATTTATGCTTATCAATCCCCCTCGTATAAACTCAATATAAGCTTAACCAAACACTTGATTAACCTTACTTTCACTATATAAGCTGATAAGCCCTTTAAATAAGCTTGAAAAAACATGCACCTCTTTAGCAACGTAAGTTAAAAGTACATATAAAAATTTATATAATTATTTATTTACCAGTAAGGAAGTAAGGATTGTTTATACCTGTAAAGAAAAGAACCACGATTTTTAAGAGAAATCACCAGCGGAGAAGATTGGAGGGAATTGGGTTAAGGAGAAAGGTTTTAGACTATTTGTATGTTACGACTAAAAAGTTTCCTTCAATTGTAAAAGTTTTTTTTTTTTTTCTTTTTTTTTTTTAATATCTTGTTTCCTTAATTTTTTATTTATTAACTTATGTTTAAATAATAGTTGACTTACTAACTAGTTATAATACACGTGCGATTTTGACATGTTATACTTTTTAGAATAACTTTTACTTTTGTATTATTCTCTTAATTGATTAGAAATAATTGTTATCAAGTTTTAGAATAATTACAAAGCAAATCATTAACTATTTATTTAAACCAAATGAATGGAGCGGGCATGCCTTCAATTTGAATTTTCAATACATGTTAAATAACTTGACTATTAGGTAAGCTAAATATTTATGAGTCCATATTATGAAATCCTTAGATCCTCGTCTTAGATCCTCGTGCATGTATGGGGTTTCAGGATAAATTTTTGCTTAGGGTGTTTTCACATGTTTGATAAGTATTGAGTTGTAATATTATTATTGTACCGTTTAGTAGGAATTCGTACATGTTAGATTGGTTTACGCATATTAAATGTGATTTGTTATTAGATAACGAAAACATGAACATATCTTTGTTATAATTCATTAATGGGCAAATTATCTGAAAAGGCATCGAACTTGCCACATTTTCCTTTTCTGGGCATCGAACTTTTTTTTTTCCTATTGTAGCACTGAACTTGCCTAATTTTCCTATTGTAGCACTGAACTTGCCTAATTTTTCCTAAAGTGTAATTAACCTTCTTAAACCCGTTTTAAGCGTGATTTTGTGTCACAAAAGAAAAATTAGGCAAGTTTAGTTCTACTATATGAAAATTAGGGAAGTTTAGTGCTACCCGTTTTAAGTGTGATTTCGACCGTTAATTTTTTTATTGCACCGTTAGTCATTTTCGCTTGTTTTTAACGACCGTTAATATATTATTGCACCGTTAGTCCTTTTCGCCCGTTTTTTACACGTTTTCGTCTGTTTTGTCCGTTTTTACACGGTTTCGTCCGTTTTACACGGTTTTCGTCCGTTTTGCACGGTTTAGTCCGTTCTTACCACGTTTTCTTTCGTTTTTGCGCGTTTTACCGCGATTTTTTTTAGTTTTACATGTTTTCATCCGTTCTTACGGTTTCGTCGTTTACGGTTTCATCGTTTTACACGTTTTTGTCCGTTTTACACGTTTTCGTCCGTTTTTATACGTTTTTGTCTGTTTTTACACGTTTTCATCCGTTTTAGCGTTGTTGTCGTTTTTGCATAGTTTAGTCCGTTTTACGCGTTTTCGTCCGTTTTGCCAGTTTCGTCGTTTTACACGTTTTCGTCCGTTTTTGCGCGGTTTCATCCGTTTTTGCGTTTTCGTCCGCTTTTGCGCGTTTTAGTCCGCTTTGCGGCGCGTTTTAGTCGCTTTTGAGCGGTTTTGTCGTTTCTACATGTTTTATTCGTTTCTACGTTTTCGTTCGTTTCTACACGTTTCCGTTTTGGTCGAAAAGCGTGTAAAACGCAAAACGGCGAAAACGTGCAAAAGCGACGAAGCAACGGATGAATGAAAAAACGGACGAAAACGTGTAAAACAGACGAAACTGTGCAAAAACGCGAAACGTGTAAAAACGGACGAAACTATGCAAAAACGGACAACGCGGAAAAGCGGATGAAATCGCGCAAAGCAGCGAAAACGTGCAAAAACGGACGAAACTGTGCAAAAACGGACGAAAACGTGTAAAAATGGACGAAAATATGCAAAAACGGACGAAAACGCGTAAAAACGGATGAAACTGTGCAAAAACGGACGAAAACTTGTAAAACGGACAAAACTATGCAAAAAACGGACGAAAACGTGTAAAAACGGACGAAACCGTGCAAAACAAAAAATAAAAACGTGCAAAAACGAACGAAAACGTGTAAAAACGGACGAAACCGTGCAAAAACGGACGAAACCGTGTAAAACGGACAAAACCGTGTAAAAACGAACAAAACGAACGAAAACGTGCAAAAAACGGGCGAAAAGGACTAACGGTGCAATTATATAATAACGGTCGGTTAAACAGACGAAAAGGACTAGCGGTGCAATAAAAAAATTAACGGTCGAAATCACACTTAAAACGGGTAGCACTAAACTTGCCTAATTTTCCTATAGTAGCACTAAACTTGCCTAATTTTCCTTTTGTGACACAAAATCACACTTAAAACGGGTTTAAGAATGTTAATTACACTTTAAGTGCTACAATAGGCAAGTTCAGTGCTACAATAGGAAAATTAGGCAAGTTCAGTGCTACAATAGGAAAAAAAAAAGTTCGATGCCCAGAAAAGGAAAAGGTGACAAGTTCGATGCCTTTTCAGATAATTTGCCCTTCATTAATTAACAACTTCGCATACACATTTTACGTTATGGTAAAGTGCTTATTTTAGACTAATGTTTTCATCCCGTTCACCTTTCTAACGTTTCGACATGGTGAATTCATTACATCAAACCATGTAAGTACTTTATTTACAAATAAACCAAGACTACTTATTTCTATTAGTAGCAAACTGGGCACGTCGTTAATAGCTCAAAACAGGCCAACCCATTTCACCTTATTATCCATTTTGTTGAATTTTATAAACAATCAACGTCTTAAGTATAATTAATAAACCTATATTAAACATTAGTAATTTAATTTTTCAAGATAAAACAGTTGGAAGTTTAACCAATTTGACCCATATTATCTTTTGTTAAGTAACTGAATAAAAGGAAATGAATAAAACTTGTACATGAGTAAACTTTCCTCAAATTAGGCCAAAATAAGGGGTAAATAGATTATTTTACTTTTACCCTTTAAATAGTGTTCTAACTTATATGAAAAAGATTTTTTGATTGATAGTCTGATAATGATATATTCAAATATACTAAATCTTATATCAAAAATATAAAACTCTAGATAATCAAAAAATTAAGTTAGAAAACACAAATCCAACACCCTTTAATAAACAACAGGAAGCATTCAAAATATGCATACATGATACTAAAGTCTATACACTTCAAGATAGTTTTGAGGATGTATATTTTTGGTATAATGCAAATAAAAAGCCGAATTTGAGGGTACAAATACAAAATTCTATTGCATTTTGTCAGAAACTTTTAAATTTTTTCATGTGACAACAATTATGAGTAAACATAGACCTAGTATCATCCCACCCATACACTGGTTCAAGAAACATATTTTTGAAACGAGTCAAATTGCAAGGTTTGTGTCTATTGTTCGCTTTAGCTATAGGTTGTGAAATGGCCGGGTTGGATACTATTTGAAACGAGTAATATTTGCTACAAGTCAAATTGGTTCGGGTTAAATAGAGACACTTTTTGTCTTAATTTTTATTATTAAAATGAAATAGGAGGTTTTATGCATAATGATACATCCGTTCTATTTTAGCTAGTTTTTTTAATAGCGACCCGTTAGAGATATATCATAGAATTGAGCCATACATAAGTAAAGGGTGTTGATACTCACACCATTTTTTTATACATACACCACAATTGTGCATTATTGTCTTGTATAGTGTGTATTACAGTGTTGTACAGTGTGGTATATGTATAAAAAAAATGGTGTGAGTATCAACCCCATAAGTTAATGGGTCATAATTTTTAAGTCTCCTACTTGAGATCTTTGTGCTAAAAATTGCAAAAAATGAATTACACATGTGCTTGTAGTTGCTAATCCAACAAATACAAATGCACTAATCTTGAAAGAATTTTCACCTTCGATCCCGGAAGAGAGCATCACATCCCTCACAAGACTTTCAATTTAAGAGGCCGCCTGCATAAAAAATGGACTCTTAACGACTTTCAATTCCTTACACCAGGTTCCCCTTTTAGCTAAAGTATCTCGTTTGACATTAAGAAAAACAACCCCAATCGACTCATAGATCAGTAAAGAAATTTCGATCACTTTTGATAATATTAAAAATGATTCAGGCTAAAGACGCAGTTTATTACGAATGTGCAACGTGTTGGAATTATATAACATGACAATCATATATAAAACACATAAAACATCAAATAAACATGTGGGAACGTGTAGGAACGAATAATGAATAATTAACTAACATAAACATAAAGTATGCGTACCTTTTTCGATTCAAGAATCAATTCCCAAAAACTAGCAATTGATGAACCCTAATTAGGGTTTATAGGATTATAAGAATTACCCCTTACCGTTTTGTAATTCAATCCAAGATACAATCAATACGTTCTTGTACACACGTACTATTAACGAATTAAAGTAAATGCCAGTTTAAATAAACACAAAACAATTTGTTTTGGAAAAACAAGATGATCGACACCCAAGGAGGGTTGTACGATCGTTTATAATCAAAAACACACAAACAAGGTTTTAGGTTTTAGATTATGAGTACAAGATATGAAAAACTAAGACCCTAGGCCTTGTATTTATACCCAATATAACTTGGTGACCAAGTTAGATATGGATTGAGTTTGGAAAACCCATAACCAATCGGTTTGAACTCCCCATGGGATTCTAGAACCTTCTCGATCTCTATTTTTCAATCTAGTCCTTCCAATTAACATTTAACGATCGTTAGTCCATTACACTTAATTAACTTAACGTCCGTTATATTATTTCGTGTAATTAATAAATAAATATAACATTTATATTTAATTATTAACTTTAATTCTCATACGTAAAGCGTGCAATCCCGTGGCCTCGAGTTTGATCCTAAAACACATCTATTAATATTTTGTCCATTAAACCAACAGCTCCCTCTTGGACATATCTTAATAGTGTGATCACATCGGTTAGCGTCTAGCAACACTTCGATGCCTCTAGTACAACTCGAGCAAGGCTCCTGGAAAACCTTTTAATGATTTCTTATTATTATTATCCTTTTGTTACTAGTACCATGTTAAATAAAGATATGGAATTAAGTCATTCTTTATTCAACCATTTTGTTTCTCGTTTTAAGTGATTGACCAAGATTACCAAATCTTCTGAACATATTCAGGAGAGATCTTTGGGCGTGGCCACGCAAACATCTTGTCAACCCTACGAGGGGCCCATCAATATTAAACTCCAAATAAATTTGAAGGAACAAATTCTATCTTGACTACGAGACTAACCCACAAACTTTGCAACACTTCTGGAAACAACCCTTATGACTACCGCCACGTTATAGCGTTAAGTTGCCCCACAGAAATGCACTAAATTTATGACACTTATCTGGTATCTCAAGTCTGAGGATAACTATTCATGATTTACTTCATAACAATATCCATAAAGTAAAATCATGTAGTTGGGATAAGTCCTATATTCAATTCATTGAATGTATATTCTACCAAATCACTCAGATTTGTCTTAATTTAACGATACTCCCATATCATTAATTGACAACTGACGATTTAGAATAAATAAATTTATTCATGGATTAAACATGCAAATATAGGATACAATATATTATAAAATCAAACATACCAAGTATTTGATTTATTATAACAATTTTTTAACATTCCTTATCCAAATACTAAGTAGATCAATGCATGAACATTTCAGTTGATGAATGTAGCATCTTGGTTTATCACAAAAACATCATAAGCACAAAGTTATGCGTAGGAGATAAGGTTTAGAGAGAGAAAGTGGGAGAGGATGGGAAGCTTAGTGAGACAAAGAAAAATGAATTATGAAAGCTCCAACCCTTTGCCTTGGAGGGCAAAGGGTATTTATAGGTACAAAGGTAACACGCCTACTTTAGGCTGTGGATCAAGCATACAATGGGTAAAGACCCGTCCGTCCTCCACGGTGTTACTAAGTAATCTAATAACTATCACTAAAATACTACGACTACGAGCTTTCTAACGAGTATACATACTTGAGGTGACTGACACTTTAAGTATTGGATTTACTAAATCCTAACAATCTCCCCCTAAGGGAGGTCACCTCAACTTACATTGATTACAAACTGATATAACGTTATGTTGTTCTTGGTTTCTTTGATAAAGCTCTTTTGTTCTGTAGCTCATAGTCTTTGATTCTTCATGTTCCGCATGTTTTGTTATTGCAAGTGGAGGTCTTTAACTGGTCCACGTGAAGTTGAGTTTTGTGCTAGTTTTGAGATCATCAGCCAAAGTAAATCTCCGACTCATCCTTTTGATGTATCGCCATTATGCGATGTTGTGACTTTTGGACCGACTTGCTCACATTTTTGGATCAAGATATCTTCTCATCAGAGTAGCGGAAGCTTTTGTTGATTCATGATATTTTCAGCAGCGTAGCAGAAGCATGGAGTGACAACATCAGAGTCGTTGATGAACTTATCATGATTTCTTTAGAGATGAATGTGTTGTGTGAGCATGCGGCTATGGATTGACCTCTCCATTCTGATCAGCTGCAAACGTCGGGTGTTCCTGCATAAAACAGTTAGCAATAAAGCGCACGAAAGTGTCTTTGATCACTTTTGTTGAATTGAGGTACACGACCCACGGTTCCCCGTTGATCAGTACAAGTACTGCCTGTGATCAGGTATAATTCCAAAGAATATCCTTGACAGGGTTTCGCAGCTGCTCTAGCCGTTCTCAAACCGGAACGTCTCAAAGAAGACAACACGGGGTGAGTGAACCAGCGAATTGAGATTCACTGATTGATAAAAATGATTTAAAAACAATCGTGTATTTAATATAAAGAGTTTTTCAATACAACGAAGGTTTTATGGAAAATCAATTATCAATCATAAATACCCTTTTAATTTTGAAACCATAATACACAGTCAACGTGCTAAAGAAAAGTATTTTTGAGCACACATACCGGTTTTTCAAAGGTATCCGTCAATCCATTTTCCTGGACCAGGATTGATTCAAAAATTGAATTGCCCCTTTGATGAAGTCTAGATGTCACAAACAAGTCTTGGCAATACCACAAGGATAATGCGTATGACTCTCAAAATATATTCTTACATTCCACATTGTGTGAAATTGTGAGTCTTCAAGAATGATGTGTCCTAATGAGATTTATTGATGATCTCGTGGCTCTAGACTCAATAGTGCTCTTTTGGTTTCCTGTGTCGGAGACTAGGGAGAGGGTCTCCTTCTTCAATATCAACAATATCCAAGAGAGAGTTGATAGATTATGTAGGTTCCCCGTGAGAATGAAACAAGTCCTTTTAAGAGGAACTTGAGTAGATTGGGAAGTTTAGTGCAGCGCGTCACTGGGTCCATGACGTCTTGTCTTCAATACCAGTGTTACCTTAGTAACCACCAGTAGCATATGTATTGAACCCGGTTTCTACCCTAAGGTTGAATTGTTGGAGGGCTATTTATTTTCACCCTTTTCATATTTATTTCTTTTTCATTCTTCAACCCCTTCAGTGCTTACAGAGACTTCATAACTAGAACCTTGTTGGGTTTATTCCATTACTAGCTCTGTCTCAGTCCGCACTCTTCCCAAATTCTCATTTTTCTCCTTTTATTTCAACATTCCTAAGGACTCTACACAATCTAGTGGATTGTCCCTGGGAAGATCCCTCCGGTTCTGGCGGATCATGGGAACTAATACCTAACCTTATCATCCTTATATCTCCATACATAAAGTAAAGTTGGTCAGTCTTTTGGTATTGTTCTTCCGCCTTGAAACCACTTGAAAACCATTTGAAAAATCAATCAAGATACTTGTGATATAGAATCAAAGCATTTTTATCTTAATTGTTTTTGATATTTTTGAAATGCTCCCCCTCAACATGTGCTTCAAGTATTAGAAATTATTTTAGCACATGGAGGCAAGATGGCTTTTGACGTCTTAGATTGAGAAAGAAAGATCCAATCTTTTGATTAACATTTTTCTAAAATGATCATCATCACTTCCCGATCAATACAAGTAGATAAACCATTTTGGGGAAGGATGAGGTTTTCATAAGATTACTCCCCCTCAATATGTGCATCGAGATTTGAAAGAGTTTTGCACATATTGGAAGGAACCTGCACTTTGAGATAAATCAAACACGTTTCAATCCTTTTTGGTTTAAGATAGATGCTCCCCTTTAACATGTGCATGGAAAATTTAAAATCGTTTGTCACATGCAGGGAGGAGAGCCTGTTCTTATATTTCTAAACCACTTGTTGAATTATCAGTTTATCTCCAATTTAAATCACCAATTCTCCCCTGATCACAATTTTCAAATCCTTTGAGATTTGTGATCCCTATTGATTTAAATTAATTTAGAAAACTTTTGAGGAAAATTGTGACTCGCTTTTGAAAAACATTTCAACTGATACGAATCAGGTTTTCAGACTTTAAACTCCATTTTTTTTAAACATGCATAACTATCTTTTGAAAACATAACAATAACCAAGGTCTGGTACCAATTGTATAAACATTGTAAAACATTGTTCATTTTGATTAATCAAAAGTAGACCTTGCTTGATTAAGTGCCAATTATTTGAAAAATACTCTTTTGATTTGATTGAAATCATTCTCCCCCTCAATCAATGACATAATGTTGTTGATTGATGATAGAGAGTTTGACAAATCAGCCTAGATGATTTTCAAAAATAGAGTCCGAGGTATTCTCAAAACAATTTTGTTTTCATTAGATGACAAATATTTTTCAGAAGAATTGTTAGAAGGAAAAATATTTGGAAAGAGACATTTGTCTTTTTGGTGACAAACATTTGTTTTAGAACCAGAGTATGAGGTTTGAAAATTTTAAGATTAAGCATGGCTATGTTCTTTCTTTAAAAACGGGTTACTGCCTGAAATGACAATAAACCATCATTTTTCTCCATCTCGTTTTTTTTTTTTTTTTTTTAACAATTTATGTACATTCGAAGAACATCTAAAGACCCGTGACATTCTTTGAAAGTCAACACAAAATCCGTAGATGATTATCGAATTAAGAAAAAACATGACAAAAAAAACAATATTTTTGGAATTTTTCGAGTTTTTCAAATTTTTATGGATTTTTTGAAATTTTAAAATTTTCTATTTTCTTTTTTGAAAGTTTTATATTTTTGTATTTTGGTTTTTGGAAAGATATGTACAAAAAATAGATAGAGACGAACACCTTTACTCCTCGTCTTCCAACTGAAGACGTTTGAGCGTTTCTGGTTGAAGGCTCTTTAAGCCTAGTCGTGGAAGAATAAACTCAAAACATTCTCGAGGAAGAGCTTTGGTGAAGATGTCTGCTAGCAGATATTCAGTCCTCACGAAGTATAGTTCCACCACACCGTTTTCAACTTGTTCCCTGATGAAGTGATGTCGAATGTCGATGTGCTTTGCTCTAGAGTGTTGAACATTGTTGCATCAGAGAGCAATGGCACTTTTGTTATCACAGAGAGGAACTTTGTTGAATACAAAGCCATAGTCAGATAATTGGGATCTCATCCATAAGATTTGAGCACAACAAGATGACATGACTATGTATTCAACCTCTGTAGAGGATATGGAAGTGCTCATTTGTTTCTTTGAAGACCAGCTCACAAGCTTATTTCCTAAAAATTGAGCACCACCGACGTGCCGGCGTGTATCTTGACATCTGCGTGGTCGATCTGCATAGGCCGTTAGTGACATACCGGTGTCCTTCGGGTACCAAAGTCCCATGTTAATGGTTCCTTGGAGATACCGAAAGACCCGTTTAACCGCTTCAAGGTACTTTTTAGTAGGCTTAGCCTGATATCTAGCACACATCCATACATCGAACAAAATGTTTGGTCTACTGGCTGTGAGGTACATCAGGGATCCAATCATACTACGATATTTCATTTGATCTACCATGATCCCTGAGTGGTCCTCATCCAGTTTTGTGCGCTCCACCATAGGAGTGTCAACAGGGTCACTGGAGTTAAATCCAAATTTCTTTAAAATTTCATTTGCGTATTTAGATTGATTTATAAAAATGCCTCCGGGACTTTGTGAAATTTGTAATCCCAAAAAAAATGACATGTGTCCCATCATTGACATTTGAAATTTGGAGCCTATCTCCTTAGAAAATCGGTCACATTCATTAGGGTCAGTTGAGGCAAAGATAATGTCATCAACATAGATTTGGACATGGATTAAGTGTTTGCCTGACCTTCTGGTGAACAATGTTGGATCAACTGCTCCTTTGCTGAATCCATTAGATAGAAGAAACTTCGATAACGTATCATACCATGCTCTAGGAGCTTGCTTCAAACCGTAAAGGGCCTTTTTCAAGCAATAGACATGAGTAGGATGCTCTAGATTCACAAAACCTTCTGGTTGGATGACGTAAACCACCTCTTTCAGATCTCTATTAAGAAAGGTGGTTTTCACATCCATCTGATAAACAACTATGTTCTTGCTAGCAACATTAGCCAAGAAGATTCTGATAGCCTCGATACGTGCAACAGGAGCAAAAGATTCCTCAAAGTCAATACTTTCTTCTTGACGATATCCTTTAGCCACTAACCTTGCCTTATTTTTCAGAACGTCACCGTGCTCATCAAGCTTTACTTTGAAGATCTACTTGAGAGCAATGATCATAGCACAGTCTGGAACGGGTACTAATTCCCATACATCTAGTCGATCGAACTCATGAATTTCATCTTGCATTGCATTGAACCAGCTGTCCTCGGACATTGCAGTTTTAACATCTTTCGGTTCGATCTTAGAGAGTACTGAATTGAAGAAGCACCATAAGGCATCAGTTTCTAGTTGTTTTCGAGTGGATACTGGTCGAGAAGGATTCCCAATGATGTTGTCCAATGGATGGTCATGTGTCCATTTTCTAAGGTGCTCGTGTTGTTATTGTTGAGGGACTGATGTAGTTGAGTTTGGATCCCCTGATGAAGATGGTTCAGGTGTTGGTTCAGGGGCAAAGATGTTTTCAAAAGGAGCATCTTCGAGAGTAGCAAAAGGGTTATCTCCATCAAAATTACCAATTCCATGATGTACAACCGATGATTGAGGATCTGAGGATGAAGATGAGTGATCGGCAGCTGGTGCTTCTGGAGAGAGAGACATTGAGATAGATACATTCTCTGTGATGATTGGTTCAGAAGCCACCACTGTTGATGTTGAAGGAGTGTAATTCTCATGAGGTTCATAGTATTCATCAAACATCGGATCAAACAGTTTCTTTAAATCTTCTTCAGATGGAGGTACATACGGAGCAGCAGGGGAGTGAGACTGTACAAGAGATGAACTGATGGGACTATTTGATAGTAATTGAGGTGCGGGTCCAGAACTGGATTGTCTAGGAGCCATATGCTCAGACAGCTCATCGAACGTGATGTGAATAGTTTCCATGATATCTCGGGTTCTTTTGTTGTAGATTCGGTAACCTTTCCTATTTGATGCATAGCCCACAAAAACTCCAATGTCTGCTTTGGCTCTTAATTTACCTAAATCTTGACCATCATTCGTTGGATAGCACAAAGCACCGAACACACGAAGGAAAGAGAGATCAGGTTTTCGATTGTGGACAAGTTCGTATGGAGTTTTTCCATGAGAGGTGTGAATTAGGGAATGGTTTTGGGTATAGCATGCAGTGGCAATGGCTTCAGCCCAGAGGAACATTGGAACCTTTGAAAATATAAGCATAGTTCTTGAAGCTTATACAAGAGTTCGATTTCGTCTTTCAACTACACCGTTCTGTTGAGGAGTGCGAGGAACACTTCTTTGATGGCTGATCCCAATGCTTTCATAGAACTGACTAAGTTCTTTGTTGAAAAACTCAGTTCCATTATCTTGCGGATGATTACATTTGTTTTATTAAGCCGGACTGCAAACTGCTTTAATAAGTTTGATGATGATGTCGGAAGTTTCATCCTTTGTCCTCAAAAACTTAACCCAAGTAAACCGAGAGTAGTCATCAACAACGACTAATACATATTTCTTCTCGTTTATCGTTTGCACTCTCATTGGTCCGCACAAATCCATATGAAGGGTGTGAAGAACTTCCATAACAGAGTTTGTAAGTTTGGGCTTGTGGGCATATTTCTTGCTTTTTCCCAATTCGCATGCTGAACAAAGATGATCTTTCTCATATTTCAATTTGGGTAAGCCTCTTACTAGGTCCTTTCTAGAAAGATTGTTGATGGTGCCGAAGTTCAGGTGATTGAGACGACGATGCCATAACCATGACTTAGTTTTAGAGGCCTTTGACAACAAGCAGATTGGAGATGACTTCATCATATCTTCGATAGAGATGGTGTATAAGTTTGTTCCACGTATTCCTCTTAAAAGTTCCACACCATCAAGTTCTCTAACGAAGCAAGTATGTTTTCTAAAGGCCACTTCTAGATCGGAATCACAGAACTGACTGACAGAAAACAAGTTATAACCAAAACCTTCAACATAATATACCCAGGAAATTATACTATCTCCAACCACATAATCTCCATAACCCATAATTGCTCCAAAATGGTCGTTTCCGAATCTAACAGTCCCGATAAATTTACTCACGAAGTTCATGAGCCGTGAGCGATCACCAGTCATATGCTTTGAGTAGCCTGAGTCCAAATACCAAAGGACGATTTGTACGACCTGCATTTGAACACATACAAGAATGGATGACTGTATAATTTGGATCCCCATGAGCGAATGGGTTCCGTTTGGTTAGTACAGAGTATTGGGGCACCCACAGCAGAAATAGAAGATATGTCTTCATTAGTATTGAATGCTAAACTAGTAGTGGCAGTGGACCTATTAGTAGTGTGAGCACTTCTTAAAGGTATGATTCTACCAGTAGGCTTCCATTTCTTAGAAGGCATAGATCTAGACATCTTAGGACAAGATTCATTCAATTTGAATTTCCGACCAGTGGGTTTCCATTGATAACCCACATTACTAAATTTTCTTCCTGTAGGCTTCCAATAATTCCTAACCCTGTTTCTTTTAGGCTTCCAGATCTCCTTAACCTGTTTAGCATTTTTTATAATCTTGACTGGAGTAATACCAACATTTATCACCTCCTTAACAACACATTCATGATTAAGACCAGAAATCAAACATTCATTACATGTTTTGCAAAAGGCAGCAGAATTCGAATTAATTACAGTACGCTTATAGCTAATACTAGAATCAACACGATTCATTTTATTCAACTCAAACTTATTCTTCCTAGGGTGTTCTTCTACTTTCTTCTCTTCAACACTTTTAGCTGGCAAGATCCTATTTCGCATTGTATTGCCTAAAGGTTTTGACCCGCTGACCTTAGTGTTGCTGATTACTCCTGTAGAAGGAACAACAGGAATATTAGTTGGTGATACTACTCTTTGCATTAGTGGTCTAGAAGTGCTTGGAGTTGACGTATTGTGAGGCACATTAAAAGTCACACTCTTATCCTTAGGCATAGAACTTGGTGCAACTATTCTATCTCGCCTATTGCTATATTTCGTACTTGTGACAATTACGTACTCTAAGAGTTCCTAAGATCTTTTGGCATCCATGCAGGCATAGGCTATGGTACTATCAAAAGGTCTTTCTATTCTTTCATCTTCGACTATCTCACGGAGACCCTTCAAACTATCCTTAAGGTATGAGAGATATGATTTATGTGCAAGTTCATTATTCCTAATTGGCGGGGGAATATATAACATATCAATAACATACTTATCACAAGCAGAAGCCTTAGGAACCGAATATTTGCAATTAGGGATTGGCAATTTTCCTTTCACCTCACGCTGCAGATTCTCAATATCCTTAAGTAAAAAGGTTATATTTTCCATGTGTTTATCATGATTAACTTTGAATGAAACACATAACTCTTTGTGTTGATCATTAACCTTTGAAATCTCAGCTTTAAAACAATCATTTTCCTTTTGCAAGTTATTAATAATTTTTTGAAGTTGGAAATTCTGAAAATCTAAAGGTGGAGGCATTCGGGAACCAGTAGAATCATGCTTTTCTCCCTTTAGATGTGAGATCTGGGTTTTCAATATTTTGATCGTGTTGCAATGAGCTCGAATTTGTTCATCACGTTTGCTAATTTCAAAAACTGCATCAAACTCATGAGCATCAGAGGATGTCTTGATATTTGAGGTTTTAACATTTTCTTTGAGATGTTGATGTTTTAATTGCAAAGCAAGATGTTCAACTTCTAATTTAGAATAATGTTTGACCAAGTTATCATGATCATCTTGTTCAATTTTCTCATACAGTTTTGAATTTGCTGTTTCGAGCTCAGTGACACGATCCTGGGAGACTTTCAAGGCAACAGATAATTCATGAAGTTGAGATGCAGTAATAGAAGAATTCGTAGCAATGTAAAACACATCTTGAGCAACACATTGAGAAATCAAGTTCTCATTTAAGATATGCAGATTATTCATTTCAATTTCATTATATTTAAGTTCCCGTTTATGATTATTGACCTCAACTATCATTGCATCAAATTCCTTTTCCATTTCTTTAATCTCAATCTTTATCCCCTTTTTAAGACTCTCAAATTGACCTTTTAATTGTTTAAAGAAAGGCATAACTTTAGTTAAATAGCATTCCTTAGTTTGCTCAAAACCCCTTTCCCCTTCAGTTATCCCAGTAGGTGTGATTCTCTTTTTACACGTTTTCTCAAAATCAACAAATAGTTGGTAAACTACATAAAGGCTGATAAAGGTCTTGCTCTTAGTGGGAAGTGTTCTAGGCACTAAATGCATTGGTGTATTAGGAGGATACACAGTCGCTTGGGACAATTTCCTACAGGGGGGGGTTCTTTTCAACTAGGTTATCTGCTTTCTGTTTATCTATATCCTTTTTCCATAACACTTGTTCAGGCGTTAAAAGGGTTTGAGGCTTAAACTTGTTCAAGGAGATCCAATTTTTCTTAGTGTAATCATGAGCTTTAAAAGTGATGTTATATTGAATGCACCAGGGATCTTTAAGCTTATCATTCAATTTTTTCTTAGTGGGATCTTCTAATTCTCTATCTTCCTCAGTGCACTCAATGCATGACGGTTTTTGTCTAGGCTTAAGGATTTCATCACCATCATAGACAACCTTTTGAGCGGCTTTTGCTATTTTACCATACTCAGGATTGGGTTCCTCTACTATGGGAATACTATGCTTATCGCTTAAGACTCTATGCTTAGTGACCATGTGAGCAGTCTGAAGGGTGTTTCCTTGTACGTACAACTTGTTTTCAAGTTTGTTTTTCAAAGTTTTTAGGCTGGAAAATTCAGTTAAAAGTTTTGATTCCTTTGCATTGAATTCCTGCTTAAGCACTTTCACATTTTCTTGAAGTTCTTGTTTTTGCTTAGCAGTTTTATTAAGCTTTTCTTGTAAGGAATTTAACTCTTGTTTTAATACTTCTTCCCTAAAATTGCTTTTTCTGATAAGTGTACGGATTTGGATATCCATATCCTGCTCACGAGTGGTCAGTTCAAACTTAGCATTTGTTAGTATATGGCAACTTGATCCTTATAGGCATTGAGTTCAGTGGTCAAGGAATCATCAGGCACAAATGCAGTGTATTCATCAGGCATGCATTCATTGTTAATTATAGAAGATTCATCACTTGGTACAATAAGACTGTCATCGTGCTTCACATATTGTTCATATGGGACAACATTGCTATTTCCCATATTTTCAATATCTAATTCAATGACTTCAGTAGATTGTACTTCATGGTGAATCTTTTGCATATCAACTTCATCATATAGTTTAAGTACCTCTTTAATGATGGATTCCTTGGAGGGATTGGCCCGTTGAGGTGAAGAGGCCATTGGAGAGATATTAGCCATGAAGATAGTCTGTGCATATGGTTCATCATCAACGTCCGAGTCAAATGCATCACAGTCTGCAACTTGAAAGGCGTTGGGATTGTTCTGGGCAGCACCATGCACTGGTTGTTCGTCCACATCAGCATCATATGTCTTAGCATTCCCATCAGTCAAGAACAACAACTCCTCTTCATTCAACATAACTCCATTATCTTGTGCTTGAACCAGCAACATCTTGTCCCTGAAGTATTCTGCATTTTGAGGACGTTTTGGTTGAGTGCAGTTCCTAGCAATGTGCCCTTCTCCACCACAGTTGTAGCACTTGATTGGTTTTACTTGACCCTGAACCATATTCCTTCCACGATTCTGATTTCCCACATATCCACCACCAACACCAGCATTCCCATAACCAGCATCTACATTCCCTTGTTCATTGTGTGGAAGGTAAGCATTATGTCTTCCCTGCACATTTTGCACCACAATCTTTCCGTCTTTCACAGTAGCATAATTTTGACGATTTGATGCAATTCTGAGATAATTGTTAGTGTGTGGGGTGAGATTCAAGTTTTGCTTGACCATAAGAGCCACTTGATTGATAAAGTGTACCATGACTGCGTTAGAATCAGGTGGCTTATACCCTGGATCAGGTTTGAGCTTGTGGTTACCATTTCCAGTAGGTATGACTTGTGATGCTTTGGTAGTGATCCCTACATTAGTGTAGAACGCAGTAGAATCATTTGAAGAGCTTGCTTCTCCAGCATTGGTTTTGAACTTTTCCATGATCATTCGCTCAAATGCTGCATGTTTCTCATTTTGAAGCAAATAAGCATACAGTTGCTCATAATTGGTGTTCTTCAATCCTTTGTTGAGTTTGAATGCTGTGACAAATTTGTTCCATTCGGGAGTCATGTTGTTTACAAACTTTGAATTTAGCTGAATATTCGGCATTGTCATTTTGATATTTCTCATATCATTCACCAGTTTGTGAAACCTGACATGATATTCAGTTACACTTTCCCTTGGTATCATTTCAAAGTTCTCAAAGTCATCATACACTGAGACTCCTATCTTCTTGAGTCATTCGAACGGATAGAAGCATCTTAACATTGTCCCAAATAGCCTTAGCTTCAGTGTTGTGATTGATCGACTTGTAGATGTCTTTGGGTAGACCTGGAGAACAATGTTTGAAGCTCGATGTGTGCATCGTATCTCTTCTTCTCTCCTTATCGAAAGCTCATCATATGTCTTCTGGTCTATCCAGTCCTAATGTCACAGTACCATCAGCAGCAGTTTCGGTGATGTCTCTGGTGATCTCAACTTGATATGGCCCTTCATCAATTGACTTAAGAATGTTAACCCCATTTTCCTTTCCTAAGCAGTACAGTATGATTCTTTGTGACCAAGATTCATAGTCGGTTCTATCAAGCATGGGAGGACGAGTATCAAAACCTGCAGCTTGCACATCATCAGCAACGGAAGACATGTTTAAATTCTACGGGATTTTACAAATCTTTGATTTAACCGGGAAATAGATTCTTTCACGGGATTTTACAAAATCAAGAGAGAAACCGTAAAACTTATACACTTAGGCGTAGACTCTAGCTTATACGTAGACAGCAGCTTGCTCGTAGACAGAGTTTAGGCGTAGACAGAAGCTTACGTGTAGACTAAGGCCTAAGCGTAGACAAAGGCTTACGCGTAGGCTTTTTAGGAAAAATCTTAAGTTTAAGCGTAAACCAAAGCTTAGAAGTAAGAACCTTATGCGTAAGTATTCTATAGGCGTAAGACAAGCTTATGCGTAAAAGGAGGCTTAGGCGTAAAGATTTTTTACTCGTAAGCTTTATGCTTATGCGTAAAATTAAGGTTTTACCCAAAAAATCTTTTACACTTAGAACAGCGTAAGAGATATCCAAAGTCGAAGTATTTTCAGGCAAATCCAAGCAAGAAAACACTGAGTAAACCAACAGATTTGAAGATCACGTGAAGAGCACCTTACGCGTAAGTTTAGGGTTTCCTTATGCGTAGGAAGTACCAAACATACCAAAAGTTATTTTTATGATCAACACCGTTTAGCAAACCAGATTATGATGATGAAACAACCTTAAAAACACCAAAACAACAAGACTTGAAGATCCAAACCACTTAACAACCTTACGCGTAGACGAGTACACCCGTATCAAAACTCGTATAAAAACCACTAAAAACACATAAAGTTTGAACCTTTTTGCAAGAAACTGAAATTTTAACACTCAATAAACCTTAACCCATAAGAATCTTGAATTTTTAAGTGTAAAACTTAGTGCTTTAAGCTTACCAAAAACCTTATGCGCAAACCCACTCGAATACAAAAAGCTACGCGTATAACAAAACAAACCAACCTTTAACCCAACAATAACTATCAAACCAAGAACATGAGATATGGATTATCAAACCATGGCTCTTGATACCATTTGTAGCATCTTGGTTTATCACAAAAACATCATAAGCACAAAGTTATGAGTAGGAGATAAGGTTTAGAGAGAGAAATTGGGAGAGGATGGGAAGCTTAGTGAGACAAAGAAAAATGAATTATGAAAGCTCCAACCCTTTGCCTTGGAAGGCAAAGGGTATTTATAGGTACAAAGGTAGCACGCCTACTTTAGGTTGTGGATCAGGCATACAGTGGGTAAAGACCCGTCCGTCCTCCACGGTGTTACTAAGTAATCTAATAACTATCACTGAAATACTACGACTACGAGCTTTCTAACGAGTATACATACTTGAGGTGACCGACACTTTCAGTACTGGATTTACTAAATCCTAACAATGAATTATGCCTCAAGTAATGACAATCATATTTGTTAACAAGGCATAAATCAACCAACTTGATCTATCGTAATTTTTAGAATACTTATTTCAAGAATTCAATTAGTGAAGTTCTTGTATGTGTGCATTCACCAATCCACATAATAATTCATAAAGTGTGTGACATCCTCTATCACAAATTTATGACAATTTAAACTTTCAAACATTTTTAAAGTTTTAACGTATTCTTATTCTTTAATGTATAATGCAACTGTGCTCTTAGTAGCACAACTAGTTCACATGGCCATTAACAAGGATGAAAATCTACCATGACTAGTATTGAGTGTCATCTCAATTAAACCAGCATCATTGTATACATAACAACAATATGCTCATTAAAACTCCGTAAACTTTAATATCTTATTGTGTAATGTTTGATGTCTTCCAAACTTTCAAGTTTGTAGCTGATGACAATTTGCACAAAAATTGACATATTGTTCATCCATAGAATCTAGGAGCAATTCCAGGCTGAGGATGTAATTCTATTAGAATATTCATTACACAAGTTATCTAATAACTTTTAGTTAGATATCAATGTTGTCAAATCATCTATCATTCAATAATGATACAACAATTTGAATATACTACATGATGTACATGATGAATCTACATGTCAAACTTAGATTTCATTTATGTTCTATCTTGTCAAAAGATATGTATCCATTTCCCAAATGATATATCATGTTTAATTAGAATCATTTATTTTACTGAACATGTTTATTAATAATAAACATATATTCCAAGGTTGTATGTTTTAAGTTTTAAATCTTACAAGTAAAGTTTCATTTCAATTTAAGACTTAACATTTAGCTTACAAGGAATGTTACTTCCTATATGTTATACAACATATAAGATTTAAAACCTTAACATAATACTTCAACTAGCTTTCAGGAATACTTAAAATTTATCTTATTTCAATTATAAATCAAAACTAGGATTTAATAATTAAACATAAGAATAATTTCATAGATGCATGCATTTATCGATTCATGAATTATTGCACTTCGTACACTTCCAAAGATTATATGAACTCAAAAAACCTTTCGATTACTTACCGTCCTCGCTAAAGTAATTTCTCAAGAAAGAGTTTTAATATTTCATTGTCATATTTCATATTAATGAAAACAAGTATGACAATTATCATCTTTATATATTTAATGTGTCTAGAACAGAATATTCAATCATATTTAATTTCTTAAGTATGATTAATAATCTTGTCATAAAACATACATTAAATATGTGTACAATTTTTGTCCATATGATTTCTACACAGAGATTTAAACCACTAGAGTTTTCCATCTCTTTGAAGAAACTCATCTTCATTCTCTAGTCCAACTATTAAGATAAACCAAGTTTCCAAAATTGATTATCTTTATGGACATCATCTTTAACATTCATAGTATGAGTAATTTACCCAATTCAATATTTGGTAATCCATCATAATGATTATCAGGTTTACTATAATCATGTAACTCATGTTCTTCTCAGCATATTAATCAAATATTTGAGATATCCTTGCAGATCTATGAATGAAAATTTCATCATCTTGAGGTTAACATTTCATATCTAGCCTCATCATGATATTTACTAGTGTATTTAAGAAGATTATGTATCTTGTAATTTTATCTTTCAAGATAAAAAAAAACTCCCACTTGCCTTTTGTAATATATATAGACTATCTATATATACTTAGAAATTAGAGCAAAACTATATTGTTCTCTTTTTGGGACATTACAAATACATATTGATAATTCTTGACTATAGTTTGTTAATAACCTATTCATAAGTAGTTTAACAAATTCAGAATCTTCAATTTTTAAAACTTAATGTGATTCATCCTATTCCATAATGAAATGGTGTTTTATCAATCTTCTAGGTTGGAGTCATATTGAGTATATTCAATCCATACTCAATTTTCTAACCTTGATTCCTTTTAAAAAAGAAGTTATGGTTATCTTGAATCAAACAAATCAAATAGAGTTTGATTCTTCTAACTGAACATACCATCAACTTGTGGTATTCATTAGAATTAATATTATAAGACAATCTAACAATATATAAGATAAACATATTCGTTTTGGCTTATCTATTTACCAATTAAGTCAACTTAATGGTATAATAGACTTTTCAAGCCAATTGCATACTTTATAACACAAGTACTCTTTAACCAAGTCACTTCATATCCATGTCTCATCAAGAAAACATAAACCGTTATAATCCCATTATACGTTATAAATCATTGATCAACTCAATGACTTCTTGTATATATCTTAATTAAAAAAAACATAACAAGTTAACGTCTTACTTTATTATAAGTCTTAAAAGACTTCATGTTTATGTCTTTACAATGAATCATAAACATGTTTAACTAAAGTCATTATGAACATAACTCTTGGTTTCAATAGTAATTTCAAGTTAAATTATTTACTTCATAATAATGTAGGACTACATTGTTTTTCATTTATGTCATTCCAAAATACATAAATAAACAAATTGAAGTAGTATTAGATTACTTCATTATTTATGTCATTCTAATAATACATAAATATTTAATTTGAAGTAGTCTTATATATCATTTTGACACATGTTCTAAATACTTGTCTAATTTAGAAACTGCAAATATGTCCATGCAAGGTCTGACTTCACATGGAGATTTACTTTGTTGTTGCAATCTCGCCAAGTTCTCACATGACGTAAATTGCAACACCAAGTGTTTCTTGAATTAGATATGTACAAGTCATATTAGAACGTTAGTCTCTTACTTTGCAGTCAAGAGAATCCGTTAAATCAGATACCTATATGTTGTACCTCGCACACAATATAGATTTCTCCCACTTGTGCATGGAACAACATCATGTAGCCGATAAACAACACGACATATGTTTGTTTATGTGACTAATATGATTGTGTCATTGATATTAGCATAACTAGTAGATGTAGAACCACTTCATTGTCTAATAAGGAAACGTACATGACTATCCTTGAAAACATAAGTGTCTACAAGCGGAAAGTAATTATCTTAAGACATTCTAGAGATAATCTGGGTTACTACCAAGATGACAAAGCTTGTAACTCTCACTGAATTAGAGATCATTACATTAATTCCTTATTCAGTAATAAGAACACAATACTCCCACTGGATTTGACAACATTGTAAGTGTTTCATTAACCAGTGAAAGAAAATAGTGTTCTATTTACTTCCCTACACTTTTGAGAAAGTCCATACATAATAATTACTTATGTACTAAAAGAGTGTATTCTACTATGTAGATGATGAATTATCTATTAATGCTATTAACTTGAAAATTTGGGCATGCAATTTCTTTCTTAATAGTTCTACTATTCCAACAATTGTAAGTAGTACTTTTAAATGGTCAAAGCATAACAACTAGATAAAATATGCTAGTTTGTCTTTTACAAATTTTGCAATAAATTAGTCTAGCTTCTAATTTAATAACTAAAAAAATATGCAATTTTCTTAACTATTAAAATTTGCTTACGAGTTATGTATTTAGAATTTAGACAATTCTAATTTGTCCTATCATACCTTTCTCATTCATAAAAAGGAATAGGATTGAATCTCACTATTTCTTATGAAAAGAGGACTAGGTTTATTCTTTTAGCAAAGTTGACTCTACCAAAAACCCTTACAGGTGTAGATCAATTTACCAATACCGGAATAACCTACGTTTACGGTTTAATGTTGCATTAATACATTTAAGGAATTTTCAAAATTCAATTTTAGTATTTTCGATAATTAAACTTTTCAAGAAAATAAAATACCCAAGGTAATATTCATATAATCATAGAATTTTCTCAAAAACTAGGATCCAAATTATCATAGTTCCATTACATCAGTTGATCTGCTAGTAACGAAAGCATATAATAAGGTAATCTGTCGAACAATAATTGACAAACATTTTCCAATTCCTAGATCATTATGGGATTTACATTTTCCAACGCTATTGCAAATGTAAACATGTTTTATCCCATCTTGCGCCTTGAGTCCAGGTCTCACTTACTACTCAATTTAAGTCGTCTAACTTAAAGAACTGCAAATATGTTCATGTAAGGTCTGACTTTACATAAAGATTTACCTTTCCATTACAATCTCGCCAAGTTCCCACATGACGTAAATTGCAACTTCAAGTGTTCCTTTAACTAGATGGCACAAACGTAATTTATAAAGGGTACTAGTTTTGATTTATGGTGTCAAATCAAATATGTACAAAGATGTCATGCATTCATCTTGTAGCATAAATTTTAATAAAAAACTTTTTATTAACCAATTCATAAAGATCAAATTATCAAAGTTTTGATTGAGGTATTGGTTTCGCCAATCAAGGAATTTACCTTTAATTATCATCCATTATATCGTACTTTTGCATAAGTCTAAAGACTTAGTGTTTCGGATAATTACCACAAAAGTGGCGCATGGAATTAAAGCTAATTCGCCCTTAAGATGATTTTGTACTCATAGCCTACTTGGTAACTCCAATTTGACTCGCAATGAAGCGGAGAATTTGGTCGTGCTGAGCTATGACCTCCTTCTTTCGGGTCACAATTTAATGCGCTCCCCTCCTTGTACTCCTCACACAGTCCGTCAAATTGGGTGAGCCGTTCAGACCATTTGTACCAAAATCATCAATCAATTAAACTTATTGAAAATTTAACTCTTCAAAAACAAATCAAATTTCACCATTGTTTAGTCCAATTTATTTTTTATTCAAAATTACCCTTTTGCTTAAAACTTGTCGCACATAATAAACAAACAAGTAAACAATAAAAAAAATAAATAACTTAAAACAATGCGCACATAACTAACAATTAATACGTGTAAACAAGTAGCCACATACAACTTAATTGATAAAGCCTATTAATAATCAATATCTAGGTTAATTAACGTATATATTAATATTGTGATTGTACCACGTTCTTGTACACACGTACTATTAACGAATTAAAGTAAATGCTAGTTTAAATAAACACAAAACAATTTGTTTTGGAAAAACAAGATGATCGACACCCAAGGAGGGTTGTACGATCGTTTATAATCAAAAACACACAAACAAGGTTTTAGGTTTTAGATTATGAGTACAAGAGATGAAAAACTAAGACCCTAGGCCTTGTATTTATACCCAATATAACTTGGTGACCAAGTTAGATATGGATTGGGTTTGGAAAACCCATAACTGATCGGTTTGAATTCCCCATGGGATTCTAGAACCTTCTCGGTCTCTATTTTTCAATCTAGTTCTTCCAATTAACATTTAACGATCGTTAGTCCATTACACTTAAATAAATTAACATCCGTTATATTATTTCGTGTAATTAATAAATAAATATAACATTTATATTTAATAATTAACTTTAATTCTCATACGTAAAGCGTGCAATCCCGTGGTCTCGAGTTCGATCCTAACACACATCTATTAATATTTTGTCCATTAAACCAACACAACGGAGAGGTGAAGCTATAATTAAAGCTAGAAGGCTGTCTAGTGCATTTTTTATTGTTGCAAGTGCTGCATGTGACCATATGCGTGATTGGGTTCTTGGTACTCCAAAGGTACGTTTTCTTCTTCTTTCGCTTATTTCCTTTGTTTTATCATTTCTTGAACTTCATCTTTGCACCTTTTGCAAGTCAGGGAACATGGGTATTACCAAGTTATACAATGTTACATGAACATAAATCTTTCCAGACTTCAATGTTACATGAACATAAATCTTTCCAGACTTCAAGATATTACCAAGTTTAAATAGTGGCTTGATTTTATTTGCCGAAGTTACTTTTAGTGTCTTATTACTGTGTATTTGCCGGTGAGCATTCAGAGGTATACCAAAATATCAGAGTCTTAATTACATCCCCTTCTCTGTTATAATTGTTTTCTTTTTTGCTTCTCTAGTAGAAGCAACATGGCTGTCAGCTTTGGCGAAGAGGCACAAAATAGGAACCTTCTCCATTACGAACCAACCTAGCACACTTCCATGAAGCTTTCCTTTCCCAACCATAGAATTTATAGTATTACTTTCATATCACAATGATGGGCTACTTCTATCTCTAGTCAAAGGGAAACTTCCAATAATAATTTCTTATTGCATACCTAGTTTGTGCAGATCTGAAAGGAAACAGAAAAAAGTGTACTTGTTGGTAGGATAGTCAGTTGGGGCATACAGTGGGTCAGCTTGGTGAAGCTTCACGAGGATGTATATATGGTTCCTGTGGATCAATGGACGGACTTCAAGTTTTTGGATAAATATCTTATATGCCTTAGTTCTGCCGGCCAAATATCTTTTTTTGGTGATATAACTGGTGAATACACAGGATGTGTCAATCTTTTAGAGATATATGGATTACAAGGGTTATCTCAACAAACTAGTGTGTTTAGGGCACTTTTTTTTGCTTCACATTCCTCACTGTTGGTACGCAATTGATGACCAAGGTATAGTTTCATAATCCACGCCAGTGACCATATTTCTACCATTAGTAACTCAGTTGAGAAGTCTCTGTCTCAATTTCAACAATTAAGGTACATAACATTGGTCGGTTGGGAGGTTGGTGGTGCTGACATCAGCCACCAGAGGTTATATGATAATCTTTCTCCAAATGCTGAGTCTGTATGGTGCAAAACAAGAATTTTGTCTTTCCACTTGATTGTATTGTATCTGATATGGGGTATAACATGTCAGAAGAGTTTTAGCCTATATCGGATAGGTTGTAGTATGTTGATTGTATCTCTTATTGGGATTGTCCAATTTAGTAATATGTTTATGTGATTGTAATATGTTTGGTATTAATATATATTCAAATTTCATGTTTTGCTGTAATTTTTTTTGCAATTGTATACTTGATAATATTGCATACAAGTTCATTCTTTCATTCTATGATGATGATGTTAATTTTAGAGAGAGAAGCAGAAATTTAGAGAGAGAAGCAAGAAAAAAAATAAAGGGAGGGTGGTGGTAGTGATGGTATAACCAAAACAATGAAATGACCATTTTGCCCTCATGTGCAAGGCACATGGGGCAAATAACAGAAGTTGACTAACGAAAAATGGGTCAAGGGACTGGTTTAGCCTCAAAAACCCATACTTTGGACCACTGACGATGAAAATGCCATGTTTTGTCCCCCGGTGATGTATTTGAACAAGTTTACGGACCAACGATGTATTTTAGTCTAAATTAAATTAAATGTGTTACAGTATTACTTTCAAAGTTTATATCTTCAAAAGATAACAAAACAAGAAAAAAGAAACAAGAAAATGAAAAAATAAAAAGAATACGAACAAAAACACTTTACGTATGGACAAAAAAATCACTTATTTATTTTTAGACAAAATTACACGGTTGGTCCCTGTGGTTTGCTCGTATTGCAACTTTGGTCCCTTAGTCATTTTAATTACCTCACAAATACCTATTTTTGAAACGTTGCACTCTTTTAGTCCCTATTTTGGATGGCCGTTAGTGCAGTCCGTTAAGTATTTTGCTCTGTTAGTCCTTCGTTAATAAATTTTGCACCGTTAGTCCTTATTTTTTAAAATATAGTTTTCACAGATTAGTCCTCCGTTAATAATCGTTATCGCCGGTTTTTACGTTTTTGTCGTTTTCGTTCGTTTTTTATCCGTTTCCCCCCGTTTTTTTACGTTTTTCGTCCGTTTTCTTTCGTTTTTTAATAGTTTTTGTCCGTTTTCTTACGTTTATACATTTTCTTACGTTTTTATCGATTTTCATCCGTTTTTGTCCGTTTTTCTAACATTTTACTTACATTTTATCCGTTTTCTTACGTTTTGTCGTTTTCTTCGTTTTTGCCGTTTTCATCCGTTTTTGTCCGTTGTTCTTGCGTTTTGTCCGTTTTTAAATGCGTTTTATCGGTTTTCATCCGTTTTGTCCGTTTTCTTTCGTATTTGTACTATTTCAACATATTGAAAATTTTTCCAAAAAAAAAAATTTGGAAAAAATTTCAAAAAAAAATTGGAAAAAAATTTTCCAAAAAAATTTGAAAAAAATAAAAAAAATTTAAATTTCAAAAAAAAAATTGAATAAAAAATTTCAAAAAAAAAAATTTGAATAAAAAAAATATTTTTCAAATATATTTTTTTTAAATCTTAAAAAGAAATTTGAAAATTTTTATTTTCAATATGTCGAAATACTTTTTTGTTTCAAAACTTTTTTTTTTCAATATTTTTTGAAATTTGGACATATTGTAAAAAATTTCAAAAAAATTGAAAAAATTAAAAATTCAAATTTCAAAAAAAAATTTGAATAAAAATTTCAAAAAAATTTGAAAATTTTTTTGAAATTTTTTATTCAATTTTTTTTTGAAATTTGAAATTTTTTTTATTTTTTTTCAATTTTTTTTCGAAATATTTTTTCCAATTTTTTGGAAATTTTTTTTCCAATTTTTTTTTCTTTTTTGAAATAAGTTTCAATATGTTGAAATAGTACAAAAACGGACAAAAACAGATGAAAACCGATAAAAACGCGTCGAAAAACGGACAAAACGTAAGAACAATGGACAAAAACGGATGAAAACGGGCAAAAACGAAAGAAAACAGACAAAACGTAAGAAAAATGGACAAAAATTTAAGAAAAATGTTAGAAAAACAAACAAAAACGGATGAAAACCGATAAAAACGTAAAAAAAACGGACAAAAACTATAAAAAACGAAAGACAACGGACGAAAAACGTAAAAAAAAGGGGGGAAACGGATAAAAAACGAACGAAAACGGACAAAAACGTAAAAAATTGGGCGATAACTATTATTAACGGAGGGACTAACTGTGGAAAACTATATTTTAAAAAATAAGGACTAACGGTGCAAAATTTATTAACGAAGGACTAACAGCGCAAAACACTTAACAGACTGCACTAACGGCCATCCAAATTAGGGACTAAAAGAGTGCAACGTTTCAAAAATAGGTATTTGTGGGTAATTAAAATGACTTAAGGACCAAACTTGCAATACGAGCAAACCACATGGACCAACCGTGTAATTTTGTCTTATTTTTATCTCTTTCTCTCTCCAATTCATCCATCTTTCTAACCGTTCTTCTTCTTCCCAACTATTCTTCTTCTTCAACATGAACATCAAGAGCTCCAACCATAGGAAACGTGATTATTTGGGCCAAAAACGTTTCCCCAAACGTTTCCTAAATAAGAATCGACGTGCCCCAAATAAAGAAACGTTTCCACTTTTCCGGGGACGTGTCCCAGGCGTTTCCCTGCGTTTCCCGTTTTCGACGTTTCGGGTACGTGATACGGCATCCTGGCGGCGTTTCCGTGTAGGCTGCGTGAAGGTGATGTTTTTTTTTAGTTACGCTTTAACTTCCATACAGTGTGGTGAGTTAAGCTTTAACTCGATTTTTTGTTTAATTATGACTAGCAGGGTACCCGTGCATTGCAGCGGCGGGTACCCTGAAATAAAAAATTTCGATGAATAATGTATTTTAGTTTATTATGTTCTTATTAACAATAAATTTACGAATATCAAGAATTTCAGTATAGTCCGTGCCGTTCGGGCTCGAACCCGTTGGCCACCCGTGTCTGCTTTCGGGCTCGAGCCCGTTGGTCGCGCCGTTCGGGCTCAAGCCCATTTGGCCGTTGCCCGTTCGGGCTTGAATATTTGTATAATGTGCTTTATTATTTGTAGTAGTGAAATTTAATGCAGGAATTGTGTTTAATTTGGTTGTACAATATGTTTGATACTTTGTATTTCTTATGTAAGGGGTGTTTTAATAAATGTATTAATTGTATTTATTGACCAGTTAAATAATTGACTACATTAAATAACATTAATGTGGTTTATGTGCATTAAAGTGTTGTACACTATGTTTCTCTTCTTGTAAGTAGTAGTCATTATAGTCATTAATAACATTGACCACTTTAATAGCATTAATTTTGTAAATCTGAAAATTACATCATGATTATTTTGTTGTACACTATGCTTATTTTGTTGTAAATCTGAAAATTGGTTGCAGCTATTGTACATTGTGCTTAAATAGTTGTAATTTTTTGTGAAGGGGTGTTTTTAATAGCATTAATGTTGTTTGATAGAATTTTGGTCTTAAAATGACACCACATTTTATTTTGTTATACAATATGCTTACTTTGTTGTAATTCTGAAAATTGGGTGCATTAAAGTGTTGTAATCCATGCTTAATTTCTTGTACGTCTTAAAATTAAGAGTGAGGTGCATTCGTGCATTATAAGTAATGTAGATAAAAGTGGGGCTCAAAATGTTGAGTTAATGTTGAATTATGATATATAGTGTTTTTTTAGTTAAAATAAATAGATTAAAGCTGATATGGCGCTAACGTGACATTGAGGGAAACTTTAACCCGAGGTGATGACACGTGCTCGTGATTAAAGTAGTATTCCAAGATAAAGGTTGTGATTAACATATCAGAACCGTTTAACTCATTAATTGCCAGTTAAATTGTAAATAAAGCGTTTGTAATTGTTATTCATATAAAATATTAGAATGTAACAACTTTAACACTCATTTATATAAGAGTGTGAATTTGTTAATTAAATTTCAATTAGACTTGTCAAAAACTTCATGACATTTTATAAATAAAAAGCTACATCATACATGTGTCTAATTTTTGTCTTTAAAGTAAGTAGAAAAGACAAGCCAAAATGAGGTTATCAAACCACCTATCCTGATCTGAGATTTTACCGCATCTACTTGAAAACCAACAAAAAGATTGCCTTTGTACTTCAAAGAAGTTGCATTCCATATTTGGCTCTTTCAATGAAAATTATTTTGATTTCTAGCATTTCACGCGGTCCAAGCTGTAATGAAGATGGAGGCTTCAAAAAATTTTAGTTGAAGCGGATGATTCAGTCTTTATCCCAATTGCTAGATCATTAGCGAAAAAAGTTTGGTCATATATGTCGTGATGTTAATCTTTAGACCGGTTGAAGCACCGGTCTAAAAGGATGTTGTTTAGACCGGTTGAATCCATTATATAGACCGGTTTAAAAGGGGAGTTATTCAGACCGGTAATACCATTATAACCGGTCTGCTTATAGAAGGAATGAGACTGTTTGGGACTAAATATTGAAACTGCTGCTTGTATCAAGGGGTTGTTTGAGATTGTTTATTGAAACTACTTATAAAGGCCCTTATAAGGCTAATGTTTAAGATAGACTACTTGAACCCATTGACCTTCAAACATGGCAACCAAACTAGTTAATATGTCCCTACAAGAAAAGAAAACATATATTGCATCAAATAGGACCAAAATCCAATCAGAGCCGTTAGGCCAACAATGTAGAGGTTGCACTACCAAATTTCCGAGTTGAAAACAAATATCATACTAATAACTAAATTCTTAACTACTTAGCCCATGACCAACAATGATTGAAGAATCACCACTAGAACAAGGTATGATGTGAGCAGTAGCGGAGCTAGAAAAATTTCCGTGAGAGGGCCGAAACAATTTTTTTTCGAGAAATATATAAAATTGGGAGGGCCGGAATAAATTTTTTTCCGAAAATACACATGAAATCGCAAATAAATACACTAACGGGCTTAGACCTAGTGGGCCGGGACCCTCCCCGGTCCTCACATAGCTCCGGCCCTGGATGTGAGGGGCGACAGTGTTCATCATAGTAGTCACCTTCTGCATAAACATTTGCGTCATTAACAGATGTCTTCAGCAAATATGATGTCGTATATAGATTGCACTGCACAAACACCAAACACAAAATCTCAATGCCACGTTCACATAAGTTTACTGTAGATGTGACAATTTTGACCCATTCACTTAATAATGGGTCCATCTAGGTCGTATTTAATCTCAAGTCAAAACAGTATTAATCTTTCAAAAACTTTACTGTTTACCTTCTTCTTTGGGAATATTCGGTTGATCTACCAACAGCTGCTCGAAAGCATGTAAATCGCTAACACTGCAATCAAATTGAAGTGCATTACCATTTACCATTACTATAAACATGAATTGATGAACATTTGTCACTAGTTCAGGAAAATGAAATACAAGAATGAAACATCAGACCATTTCAAAACTATTAAATCTCGACTTAACCAAGATGTTTCAGTACTATGGGTCGATGCAGGTATGTTTTTATCTCTAACGGGTCAATGTGATTAACCTGTTTTGACTAGTATCAAATTTATCTGTTTTGACCCATTACCCAACCACCCATCTTGCCACCTCACCAATCATATTGTATAAATCTGTAAGTGTTAACATATCCTAGTAAAACAAAGATATAAGGCAGAACTTCTAGAACATACCTCGGTTTCAAGGCAAGGCCATTAAGTGCAAAAATAATCGATGTTTTAAGCAGGTACCTAAACCATAAGAGTACAAAAATTGGGGCAGAACAATATGGCCAATCAGAGTGTAATATGGTAAGCTTTACAGGTCAAATTTGTATAAAAAATGGGGTGCATTCATACTCTGATTGATACATCTAGTGAAGAAGCCGAAGCCCTTCTAAGCAATCCGCAAAACTTGGTTTAATGCCAATCCTGTTATTTAATTGTTTCACCGAGATCTGGACAGAACCTCCTTTCAATTTTTGTTTAGCATCACGATAAGCTTTTGCAAGAGAGAGCACGACGCTATTTAGGTCCTGCCTGGCAAGATGAGGATTAGTAAGGTACACTTGTTTCAAAATGTAAAAAAATGCAGATGATTTTCACCGCTTTCAAACCTATTTGACATGCTTTCTTTTAGTTAAAATTTTAGCTAAACTCATTTACGTCGATTGGCTTATGTTTTATCACTAATGGGTCAAATCACCTGTTACAGACAAAATATTACTCAAATTATCCCATTTTTATAGGTAAATGGGTTGATATGGCCAGTTTGCCACCTCTACTTGTATAGTAATTGCTAAAGGGCCAAATGCATGATGAGTTGAGACCCTTTCTTTTCCTAACATATCTAATTAACTAGAGCTATTGTTCTCCAAACTTACAGAGTTTTAGTCATTGAAAGAATGATCGTCTGTAGGGATTCCATCTGCTTTGTCAAGATATCTTCTTTAACGTTGTCAAGATTTTTCAAGGAACCAAATTTTTTTGGATCTTCAAGCAAGTGATCACACAGGAAAAGAAAAAATACCGTTAAACATCTTAGCCGCAATTCTGAACCATTCACTTATGAATGGGTCGTTTGGGTTCATAAATTTCGCTTAAAAAATGGGTCGAATGGGTCGTAAGCCAATCAAAATGTTTACTTAACTCAGAAAACCTCCTAAATCATGGTTATACGAAATAGCATAGTTTTTGTAATCATATATGATAGACTTATAGTCTTTTAAATAGAAAAACTTAAGTCATACGGATCAAAAGTGTTTGTGGTCACACATTGTGTTAACACATTTTTGACACGGTAATTAACTCGCCCATTATCTACCATTCCACCTTAAACATGCATTCATATAGATACATCCAAAGAAGGTGAAGAACCTGTAATCTTCCGATAATGGAAGAAGCATTTCTAAACTGAGAAATCAATCGACCTTGGTGGTCGTCCCATCGATCCATGTCATCCTGCACTCTTTTAAATTTCTGCTGATATTTCTTCACGATTGCCTCCATTATCAATCATTTACCACCCGATTCTGCATTTCATCAAATACTGAAACTTACTACTGTATACAAATTGAAGTTATTTATAGTTGAACAGTCAAAATCAGATAATGATGTGAAGCTAATATTTTGCATTTATCAGCTGGATATAAGACTATAAAGGGGGTGTTTAGACTTGCTTATTAAAAAGGGCAAATCGCACCGCACAAAAAGGTATCAGTTAAATTGAATTTTAGGTACTCTATTATAAGACTTTAAGATACCTTTTTATTATTATTATCTTTTATTATTATTGTGTTCGGATACGAGCAATTTTGAGGATACAAGAAGTTGCTTATTCCAAACTGCCAGACAGGTGATATTCAAGTGCCTAATAATAATAAGAGTAAACTACACTGTTCGTCCTTGTGGTTTGCGTTGACCGACGAGTTTCTTCCTTTGACAAAAAAAAAATTGCATCATCCGTCCTTAAATGAGAAACGTTGTGTATCATTAGTCCCTCCTTTTAATGGCTCTTACTAACACCCGTTAAGTCTTATCATATAAGGGTATTTTGGTCTTTTTACATCTGCCACTAACATCTATAAACAAAATATTAAATTAAAAACATCATAACCATACGCGTACTTCTTTTCTTGTCTTGTCCACTTATTTACTCTTTTACAAAACACAAATAACCCATCTTTACCACCAACTACACCTACAAACTAATCATCTTCATCCCATCTGTTACACCTTCCCCACCCAACAACATCCTTATCCTCCTTGTTGCCATCCACCACCACACACCACCCTCATTATCCTCACCACCCTCGTCACAAATTAGTCACGACCGCACCACCACCTGTTAATGATCCGGCGGCCACGACGGGCAGGTCACCACCCTCGTCACAATCTATTTCCAACAAAGTGCGTAATGATGAATCCTAACCATTGCATATGTATGTTTTATCCAATCGTCATGTTTTGTTTACACAAAAATAACAGCTATAACCCAATGCGATTAACAAGATGTTTAACAAGAATTAAATAACAATTATAACCCAATGTGATTACATTCATTTGCCCGTTGTGGGACTAGGCAAGATCCATCAAAACAATTTTCTAATTCTTAAGTCTCGACTTATACGACAAACTTTCTTTTTCTTAATTATTTTGAAAATTCCCAACATATATAAAAAAGCAAGGTTAGAATAAATAATACCAGAAAGGAAAACTAGCAATATTAGAATAAATGAGAATAGAAAGCAAAACTAGCAAGCATTACTACTTCGATATACAAAAAGTTATTAACGGTTTGATTTTTTTTTACTTTTTCATGGTTATAACAAAGTCATAAACTTTTTTTTTAATTGTTACTACGTAATATCCAAGGTTAAGCTTTGGATTTTTTGATTTTGGATTTAGAATTTTTTAGGATTTGGTATTTGTTAATTTTTGATTGTGGTTTGCGTTGACCGACGAGTTTCTTCCTTTGACTAAAAAAAATGCATCATCCGTTCTTAAATGCGAAACGTTGTGTATTACGTAGTAACAAACAGGCATGGGCCAAATAGGCACGGGCCAACGGGCTCGAGCCTGATCGGGCACGGGCTATACGAAATTCTTGATATCCGTAAATTTATTGTCAAAAAAAACATAATAAACTAAAATACATGATTCACCGAAAAATTTTATTTCAGTGTACCCGCCGCCGCAACGCGCGGGTACCCTCCTAGTAAATTCATAAACCCTAAAGGCATGCATGTTTGACACACAAATGTATTAAAAGATTAGGCTTATCTTTTGAAATAATAAGCTATTTAGAATATAAACTTTGTTCGGCATCCATAACTTATAAGAGTTTTTTTTTTTTTTTTTAAATCTTCCATAATATGTTAAAATAATCTTGTATGTCAGATAATGAAACATTGTGCCTAAATTAACTTTCTTAGCCCTCAAATAGTTTATAGAGTGCATATGAAAACGATAATAAAACCCTAACCGACCTAAAGCCTATCACCAAGCATGGGACAACTAATCAAACTTATCTACGGGCCATCTCCATCTAAAGCTTACTTTCCGGTTCCATCAACAATAGTCACTTTTCTTAAACATATTAAGGTTTGAGTAGGCTTATCATGGTTGTGGAAGTTAAAAAGACACATGAACATCTAAAATGGTAATTACTATATGAGATCATATATAAAAAGTTATTTCCTATAAAACCCGTTGCATAAACTCACCCACGTCAAATAAGCCACAAATTTTATGCTTATCAATCTCCCACGTATAAACTCGATATAAGGTTAACCAAACATTTGATTAACCTTATTTTAACTATATAAGCTAATAAGACATTGAAATAAAGCTTAAACAAACACCCCTTTTAGCATGTTGTTTAAAGTTGCATAATTTTACATAATCATGTAAACCTAAAAATTACTGTAGTAAATTACTAGAGTGGTCCATACTCCTTAAGGTTTGCTGAAAATCATTGAAATCGTCAACAAAGTAAATATAATCAAAAGTTGCATAACTATTTATTTATTTATCAGCAACAAAGTATATTTATCTCCTTTACCTATAGAAAGAAGAACTCACGATTTTGAAGCTGTAAAAATCGGTTGACATTATTCGGGCGTTTAACTTTGTTTTATTTGGGGTTATAAACTTACGTTATCGGCTTATTAGGCCTTACTTTTTGCGATTTGTTTTGAAATTTGTAATGAACCTAGGAGGGCATAAGGAGTACACCTAGAACTTTATATATTCTGATTTTTGGTATTGAGATTTGTAGCAGGATGCTTATATGTTTAAAAGAAAACGTGTGCTATGTTTGGAAAATGTATTAACGTGTGAGTAGTTTTTGGAAGGTCGTATAAGTGATTAAGGAGGGAGATACCCATGCAAGGTAAACATTTGATTCGTGTATATCACAAGGAAACTATCAAACATGTGAGATAAATATAAGATAATGTGTGTATAGATTGTTATTAGACTTAGGATAGGAGTTAGGAAAATAAGATTTGTAGATTTACTTAAGTAAGTTATAGTTTAAGTTAATTATTAGCAATTTGATTTTATTTTATATCTTAAAGTTTTATTAGTACATATTTATAATATCAAATTAGGAAGAATCAACACATCTCGAAATATAATACCAAATATTAGAGTGTAAGTCGAATGTCGGGTCACTGGTCACATTAACTAACTTGATTAGGTGAGGGTTCTCACATTGTGGGATTGATAAATCCCCTGGTCCGGATGGGTTCACGTTTGGTTTCTATCGTCGGTATTGGAATATCATTGAAAAAGATGTTACTGACGCTGTAACATGTTTCTTTTGTCAAGGTTATTTCCCTCTAATTCTTCGTTTGTAACTTTGATTCCAAAAATTCCAAATGATAATATGGTTAAAGACTTTAGACTGATTAGTTTAATTGGAAGTATGTACAATATTATTGCAAAGATATTGGCGAATCGTCTTGTTGTGGTGTTGGGAGATCTTGTCAATGAGGTTCAATATACTTTTGTGGCAGATAGACAAATTCTTGATGGTCCATTTATATTGAATGAACTTATTCAATGGTGTAAGAAGAAGAAAAAACAATCTTTAATCTTTAAGATTGATTTTGAAAAGCTTATGATTCGGTTCGGTGGGATTATTTGGATGATGTAACACCCCAACCCGACAAGGGTAGAAGTGTCACATTCTGGCGTCATATCAGAACTTACAATTAAAATCTTTACAAACGGAATCCTTAAAATGTAGTATCAAATAAGATAATCGATTTAATGACAAGGAAATACAATGTTCCAAAATGAAATGAAATCTCAAAACAAAACTTTTCAAGATAAGTCCAAATAATAATCAACTAGGGTTGGTCCACTCAGATAATCCAACTCTCAGCCCATCACAGCTCATCTTCAAATCTAAAACCGGCCAGCGAGGAAAAGAAATGCGGTGAGCTTAAAAAGCCCAGGTGAGCAGGATATAACAAAGCGAAAGCTAAGTAAAAGCATAAACGAAATGAAATAAAGGAAACTGATAACAAGGTCGCAGCGAAAAGAGAACAATGAGTCAATGAGGATCCTGCAGAACACAATTTCTGGATATCCAAAACGAGCAGGATAACAAGGAGGACGAAGCAAAACAAAGCAGCGATGACATATAAACAAGCACATACAAGGCGAAACATAAGCAAGTATAGCGGTCGCATCTACACAACATATATGGCATACAATCAATTCAGGAAATCAAAAGACCTACAAGCCAAACAAATCTACAAAAGCGGAAGCAATTAATTATTAAGTGAGCATGGCAATCATACAGGTCAAAACCCTTAGTTGAAAACATAACAAGTATCATGGCGGCGGTCAAAACATGGCGGTCACGTAGCAAGTAGGAATACTGATATGAACATTATAATTAAATGAATTAAAGACATAGTAGAGAAATTAAACAAGTTAACAAGCTAGACGTCATAAGTTGAACCATTTCCCAATCAAACCGTAACATAAACAGAAATGCAAACATGGCAGGTCAACAACAAGCAGATAAGGAAACTATCAGATAATCATAGTTCACGAAATTATACGAACAAGTACACATAATAAGCAGACAAAACTATCGATTACACATTAGCATGGTCACGACAATTTCGAGGGTCACATAACGGTGAGATCACATATCATCGGTTGAAAGCAGTAACTCGAGATAACCACATATTAATCACATCGAGCGAGGATAATCGGTAGTCACATAAAACATGAATGGCATAATCAAATTCAATAAGCATATAATAACCCGAGACGTGAATGGAGCGATAATGGAATTAACGGAATGAGAGTGTGACAGATCAAAGCAATGGGATGTATATATCTTGGTAGTAGAGTGAGTCATATAAGGGTACACAGAATATGGTGCGTTGGGGAAATGTAGAAGGTACAATATAGGTATATCAAAAGTGTAGGGGTTATCAGAAATCTACCCCGAGCCAACAAAACAAACCATATCAATAGTGGCAATAGCTGCCAAGTAACCAATAGTAACCATTGTATTCGGAGAGGTGACATCGGAATACCAAACCAATATGAGGGGAGACCTCAGTAACCAGTGGAGTAGCTAGCTCCCAAAATGTGAGGGGGTGTATTGCACACACGCACCGCATCACCAAAACAATATCAATATCAATATCAATCCAATACAATACAAATCTAGGATGCATCCATACGCCCCTGCGAAACAATAGTGGCCATACAATATATCTGAAGCGCGCATAATCAATACAAAATAGGGACGGTGTGGAACATCACTTAACCACACTAAAGTCATGCCATTGGTGCATCAATGACACGGACATGGAACCCCCATGCCTAGTTAATGGCTCGGGTATCAATCTGAAGGGTCAAACAAAGGTTCAAAGTGTAGCAATATATAGGTCTTCACAATCAAAGGTTCAATATCAATGGTTCACAATTCAGAGGTTCATAGCAATAGTCCAATATCAAAGTTCGGTAGCAACAGTTCAATATCAAAGTTCGTAGCATTCAATATCAAGCGTTCAATATCATAGGTTCAATAGCACAGGTCAATAGCAACAGTTCAGTAGCAAAGGGTTCAATAACGGAAGTTCAGTACAGTGATTCAATAACAGAGGGGTCAATAGCAAGACAAAGATTCAATAGCAATAAAATATCATAAGCGAAACAAAGTCGAAGGATAAGAAAATCATAAGAAACCCCTACTGAAAAGGGATAGAATATCTGTACCTTAGCAAATGAAATGAGAGCAAATGGAAGGAACGCAATAGAAACAACGTCGTGCCTTCTTCAACGAATCTACACGGATTACGGTTCGTATAATACTTATTAGTTCCTTTAAGTCATAATGGATTTATTGCTGGTATAAACCGTATTAATATTCTTAGAGTTATTAAGCGTATTCTCATTTTTAGTAATGGACCGAAATAAATACTTTAAGGTAATAATTATTAATTAGCCAAACTTAGGGGTTACAAATGATAAATGGTAAACTTAAAGGTTTTATATGATAAATATTCTATGTGAGGGTTTTATATGTCAATTTATAAATTTCAGGGTTTGCATGAGACATTTACCAAATATTAAGGTTCGAACTGTAAATAACTTAAATACATGAAATATAACTCAAGTAGTAATATACAGATTTATGTTTCATTTTTCATTTTCATGTACATGCTCGATCAATATTCAAGCTCGCTCGCGGTCCCTATGACCAACATTTACGACCAAGTAAACACGTATTATGATTGACCCCCGACTCAACTATCCCGTCACGCTTTCAAAGTACAAAATGGCTCAACCGTTAATTCCGCGATTAGCCTTCAACATACCCTCATGAGACCATGGTTAGTTTACATTAGGCTTTATGACTTCCATTTCAGTTGCTAAAATCACGCATGCAAAAATAACCACCCACGCAAGCATAACAAAACGACACACTCAAACACATAAAATCGCCAAACAACTCAAACCCTTGTTACCAGATTCATTGGTTTCCAGATTTTTCAAAGACCATTAGACGTTCATATTATACCTCCACATTTACAATATACCCAACTTTAAGGTGCAACTCATTTGGAAACAACTATGACCACACCCCTGATTAGACTACTTCTCTTTGAAAACAATTTACACACATTTTAAAACCACCACCCATGCATGCACATACAAATGCAGGTTATACAATATTATTATACATATTCATGATGAAGTCCTATGCACTTTCATTTCCATTTGACAAATCCAAAATCAATTCATGATTTTATGTGACTAATGTTTATCATTTACCGTAACATTACAACTAAACGTTTTTATGTCGTGTACGTGACGGTCGAAAGGATGGGTCGTGCATATGGCCAAGATTTCAATTTTGCGCGACATTTAACACTTATTATTTATGTGAGACTTTAAGTTTAATAACCATTCAAGAGGGCCATTCCCACGACAAAAATCAAGGGGACTAGGAAAGAAATCGAGACTAGATAGCGTTATTACCGTTTATGCGTGTACGGAATGAGACAAGGAACCAAGGGTCTCCTTTTACACCCCACAACAGCAGCAACAACGACCCAGAGAACCTACATCAGGCCAACATGAAACAGCCTTCTTTGGCTTAAGAACCTCACGACATCAGCTTCCTTCCATATACCACGCCTATAGCAGCCTTTATAACACCCTACGATGCTTTCTTGATCCCTAAATTCGAATGGGAGGGAGGACTAATATGTTGCCGTCACTTTGTGTAGAGAGAATTTAGGGTTTTTAGAGTGATTATTTTTGAATGAGATAGGGTGATATAAATTAGATATGAATGAGATAAATGGGGAGAATATATGGGAGTACATGGGGCGTTCATGAGGCCGAGTAAGAGGGAAACAAACAGAGAAACAATAATCAATTAATGGAATAATTTGAGACTTGCCATATTCACTTCAAATCACGAACGTGGCCATGTTTCTTGACTCGATACGTTTGACACCATATGTAAAAGTTGGCTAGGGACAATTACAAGAATTAAAACGTGTGACACTATAATAGATGTAAATAATTAATTTAGCGTAAGTTTTATTTCCGTATTAATTTTACTCGTTCGGGTGTTAGCGATTTAAATATTTAAGTTATAGCTGTGACAAAATAGTTTAATAATTAACGTCTTTCATAAGTTCGAGATTAAAGGATACTTTGGGTATTTTACGTGTTTCAAAAAAGTGGGTTTTACAGATGACGTCTTGAGGAATTTTGGATTTGGAGAGAAATGGTGTATGTAGATTAAAAATTGTATTAGATCTTTTAGGGGTTCGGTCATCGTTAATGGAAGCCCGACAGAAGAATTTCAGTTTTATAAAGGGCTTAAGCAAGGTGATCCGCTTTTTCCTTTCTTGTTTATATTGGTCATGGAGACTTTACATATGTCGTTTCAAAGAGTGTTGGATGCAGGTTGGTTCAAAGCAATTGTTTTAGCTCCTTCTTTGCATCTTTCTCATATGTTTTACGCCTATGATGCTATATTTATAGGTCAATGGAGTGAGTATAATATTGACACTACAGTTAAAGTGTTGGAGTGTTTTCATCATGCTTCGGGTCTTCGTATAAATATGTCTAAAAGTAAGCTTTTGGGCATCTACGTAGAAATGGACAAAGTAGAACAAGCAACAACGAAAAATGGGTGTACAATTCTTAATACTCCTTTTACTTATTTAGGATCGAAAGTGGGGGGTTTTATATCCCGAATTCATTCTTGGAAGGAGACGATTGAAGGAATGGTTATAAGATTATCTAAATGGAAGTTAAAGACTCTTTCAATAGGAGGTAGACTTACTCTTCTCAAATCGGTTTTAGGCTTAGTGCCAATTTATCATATGTCTATATTTAAAACTCCGATGAAGGTGTTACAAAGTATGGAGTCGCTTTGCTCTCTATTTTTCAATGGTGCTGATTCCAATAGTAAGAAAACGATATGGGTGAAGTGGAAAGATATGTTGTCTTCGAAAGATAAAGGAGGCCTTGGTGTGTCAAGTTAATTTGAGCTAAATCGAGCTCTTATGTTCAAATGGGTGTGGCGTTTTATTACCCAAAGTTCATGTCTATGGGCTTGGGTGATAAAAGCGTTGCATGGAGAAGATGGAAAAATTGGGAAGAAGTTGAAGTCATGTTATCTGTCTATTTGGCTCGATATTATTAATGAGGTGGAGCGGTTAAAATCTCGTGTCCTTGATTTGGTAAGCTATATTCATTCGAAGCTGGGTAATGGGATGAACACGTCTTTCTGAGAAGTTGCTTGGCGCGGGGATACAACTTTTAGAGTTTTATATCCCAGATTGTTCACTTTGGAAACTAAAAGAAATTGATGTTGCGTCAAACCTGTCACAATATAGTTTGGATTCCTCTTTTCGACGTGCTCCGAGGGGAGGTACTGAACAAGCTCAGTTCGAGGTGCTAAAGGATAAGGTGGAAGGCTACGATTTAGTTAATAATAATGATAGATTGGTTTGGTCTTTGGAAGGTTCGGGAGAATTCTCGGTGTCGTCGGTTAGAAATTTGACTGATGGTTTCACATTACCGGAGGTGTCATCTAAGAATCGTTGGAATAAAGAGGTTTCAATTAAGGTTAATGTGCACGCATGGAAAGTTAAGATTGATTGTCTTCCTACTAGATTGAATATCTCTCGTAGAGGTGTGAATACCGATTATATTTTATGTCCTATGTGTGATAAGGCGGTGGAATCCACTAGACATCTTTTCTTCAATTGTCATGTTTCTAACGAGATTTTGCGAAAGATTTCTCGATGGTGGGATATTGAGTATAAGGAGGTTTCGTCATATGAAGAATGGTTGGATTGGTTATTGAGTCTTCGTCTTTCGAGGAAGCACAAGCAACTTTTTGAAGGTATTTGTTATGTGTTATGGTGGCATGTTTGGAGTTTTCGTAACAAGAGTATTTTTGGTCTTCAGAATTCTTTCAAGGCAGACATCTTTGATGATGTGGTCTCTCGTTCGTTCAATTGGTGTCGTTATAGATGTAAAACTTTCTTTAGTTGGATTGAGTGGATAGAAACCCTCGCGTTGTTACTTTATAATGCTTTGTAATCTTCTAGCTTCTTGCTAGTTTGTTTTAAATCAGCGATTCAAAAAAAAAAAGGATTACTTACTTGAAAGGATTATTAGTACTAACTTATTTATTGATTTGGAGCACTAATCCTTCATCAATTTGATCATTGGAAAACCTTGTTCTTCCCTCCTCTTCTCTCTAAACCATACACATACATACCCTACATATTTCTGGAACACTTATGATAAAAGGAGAAGTATCCAGACTTTAGTAGTTGACAAGTTTGGCTAACTGACACATTAGTCCCTCAAGTCTCTTTCTTTCTATTTGGGCCATAACAACTTTATAACATATTTACTACATGACAAAACTAGTCCCTTAAGTCCATCTTTCTTATAATTGTGACACATCATACTTTCTATAACCATTTACATAATCTTTAATACCTTTAGTTTGACTATCGGGGTTGGCTAACCAATCCCGTAAGTCCCTAAAACTTATAAAAGTCATAGTCAACTATTCAAATGACATTCTTGTAATAAATACTTAGGCTCGGTTTCAGGGTGTTATACTATAAAACCCAAACATACAATACACACCACCTATAAACAAGAATCTTTTATCATATGTGTATTGTAGTCTTCTTTTGTTTATGCTCTTTTTTGTTTTTGTAACACACTTGGGTTATTTTTTTATTGTTTGCCATCTTTTGGCCTATTTTATTTTATAAAATTTATCTTTGAAAAAAAAAAAAAAAAGTTCTTTTACATCATCACATTAACTACTTTATTAGTTAAAAACTACTCCATCCGTCTCAATTTAATTGTCCATATTTCTATTTTTGGATGTCTCAAAAAGATTGTCTACTTTCTTTTTTTAGTAAAAACTAAAGAATCTCAAGAGGGAATATTCTATTCGTGTGGTTGAAATTAAAGTGGCCCCACTTTTATTAAACTTTGTGATTTCTCTCTCATGACAATTAAATTGAGACGGAGGGAGTATATATAAACGTGATAACCAAATCATCTACAATACTTTTTTGAAAGGCAAAGCAAAAATGTCCAGATATGATTTACAAGGAGTATAACACCAATGGCAAAACAAATCCAACATCCCACCATATATGTCTAAACCTACAAGACATTGGAAAAAGAAATACGAGCACTTGAAAAGTTGAAAGCGCTATCGGAAAAAATAAGCAATAGCCTAAAACACCCATAGTCCCGCACCAGTAACAAATCATATACGATCTACTATATAATTTTAACCAATACATGGGTATAATTGGGTACAACCACCATTAACACATAATATATCACTCCCATAATTATTGTTCAGACTTTTGAAGTCTTTAGTTTTCAACTTTGATATTAAATGTTTTTATTTGTGTTATATAATACTTAATAAAATTTATACAAATGAAAAAACATTTAAAAGTCAATCCATTTATATACATTTAAAAGTCAATGAAAATATTACGCTAGGCGGAATCACCATTACGCCAGATATAAAGGAGAGTTTACCACCACCGTCGCCGTGCCCAATCAAAACCAAGAACCCCATCAAATCCAATCAGACATTTAAAAAAAAAATGTCAAATTCTAATTAGAAAAGATAAGGTAGGAGATGAGGACGAGTGAAATGTCTAGAATACCCTCATGTGAGTGGCACATGAGGTATTTTAACGAGTGAAACATAACGACCGTTGAATCAAATGACCGGTATCTTAAAAATGGTAAATCATACGAACGGATGGTATCTTAAATTTGTAATGAACATTTTTTTTTTTCAATGTAAAACAATTTATTCTTCATGAAGGCCTCCGTGGCAGAGAGGATTTATGAGAGCATTTTAGAACATTTAGCGCTTATAAAATTCTAAAAACGCTAGTTTCTCAATGCTTTTTTTATAAGCATTTAGCAGTTAGCCTTATGTCATTTTACACATTAAATTTAAAACTATAGGTACTCTATGATAAATTAAACTGCTTACTTGCTACTAGTTTCAACAAGGGAAGTGATTATTGTACAAACACTTAAAGCAGGTACAAGTGGCTAATGCATAATTTCAAACACTAACCTTAAAAAATTAGACAACGCGCCAAGCTTATAAACATATATATTTTTTTTTTGAACAAATATATAAGCGGCAATTCACCCCTAATTCATTTCTCACACATTCATTTTCACAAGAAACAATTAAGCAAACCCTAATTTTCTCTCTATTCGTTTCTTCAAATTGATTAAAGGTATTGTTCCTTTATTCCCTCTTTAATTATGTAACTGTTTGATGCGTACATGATTATTAGACCTAATTAGACTTAATCACCGTTAGTTATAACTGTTTATGTTAATTATTCGATCGTTTGATGCTTATAAGACGTTTACGATTATGTTTGTTTAACTTTTCACTGTTATTTAGACGTAAGCTGTTGAATTATTGATGCGTATATTACGTTATGGTTATGATTATTTAACTATTGGATGTTTAGGCCTAATTTGATCTAATCACCGTTAGTTATAACTGTTTATGTTAATTATTCAATCGTTTGATGCTTATAAGACGTTTACGATTATGTTCGTTTAACTTTTAGCTATTGTTTAGACGTAAGCTGCTGAATTATTGATGCTTATATTACGTTATGGTTATGATTATTTAACTTTTGGATGTAATCACCTTTTGTTTTTATGCTTATGTGATATTATGATGATACGATATGTGATTCTTAGTTAGAGCAAATCGACCTAACCGTTTATTCTATATGATGAACATGGTTAGAAGCTAAAGTGAATACGGAGATCAGATCATGTGGTTGAGATTCTTTGTTAGGTGGATTTATTCTATATGATGAACATGGTTAGATATGAAATGCTTGATCAGGTTATCCGGAATTGTGTGCTTAGATCGAGATGATTTGAAATGATAAGAAAGAGTGTTGCTATTAGGCTAGTCATTGTTCAAACCGAAGATGTGCAATTGTTTGATTTTGATTCCTTGCTTTGTAATCATCTCTCCTCAAGTATTTAATTTACTAGGTTGGTGTATATCTAATTCCTTATTCAGGCGGGCTAATTGTAGTTGTAGGGTTGACCTACTGTACGTTAAGATGAATAGATGATTTGTTAAGGTTTTATGTATACATAATTCTTATAGTTGGTCATTGTATGATGGTAAAATAACTTGTTAAGGTTCTTATTCTGTTATATGGATACAGAACCTGTTGTATGTTTCAGTTTGTATACCAAGTTTTGCTTATTGTTAGTTGTGTTTGCTGGGGTTCTTATTGTTCTTTTTCTTTCTACAGATGCAAATCTTCGTTAAGACCCTCACTGCTAAGACCATCACTCTCGAGGTCGAGAGCTCTGACACAATCGACAACCTGAAGGCAAAGATTCAGGATAAGCAGGGGATCCCCCCACACCAACAAAGATTGATCTTTGCTGGAAAGCAGCTTGAAGATGGCCCAACTTTGGCAGACTACAATATTCAAAAGGAATCAACTCTCCATTTGGTGCTTCTTTTGAGAGGTGGTATGCAGATTTTCGTGAAGACGTTGACAGGCAAGACGATCACACTGGAGGTTGAGAGCTCTGTTACAGTTGATAATGTGAAGGCGAAGATTCAGGACAAGGAAGGTATCCCTCCTGACCAGCAGAGGCTCATCTTTGCAGGGAAGCGGCTTGAGGATGGCCGTACCCTCGATGACTATAATATTCAGAAAGAGTCCACTCTCCACCTTGTTCTTCGTCTTCTTTGTGGTAACTGAACCTCCTGTTTTGTGTTTGGTTAATTTCTCTCGTACTTCCATTTCTTGATAATATGTTAGTTCTTGGCTGGTTCTAATAAAGTACTTGTTTGGTGTTTTGGTATTTCCTTATGATTGTATCTAAGGTTTGTCTATGTGCCAGACTTCTGAGCGTCACCTTTGTGTATTTGGTTTTGTTCAAACTTCTGATTTTGGACATACTTTATTTCAGGTGGCCTTTTTAAGGATGGTGATGTCCTTCTAGAGAAGGCCAAGGATGCTTGGCGGTTGAAGAATTTCACAGAGGCGTTGTTGTATGCTAATCAAGCCAAAGAAAATGGAAATTATATGGCAAAATTTCTGCAGAAGGCTCTACAAATATGGTTGCTACCGAAAGTGCCTAATCTCCAAGAACGAGATCACTACCAGGTTCTAGGCATCCCAAGAACAGCATCAGCAGACGTGATTGAAAGGGCTTACAAAGCTACCAGAGCACTGGTTCATCCTGATAAGTGTTCAAATCTAAGTGTAGCTGAAGATGTTTTTAAGATGCTGGATGATGCTCGGAACACGTTAATTCATACAAGGACTGCCTATGATGGCCGGTTGAGTGCATCTGAACAAGCAGCTGGGAGTCATGTTGAATCATCATATTCATCTCTCAGGTCCTTCTTTTATGGAACTTCGGACAACTCAGCACCAATATTTGCTCACAACACACCTCCTACCTCCCCTGAGAAAGAGCACAGTGATCCAATAGACATCAAACTGTCAGAAACCACAAAATCTCAGAACAGTTTGTCTGAACACCATACTCGTCATCACAACCATAAACCCGCCAAAACCAGTCACACTCAAACAGCTTTATCCAAAGCCTCTGGTAGTCATCATTGGCACTCTCCCTACAACAAAACATTCAAATCCCAAACCCCTCTGTCTCCCAGTTATACACCAAAACGCCCTACCCATCATCAACCCTCAAAAACACCACAAACCACAACCCATCATTCAACCAAATCCCACTCTGTCTCACATCATTATCGTCACTCCCCCTACAATAAAACATCCAAATCCCAAACCCCTCTGTCTCCCAATTATACACCAAAACGCCCTACCCATCATCACCCCCCCAAAACACCACAAACCACAACCCCATATTCACCCAAACCCCACCCTCCAAAGGGGGCCTCTTCTGCCCCTACTGCGTGTGGAAGGCGTGAAGCATTGTCAGTTTCTGAAGGGAAGACGAAAACAGCGAGAAAAATTGTCTTTGACGAGGATGATAATATTACTTTGAGTTAGCTTTACTAGAGAAACCAGATTCTCTGTATAAAATTTCTTGCAGCAGGTAATTGAATTGAAGATCTTTTCTTATTCGTGAATGTTTCTTTGTGAACTGAATGTTGCGCGTTACTCTTTACTAGTGTTGATGAACTATTTGGTATATGTCTGATTTGAAGTAATATTGATTCTGTTTGGTCACTTGTAATATTTTTGTGAATGTTCATATGCCTATGATTTTGTTGCATATGGTTTGTCTAGCATCAACCTAGTTCAAGACATCAAGTGTCCTAAGTGTAGCTTTGACTTGGTTTGTGTGTGAGGATATGATTTGTCTCATTTGCTTAAAGCATAAAACCTAGCTCAAGTGTGCCCTGAACATGATAATGTTAGTGGAAAGCCAAAAATTGGATCAAGACGGTAAACACTATTCTGTAAATTTGCCCGCTCCAATATGGAACATATAGTTTAGGTATTTGGTGAAGTTGGTTGCTCCATCTATGGCAGGTTTCTTGACTCAAGTAGAGGTGGGCTTGGATTTAGGGCCATAAAGGTGGCACAGGGATTTATATGAAGTTGCCTAAAGGTGGCACAGGGATTGTTGCTGCTGCAACAGGGATGGACGGACAAATTAAGGTATTGTTAACTGCTACAGACGCCACCTTATTATAAGTATGATTTCTAGTCTCTGTTATTGATGCTAATGATGTGTGTCTCTGAATCCAGCATCTGATAAAGACGAAAGGATGATATGCTATATTGTGAATACAACAGAATATTGTCATGACATGGTCATGTGTGTATGTGATTGTGGTGTGAGAGGTTAAACCTTCTCTCATTATTGGCTAAGGTTTCATTGAGTACTATATTGATAAGTAATTATATTAGTCAGTGATTTAATCATTAGCTTAGAATTGTAGCTTAGATCGTCAAAACAAGGTCGGGTTACTTTTATGTTTGTGATTTTCAGCTCTACATAGATGCAATATATGCATACAACATAAGTATGGGACTGTTCTATCTATAGTCATTTGCACTTGCAAGTGAAGGCGTGTCACTTTTATGCTCTATAAAATTGGTAGAGGTGATAAGATGGGTCATGGGCGGATTGGGTAACATGTCAAAACGGGTCATTTCTAGTGTCGTTCTAAACAAACTAGCGCAGCTTGAGTTGCCTCTTAAGCAAACCTTTTTGCCTAGCTATAAAATATCTATATAAATTTAAGGGAAATTCACATAAATACCGAATTTTTCAAACCCATTTCACAAAAAACCCAATTTTTCCCCCAAAAAGCCAAAATACCCATGAAATCGGCAATATTTGGGACCCTTTGCGAAATTTTAAAAATATCAAAAATTTCTTAAAAAAAAAATCATTTTTTTTTTATATTTCTTAAAAAATCGATATTTCACTAGATAAACATTTCATATGGGGACGGGTCTTACACAAAGGGAACATTAGCTCTTGAGACACTCACTTTTGGTAATACGTTTATTCGTAATGTTGCTATTGGATGTGGTCATAGAAACCAAGGGTTGTTTGTTGGGGCCGCGGGTTTACTTGGTATTGGTGATGGTTCGATGTCGCGGAACTGGTTCCCTGGCTCTTTGGAATTTGGGAGAGAAGCTCTCCCGACAAACAATGCAGTTTGGGTCCCGCTGAAAAACAAAAGCCCCTAGTTTTTACTATGTAGAGCTCTCGGGTCTTGGTGTGGGAGGGGTTCAAGTGAGCATACCTGAACCCATTTTCAAACTAAGTGACATAGGACATGGAGGAGTGGTGATGGACACCGGGATAGCCTCCTATACCACTTTTCGTGACGCCTTAATTGCACAAACTACAAATCTACCTCGTGCACGGCCGGTTTCAATATTTGACACATGTTACAACCTACAGGAGGACCAATCTTAACTCTCCCGGCTAGCAACTTTTTGATACCGATGGATGATGTGGGAACATTTTGTTTCGCCTTCGCTCCAACTTCATCAGGACTTTCCATTATTGAAAATATCCAACAAGAAGGCGTACAAATTTCTTTCGATTCCGCAAATGGACTAATGGGATTTGGCCCTAACGTTTGTTAAGTTGTAAACTACGTACCTATCTGCCACAAAATATACACATGCATGTGCAACATATAGGCAGTTGTATATGACTGTGTAATTAGTACATAGTAGTTCGTGATGGTATCCTTGTATGAATCAGTAGCATCGAGTTTGTGTTTATTATATCATGATAGCTTAATTTCCCTGTGATAAATCGTGAAAACTTACTGATTTTCACGATTGATCATTATAAGTATAAAAGCCAGTTTTCGTGTATCAAGATCTTTTTGCAACGATGTTCTTTTAGCTTTTTTTAATGACATGCTGCTAGTAACTGATTGAACATGATACAAGACTAAACTAAATTGCGTATATGACTTTTAACTTTCATCAAGGTTGTATGAAATCTCAAGTCTCAACCCAAAAATATTGAAACTGATCAAACACTTTTTATGTTAACTTTGTTAAGATACATGATTACATGATGCCAAATAGTAATGCTGCTTTTAGCCCAAGAAAAAAAATCAAATAAGAAATCAAGTTTGACTTTTCTAGTCCAACACTAGCTAGATGTGGCCTGGTCCAAATCACCAAAAATATATGGTTGCCTAATGGGCCGGGTTGCATGCCCACGTACAGTCACATGTATTATCTTAATCTATAAGTGTTCTCGATAGAAGTTTTCTCGGTTTAGGTTACTCGAAAATGACAGAGTTTTAAACTCAGATGCACGTTGTCTAACCAAGGTGTTTTCGTGACTGAATCAAACATTTTTCCAGATCACACAAAATATGTATTTGGTGTACTTAGATGTACTCCAAAGTCCAAACCTTTTAGGTGCCTTACCCTTGGTTTATCTAAATCTATAAATAATTATTGATAAGTTTAAAATGAACTAAACCCAAGATCAACCCCATTTTTTTATCTTTGTGTTATTGATCAAACTCGATTATTTGACTTAATCCAATCAATTGTGATATGATTGATTTCAATTACTGTTGCAATCTAAGAATAAATAGATGACACTTTGATATGACATAACTAAAGTTTATGTCTCAGAGGCGGAGTCAGAAAAATTATCGACCAAGATCATTAGTGAAATTTGTTACACTTGTATACAAAATGAGTGTGTTCATAAGTAAACTATAGTAATTCTACGCCAAAATTACAAAAGAAAATATGGTTAAGTGGTTACGTTGACATCTCTTAAGCCTTAATGGCTTCGTCATTGACCCTGGTTATGCATGAAGTTGCACAGTGTCTCTTTTCTTTCATAAAAGGGTATTCTTAAGGCCGAGTTTCTTGGGTATCGTGTTCAAACCGTTGTATTGAATGATCTAGATGATTGATCGTTGTTCATATAAGACATACACGATGCTTGCTTTATATCCTCCCATGCATATATATTGAATAAACATCAATTATGAAACTAATGCTTTTGTAACTCATCCTAAACTTGACAATTTATAGTTTGAACAAGCTCTACAAGAAAAAGGGGCAACACCTATGAATTTTCCCCTGGGAAATTTTTCGTAAGAGATTACCTACAAAATTCCTACGATTTTCTCACAGATTATGACCATAATTATTAGTGACAGATTTCTTAGTGATTTCCTAGGAATTAGTTTCATCGCAAACCCGTTGGAGTTTCCCAACATTTCTTATGAATAAAATGACATAGCAAATCCGTAGAAATTCTGTAACTACTTCCTAGGAATTCGTTTATAACTTCCTATAAACATGTTCATATTAGTATATCTTTTTATAGATGTTTGTATGTTAGTATGTGTTTAAAAGCACTTTATTACGTTTTATCAAATAGTTTCTGAGAAGAAAGTACTAGGAAATGTCTAGGTGAATTACAACAATCACCACTAGAGCTGGCAATTTCCGACATGGACCAGTTAACACGACACGACACGACCTGCTCTTAACAGGTTTCGTGTCGGGTCTTAACATGTTTCGTGTCTTAACAGGTCCGGACCTGTTAAGACACGAATAAAATTAACAGGTTTCGTGTCTTAACAGGTCCGGACCTGTTAAGACACGTTAAGAGACCTGTTAAGAGGTTATATATAGGTGTTCAAAAATAAACCCTAAACACTTTACTCTCTTTTCTCATATTGTCTGCCGCCTCCAATCCTAAAACACTCTCTTTTCTCTTTTCTCTTTTCTCATTCTCTTTTCTCTTTTCTCATATTGTATATAGCAAATTAACAGGTTTATTATCCTTATAACCAGGGAGTTTCTTTTCAATTAACTCTGCATAACAAAATTGATACATATCATTGCAGATTCGTGATTGGTTGGACTTGTCCCTCAACCATTCGGTACCATCTTCATTATTGATACTTTCTGGGTAAGGTATTAGTCACGGTTGGAGTTACAGAGCTTTTAGTGTGTCGGGTAAGGTCAAACCCGAGGAAGCTGTTCAGGCAACACTTTCTTCGTTGCCTGATGAGGTGGTTGATGACACGGTTGGAGTTACAGGCTTACAGCCTTGCCATCTGAAGATCGGGTTGCAGAAAAGAGGAGGAAGTTGGAGTTCTTAGAAAAGCAAGAAGAGCTAATCAAGGTTGCTGTCTTTTAAGGGGGTGTTTGGGATTGCTTGTTTTTTCTTTTGTGATTCGGCTTATAAATAAGTACTTACAAGCTGCTTAAAAGTAAAGTGCTTTTGAAACTAGTGTTTGGATTTGCTTACTTTACATGCGCTAGTCGTGCTTTAGCTGTTTTAGCATCAGCGTCTGTACGCACTGCCACACAACTTCTCATCTGAAAAAAACATGTTAAATTGCATTATTGACTGGTATAAATTTAGTATTTTTGTTAACAAGTCCCTTAACAGGTTCGTGTCGTGTAACCTGTTAATGTTCGTGTCGTGTTCGTGTGCGAAAAAAATGACACGATTTGTTATCGTGTCGTGTTCGTGTTCGACCATAACAGGTTCATGTCTTAACAGGTTCGTGTCGTGTCGTGTCGGATCTGTTATGCCAGCTCTAATCACCACATAGAGACTTCCTAGTGAGTTATATAATAAAAGCTTCAAGACCCGCCTGATGGGCGGGCTAGCTCTATAAGATAATTTTAAGAGTTAATTACATAAATCGTCCTTGTGGTTTGGTAGAAATTACGGATCTTGTTCTCATGGTTTTTTTTTAGCGGGTATCGTCCCTGTGGTTTACGATTTTTACGGATCTTGTCCCCATGTATGACCCGATCTCAAAAAAGGACCTCCCTTGCAGTTACTCCCTAACGTGAGGGCTAACATTGTATTTTGGTTTTAACGATCGTTATACAAACCACATGGACGATTTATGTAATTTACTCTTTTAAAAAAAAAGTTTTTCCTTTTTAATTTTATTATTCAAAATTTTTTTAATTTTATTACGATTAAATTTTTTAGTAATTTTTTTTAAATTTAATTTTAATTTTATTATAATAAATTAAAAAAAAACAAATTTTAGTTTTATTATAATAAATTAAAAAAAACTATTTTTAATTTTTTTTTAATTTAAAAAAAATCAAATATATTTTTTTTCATTATAATATAAAACTAAAAAAAAATAATTTTAATTTCATTATAATATATTTTTTTTAAACTGTTTTTTATTTTAAAAAAATTAATTTTATTAAAAAAATTAAAATAAAATTAAAAAAAAAAAAAAAAAAAAAAACTTTTTTTTATTTTTATTACAAAACGGATGAAGGCGTATAAAAAACGTTTTTATACGGTTTTCATACATTTTTGTACGTTTTCATACGTTTTTATACGGTTTTCATACATTTGTTGTACGTTTTCATCCGTTTTTATACGTTTTCATACATTTTTGTACGTTGTTTTCATACAAAACGGATGGCAACGCTAAAACTGAAACGAAACCGTATAAAACGGATGAACGTTGTTGTACGTTTTCATACATTTTTGTACGTTGTTTTCATACATTTTCATACAAAAACGGATGAAAACGCAAACAAAAACGAACGAAACCGTATAAAACGGATGAACGTTATTGTACGTTTTCTCATTTTTGTACGTTGTTTTCATACATTTTTGTACGTTGTTTTCATACATTTTCGTACAAAAACGAACGAAACCGTATAAAAACGAATGAAACGTATAAAACGGACGAAACCGTATAAAAACATTTTTTTATACGCCTTCATCCGTTTTATAATAAAATTAAAAAAAAAAGTTTCTTTTTTGTATTTTTTAATTTTATTTTAATTTTTTTAATAAATTTAATTTTTTTTCAAAGAAAAAACAGTTTTTTCTAAAAAAAAATATTATAATAAAATTAAAATTAAATATTTTTAGTTTTATTATAATTTTTTTGATTTTTTTTAAAATTAAAAATAGTTTTTTAATTTATTATAATAAAATTATTTTTTTTTTTAAATTTATTATAATAAAATTAAAATTAAATTAAAAAAAAAACTTTTTATTTATTAAAAAATTTAATCGTAATAAAATTAAAAAGAATTTGAATAATAAAATTAAAAAGAAAAAACTTTACTTTTTTTAGAGAGTAAATTACATAAATCGTCCATGTGGTTTGTGTAACGATCGTTAAAACCAAAATACAATGCTAAATTACTCACGTTAGGGAGTAGCTGCAGGGAGGTCCTTTTGAGATCGGGTGGACATGGGATAAGATCCATAAAAATTGTAAACCACTTTGACGAGACCCGCTAAAAAAAACTATGAGGACAAGATCCGTAATTTCTACCAAACCACAAGGACGATTTATGTAATTAACTCTAATTTTAATGAATATTATAAGACTAATTTATAAAGTTACTTATCTCAAAAGACCTAAAAATATGTAATCAGTTGCACAAAAAAATATAAAAAGAATTCATGTGTTTAAGGAATCAAAAAAATAAAACAAAAAAAAACAAAAAAAAAAAACAGTGTATCAATAAAAAAAAGTAAATATTAAAGCCTATGCAATACTTCCTTGTAGACAATATATGTATTCTTAAAAACTGTTTACATAAGTTTAAATTTGTTTTTATTTATGATGACAAGGAAGGCTTTGGTCCGTTACGTTGCTGCGGCGCATCGATTATTCGGCTGCCGCGGGTACTGGTTTTTGGAACTACAAACGCAAACAGATGCCAAACATTTTAGTTACTATCCTACCAAGGCCCATTTTAGTTTTCTCATTAAATTCACCAATTACATCCGAAACCCCTACCTTATTCATTTCATACTAATTACATTTCCGTTGTTCTAAAAATAGACTCACATGAGTCACAGATCAGGAAAGCTAGCTAACGATACTGAAAAGGGGTACATTTAGGCATAGAAGTTTATTATTAGCATAATCAATGATACCAAAGCACCACATAATTCCCACCTTCGCCTATCACAACGAGACAACTTGTACCTTTAAACCAATCACCGAGCATAGTCATGTTTAGTCTTCACCCTGAATGCATATAAATTAACTACTAAAAGTTGGGTACTTCATAAGGATAAAAGATGGTTATATAAAAACTAATCAACGGTTACATGGTTGTACATACTTCGTCTAGCTCCTTTGCATAGTATATCATCCGTAGACGCATATGATACCTGTAAAGTGGCGAAAATCATATGTTATTCTTTCAGATAAAGGTTTGAACTTTAAGCAGATGTAAATGAATATAGTGGAGAGCATCGAATAGCAAACCTTATGAAAAAAAATCAAAATATGAGTAGCTGTATTGCAACATCAAAGATCTTGAATGCACATGTACCATCTGATTATGAACAATAAACAGAAATAAATGTTTTATGTTTCTTAGAACGCAACCATCAGGGGTCCAACTAATGATACCCCCTTAATTGTGACGTGTTCATCTATAGAAAACCATAAAAGAAATACTCGATATCAGATAGTTAGAAATGAGGCTCAGACCTGCAATTATGAAGGCAGCACCGAATACCCACAATGGCTGCGACCACATATCAGATACTTTGTTAGCCTAAAACCTGATAGCAGACCATAACGACATCAGCCTTCCAACAATACTGGATGGCTAGTGTTTGGCGTCAAAAAAAGATAACACGTTCCCCAACTCCCACGAGAATATCTGAAACACATTCATATGAGTAATGATGTGCAAATTTGCTGCAGACCAAGATATATTGAGCTAATGGTCCTTGGATAACAGTTGGCAATTTCTAAATTTTTTAGACTTCGGCTGCAGAGAACACACTCAAATGTTAGATATCAGTAGCACAACGATTAGAGTCTGAAAAATAGGTCAGTAGAATGGGACGTGTAACAACGGGTCTAAATGAGCTGGGTTATCCGTCAACACTTTTATCCACTTTTCTAAATTTTATAATGGTTAATGTATGTACAAAACATTGTATTTATTATTATATGTTAGATGAATAATTCACTGGTTTTAAGGTTTTAAGGATTATCAGATTACCTGACTCCAGGTCTTTCAAAGAAATTCATTGACAGCCATACCATTCTGGCCATACATCAGAGGTGAAATCCAGTAACCCCATGCCCGCCACTTCTTTATATCATCTTACGTGAATAAACGGAGTAGGTCAATTTATATAAATCATATATTGAAAAGTATTGTGACGGTATAACTGCAGTGAATATGTCTATATTATGTATATATTTCCTTTATCATACCTTGGAGACACTTATTACGAATTTTTCTTTAACTGAATATTCACAAAGGATGGTGCTATTTTTTAAATTACCAATAGTTACAGGCTAGTTTTCTGATGTAAACTCAAAAAACACAGTCTGTTAAGTAGATGTGATATTGTGATCGGTTCGGTGAAAAGCTTGGGTTTTGAAAAAAGAAGTATCCCAGTATATTGTAAAGATGAGAAAAAGAATAATCATCTTGAGCTAACTAACATATATAGGGTGGTTATTAAGATATCAAGTCATATGCTTTACCTCGGGATAAGACAAATCCACCAAGCACCATAATGGCGTGAAGTGCGAGTGAGGCAAATGTGTTGGCTACAATGATATTCCGTCCTAATGTGGCCATGAAACGAAATAATGCAGAAGCCATCTGGTGAATGCATATGAACATTAGCAATTGTTTGAAAAACCTGCAAGGTCGTAACTTTGTCAGATTTAAGAAGGGAACATCTGCTCTTGCAGAGTAGAGTAGTAAACAGTTTGAGATAGTGGTGGCAATTTGGCTCAAAACGGTTCAGGTTAGGGTGTTGTCCCCAATACACTTATTTGTCAACTTAAAAAGATTTTAATAAATAGTTACGGGCTTACATATGATTACAAAATTAATACAGACATTTCTGTAAAACAATTTTGGATGTTGTATGCAATAAAAATATGCTTCACGTGACCCTCAATCTGTTTGACTTGTTCCCGCATTTGATCAAACCCTTTTAAACCATGTTTCTGACTCATTTGACCCGATTAGTAAGTACGTTGCTCGTAGTTTCACTCCATTTTGAAATGAGTTAGAAATTATTACCTTCCGACATCTGGATCATAGCCTACAACATAATAGGTCATGATGACCCAAGTGGCAAACCATATGCTCACACACAACAAAATCAAAGGCATGTGAATATTCACAAAAATATTACAAGTGACCAAACAGAATTAATATTACTTCAAATCAGACAGATACCACATAGTTCATCAACACTTGTAAAGAGTAACACACAACATTCAGTTCACAAAGAAACATTCACGAATAAGAAAAATTACCACCACAAAAACGTAGGACAAGGTGGAGAGTGGACTCCTCCTGCAAATCCTCGAGCTGCTTCCCTGCTAAGATGAGCCTCTGCTGGTCCTGAAGGGATGCCTTCACATTATCATCTGATCGAGACGCGTGTTCTATTGAGCAAACCAAATTAGTTTGCACTCAAGGTCACCAGTGAGTGTGTGAAGAATGCTTTTCCAAGAAGTTGTTAGAGCCTCCCAATTTCCATTATGAGGATTTTTCAATAAAACTTGTTTTAGCTGATCAGTCGTATTCCCTGCTGCTTCCATCATCTTCCTAATCACCTGGTAACGGGACCTTATGTAACTCGGATGGCAAATCAAGAAAAATGCATCAAAGAATCGCGATTGCTCCCACGCGTGTTCATCTAGAGATGTTCCAAGTTCAAGTTCAACATTCCCAACCGGAAACAAGACCCTTCTTCTGAGATCATCAACATCAATGTTCAAAGGAACTACTGAATCAAGGATATTAGGTCCTATGCATATGTCAAACTTGGTTGATGAATCGAGTGCTTCCCTCATCTTGAGAATCTTGAGAAAGTAGGAATGACCAATTTTTCGTGAGCTGAAAGTAAGCTTAACTTGCTTGAGAGCAGTGGTTCGAAAAAGGAGATCGGGTATTATACCAGTATAGATGAAAGAAAGTAATTTTGGAGCATAAACTTGTATATTGACCGCGGGCGGTTGGATATAGGTCTAGGGTCAAGCACTTGAGGGAAGCACTAGTGAAAACCAAGTTTTTGAGCTCCCAATAATGAATTGAGAGGGTCAAACTCTCGAGGACAGGAAAGTTGGATTCGAGTGTGTCAAAAAAGGAATTGTGAAAAATGAGACCACCCTGGATACATAATTGTGTCACACTTGCTAATGAATCCATTTGAAACGGTATAGGCTTCCTGTAAGCAGATAGATGGCGGTAACGGAAGGAGCAAAGACTTGGTAGATTGTTGATCTCCCAAAGATCGTCGTTCTCTATTGAGAAAATGTCCAATTCGGTAAGACGTAGAAGGTTTCGAACCTTGACATTGTTCAAGCCCCCACACCACGTAAGCTTAATCTTCTCAAGCAAGCTACAAGTAGACAACAAGTTGTTACACACGTCTTGATTTATAAAGACGCAATCCAAGTGGAGTACACGTAAAGAAGCACAGTTGATGACATTGGTGGAACAAATGCGAAGACGAAGGTTGGTGACATCCGCAGTTAAAGCCGCGGTTACAAGAATCGTATGTAGGCCTTGGCTAGAGAATAACTCATTTGGCAAAGCGAGATCAGATTGATCATGATCATCATCAAGGAAAAACCTGATATCAAGTGAGAGGTCTTTGAGACAAGTTTTGGAAACTACAAGGCGTATCCAGTTTTGGACGTCCTCTAGTGTTTTTTTAGAAACGATGTTGAAGAGAAGATGAAAAGATTGAATGGGTGTGTTGTGTATGTGGTATCTTTGCAAAGTGGTATGAATGAGCTTGTGGTAGCTTGTTTGGTTTGCGTGGATTGAAAACAAATTATTAGGGTGAGGAGGCATTAATTTAAGGGTAGGGAGGGTATACCAAGCGCGTAGCCATGATTTCGACAAGATGCAACTGCGCCCGCCTTCTTTTAAAGGCAACAACGATTGAATAAGATGAATCAACTCCACAGGAACATCATCCTTGCTAATAATTCTACTTCTTTTTGACATACAATAATTATTATATGTTTCATCCTCCTTGCTAATTCTACTTCTTTTCGACATTATGTTTCCCCCAAATCAAACCTTATTAAATTATTACTACCCCAAATCGACCTTGTAATCTATCTATCTAATTAATAAAACTTACCTTGAAATCGAATCGATCTCGATCTGCTAAATAATTGTTTTTGTTTATAGAATACAATACCCGCTTTTGCTTTTTATAACAAAACAAGGCGGTGGCGAGGAGAAAGACGGCGGAAGTTTGTATAAGGCTGTCAGGAACAAATACTATCTATAGTACGTAGTAACTAATTGTAATAAAGGAAAGGTTTTTTTACACGCCTGCCTTTTCTTATGTGGCATTTCTTTCTAAGTTTATGCACCAATTATTCTATATATTATACTAACTAGTTGTGTAACCCACCCGCCCGATTCATAATATTCAGTGTTTATTTGTGTTTTATGTAAATACTTTTTATTATACTAGGCGAGTACTCGTGCCTAGCGGCATCGGTTTCTAGCGGCAGACAATTAACGATATGCGACATTGTGGTAAGTGTTTTAGGTATAGCGTTCAAAATAGGCGTGAAAAGATCAAAATGTAATTACAAACGGTTGTAACATGTGATAATTCAACTCTAACAAAATTTCTTAACATGTATCAAATGACATATAAAAATATTTAATGAAACTTAAAATGAAACATTACATCAATTATGAAATATTAACTAACAACACCGTTACTGATGCGTAAAACTTCTTGATCCACGACATTTGAGGTATAGATTCACGCTTGTGAACTCTTTTGGTAGTTTAACAAATAAGCTTGTTGTCTCACGAGATATCCCTCTAAACAATGTCACACAATACGCAATTTTCAAATTTATTTTTCCCGCCTTGAATAAGTTTTGAGTGAAATAAGTTTCCATTTCAATTCGTTTTCTTGTAGGAAATTAAAATCAAAGTTGTATGCCAAAGTTGTATATATTTGACTTGAATAAATTTCGTTTTCTTGAGTGAAATAAGTTTCCTTGAATAAATTCATAACAAAGCATGTTTTGGGGCTGTTTAATAGTGTAATACTTTCCAAAGTTGTATATATTTGACTTCCTCAAAGTTGTATCCGTGCATAGCAACAAAATTTTACGGCAATGACTTGCTATGGTTGTGATAAAGCGTGAAATAACCAAAATGCATAGCGGCGAGATATCTAGCGGCAAACAACTATAAGTGTTTAGTATAGCGTGTATACATAAAGCGTGAAATAACCAAAATGTAATACAAAAGATTGTAACATGCGATAATTCAACTCAACGAAAAAGCTTTAAATGCATCAAAGAACATATAAAAACATTTAGTCAAGCGAAAATAAAACATTGCATCAGTTATAAGATAAGATAACTAACAATACACACTATTCGTCATGTAAAGCTTCTCGATACACGACTTTAGAGGTGTAGACTCCTTCTTGACCGAAATCTTTGATTGGCTTCACTAATACTTTTAGTCCTACATTGATATCTCTTTATACAACGCAACATAAAGCTAGCTAGCGAGAAAACAAAGTCCGACAAATAGGCATACGTTTGGAATTGTATACTATATATACTAATACTAATACAAATAACAAAAAAAAGGCTGAAAAGCGCCATGAAGTAGTGATAAAACAACAAATTTATAAAGATAAATAAGATATTATAATGTACTAATTTCAAAATCATCTAGTTGATTTTGAATAATATTTGTCAACCATGAAAGCTTGTATCTTTTCCATATTGTTTTTGTCAATCATGAAAGCTTGTATCATTTCCAAATAATATTTGTCAACCAAGAAAGAATGTATCATTTCCATTTTATATTTGTTAACCATGAAATAAGTTATGTTGATTTAGGCATGTATATGATGTATCTGATTATGAGTTATGTTGATTTTAATATTATTTGCTAAAGAATGAATTAGCGTGTATATTCACCCATTTTGAGTTCGTAGGCCAAAATGGCAACCACATTATCTTTGTCCCTAAGTTAATATGTTTACTCAAACAAATGAACATTTTGTATGCCTTTTATTTACTCAAACAAATGATCACATTTTGTATGCCTTTTATTTTGCAAAATATAAACTTTGATAAGTGCCAAGTTTTCAACTTTTCATCATTATCCGCGTTAAAGTTAAGCCACACTCTTTTGTGAGATGTCTTTTTAGTCTCGAAAGTCCAAAGGCTACAAATTCATCAAGCTTTTCTAACTACCAGTAAAAATTCAACTTTCTCAAGATTTTCAATATTTCAAAATTCAAATCTAAAAGCTAGATTTGTTGGATGTGTTGAAACTTTCAAAAATTTCCAAAGTGAATATTATTAAATGTTAGAAATTTAAAAAAGTTAAAATTTCAACTTTTAAAACTTATTTCGGATTTTGTCTTGGTAGTTTTATTCTTAAATACCCATTAGTTCATTGCCCGCCAAGCCACGAGAATCATCATAGTCATATTCATCATATCGAACATCATCATTTACAAACATACAACGATTTCGGTGTCACTACCAACCAAACAGCGTCTCATAACATATTACGCCAAAAATGGCATAACACTACAAATCTCAAACTATGAACTTTATCGATTATGCAAGGTCAATAAACAAAAAGCATAAAAGCTTATCAATTCTCAAAACTATAAAACACATAACCACCAAATCTTAGAAACCATCCAACAATACCATAAACACCAAATCTTTAAAACCATAAAACAACAAAATATAAGTTCATCACATCTTTAAAAAAAAGGAAGGACATGCATTTCGATAATATCTAAAATTAATAAACAATTGTTATTTATAATAATACTGTGATCACATGAACATATATGATAATAGTACAGTGATTCTTTCCATCCTGGATATGGCCACTGATTCTAGTTTGTGTACTTGCCAATAAAATCAGAGTGACTCAAACCCGCATGTAGTGACTTCTCCATCTTCCCCTCTCCTGCAAAAACACCAAAACTCATCTATAGAACAAAATTTTCTTTTCACAAAAGAACATGGTATAGTTGTATGGTTATTGAAACCGCTTATTTCGTTTTTTATATGAGCCACATATTTGTGGTGAAATAAGATGCAACAATGCTAATATTTTTAAGGAAAAAAATTAATAAGATAAACAACATTCATTGAAAGATAATACAAACCTAGCTTAGCTTTGCTCCAACCTCCACCAGTAACACTCACCACCTCTCTCGCATCTACTTTCCCGCGACACGGTATTCCGAAGGTGTCTTTGATGTTCAAACCGTATGAGTATTACCTAACAATTAACATCAGCAAGAATCAAAACCCATAAATTTGTTGGAATAAGGTTGCGATACAAACAACATAATTTTTTTTAAAGGATACAAACAACATATATTAGAACATGACCGAAGGTTATTGATGGAGATGAACCTGAATAAGTGGTCGACAAATAAACAAATAAACAAAAATTAGAACATGACTAAGAGATGGAGATGAACGACTAAGTGCTCAGTGGTGGGTTTCCGCCGAGGCTCAATCAAGAAAAAATCATAAGATGCGCAATAAAGGAAACAAAATAAACTTACTGCTACTTACAATTTACGATTATTATAAAAAATTACAAACAAACTTTAAAACTTAACCATATAAAAGCGTACGATTTTCTGCGATAGCGACAATTCCGCGGCGACTACACAATTTCGGCACCATGGTGACTTTTTACGGTGAGAGGCGGTGAGTACGGCAACGACAAAGCGTGGCAAGTGTGGTCAAAGTGGCGGCACTAACAAAAAATACCAAAAATTAGATCTACAATGCCTTTTTTCATTTTGCATCTCCATATTTTCGTTTTTTACGTAATGAGATACAAGGCTCTATTGAGGATTGTTTATATAGGCAAAGGCAAAGTTTGTTTCCCGCTAGAGCAATGTATGAGATTTTCAAAAGTTCAAATGTGTAGTATCTTATCATTTACTAAGAGATAGTTTTCATGCAAGACTATCCTTCATATAAAGGTATACATGCAAATGTGTAGTATCTTATCATAAATGTTTCCATGCAAACGTTTTGAGTTTGAGACAGTTGACTATTCAATTTCAACTTTTCAATATTCAATTTCACAAAACATTGACTTTCAAAAGTTTGTTTCCCGCTAGAGCAATGTATGAGATTTTCAAAAGTTCAAATGTGTAGTATCTTATCATTTACTAAGAGATAGTTTCCATGCAAGACTATCCTTCATATAAAGGTATCCATGCAAATGTGTAGTATCTTATCATAACTGTTTCCATGCAAACGTTTTGAGTTTGAGACAGTTGACTATTCAATTTCAACTTTTCAATATTCAATTTCACAAAACATTGACTTTCAATTTCAAGTTTCAACTTTTCACAATTCCCCTTGACCATTTTTCCATTTAAGATAGTAGAGAATTGTGGAGATTGAAGGAAATCCAAAAAAACCAAGGTAGGAGATATCAGTTAAATATTATAATTTGCTTGAACAATATATGAAGAACAATTTTGAAATAAATATGAAATATTTCAAATCCTACGAAGAACTTCTTTGTAAACAACGTTTGTTGCTTTATTGGTGTATGAACCGTCTTCGTCACAACAAAGTACCTTCAAACCCTTTCTGCTTTTAACTCTTGATACCACTACATAGAGTTGTCCGTGTGAAAAGACAAGACGCTGTAAAAATAAACTAACCTTGGATAGCGTTTGTCCTTGGCTTTTATTGATTGTCATAGCAAAACATACGTAAACCTAAAACTACCTTCTATTAATCCTAAAAGGCATCTTTGAGTCGGACGGGGTAATTTGCATTCGGGGGATTGCACATATGTTACCAATTTTACCTCCAGATATTATTTCTGCTTCTATTATATTAACTCCCATTCTAAGGACCTGCAACCTTGTTCCATTGCACAAACCGGCTTTCTGACCGATGTTCCTCATGCACATCATCATAGGTGCACCAATCTTTAAACATAACTCATGGTGAGGTAAACCTGACATTTTGATGTTATTCAGAAAGTCTGTAGTGTAAACCGATTCATCAAATCTCGTATCGTCGTCACATGCGGATACCGTGTCAGAACTATAGTGAGTCTTCTCCTCTCCATGTATCATAGTTAGCATGTGTTTGTTCACAACATCTACCAGCTCGTGTGTAGGAGCAAGGATAGCTCTTTCTTGAAAGAAGCTTGGGTTCCAAAGGTTTGGTGAAAAGTTGAAAAGTTGAATTGTTGAAATTGGTCAAATGAGAGAGAAATGCATATTGTAATTAATACTCTTATTAAAACACCCCATTACTTAAAAGTAAAATAATTTATTCATATTGTACAACCAATTAAAATCACATATACAAAATTAAAAACAACCAATTAAAACACTCTTTATTAAAAAGTACAATAAAATTTTCATAACGTACAATTTAAAGAAGCTACAACATAATCAAAAATATAAAATAATTAAACACAGTAATTAATGTTATTTTTAAAATACCCTAAAATAAAAAGTACATGCTATTATATACATTATACAAATTAATAAAACACACAAAACTTCATACAAGCTAACAAGTTGATGTTACATATAGTTTTGAAAACCGGACCGGACCGGAACAACGTGTTCATCCGGGAACCGGTGTCGCCACTAATTCGGCCAACCAATTAAAGCCATCCGAAAACAAACCAGAGAGGATCCGTTGAAACCGATACAAACTGGTGAATCAGGTCTCATCAAGATCTATTTGTCCGGTTAATCGTCACAGGGTACCCGCCTTCAAAACGCGCGGATACCATGCTATATACTATATATAAAGGAAAAACCAAAAAGTAAAAAGTGAAAGGTTGAAACTAAAAGTGGAAATGTTGAAGATATATATTTTAAAAGGAAACTATTAATACAAATCGAAAACCGGGTTGACCCGAGACGCTTCAAACCCGACGGGTTGACCCGGTTAATTTGACTTGTTTCGGCTCAACCTGTCGGGTTGAATCGGTTTAAATCGACATGTTTTTTTACGAAGCGGTTCAACCGGTTGAACCACCGGGTGAACCGTGGTTTCAAATTTGACAAAATTATATGAGAAATGATGAAGTAGTTGTGGAACCCGTGACAAATTTAAAAAATGAGAGACCAAGTAATTGTAGTTTTTTGTTGTTTATTTTGCTTTGACATATGTACTTTGTCATTTGTATAATGTTATATTGAAAAATGTTGGTCTTGCACCACTTAAGGGACTAGCATATGTGAATCGTCTTTTAAAAGTTAATATATATTGTATAGCCCTTTGTCCGGTATATCAATAATGTTATGTAAGTTTATTAGGATGACAAAAATTTAATAGTTTTGTTATCTTTAGCGATAATTATTTGTACCCCAAACAAATAGCTTTGAACAATGCTTAAATTTTATGCAAATTAATAGTACAAGATAATCTTATTATGGTGATATTATATTTGTAAGGTTGCAAGTTTAAAAGCCGTACACCAAATAATAAATGTTACACATGTAAGAAAGAATAGTTATCACTGCCTAATTACTGACAAAACAAGAAAAGGTGGCCACACACGTTGGCTATACCTCTAAACTACAATATAGTATTGCCAACTACATAATATCATTACTTTTTCGTAATGCTTGAATCTATTATTACTAAAATCTTACTAACTTAAGACAATCCAATTAGAAATATACTCCCACTCTTAGATCGACTTCACATAATTTTCTTGAAAACTGTATAATTTTGCTGCTATGCAACCACGCATAAGAATTATAGTTATTCGAAAATGATTCTCTAACGCTACAAATACAGTTTTTTGAAAGAAACTTATGGGTCGTCGAAATTTTGCAGAAAACTAGACACCACTGCCGCTAGGCGCGGGTACTCGTCTAGTTATTCTATATATTATAACTAGTTGTGTAACCCACCCGCCCGATTGGCGGGCTACTTTCATAAGATTCAGTGTTTATTTGTGTTTTATGTAAATACTTTATATTATATATTGTGGAGATTGAAGGAAATCTGATAAGGTTTTAAAATGTACCTTTTTGAGGGGTCGTTTAAGCCCTTATTTGATCACTTTTGTATCCGTTATTACTTAATATCGTTCCTTTTCACTTTTTAGGTCTTTTGAAGGCAAATTCTGAAATGCCACTTATTTGGGCGAAAAGAGGCGGATATCACAGAAGAAATGGCCAAAGTCAAGAATCGAGACACTCAAGCTTCGAATACAAGGGGTGGCGTCCACTGCTTATCTGCGGACGCCGAGCACTTCTGTGACATTTCGAGAGCCAAATTTCTTATTTTTCAAATAGCTGTGTCTAGGCTTTAAAGAGTAGGCCGTCAAGCAACTCAGTGGGCTAGATTTGATCCAAAGCGGCCGGTGAAGGGGACGGCCTAGATTTCAAATCTTATGAAGAACTTCTTTGTAAACGACGTTTGTTGTTTTATTTGTGTGTGAACCGTCTTTGTCACAACAAAGTACCTTCAAACCCTTTCTGCTTTTAACTCTTGATACCACTAAATAGAGTTGTCACTTGTCCGTGTGAAAAGACAGGACGCTGTAAAAATAAACCAACTTTGGATAGCGTTTGTCCTTGGCTTTTATTGATTGTCATAGCAAAACATAGGGAAACCTAAAACTGCCTTCTATTAATCCTAAAAGGCATCTTTGAGTCGGACGGGGTAATTTGCATTCGGGGGATTGCACATATGTTACCAATTTTACGTCCAGATATTATTTTGCTTCTATTATATTAACTCCCATTCTAAGGACCTGCAACCTTGTTCCATTACACAAACCGGCTTTCTGATCGATGTTCCTTGTGCACATCATAATAGGTGCACCAATCTTTAAACATAACTCATGGTGAGGTAAACCTGACATTTTGATGTTATTCAGAAAGTCTGTAGTGTAAACCGACTCATCAAAACTCGTATCGTCGTAACATGCGGATACCGTGTGTTAGGTTCCCATTTATATGTAACGATAGCAGCCCCA
>OU343220.1:36197546-36744689 GCA_910596185.1 Chrysanthemum makinoi | reverse complement strand
CAAACAGGGGCATATACACAAAGGACAAAGGGACCTGTCTTATCTCCAAGTCCTCAAAGTAAGCCAATGACGTTGTCACTTGTCAGATACATGCAACAAGGTGAGCTATTGACGTTTGTCACTTGGTCGAAAAAAAACGAAAACACCACGCTGTCGGGTTGGTCCCACGGATGACGCCCAACTTGTTGAAGCATAATCTGGCGCGGATGGATTCAACGACTCTCCTTGGCGCGTTAGTCGTCTTCTCGAGCCCTAGTAGACTGTTAACAAAGAGAACTCGTTAGAGCGGACCGAGCCGAGCCCCGGGTCCACCTCCGACGGTCAAGTTAGTATCGCGTGATAGCCAATATATCTTAGGGTTAGAAGATTGTGTACCATGTGTGTTGTTAATGAGGAGATCCGCCATGTATATATGCATGAATTGAGGTTTAGGCGTAGAGCGGCCGCCGATGCCGGCCTGACCCATTCCCGCCCAGTCCGGACCATACGTCCACACACACCCACAAAAAGATGCAGTGAACAGAAAGCCATCAAAGCGAAAATGTAAATGTGATTTCAATTTTAAGAGCTCGCTTGTAGTTTTTGGGATGATCTTGTATAAAAAAATCATTAGATTTTTTTTCAAATACCATACAAGTATCCTCTTCTCTCTCTCTCCCCCAAAATAATAAACCAAACATACTTACGAATCCATTGTTTTGGAATCGGAAATCTAAAGCCATCAAGATCAACAAAGTACTTCAACGACCATTCGGAATACCCCTTCCTCATCTCGTAAATATTCAACTGTCTCGAATCATAATCACCCCTACAAAGATAAAGCAAGCAACCACGAGACTCAAACAGTTTGTGATCCCGAACCACCTTTGCATCACCACAAGTTACAATAGGGAGTTGAACGTTTGTTATAACCGTAACCTCATTCACAGTATCTAACTTGTAATGTGTACCATTACAAAAATAAGGTAACCAATGAATGGCATCGTTCCAATATATCCCATGGCAAAAACCCGGATAACAGTGAAGTGGAAATTGATCACGATAAATGCTCCAAATGCCTGTTTCTGAAGAGTAAGTTTGTGATAAGAGCTGTTAGTAAATAAGCTGAGAAGTTGGTTAAGCTAAAATGGCACGTGAGGTGCAGGTGTGTCTAAACACACGTGAGGTGCACGTGACAAGATCTCCTTTTGGCTTAACCAACCTCCGCCTAAATGTTTCTTTAAATACTTGTATCATTCATTTCATTAGTAGCTTTGTGAAATACCTTTGAATCTCTCTCTCATTGTAAACTTGTAACAAACCCATCATTGATAATACATTGAAGCTTTCGATAATCTTTTCTTCTCTTGATTGTCCAAGTTCTTGTAAAACACAATTATCGATCTTCATTGATCCTAAGTGTGTCTATCAATTGGTATCAGAGACTTTTCCTGGTGAAGTCTCATTGCAACAGATTCAAGATTCATAATTCAAGATTCTGTTGAGTTTTCCGCCAAATTCTGTTATTCAAGATTCCTTCATAATTCAAGAAACATCACAAAACAATGGCACCATCAACAAGAACAACTGGTACCAGTAGTGGGGAAAACAATGATGATAACACAAGAAGATATGTGGACGAAGCATTGAATGGGTTCAGACAAACAATGGAGTAGATGATGAATCAACTCCAGATGATGAGTCAATCAGTGGTGAATCGGGGACCAAGTCAAAACCAAAGTGCGAGGATGACTAAAGTGGAGTTTCCTAAGTTTTCAGGGGATGATGTAAGAGGGTGGATGTTTAGGTGTGAACAGTTCTTTGCAATTGATAACATACATGATGATCAAAAGGTTAGACTCGTTTTTGTACATCTTTTTGATAAGGCATTATTGTGGCATAGACAATTCATTAGACTGCATGGTGAATTGGTGTTATGGACTGTGTATAGAGATGCTTCTTCAAAGATTTGGTACAGTGTATGATGATCCAATGTCTGAACTTAAAAATGTGAAGTATGAGTCAAATGCTAGAGATTACCAAGATGTGTTTGATAATCTGTTAAGTAGAGTGGAAATAAGTGAAGAACATGCTATTAGCTTCTATTTGGGTGGGTTGCCTACTGAATTAGAAATGCAAGTAAGAATGTTTAGGTCCAAAACATTAGTTGATGCTTATTCGCTTACTAACTATCAAGAAGCTACTTTGAATGCTATTAAAAAGAAGAACAGATTACAGACCAATATGACTAGCAACAGATTTGGTCCTGTTAATCAAGTGGCTAAACCATTGTTAGCATTGCCAAGTGCTAATAGGAACTGGAACAATAAGCAAAACAGTACTCAGCCTAGGAGACAGTTGACACAAAAAGAGTATGAGGAAAAAAGGGCTAAAAACCTCTGTTTCTATTGTGATAAAAAGTTTGTGCCAGGACATAAGTGTGAAGGGCAATTGTTTAGTTTGGTTGTGTTGGCTGAGAATGAGGAATGGATGAAGAGTTGAAGATGCCAAGGATGATTTAGATGAATTCAAATGATGAAGTCCAACCACATATCTCTCTGAATGCATTGAATGGGGAAAGTTCATATCAGACTTTACGAGTAGTTGGATTGTTTGGAAATAAACATGAATTGCACATATTGGTTGATTCAGGGTCTACACATAATTTTTTAGACATTAATGTGGCTAAGAAAATGGGGTGTCACATAAGAAAGACTTGTCCCTTGGCTGTTACTGTGGCTGGTGGAGGAAGTGCTTAGTGTGAGTGAATGTAAAGGGTTTACTTGGAAATTGAAAGGGCAAACTTTTGTATCTGATGTAATGTTGTTACCTTTGGGAGGGTGTGATATGGTATTGGGTATTCAATGGCTTTCTACTTTAGGTCAAATTATGTGTGACTTCAAGGAATTGAGAATGCAGTTTGTGTACAAAGGCAATAAGGTGGCATTGAGGGGAACTCATAGGCGCTGCTTCAATGGATGAAGGGAAAGAAGCAATTGCAAAGGTTGGAAGGCACATCACAAGAAGAAATCTCTATGATGTGTGTATACCCAAACACTGGAATAGAACACAAATCTATTGGAGTGGGAAGAAGGAAATAAGGAAGTGAACCTTCAGCAGGAACTGGAAACAAGTCATTGATAAGTATGCTGATGTTTTTGCTGTACCAAAAGAATTACCTCCAAAAAGAGCATTTGATCACGAATACCACTCTTCCCAACACACAACCAGTCAATACTAGACCCTATAGGCACCTCCTCGTGCAAAAAGATGCCATAGAAGCCATGGTGAAAGAATTTTTAGAATCAGGTGTGATTAAGCAAAGCCAAAGTCCATTTGCTTCACCAATTGTGATGGTTAAGAAGAAGGATAATAGTTGGAGAATGTGTGTAGATTATAGACAACCTGAATAAGCATACGTGAAGGACAAGTTTCCTATTCCAGTGATTGATGAGCTTATTGATGAGTTACATGGATGCAGTGTTTTTCCAAGTTGGATCTGAGATCGGCTACCATCAGATTGAATGAAGAATGATATAAGCAAAGATCTTTTAAGACCCATGAAGGACACTATGAATTCCTGGTAATGCCTTTTGGACTAACCAATGCACCTTCCACTTTTCAAGCATTGATGAATGATGTATTTAAGGCTTACTTGAGGAAGTTTACATTGGTATTCTTTGATGATATTCTGGTCTACTCAAAGAATGTTGATGATCATGTAAAACACTTGACTGTGATACTTGAAACTATGAGGCAAAATCAGTTGTATGCTAAACAATCAAAGTGTGTATTTGGTACAAACCATGTGGAGTATTTGGGACATGTGTTATCTAAAGAGGATGGGCTACACTCCAACCAAGATAATTGCTATGCAAAATTGGCCAGACCTACAAATCTTAAGTAGGTTGAGGGGATTCTTGGTCTTTGTTTACTTATAGAAAGTTCATCAAAGATTTTGCTACCATTAGCGCAACCATTGACACAACTCTTGAAGAAAAATGCTTTTAAATGGTCTAATGAAGCTTTCACAGCCTTTGAAGCCTTGAAGAAAGCTATGATTCAAGCTCCAGTGTTAGCTCTTCCAGATTTTGAGCAACCCTTTGAGGTAGAAACAGATGCATCAGGTATTGAATTGGAGCAGATCAAAAAAATGGCCATCCTATTGCCTATTTGAGTAAGAGTTTGGCTCCAAAACACCAACAACTCTCTACTTATGAAAAGAATTTTGGCTGTGATGTTGGCATTGGAAAAGTGGAGAGGATATTTGTTGGATAGGCATTTTGTTATTAAAACATACATGTTTGAAGTACCTGTTAGACCAGAGGATTTCTACTCCAGCACAAATGAAATGGCTACCCAAATTAATGGGCTTTGACTATGAAGTTAAATATAAGAAAGGATTGACAATGAACCGATGCTTTGTCAAGAGTACAAGAAGTTGGGACATTGATGCAAACCACAGTAGTTACTATGACAACTGCATTGGCTAATAAGATAATTGAAAGCTGGGATGCAGATGGGAAACTCAAAGCTATCATTGAGCAATTGCAGGCTGGAAATGCAAGTAAGAAACATTATGTTTGGGCTAATGGTTAGTTACTAAGAAAGAACAAGTTAGTAGTTGGTCAAGATAAGGAATTAAGAGTAGAGTTGCTTGCTCATTTTCATGGTGGAGCTATTGGTGGTCACTCTGGGGTCAAGGCTACTACCCACAAAATATGCTCAGTTTTATATTGGAAAGGTTTAAGAAAAGAAGTGAAACAATATGTCAAAGAATGTGTCACTTGTCAGGGTAACAAACCATTACAGCCCTATCCTGGTCTGCAGCAACCTCTGCCCATTCCTCAAAAGATTTGGGAAAGTATTTCTATGGATTTCATTGAAGGATTACCAAGATCTAATGGTAGTAATGTGATCTTTGTGGTAGTTGACAGACTCACTAAGTATGCTCATTTCATGGCTCTAGCTCACCCGTTCACAGCAGCTCAAGTAGCTCAATTGTTTTTGGATACAGTTTACAAGTTACATGGGTTGCCTACTACCATTGTATCAGACAGGGATAAGGTTTTCTTGAGCAGTTTTTGGAAAGAATTATTCAAACTTTTGCAAGTTAAGTTGTTAATGTCCACCTCATACCACCCGCAAACTGATGGTCAAACAAGTATGGTAGATGCTTGGAATGTTACTTAAGATGGTGTGACGCAGACCTAAAGAATGGGCAAAATGGCTATCTTTGGCTGAATTGTGGTATAACTCCAACTTTCACACTTCCATCCAAACTTCCCCTTTGAGGTCTGATATGGACAAGCACCACCAGCATGTTCCATACATAGGGGGTCCTAGTAAGGTTGATGCGTGGATAGGACTCTAGCAGCTAGAGAACAGGCTATTCAATTGCTTAAGTTTCATTTGGAAAGAGTACAAAACAGAATGAAACAACAAGCAGATAAAGGAAGAAGTGATAGGATGCTTGAGGTGGGTGACATGGTCTTTTTGAAGTCAGCCTCAAAAGTGGCATCCATTAGGCAAGGAAGCAAACAAATTCTCCAAAGTACTTTGGACCTTTTAAAGTCATTGGTAAGATTGGGCAAGTGGCATATAGGTTGGAGTTACCTGATCATAGCCAAATCCACAATGTCTTCCATGTATGTCAGTTGAAACTTTGCAAGGAAATCCTCGGCAACACAAGTCATTGATCTTCCTAGCTGTAATCAAGAGGGGTTAATAGCAGGCGCCTATGTCAATTTTAGAAAGGAAAATGGTTAAGAAAAGGAATGTTGCTGTGGTGTATGGGTTGGTTCAGTGGACTAATGGAACACCAGAAGATGCCACCTGGGAAAATTTGGAAGAATTATATGCCAAGTTTCCAGCTTTTGATTTACATTCTTGAGGACAAGAATGATTTGAAGGAGGAAGGATTGATAAGAGCTGTTAGTAAATAAGCTGAGAAGTTTGTTAAGCTAAAATGGCACGTGAGGTGCAGGTGTGTCTAAACACACGTGAGGTGCACGTGACAAGATCTCCTTTTGGCTTAACCAACTCTCCCGCCTAAATGTTTCCTTTAAATACTTGTATCATTCATTTCATTAGTAGCTTTTGTGAAATACAATTTCTCTCTTGAATCTCTCTCTCTCATTGTAAACTTGTAACAAACCCATCATTGATAATACATTGAAGCTTTCGATAATCTTTTCTCTTCTTGATTGTCCAAGTTCTTGTAAAACACAATTATCGATCTTCATTGATCCTAAGTGTGTCTATCAGTTTGTACTTGAACAAATATACCTCCATCGATATCATAACAACTTTGAGCATAAACGACTTTGTAGTGAGCTGATTTGGTAGGATCAAAAGCCAGTTTCATATGATTGATAATATAATGAGGTACGCATTATGAAAATAGAGATGGAACTCAGAAAAGTAACTAAGTCATGAAATAATAACCAAGTTTGATAAATGTTCTATCTGTGTACTTTTCACGGGTATTTTAAAGAGATGGAACAAAAATATACAATGAGGTACTAAGTCATTAAATAATAACCAAGTTTTATTAATGTTCTATCTATGTCACTCAAACATAAAAACTACACAATACATGAACACTGTTAGAACTTAAAGTAATTACGTTTACTAAAACTTTGAGTGACTTTTATAATCAAAATAAAGTTATAGTGACTTAATTAAAACAAATCTTAAACTTAGTTACTATTTCATAAATTTGACCCAAAATCATTCTGGGTTATGAAATGTTTTGTATATATGCGGATATTTTAATGTCGAAATGTCCCTCATTGTTCCACTAAAGTAATAGTTTATTTCAAATATAAAAAACATTTAAGTTTTACAACTGTTTTACTAATGTCGATCAAAGATTTCTTCAACTGCAAAAACAGCTAAAGTTTTAATATCCTTAAACTTTAGTGAATTATAAGGAAATTGATAAAAAAAAATATATTTAGGAGTTGTCTTTGAGATATTTAGACATGCGTCAAATTAGCAGTACCTTGAATAATAACTACAATAAAATTTAATATCTCCCAACTAACTTTAAATACCACAAAATAATAACCAAAATTAATAGTTTTGTCCTTTTGTTAAATAAGTGATCAAAATTTTCACAATATTATAACATTATTTAAACTTAATGATTTACAAGAAATGTATCTGCGTAATGCGGCAGCGAGTACCTGATGACTATTTTTGTAGCGAGCAAGTATTTTTTATTTTAAACCTTTCTTATTTAGCATATCCCAATGGCCAAAATACTTTATAACGTAGTACATTTATGTTTTTCAAAAGTATAACGTCTAAATTGTTAATAGGATAAATAGTTAGCACTTTTATCTTTTAAATTTTAGCATTAAATTGGTGGTTATAAGTTTAGTAAAATTTTCTTATAAACATTTCTATTAAAATATATAGCCTTATTGGAGGAGGTTACTATATTATTTAAATGAGACTTAAAATTTTAAATTTTACATTAATTTTCTAATTTTCCTTTTAGAGTAATGTTTTTTGTCTTAAAAGTTTAAGATTTCCTTTTATAGAAAGTCTCAAACCCTTTATAATGTAGTATAAATTTTGTGAAAATAAAGTTTGAGTGACTTTAGGTAAACAACAATAAAACTTGAGTGCGCATTGTAACTAAAACAAAGTTTAAGTGACTTTAATAGAACGATATTAAAACTTGGTTAATTTTCATGAACCTCACCAAATTTGAATTACATATGAGGAGCTTATGTAGCCGTCTCTAGCGTTAGGAGCAAAAAAAGATAGGAAATGGTTATTTGTGATGACGAGAGGAAACCTCACGAATAGCACAATGAACGTGGTTTACAAAGAAGTGCTACATATTTTGTGATCACATCTAGGTGTCATCGTATCTCGCATTAGTAGAAAAAAATGATTCAATGTGTTTATGCTCTTTTTTTTATTTATACGACTATTGTGTTTTATATAATGCATGTTTCATTGTTACCAACTTTATATTCAAACCGTTAATCGTTAAGCGAAAAAAAATATACCATTACGACAAGCATTTAATTATCTTTCTATAGAAAGAAACTTTGATATACTTTCGACCAAAAAAAATTCCGTATTTTTCACGTTTTTTTTACATTTTTTTTTTCATTTTTTTTTTTCGTTACTGAAATTTGCATGAAAAAGTCACATGTGATTAAACGCTAATTTGAATATCACATGTGATATTAGTGTTAAATCACATATGATAAATTTGAATATCACGGTCGCCAAAGAAGCCCCAAGAAGCATCATAATTTGCTTATCCGAATGTGTTTCTTTCTAACCTCTAACTTTATAATACGCAATGCCATTCAATATTCTTTTTAACGTTACTTTAAAATACCCGTGAATTTCACGGGTCTTTTAGCTAGTATTATATGTGTCACACCTCCAAAATACCTGTTTTGCAGCGAAATGGAATTCTTGGGGGATGACTGCCATAGCATCACAGTTACAGTTATATTGAACGACCTAAAGTGTCGTTTGTAAAATACATCGTTTGATTGAGTAAAATAATCAGAGTTTACAAAGTATAGGTCCCAAATGATAGTCAACATGTACGGAAATAATTTTGATACAAGCCAAACGATGTTTTTAAAGTGCATAAATCCCATGTAAGACGCGTCGTCACCACGACTCTATGATAAGTCCACATGCATGCCATGAAGTGTATGTCTTAGATACCTAAGATAAAACATGCTAAAAGTGTCAACACAAAGGTTGAGTGAGTTCATAGAGTTTGTGTTGTCATGAAAAAACATTTAAAGAATGTTCATGCAGCAAAGGCATTGCAAATCCACTCAGTTCCAAGTTCCGCCCATACAAAACTTGCAACTTGTGTGTTTACAACCCACTGCCAAAATATGTATGGTTTATGTTCAAACACACATCATCAAATGAGTTCACATAATAGTACATAACTTAATGTATCAATAGTCAATTGATATAGTGTTGGAATCACTCCTAAACCTTAATTCAAGTATTAGTGATTCATATGTAATAGTTAGCTTAATATGGCCTTTATGTTTGTTATTAAGCTAAGGCTTATGTAGAAGGCCCATAAGCCTTGGCCCAAGCCCATAAGAAGGGAAGGAGTCTAGAAGTGTTGCCCTAGATCCTTGCCCTATAAATACTCTTGTAAACCTTCCTTAGAAGGTTGGTTATTCAATTCACATATTCACCTACGCATAACTCTTCTACATATTCATACGTGTGTGTGTATGTTGTTCATCTGATCACTATCTCTTCTCTACTTCTTATATTGATGCTTGTGTTACTAATATGGTGACTTGAAGAGGAAAGAGTCACTGATGATAATTTGGTGGCTGAAGAGGAAATGATGCGAAAAGAGGCTGAAGAAGCTGCTAGAGCTGAAGAGAAAAATTTAAGAAGGAATCAGACAACTACATATTTGACAATCCAATAAACAAACTCAACAGTCTTCTGAAACACCTCTTGACACTTCCACCAAACCCAAATCATCATCTCAATCATCACCTCCATCAACATAAGAAACACCTATGTCAACAACAAAATCTATTAAGAAGGCAACTCCATCCAATGATTCGAAAAATGGTTAAGCAGGTTATCACCACTACACAACAAGCTACACAACCACCACCATCTGATCAACCAAGGTGTAGAAAACTAGAAGGGGGGTTGAATAGTTTACCAATTAAAACTTTGTTTTGAAACTTATTGAAAGATCAATTGATATTGATCTTGAGTATGTTAATGAAATATGCAAGCAATGTGTAATAAGTAAATAAGGAAAGAAATGATCAAACCACAACAAGTTGTTTATAGTGGTTCGGCCTATAAGGACACTTTTTCCTTGCCCTACTCCACTCCCCGAGTCTCACACTCGAGAGTTTAACTTCACTAGTCAACAAGCTCCTTTCACCGGCGGAGAAAACCTTTACACTATGCTTACACTATTTCCGACACTAAGCTAGATGTCGAAGTTATTTCCAAGGGTACAACTACTCCCCACACACAATGTATTTTGAGGACTAAAATACTAACCACTCACACTCACAAGATTATGATGGTTTGATACAACAATGAAGTATGGATCAACACTAGATCATACAACACTAAACAAACAAGACTTCCAACTTCTCGTTGAAGCTTGAATATGACTTGATCTTCTTTGCTACAAACGAGATCACTAATATGATATGAAACCAGTTAGAAAGGTTGAGAGAAGATATGTATGAGAGTATGTTAGAAAGGGATGAAAAACTACTTGGCTTGGCATTGCTATTTATAGTCAAAATGGACAGGAGCGCCACGGACGGCGACCCCTTAAAGGTTTCCGCCCGGTACCATTTTGGTACCGCCGGTCTGACAGCCAAGATATCAAATCATGCTAAAGTTAACTATATCTAAGTTAGATTGTCCAAGATATGAAGAGTACAAATCCACACAAAATATCTAATGAAATCTTACAATGATTTCCATGATGTAATATATGTTGTATTTCTATTTTTAGAAATATGCAAATGCTTAAGTAGTGTTTGGTTTTAAGAACCTAACACATTCTAAAAAAATCACTATCATACATAATGATTAAAGTCATATCAAGATGTTATATCTAAAACTATTTTGACCGCAAATAAATTTACTTAGCGTTAAAACTTGTAAAGATATATAAATGCGAATGACGATATTTGTAAACAACCTTTTTGTTGAGGACAAAATATAAATTTTATTTTATAAAAGATACAAAGTTTGTACAAGAGTTATAAAAATATTAGTTTTAGAACTTGAAAAGGAAATGATAATGCAAGTTTATGATGTTTGACTTTTATGAAAAGTCAGTACTATCAATGGTTCGTTGATTTTAGAAGTCAAATGTATGCAGGAACTTTTTCAGAAAAGTCAAATAAATAATTTCAAAGTTATATTTTCTCCCCGTTGTTCTGTCAACAAAAAGAATAGAAGCGAATAATGAGCCCGAGCCATTATTCCCTTGTTCAAAGTCCTAAATTGGGTGCTTAATGGAGAGATTCGGTGGACTGAAAATAAAGCTACAAAAAAAAATTGTTAGTAATAATGATCATTCACAAGCATTTCCAAACATTATGTGATGCTACCAACAATATAATAAACAACATTCATTAGTTAAAATTTTTCATGAGTAAAGATCATGAAAAGAGAACACAATGATGTGTTTTTAGTACAAGAAATAAAAATTATCCTAAGAAAGTAAAAACAAGAAAGACTAGTCTAAAACCATCCTAAAGTGATGGTGGATGGGAAAGAGCGTTGAGACGCTCAAGGATGTGGTTGAGGATGAACCTCATTTCTTCTTGGAAGTCATGGACCATAACCCGGGTTCGTCCACGGTTGGCCCGTTTGCTCACAAGTTGAGCAACCATGCCTTGGAGGGTAGAATGTTTGCGGAGGTTGTGGTGGTGGAATGGTGGATGTGTTGGGGATGTTTGGAGTGGTCATGATGGATGCAAGCATTTTGATTTGCAGATTGTCTCACTTAAGTGAGAATCCACCATGCCTTTGAATTGGTGGAGGTTGTGGAGTTCCGCTTGAATCTCCTGTCTAGTGGGATTGGCATCCAACCATTCCTCAATGTCCTCAAGATGAGAGGACATTGATGGGGGAAGTGGATGGTCCCCATACAAAGGACCATGAATGTCTTTGTGAATGGGATGGAAGAGAAGAGGTTTAGGCCCTAATGGGGCTTGGGTCAAGTGGATGACCGAGGTGACTCATGAGTAATCGCTCAATTGTGCCAAATGATGGCAATGGTGGTGGATGATTTGGCCTAGGAGGCAAGTCATCCAAGTCCTTTAGGAAAGGATTTGGTGAAGTTGGTGGAGTTGAAAATAACTCCATAGGAATGAGAGTTGGAGACCTTGGTGAAGTGAAGGTGGTGGTGGTTTTGGATGTTTGGATGGGTGCCGGAGGAGGTGAAGTTGGTGTTTTTGTAGGTGGTGGAGTGGTGATCACAATGTGTGATTGATTTGGTGTAGTCAAGGTGAGGCTTGTATCATCTCGGATGGGAGATGAGATTGTGAGTGGAGAAGACTCAGATGAGGATCTAATGTTAACGAAGCAACAAGGCCTAACGCTAATTCTAGCGGTCTTCTTGCAAGTTTTTGGAGAGGATTTTGTCATTTTTGATTTGGGTTTTACTTTGCTAGATAATAGTAAGAATGAAGAAGGTGTGAGAATGATCATGGTAAAACCTCTCAATTTATAGAAGGAAAATTGTTGAGAAATGTGTTTTGATTAGATGTTGAACCATAGAGATGAGGTTCCTAATGATTTTGAAGTGGGTTGAATGCTAGTCATATCACCCAAGTCAATCCATACAAGAGAGATGGAGTGAAGAAGAAAAGATTTTCAATAAATGTGTGCTAATGAGTGGAATTTCCTAACAATCAGATCACCCACGGATTTGAAGGTACCAAAAATCTGGTTCCTTCCTTTATGCCAAAGGGCTCCTTGGGTGGATTTTTCAAATTTTTGAATTTTGGTGGGAAGTGGATTTCTTATATACCTTAGTGAATTATACTAATTCTAATAATAGTATAAACTAGTTAAGATTGATTTATAAGTGATGGAAGATAATTTGGAATCACGAAGAGTCGAATTTAAAATTACCGAGGATCCACGCACCAAAATCATACACGCACGGTACCCTAAAAAGGGTGCCGTCTGGTCCTCCCTGTACAGAACGGCGGTACCAAAATACATAAAGGACGGTACAAAATTATGGTGTCGCCCTCTCCTCCGTGGAGTGCAATATGGATGTGAGTACGTTTTTAGGTGTCGGGGACATTTCCGAAACCTGAAATTTTTCTCAAAAGCTGTTATACTAAACATTTCTAGTTAGGAAAAGCAAATAACACATGTATAAACATAGTGGAGCATAAATTTTGAGCAAGGCTTTTTGATTTCCACAATATAGTGAAAATGGGTAAAATTTGATAGCATACTAGCGCTATCCTCCTGCATAAGATTGTTAGCAAACGACAATTTTAGAAGTTATATTATCATCCTACAAGATAAAAACAACAAAATAGTATCAAACATTAGAGAAAATGCATTGTTCCAAACACTCCTTAAAGTATCCTCATTTGTCCAACTTCTTGTAAATCTTGTTCATCATCCTACCAAGGCACTTGAACATTCCCTTAGTTTGTTTGAACTCTCACGATTCATTCTCGATCTCGGGAAGAGACGCGTAATACTCATGAGGTGGAAGACGAGAGCTTGGAAGACCATCCTCGGAGCTATTTGATGATGATGATGAAGGAGTTGGAGGTTTAGCTCTCTTGCCTTTAGTCTTAGCAACTCGAGCATCACTCAAAGGTACAAAGATGTGAGGGATGAGTTCATAGTGAAGGTGCATCCCTTTTGGGGTTGGTGGAATTGGTGCGAAGTTTCTATAGAGACGGGTGAGAAGCATCCCGTATGGAAGAGCAACCGATCCTTGAGTTGGAATATCAATCATTCTCCTAGCTATGTAGTAGGCCAAGTTGAATGGTTGTCGGGTGGACAAGTTGTAGAGCATGTGGCAAAGACAAGCGTTTATGTGATCCCTATTTCCTATGGTGCTAATGACGTTGGCTCTAAGTAACTCCTCCCATTTCTTAAATTCGGGCTTAAGTTCATTTAGCTCCATTCCATATGGATCTCGGTCTACCTCTTTTCCCTTTCGGGTGACTCGGGTTGTATCACTTTTTGGGTTAAAAAGGTGTTCACAGATGACATCCTTATCGGCCAAACGGGTTAGATAGGGAGAAGTGCGGTCGTTGATTGCATCAAGAGCGGTGAGTGACCACTTATCCGTGTAGACACAAGTTCCTCGGTTGGGAATTCCTAGTACTTTAGCAAATTCGCTTAAGGTGATGGTGTAGTCATTTTGGTTGATTCTAAAGCTAAGACAAAATTCATCATCGTCTTCATCACTAAAGCTGGTCACACTAGCATAGAATTCTAATACAAACCTAGGAAAAATTGGTTCATCAATGTCAAGAAGACAATCGAATTGAATGGCGGCTAATTCTTCACGAAGATTGGTATGTTCAAGGAAGGATGAGTAAATGGTTCAACCCTCATGGAAATACCTTGATTCTAGACCCCTAAATATTTCTACTTGTTCCTTGGTAAGTCCTTTGGTTTTGTGGTGTTTGGGAATGTAGTTAAGGGTGTCTTTGTGATCATAGAATCTTGCGGCTACCATGGTTATTCCTAAGGACAAGAATTAAAAAGAATGAGAATAAATTTTAACGTTTTTGGTTCTAGTGTGTGCCTACATGAAAACAATTTGGAGTTGCGTTTATCTCGACTCATTTTATGCACAAAATGGTTTTAGTGGGGTGTTTGGCAAATACCATGAGATAACCCAAATGCTCCTAATTCAATGTGGCTTCATTTGAATATACCGGGAATGCATATTAGTTATGCAATACCTTTAGTATTCAAGAGCATGCAAGTGATGAAAATTTAACGTTTCTATTTGTATTAGCAATGACAAAAAAATTGTTTTCCTACAAGTGAGAAGCTTTTCAAAACTTTTGACATGGGGTGTTTGGTTGTTTGAATAAGGCCTTATATTCATTATCTATCAATTAGTGGGAAACATGATTTGTTTATGCAATATGATAATGTAGTACCTAATATCAATGACTAGTTATGCAATTTGCCAATTGAATTCATATTTGGTATAAAAGCATACATAAAACCCCATGTAATGATTTGTGATAGTTTTGTGCATAAATAAGAATCCTAGACTCAGAATTAAGAGATGAAATGTAGTTAGGATACTTACAATGATCTTATCTTCAGTGATTAGTGAGAGGGAAGATGACAATAATGAGCTTGGTTTAAGTTTTACACGTTTTGGTAAAGTGGGTTTTGAGGAAGAGGATGATTTATATATAGCAGTTTTTTTGCTTCAGAGACACCACGGACGACCGACGGTACCAAATATTTGGTCTGGCCTTTGTTGTCGCTTGGTGCCGTGGCTACAGAAAGTGTACAAGACAAAATTGTTTTGTTTTTATTATTCTAATGTTTTGGACTATGTTTATCCTACATGTTTGGTTCCATTAATCCTAAACCAAGTCTAAGAAGATTAAAAGGTTTTCGTTTAAGAGGTTTAGTTAAGATGTCGGCAATGTTGTCTTCGGAGGATACTTTCTCGATTGAAATGTTTCCTTTTGAACATTGTCGCGAAGAAAGTGATGACGGATTTCAATGTGCTTTGTACGAGCATGTTGAACGGGATTCTTGCTGAGATCGATGGCTCCTTTGTTGTCGCAAAGTATCACAATGTCGTAGAAAACTAGAAGGGGGGTTGAATAGTTTACCAATTAAAAACTTTGTTTTGAAACTTATTGAAAGATCAATTGATATTGATCTTGAGTATGTTAATGAAATATGCAAGCAATGTGTAATAAGTAAATAAGGAAAGAAATGATCAAACCACAACAAGTTGTTTATAGTGGTTCGGCCTACAAGGACTCTTTTTCCTTGCCCTACTCCACTCCCCGAGTCTCACACTCGAGAGTTTAACTTCACTAGTCAACAAGCTCCTTTCACCGCGGAGAAAACCTTTACACTTCGCTACACTATTTCCCGACACTAAGCTAGATGTCGAGTTCTTTCCAAGGGTACAACTACTCCCACACACAATGTATTTTGAGGACTAAAATACTAACCACTCACACTCACAAGATTATGATGGTTTGATACAACAATGAAGTATGGATCAACACTAGATCATACAACACTAAACAAACAAGACTTCCAACCTCTCGTTGAAGCTTGAATATGACTTGATCTTCTTTGCTACAAAAGAGATCACTAATATGATATGAAACGAAGTTAGAAAGGTTAGAGAGAAGATATGTATGAGAGTATGTTAGAAAGGGATGAAAAACTACTTGGCTTGGCATTGCTATTTATAGCCAAATGGACAGAGCGTCACTGACGGCGGACCCTTAAAAGGGTTCCGCCTGTACCATTTTGGTACCGCTGGTCTGATGTACCAAGATATCAAATCTTGCCAAAGTCAACTCTATCTAAGTGAGATTATGCAAGATATGAAGAGTACAAATCTACACAAGATATCTAATGGAATCTTACAATGATTTCCATGATGTAATATATGTTGTATTTCTATTTTTAGAAATATGCAAATGCTTAAGTAGTGTTTGGTTTTAAGAACCTAACACATTCTAAAAACTACTATCATACATAATGATTAGAGTCATATCAAGATGTTACTAATCATAAATGTAAATGCTTGAATGATGAATATACTGTTTGAAAAAGCTTGTTTAAATATCTATTAAACTTGACAAGCTTTAAGCTTTTATAAATTAAATTTACTTTTGTCGTTAACAAAACTTAGGCAAAGATCAAAAATATAAATAACGTTTAATGACGATATTGTATTAACACAAGGGATTCAGAAACCACACCACCAATGGAGAAAACCGTTGTTCACTTTACATGATGGTGGTGAGGATCACGACATACCTGAGCCCCAACTAGAACCTCAACCGAAATTTAGATCAAGTACATATCAGCACTCCTTGTTTGTATACGCTTCAAATCAAAGAGCGTGTTGAATTTCTTCACCTCGGGGTCGAATGTTACCTAAATTCTACACTTCATCGGAATCAATCAAGAACCTCAATACAAAATCGTTCTTAAACAAAAGTTTGGGTTTGTCTACCAAAGTGAAAATCATAATACTTGCTTCATGGCTTTCGATGAAATTCACTAAGTTCTATGACGCCACCCTGGAGATGGTTTGAGATGGATTGGTATATCGATTGAAGGACATTGAGTTGGGTATAATTCAGACGAAGAGATTGAATTCAAAGGATCGCAAGGATGTTCGTTGATTTATCACTAGGATTGATGAATGTTTGATTCATCGGGATCAGATGCAACGGTTGGAGAGCTATGTGGGAAGATGACCAAACTTTCCGATTCTCGACTTTCCAACGCCCCTAAAAGTAGCTGATCGTCTGTAATCATTGGGTACTTTGTTGATTGTGATTTTGTTTGTTTGATTATCTAACTATGGCTTGTGCACATATAACAGTGTACAAAAGGACCCTGTGGTACGCTTCAGTACCACAATCCTTATAAAAGGAGCAAAAGCTTCCTACTTTTGAGTAAAACTTATCAAACCTTTCACTTTTAAAAGGTTTTGCTCAAAAGAACAAGTACTTCCCCTTATGTTTTTCAAAACCTCAAAAGTTAATATTACTTGTTGAGGGGGAGTATTTGATCAAAAACTTTGTTCACAAATTGTTCTTCGTGTAACCTTCCCACAAAACTCAAAATGGTCATATTTATTCTCAACATTTCTTCAAAAATAACATATTTATATGCCATTTTTTAGGGGGAGAAAATTGTGTGATAAGAAATATGTTGTGTTTTGCTATTGAATCCTCGTGTGAAAAGATTTCAACCCATGAATTGGACTGGACCGAATGTCATACATTGAAAAGATTTGTCTTCAATGACTTATCCAAGTAAATTGTACCTATTCGAGAAGCTCTTGATAGACATGAACTTTGACGTGTTTGACAACCTTTCTGGTTGTCCACATCTTCAAGGTAGTTATTAGAGCTAGTTGTCACCTAAAAGCTGACAATGTATCTATTTAACTATGCAACGTAATCGTGTCTCGCAAGGAATTTTCTATCTTGAGTCGATCAATTCAAAAAGTGCGCGCTCTTCTCTCACTATGCAGATTTCTGTCAAAACTCTTAAACACATGTGGAGGGGGAGTATTTCTGCAAAATCTTAAACTCTCACAGTGGTTCAAAATGGTTTTACTCATAAACACTTTGAGAGATTTTCATGAAAATGGTTTTATGGCAATGGAGTTATAAGGTGATTAAGGTTAGGAATAACCGTCCTATGATCCGCCAGAGCCAGAGGGATCTACCCAAGGACACTACCAATAGTTAGAATTAGAAGTCCTTAGGTATGATTATAAAAAGGAGAAAATGAGAATCGGAGAAAGAAGGAGTTGAAGAATTAAAAAGAAAAGCAAAGAAAAGGGTGAAAAGAAATAGCCCTCCAGTTTATTCAACTTAGGGCGCATAATCGGGTTCAATTCATATGCTACTGGTTGTCACTTGATGACGCCGGTATTGAAGAATAAAATTCGTCATGGACCCAGTGACGCATGCACTAAACCTTCTTAGCCACTCAAGTTTCTCTCAACAGAAGCTTGTTTCATTCTAACGGGGAACCCTACGTAAACTATCGGCTTTCTCTTAGAGATTGCTGATATTGAAGAAGGACACCCTCTCCCTAGTCTCCGCTCAGGAAAAATAAAGCACACTATTGAGTCTAGAGCCACGAGATTCATCAAAAGATCTCTTAGGTACACTTGACATTTTATCGTTTGTCGTTAAACAATAAGAACGCAAGTGATACTTTATCGTGTCCTTCACAGATCTTAGCAATCTGTCGAGAACATTTATGAGAGGTTCACAATTGTGATCCTCATTGATTGAATGGAAACTCCTACCAGGGTCAACATCAAACAGCTCGACAAGAGGTCACTTCGCAACTCCCGTGGATTACGCTTAAAGTGTGTCTCAAATGGTCTACCGTCGGAGGTGATGCTTCGTGTACCTCAAATACTCATCTGAATCAGATGTACTTCGTACATCGCGTTATCTCACTTGTGGGACTCTCCAGAACGGCCTTTGTGAGAATTAGAGATGTGTTTTCACACTATGCTGTTAACACCCTCGAAATTCAAACTTGTAAGTGCCGAAATCTGCTTATTACTAACCATTTTCTTATGTTTTCTTCTTATGGAAGCTCGAGCGGACCGATCATGCAGATTCTTCACATGCTCATACCAACAACATCACTAATGGAAGTTCTTTCAAAAGGCAACACAAAAGTCAGAATGATTCTTCGTCAAGTCAAAAAATCCACAAAGTTTAAAGTCTAAGAGAACTTCATCAGTACTGAAATCCAACGTCAAAGAGCGTATGAGCATGTTGAAGAATGACGTGGAGACACTGGAGCAACGGAGCAGACCTGATGCAGACAACAACAACATACTATCACTACCATCACAAAGAACAAAGATCAAAGAACAAAGTAAATGATGACGTCAACGCAAAATACTTCAAAGGAAACAATTCTCTACACCTGGGAGATTGTTGAATCAAGACACTTCTTCTCACAAGAAAGAAGAATGTCAAGACGCGTCAAAGCTACTATTACATCAGCACCTACTACGTTTATCACTCTTTCATTCATCACTAACACTTAGGGGGAGATTGTTGGAATCACTCCTAAACCTTAATTCAAGTGTTAGTGATTCATATGTAATAGTTAGCTTATTATGGCCTTTATGTTTGTTATTAAGCTAAGGCTTGTGTAGAAGGCCCATGAGCCTTGGCCCAAGCCCATAAGAAGGGAAGGAGTCTAGATGTGTTGCCCTAGCTCATTTCCCTATAAACACTCTTACATAACCCTCACTTGAGGGTTGGTTGTTCAATTCACATATTCTCTCCCTAAAAAAAAAAAAAAAAAAAAAAAAAAAAAAAAATCAAAGGAAGCAGACACCACCTATACTCTTTTTCAAACTAAATTTGTGTGAAGACTAGATATCTACACAACAACTTTAGCCACATCATCACGGTTGTTTCTTTAAATGGTGGTCACCTTTCTGGTTTACTGACACTCCTCGGACTAAAATCTATAAAACTTCATCATTTCTTAAGTCGAGGGGGAGTGTCGTCAAAATTCTTTCCAAATATCCTTCGTTTGGTAACCAAAATGGAAGTTATGGATAATGGATGTAAATGGAAAAGGTGGAAGGGCTAAAATTGTCAAAAGCTCAAAGTTATTTCTAATAAAACTTCCACCTAATGCATTAACTCTTCTCATTTAATACCACACCTACCAAATCCTACGCCTAACAATCAATCTCCAAATCCGTGTTACTGATCATCATTTTATCACGACATGGACGCTCAAATACAGAATGTGGATGCACCAAATGTTCTCACCGTTGCTGATATCTTCCCGAATGGATATCCGATGAAGATTGGAAAGAACAACCTTCGTGTTGACTTTGATACTCTCACCTGCTCCGAGTCTTCTTGCTTGATTGCTGTGGACATTCTGAAGAACCATTCTTATCAGAATATGCTCACTAACTCGCCACAGCCTTGAGATCTACATACAACAATTCTGCACACAATGAAGCGGTAACAAAGGGCAAAATGATGTGACTGTGACTCTCAATCACAAGCAAGTCACCATCACACCAGCAGACTTGCGAGTTATTCTCCTCATTCCTCGTAATTGAACCAACCGAGTACAACGCTACACCATGAAGAGGTCGCTTCGCAATTCATGATCGACATCGGTTATACGAAGCTTCGTGGGTAATCACCAATCACTCTTACGTTGATCTCAAGAATATCCCCTCTTTGAGAACCCTCTTCATCATCATCACAAAATCTGCTCACGGGATAATGGCTGAGCACCAAGCTCATGAACTACTGATTTTTGGGCTTTGGGTCAACATGAAACATATCGGTTGAAGGTCCTGAGATCATGGGATGACATGATGTCTTTTCCTGCAGCGAGGCACCAAGATCCCATACATCGATATAATACAAAACTGATCCAAAGAGCTCTTGGTTAAATCTCGATATCCCCTTGAGAACCAATGAACCCAACAATCACTCCATGTTGTATGAGCCTACACTCACAGTCAGATTTAAGGAATCTACAACAAAGAAACAGGGTGCGGTGTTGCCAGATCACCTTCTAACTAATGAAGTCAAACAGCTCTACTCTTACAAAAGGTATCTGGTAGTCAGAAGAGAACAAAGTTAGCTTCCTTGATGAAAGGTCCTCCGGTACACCTACTAGGAAAACCAGGAGAGGCAGTGCAGGAAGTGTTACAAGCACTGAGAGTCAAAGAAATTTCCCTAAGAGGAAACCAAAAACTCAAAAGGAAAGTTTCCTCTAAGGAAGTTGTTCCTATTCCCATTCCCAAGTCTGAACCGCAAAGAAAGCTAGTGGATGAAAGCTCTGAGGAAACTCAATCAGACGAAGAGGTCACCTACTCTGAAACTGCAACCGATGTCACTCCAACAAGAGCTAAACCCTCCCAAAAAAGTCAACCAAGGCAAAGGGAAGACTCCAGTGAATTGAGCATGAAGCTGAAGAAAGCTCGATGAAGAGCCACCGACACCGACTACGGAAAAGTTCAAAATCATTAGACTCCAACACATGGCAAAAGAGTTTGAACAGGAACAAATGCGTGGCCCCGGAGGGTCAAGTGGTGGTGTCCAGGCTGGTAACTCAAATGTCTAAACGATCTGCAACATTTACTTCTTACAAAGGTAAATTTTTTGATGCATTGCTGGAATACCAACTCAAATCAGCATGTCGAGAAGAAGCTCAAAGGCCTAAACGTCCAAAAGATGATGAAGATAAGGATAAGGATAAAGATAACGAGCCTAAACGTCCAAAGAAGTCTGGAGAACCCTCCTATGTGCCACCACCACCCCTAAGGACTCCAACAACAAGGCGATATCCTCCACGCTCTTCCACGACAAACCTCAGGACTCGAAGTTACCACCCCATGAGAAAAACCGTGATCACTTCGAGTATACCGGTGGTAACGATGAGGAAGTCCCCGAGCCCCAACAACAACCCACCTCTCCGCCTCAACAACAAAGAAACCATCATCCTCATCCAGGCCAAAGAAAAAGAAGAAGACGCCTAAGGCTGATGTCGTCTCTTGGCTAGATGAAGATGACACCGAGTATGATTGGTTCTCCACACTTGTTGATGTAACTCCCGCTCTAACTGATGATCAAGATATGGTTGAAGGTCGTACGTTGGAGCATGCTAAGTTACTGCAAGAAAAGTTCCGAGTGAAGAAGATGACGAAATCAGAGTTGAAACGAATCAAGAATGAAGCCTTCCAACTACTCAAAGACAGCTCGGAAAGTGCTATTGAAGTTGAATATCACCTTGAAAATATAGCACGAGCCATGTCTAACAACATTGATTGGCTCAACCCTGAAGCAAACATCTACTACACCAGAAGAGATAAGCCTCCATACTACACCGATTGGTCTAAACCTCTACCAACAATTGGCCAACCAGATCAACCTAAGATTCCATTTCGCTAATTCTTCAACAATGATTTGGAATTTCTTCTACGGTAGCTTATGGTTTAAAGAAATACGCCACATCACTTACACTTCCATTCCGTGACCTATATATCCAACCGCATAGCCATCAAGAAAAGGCTACCCACATGTTTTCCAACAAGCAGAACGATATGACATTGATGCAATGTACGGATTCACCATTGGCGGAATGTCGATGAATCTACTACAGAGCTACAAAGTTCGAAAGTCTCAACATGAAGTGTACAGAATAAAGGGATCGCTATTAAGCATGTCACCCTTTCGTCTAAATGGGATTACACCTTTCTCAAGACTATCGTAGTCAAAAGACAAGATGAAAGGGACTATGAATTCTGAAGCGGACTTTCGTAACTTGTCTCTCAACCACATTGAAGATCTATCTTGCCAAAGTACAGGGAAGAATGAGACAATTCTTGACTGAAATTCAAAGAATACATCAAGTCCTTGCTCATCTTCATCAGAAGCATAGTGATCCAGAACGTGTAGAAGATTTAAAACTTGTCAGTTGAATCGTATCGACTCATGTCAACCTCACCGCACCTCGCCTAGAACTTCCGACATCAACCAAATTTCCACAATACACTCTCGTCAGCAAAACCATTCTGAGTAGTTTACCGTAGTGAACTACAACGCAATCGCCTGATGGCGTGTAGAGATCTTCACAAATTTGGGGATCACACATTGAAGAAGGTCGTGGATGGCTTAGCTTATAGGTTGAAGGCGATACATGAAGGCATTGGGTCTCCAAAGCGATGGAATTCTCAGGATAGACGGGATGTTAAGAGGATCATCACTAGGATCGATGAAAGGTTGTATGAAGGGACCGCCGGCAGAACCCTGAGAGCTTGTAGGTGGTCGCCCCAGATTACTCTCACAGGCTATCAATGCCCTGCTCGCATTCCCCGGAAAGATTGATGGACTACCTGGTACCCTTTAAACTGTTTCAATTTCATTTTACTTTGGATGTGTGATTTTATAATGACTATGGCTTGTGCACAAATAACAGTGTACAACCCATTCTTGCAATGAAAGGACCCTGTGGTACGCTTCAGTGCCACAATCCTAATAAAAGGAGGGAAAGCTTCTTACTTTTGAGGAAAACCTATCAAACCTTTCACTTTCAAAAGATTTTGCTCAAAAGAACAAGTACTTCCCCAAATGCTTTTCAAAACCTCAACCGTTAATATCACTTGTTGAGGGGGATTATTTGATCAAAAACTTTGTTCACAAATTGTTCTTCGTGTAATCTTCCCACAAAACTCAAAATGGTCATATTTATTCTCAACATTTCTTCAAAAATAACATACTTATATGCCATTTTTTAGGGGGAGAAAATTATGTGATAAGAAATATGTTGTGTTTTGCTATTGAATTCTCGTGTGAAAATACTTCAACCCATGAATTGACGGGAACTGAACAGTCATACATTGAAAAGATTTGTCTTCCAAGACTTATCTAAGTAAATTGTACCTATTCGAGAAGCTCTTGATAGACATGAACTTTGAACGGGTTTGACAACCTTTCGGGGTTGTCCATATCTTCAGGGTAGTTATTAGAGCTAGTTGTCACCTAAAAGCTAAAAATGTATCTCTTTAACTATGCAACGAAATCGTGTCTCGCAAGGAATTGTCTATCTTGAGTTGATCAATTCAAAAGTGTGAGCTCTTTCCTCACTGCATGCATTTCTCCAAAACTCTTAAGCACATGTTGAAGGGGAGTATTTCTGAAAATCTAAAACTCTTGAAGTGTTCAAACATGTTTTTCACTCACAAACATTTCAAGAGATTTTTCATGAAAATGTTTTATGTCACTGGAGTTATAAGGTGATTAAGGTTAGGAATAACCGTCCTATGATCCGCCAGAGCTGGAGGGATCTACCCAAGGACACTACCAATAGTTAGAATTAGAAGTCCTTAGGTATGATTTTAAAAAGGAGAAAATGAGAATCGGAGAAAGAAGGAGTTGAAGAATTAAAAAGAAAAGGAAAGAAAAGGGTGAAAAGAAATAGCCCTCCAAATTATTCAACTTAGGGCGAATCGGGTTCAATTCATATGCTACCGGTTGTCACTAGATGACACCGGTATTGAAGATTAAAATTCGTCATGGACCCAGTGACGCATGCACTAAACCTTCTTAGCCACTCAAGTTTCTCTCAACAGAAGCTTGTTTCATTCTCACAGGGAACCCTACGTAAACTATCGGCTTTCTCTTAGAGATAGCTGGTATTGAAGAAGGAGACCCTCTCCCTAGTCTCCGCTCAGGAAAACCAAAGCGCACTACTGAGTCTAGAGCCACGAGATTCATCAAAAGATCTCTTAGGTACACTTGACATTTTATCGCTTGTCGTTCAACTATAAGAACTCAAGTGATACTTTATCGTGTCCTTCATAGATCTTAGCAATCTGTCGAGAACATTTATGAGAGGTTCACAATTGTGATCCTCAGTGATTGAATGGAAACTCCTGCCAGGGTCAACATCAAACAGCCCTGACATTAGGTCACTTGTAACTCCCGTGGATTACGCTTTAGTGTGTCTCAAACGGTCTATGCGTGAGGTGATGCTTCTGTATCTCAACGACTCATCTGAACAGAGATGTACTTTGGTACATCGTGTTATCTCACCTGTGGGACTCCAGTTCAGGAACGGCCTTTGTAAGAATTAGATTTGTGTTTTCACACTATGCTGTTAACACTCTCGAAGTTCAAACTTGTAAGTGCCAGAATCCGCTTATTTCTAACCTTTCTTATGTTTTCTTCTTATGGAAGCTCTGGAGCGGACTGATCGTGCAGATTCTTCACATGCTCATACCAACAACATCACTAATGGAAGTTCTCTCAAAAGGCAACATAAAGTTAGAATGATTCTTCATCAAAGTCAAAGAATCTACAAAGTTTAAAGACTAAGAAAACTTCATCAGCACTGAAATCCAACGTCAAAGAGTGTGTGAGCATGTTGGAGAAAGACGTGGAGACACTGGAGCAACGAAGCAGACCTGAGGCAGACAACAACAACATACTATCACTACCATCATAAAGAACAAAGATCAAAGAACAAAGAAAATGATGACGCCAAAGCAATACTTCAAAGGAAACAATCTCTACACCTGGGGAGATTGTTCAATCAAGACACTTCTTCTCACAAGAAAGAAGAATGTCAGTACGCGTCAAAGCTACTATTACATCAGCACCTACAACATTAATCACTCTTTTATTCATCACTAACACTTAGGGGGAGATTGTTGGAATCACTCCTAAACCTTAATTCAAGTGTTAGTGATTCATATGTAATAGTTAGCTTAATATGGCCTTTATGTTTGTTATTAAGCTAAGGCTTATGTAGAAGGCCCATAAGCCTTGGCCCAAGCCCATAAGAAGGGAAGGAGTCTAGAAGTGTTGCCCTAGCTCCTTGCCCTATAAATACTCTTGTAAACCTTCCTTAGAAGGTTGGTTGTTCAATTCACATATTCACCTACGCATAACTCTTCTACATATTCATACGTGTGTGTGTGTGTGTTGTTCATCCGATCACTATCTCTTCTCTACTTCTTATATTGATGCTTGTGTTACTAATATGGTGACCTAACATATAGCACATAATTTGTATAGTTTCAAATAGTTCCACATTTGTTAGTTCATGATTGTACCAAGTCCGTTAGTTCAACATTATACCAAGTCCGTTAGTTCAATATTATACCAAGTCCGTTACCTCAACATTATCCAAGTCCGTTAGATCGTGATCATACCAAGTCAGTTAGCTCAATGGTCTATGATATAGAAACTCTAAGTATGGCGATACTGTTACTTCGTATGACTAAACATTCAGTTCAGATAAACATATAGTTTGCAAATAATCATGATTGTCATAAAAGTTGTTGAGCATGTATCTCCCCTAAAGAATTTAATAAATAGTTAAAACGAGAAAAGTGGGGCTATGACTCACCTGATGCAATGATTATGATGGCAAAAGTGGATACACTGAAATGAGGTGCAATCTCTATCTGCAACCTAATATGAATGATATGCTCTAATGTAAGTCATGAAACAATGTCGTACATGCAAATTCACATGTAATCTATACCACTTGTACATTTTAATTTGAAAATGAAATTTATCGTCGAAATATATGTTTATGACATCTCGTCATGTTATAAAATACTTTACAAGTACTTACATTGAAACAACATCCTACGATGTTCGTTTAGTGATTTATCAAGAAATTATAGCTTTTCGTCGCAAAACAATATACTTTTACAAGTAGTGAATATGGCTAAGCAGCCTCGTAGAGCTAGTCGTAACTTGGTGAATATTGAATGTTAGAAAACAAACTCAATGGTTTTGGAATGCTTGTAGCGATTTCTAAACGTCTTAGCTTTTAACTTTTGATCATATAAGTCTCGATCATAAAGAAAAATATAGATGAAGTAGGGTAGTCGGACTAATACATAGTTTAAGGTTAGATTTCAGGAAAGTTTGAGTGATCGTATATTATTCGTTATAACTTCGTTTGACGAACGGTTGAACATTTTGGAAAATAGAATAGGTAAACTCACTTTTACTAGAAGACATCGTTTTCTCAAAAGTACTCTATCGATATGAAAAATGGCTCCAAACATAGTCACTTGCGACAACCATTTTGGCCTAATAGAAAATATATAAGTGTTATTACTTGTATAAAATAGTTACGATAGCCATATTTAAAACGCGTGTAACTTAGTCGTTATAAGTCCGTTTTCTACGTTTTATATATCCTTGGTTTCGTGTTAATGTATACTAATATATTTTTGATAAATCGACTCATTTAGATAATGTTTAAAACTCATTTTTGCCCTTAAATAAACCTTGACAGCTTGCATTTTTCAGAAAAATTAGTTTTCGTCGTTAAACTTGAAAATAACGTAACTTCTTCGTTATAAATCCATTTTAACCCGTTCAAGCGACCACGGTTTCGTTTTGAAGTCTATTTTATGAAAATATAAACCAAAATATTCCATAACCTGTCGAAATTTCCAGATTTTACAATTTTGGACAGACCTCAATCTTGTGTTGTCGAAAATGATTTTTCTAGTGTAATACTTGTTCTAAACCCTTCCAATCAACACCAAAACTATTCTAAACCTACCATACACCTTCTTAGGGTGTCATGGGTTATTAAAATTCATCAACAATGATATGGTTTCATGGGAATAATTATAGGATGATTAAAACTTATAATATGAAATAAAAACAAGTAAAAATGGTATAAATACATATGATACTTGCATGTTTTTGTACTAGCTGTTGGAAAATTTAGTGCACTTGTGGGATTAGTTCACACCTTGTAATGGGTTAGGAGGTACGGAGTGTACACCCATAAGGTCCCTGAACACCCTGACTCTAATAGTGGTTTGTATTGATAGTACTAGTGGAAAGTACTGATTGTGGTTTCCACTGATATGCAGTGTTTCCACTGATATGCAGTGTTTACACTGAAGCAATGTAACCACTGATGGTGCTATGAAAGTACTGATGAAAGTACTGCTTTTAACGGGCTTTGACCTATTCAAGTGGCAGTTACAACTGCATAATGACCACGTTTAATTGGTCATGCAACCACTAACGGCTATAATGGGGATAATTATGAGGCTATTAATGGGCCGATTAATACTCATAATTCCATTTGACTAGCTAAGAGTAATCCCCTATAAATAGGAGATCTTATTATGCATGACATATACACAGAAAACGATTAACACTTATAAGCGCAAGGGTTATAGAATTGTGCCTAATTCCATAATTGCATTTGGTCTTATCCCAAGTAGATATTCGTGTAACCCAGGCATTAGGGTCGAATAGTTTACTTTGGAAAGTGATCACACGATTCCAAGTGCTATCCGGTAACCACCTAGTTGGTATTTGTTTCTGCTGACTTATTGTTTGTTTCTGTTGAATTGATTATCTAACCCTGTTCTGGGAGTACTACACCAACAATCAAAGTAAACTATTTTGTGATAATCAATGGCTGCCGCTGCAATGAAACCTATGGCTTCAAACTTTGCCAAGCTTGATAAGTTTGAAGGGGTGGACTTTAGGAGGTGGCAGAAGAAGATGCACTTCTTGCTATCAAGCATGAGTGTGGTGCATGTGCTAACCACTCCTATTCCTGATGATGGGGATGATGCTACTGTGGAGCAGATCAGGAGGAGGAGCAAATGGGAGAATGGTGACTACATATGCAGAGGTCTTATTCACAATGGTATGTCTGATGCTCTGTTTGATATTTATCAGAACATTGAATCTTCCAAAGAACTGTGGGATTCCTTGGATGCCAAATATATGGTTGAGGATGCATCAAGTAAGAAGTTCCTTGTTAGTAAGTTCACAAATTACAAAATGACTAATTCAAGACCAGTTATGGAACAATACAATGAACTTCTTGGAATACTTGGAAGGTTTACACAACACAATATGAACATGGATGAGGCCATTAAAGTCTCTTGTGTCATTGACAAACTCCTCCTTCTTGGAAAGATTTCAAGCATACCTTGAAACATAAGAAAGAGGAGTTAACTCTGGTTGAGTTGGGCAGTCATCTGCGCATTGAGGAATCTCTCAAGGTGCGGGATAATGACAAGCCAAAGAGTAGCAATGTCTGCGGGTCCATCTGTTATCAATATGGTGGAGCATAATAACTCCACCAGGTACAATGACAACAAAGGAAAACGCAAATATCATGACAACACAAGGGCCGATCCTAACAAGAAGGCAACACCTACTTGTTGGAAATGTGGCAAAACTGGTCACATTAAAAGGGACCGCAAGGGTGTTAAAGTTGGTGGTAAAGCCAATGGATCAGGCACTAATGGTTCATGGAGTGGTGGTTCTTCCAACTCACTGAAAGGTCAGAATATGGTTAATAAGTCTTTTCAGATTTATTATATTACATATGTATCTGAATCTCATTATGTGCGTGGTGATGATATTGCGTGGTGGGTTGACTCTGGTGCAACAGTTCATGTGTGTAAAGATAGAAGCTGGTTCAAGACTTATGAGTCAATGAATGATGGTTCTATTCTTCACATGGGAAATGAGTCAACGGCCTTGGTGCATGGTCATGGTTGTGTAGATCTTAAGTTTAGTTCCGGAAAGATTGTAACTTTGTTTAATGTTATTCATGTTCCTGATATAAGGAAGAACTTGGTTTCAAGTAGTGTTTTGAATAATCATGGATATAAACAAGTTATTGAATCTGATAAATTTGTTCTTTCTAAGAATGGTGTTTTTATTGGTTTTTGTTATTTATGCAATCAAATGTTCAGGCTTAATATTTCCACTGATAGTGTATTTATTGCCACTGATAGTGTTAATTCAGCTTTAGTGACCACCACTGACCAGACTATTTCTACCCTTTGGCATGCTAGACTTGGCCATGTACACTATAAGAGAATGCAAGATATGTCTAAGGATGGGTTAATCCCAGCATTTGACATGGACACAAAAAAGTGTAAAACTTGCATGTTGACCAAGATAACTAAGAAACCTTTTCAAGGTGTTAGTCGTGAGACTAAGCTCTTGGAGCTTATACACAGTGACCTGTGTGATTTGCATGCCACTCCATATTTGGGGAACAAGAAGGACTTTGTGACATTTATTGATGATGCTTCTAGGTTTTGTTATGTTTATCTGTTACATACTAAGGATGAAGCATTAGATAAATTCAAAGTGTTTAAAACTGAAGTTGAATTACAACTTGAGTCTTTGATCAAAAGATTAAGGACTGATAGGGGAGGTGAGTACATGGATACGCTGTATTTTCAGTCTTTTTGTATAATCCATGAAACGACAGCCCCTTATACTCCTCAGCAAAATGGCATTTCTGAAAAGAAAACAGTGTCAAGGAGATGGTTAATTCCATGTTGTCCTATTCAGGACTGAGTCAAGGGTTTTGGGGTGAAGCTATGTTAACAGCTTGCTATTTATTAAATAGGGTTCCCAACAAAAGGAACAAGGTTAACCCTTATGAACTCTGGACTAAAAGGAAACCCAACCTGAACTATCTCAAGGTTTGGGGTTGTAGGGATGTTGTAAGACTCCTGATCCAAAGTTGAAAACTTTGGGTGAAAGAGGCATTGACTGCATCTTTGTTGGATATGCTGAGCATTCCAAGGCTTTTAGGTTCTATGTCATTGAACCTAATGAATATGTTTCAGTTAACTTAATAATTGAATCAAAGGATGCAAAATTTGATGAGAATAGATTCTCATCAGTCCCTAGACCAAGTCATAGGATTCCTAATGGAACTCATGACACTGGTGTATCAGAGGTCCCTGATGATGAACCATCAATGGTCCCTGATGAGGTTGTGGTTCAACAACCTGAACCTATGCTTAGAAAGAGCAAAAGGGTAAGGACTCCAAAGTCATTTGGACCTGAGTTTCAATTATACTTAATTGAAGGAACAAGGGATGAGGTCTCAGACCAATACTCCTATTGCTTCATTGTTGAGGATGATCCCAAGACATTTGTAGAAGCAATGAAGTCTCTGATATTGCTTTCGGAAAGAAGCAATCAATGATGAGATGGAATCCATCATGGGCAACAACACTTGGGTGTTGGTTGATCTACACCTGGTTGCAAACCTTTGGGTTGCAAATGGATTTTCAAAAGGAAATGAAGGTAGATGGAACTATTGAAAAGTTCAAGGCTAGACTAGTCATTCAGGGCTTTAAACAAAAGTCAGGGATAGACTATTTTGATATTTATGCCCCTGTGGCTCGTATCAATACCATAAGACTGCTGATTGCTTTGGCATCTATTCACAATCTGATTATTCATCAGATGGATGTGAAGACAGCTTTCTTGAATGGTGAATTGGAAGAGGAGGTTTATATGAACCAACCTTAGGGCTTCATCATGCCTGGCAATGAAAACAAGGTGTGTAAACTGATTAAGTCTCTTTATGGACTAAAGCAGGCACCTAAGCAATGGCATCAAAAATTTGATGAAGTGGTTTTGTCTAATGGTGATGTTCTTAACCAAGCTGACAAATGTGTATATAGCAAATTTGATGAATCTGGTAAAGGAGTCATCATTTGCCTATATGTTGATGACATGTTGATCTTTGGCACTGACCAAAATTAGGTTGACTTGACAAAGGAATTTTTTTCATCAAGGTTCTCCATGAAGGACATGGGGGAGGCTGATGTTATCCTTGGTATAAGGGTTAAACATGAAAGCAAAATAATTTCTATCTCTCAGTCTCATTATATTGAGAAGGTGTTGAGGAAATTCAATTACTTTGATTGTACTCCTGTGAGTACACCTATGGATACTTGTGAGAAGTTGATGCCTAATAATGGTAAAGTTGTATCGCAACTTGAGTATTCTAGGGTAATTGGTTGCTTGATGTATGTCATGACTTGTACAAGACCTGATATTGGTTTTGCAGTGGGAAAATTGAGCAGGTACACTAGTAATCCTAGTGCTCATCACTGGCAAGGCAGTTCAAGGGTAACGAAGTATTTGAAGAGAACTATGGATTATAGTCTCTCATATACTGGTTACCCATCGGTGTTGGAAGGATACACTGATGCAAGTTGGATCGAACACGAAGACAATTCGCCTACCAGTGGCTCGGGTATTCCTACTTGGTGGAGGTGCAATTTCTTGGGCATCCAAGAAGCAAACTTGCATCACCAGTTCAACAATGGAATATAAATTTGTGGCTTTGGCAACAGGCCTGGTAAAGAAGCTGAATGGTTGAAAAACTTGCTTCTTGAGATTCCATTATGGTCTAAACCTATAGCACCTATTTCTATCCGTTTTGATAGTGCAGCTACATTGGCTAAGTCTTATAGCCAAATGTACAATGGTAAGTCTAGACACTTAGGTGTCAGACATAGCATGATTCGTGAGCTTATCATGAATGGGGTGGTATCTATAGAGTTTGTTAGATCTCAACAAAATTTAGCTGATCACTTGACGAAGGGTTTGGCTAGAGACTTGGTTATAAAGTCTGCTAAAGGGATGGGTTTAAGTCCAACTTAGTCACTGAATGCTAGGACACCCAACTCCCTCCTAAGGAAACTTGGGAGCTGAGTTCAATGTGGAAAGTTGAACATTCATGGATGGAGCACATGTTTTATTTACATCCCAAGGTTGTGCTCGAACCGGTGAAAGGAGGATGAAGTCTTTACTTCTTAATGGTTAATTTTCTTTGAAAAAAATGCTTGGCAAGAGCATGAATAAAGAGGAACCACCTATGTGAATGTTGAAGTTTTGCCGCTTCATGAAGCTTTGGACTTTAGCTTTTACAACATTTATGAATTTGGATATGGACACTTGGCTTGTATAGTGTCGAGTGATAAGTGTTTGAAAACTTGTGTGTATTTTATCTTCAGGTATTCAAATGGGTTGAAGGGTTCAATTCTTAGAACACCCTGATTCTCGAATATTTGAACGTGTAATTTACTAAGATGGAAATTGAATCCTCAGGACATTTTCATTTATGCACATGTTTTGCTTAATGTTTGTTTTTCATGCAAAGGAAGTGAACTAAATTTGGAGAGGATTGTTGGAAAATTTAGTGCACTTGTGGTATTAGTTCACACCTTGTAATGGGTTAGGAGGTACGGAGTGTACACCCATAAGGTCCCTGAACACCCTGACTCTAATAGTGGTTTGTATTGATAGTACTAGTGGAAAGTATTGATTGTGGTTTCCACTGATATGTAGTGTTTCCACTGAAGCAGTGTAACCACTGATGGTGCTATGAAAGTACTGATGAAAGTACTGCTTGTAACGGGCTTTGACCTATTCAAGTGGCAGTTACAACTGCATAATGACCACGTTTAATTGGTCATGTAACCACTAACGGCTATAATGGGGATAATTATGAGGCTATTAATGGGCCGATTAATACTCATAATTCTATTTGACTAGCTAAGAGTAATCCCCTATAAATAGGAGATCTTATTATGCATGACATATACACAGAAAACGATTAACACTTATAAGCGCAAGGGTTATAGAATTGTGCCTAATTCCATAACTGCATTTGGTCTTATCCCAAGTAGATATTCGTGTAACCCAGGCATTAGGGTCGAATAGTTTACTTTGGAAAGTGATCACACAATTCCAAGTGATATCCGGTAACCACCTAGTTGGTATTTGTTTCTGCTGACTTATTGTTTGTTTCTGCTGAATTGATTATCTAACCCTGTTCTGGGAGTACTACACCAACACTAGCATGATAAAAATAGCTCAAGTATGATGATAAAAGTAAAATAAAAATTATAAGAAGCTTACTAGTATTATGATGAGGTTTAAGTAACTAGGTATCTAAATACTTCTTGGTTTTTATCTCAAAACCTAATACAGAAGTAAACTAGTGTTTAATTATCACTTGATCTTGAAAAACTATGATTTCTTCCTCTTGGATCTTGCTTGGCCGAACCTCAACAAAGACAAGGAGAGAGTTCTTTCACTTTTCACCTTTTGAATGTGTAATGTATGTGTTTTTGCTAAATATATATTGTATAATATACAAATATCTAATATAAATTGTGTATGTGTACACCTAGGTGTCATTTTTAATTTATGAAATGGTGACTAGGGGGGAAAGAGGTCGGCAAGGGCTGATTTGGGGAAAGGGTTTTATATTTTTGTTGATTAAATGTATAGAAAGTTAAGTATAATGTGTAGTTTGTACATAAAATAAATTATTAAGTGTAGCGTTAGCTAGAAATCGATTTTAATGGAACAAAATAAAATATATCGAAGTCATAAAAATTATAAATATACATTTCTCGCAAGAATTAAGTGAATAAATAATTATCGAGTTGAATTTACGAAAACCGTCGTAAATATATATATATAACAATTTATATACAAAATAAATTCAAAACATCGGGTAAACTAATAATATAATTTTTATAGTCTTAAAATGAGTATAAAAATGTATCAGGACAATTGTTGGAAGTGTCGGATCAATTATTCAAAATAAATGATCGTGTGATAGCGTTTATTTAATAGGAAAAATATACGTTAATGAAATATGCAAACCCATGCATGAACTAATATGATGATGATGTTACTGATGATATATATAGACTAACTCTAGTCTATATGTAATGTTCTCAATGATGTTCCATGCATACGCAGCTTAACACTCTTGGTTACGCGTATTTGATACTCGTAAACCTAGTTTACGGAAAATGATGAATAGTGAATCATAAATAGTGATTTTTCTCCGGGAATGAATAGTGTTTCGTGAATAGTAAAATTTTGAAATAACCTCTCAAAGTCGCAAACTGACTTCAAAAACGATGAATAGTAACCAGTGAATAGTAAATTCCCGAGATGAATAGTAAATTTTCAAAGTTTGATAAATGACCTGAAATTACGAGTTGTCACAATATGAGTGTGGCACTTTATTTTGCTTTACCAAGGGACAAATTTAGTTTGATCTAATGGTGGGGATTAACCTAAGATTTAATACTTAAATTTAAGTTCATGTTTTTTTTCTTGTTTTTTGTCTTTTTTTTCACCTTCTTTTTTTTGTTTTTTTTATTAATTCACGTTTTTTTTTATAAATTAACTTTTTTTTTAATTCTCGTTATTCACGTTTTTTTTGTTTGCGTTTTTTTCTTCGATTTCATACGTTTTCGTCTGTTTTCATACGTTTTCGTCCGTTTTCATCTGTTTCGTCCGTTTTCCAACGTTTTCGTCCATTTTCTTACTTTTTCGCCCGTTCATATGTTTTCATATGTTTTCGTATATTTTATTACCTTTTCGTCCATTTTCATACGTTTTCGTCCATTTTCATACGTTTTCATCCGTTTTTCTACGTTTTCATGTATTTTCGTCCGTTTTAAGACATTTTCGTCCGTTTTTATACGTTTCACAGGTTTATATACGTTTTAGTCCGTTTTCATCCGTCTTTAGACGTTTTCGCCCGTTTTCTTACGCTTTTGTCCGTTTTCATACGTTTTCTTACGTTTTCGTTTGTTTTCATACGTTTTCGTCCTTTTTCATACGTTTTCATCCATTTTCATACGTTTTCGTCTACTTGTTTACGTTTTCATGTAGTTTTGTCCGTTTTATACGTTTTCGTCCGTTTTCAGACGTTTTCGTCCATTTCTATACGTTTTCATAGGTTTATATACGTTTTCGTCCATTTTTTTAAGTTTTCGTCCATTTTTAGACGCTTTCGTCTGTTTTCAGACGTTTTCGTCTGTTTTCATCCGTTTTTATACATTTTCGTTCGTTTTGAGACGTTTTTGTCCGTTATCATACGTTTTTATACGTTTTTGTCTGTTTTCAGACGTTTTCGTATGTTTTCATACGTCTTCGTCCGTTTTTTGCCTTTTTTATACGTTTTCGTCTATTTTCACACGATTTCATGCTTATTATTAAACTTTATTATATGACATGTCTAATATCAATTGTGATATTTTATATAAAAAAAAAAGTTAATGTCTAATATCACTTGTGATATTTCATAAACAAACAAGTATGTTTTTTTAACCTTTAATATCACCTGAGATATATCATTGCTCTGTATATTTTTATATATTATCACCTATGTGTTTTATAATATTTTTATAATTTTCAGTTACAAGATAGTTTTTGTGTCTTTCATCGCAATTGACAAGCGCATATTTTTTTTAATGCAACCAATGTTATCTATCACTTGTGATATTATACTCTTAGTAGAAATAAAAGGGTTAAAGTCTCTTTAGATGAATTCATATTTTGTTCAAAAAATTGCTAATTTAATGTCATACTTGTTTGATTTTGAGAATATGTCAATTCTCTATTTTCATAGTTTGCTTCCTTTGTATTTATTTTGATATTTTTAAGTGACACTTATTTATCTCTTGTGATATAACACTGTAAGAAAGATAAAGAGTATTACATTCTTCATCATGTATGGGCTATCAGTTGTGATACTCAACTGAGAATGTGAAATATTACATTCTTACCAAATGTGATAAGAATTTAGTATTTTACAAAATATATATGAAAGAAATAATAATAAACATCACTTATTATATTACTATGATGATTCTGTTCATTTTTCTTATTTGTGTTTTTGAAAATATTTGGGAAGATTTTTGTGTTTTATGATAATATTAAATATTAGAAAAGGTGTTTAACTGAAAACAAGAGATGTTATGATACTTTTGTTAGACTTTTGGTGGATTTTTCTATTTAAAGGATACATTGTGCATGTTTCGATAGGTTTTATAGCGGGATTTAAAAATATTTATGGTTGAATCAACAAACTAAATAAGCTATGGTTGAAGAAAGCACACATCTTTATGAACAAACTGAGGTAGCTCAAACATCTGTGATATCACACATGATATCACAGGTGATATCACCTCACTTGTGATATCACATGATATCACAGGTGATATCACTGGTGATATCACAAGTGATGTAAACTATGATATCACACATGTTATTACCGGTGTTATCACACATGATATCACGTGTGATATCACAAGTGAGGTGATATCATGTTTGATATCACAGGTGTTTGAGCTTCCTTAGTTTGTTTATAAATGTAACCACCGGTAAATTTTACCTCTTATTAAACTAATATAATATTCTAATGAAAGAATACTTATCCATTTTCTACGTTCAAATTCTTTTTTTAAGAAACGATATCCTTTTATTTGATTACAACAACTAGCCGATGTAATGAAACTTACATCTTTAATAAACATAAACATCTTTATATGTAAAACTATAAAAGTTTTCAACTTTTATTTACCACTTTACGTTATTACGTTAACGTACAATTATTAAACTTTCAAGTTAAATGTTAACCATTTATTTGAGTTTACATGAAACTCTAATTTATTATAACTACAATTTTTTTCATAAATAGTAAAGTACAACATTTTATACCTAGAGTACAAGTCTTTTAAGCATGGGTACAAGTCCTTAATGCATAAAGCTTAATGTTTATATAAAATCACATTATAAACCTCAATATACCTACCTTAAAGCACATGATACAAACCTATATTGCACAAGCCCTTAAAATTGACTTTCCTAAATTTTCAAACCTAATGTACAACTCTCTAATGCTTGTGGTACAAGTATCCTATGCATAAAGGTTACTTATTTAATATACATAAGCTACATTAACCTAAGATTAAGTTTAAATACATAAACTAACTTCACCTAAGCCCTAAAACCAAGTTACTACTTCACCTAGACTCCATGTACAACACACTAACCCCTAGGTACTACCCTCTAAGCCTAACGCCCCCTTGTTACCCTTAGTTAGAATTGAACTAAACCTCAACCATTTAGTTTCCTATCTATTACTTGTAATTATCCTAACCACCAATATTTACTTACACCAAAAATAAACACATCATCTTGTTTCTTCATCTTCAAACCAATGGTCAATTATTGCTAGCTTATTACATGGTAAGAAACTAAGTACATGGTAAATCAAGGTTACACATTTCCATTTTCATCTCAAGACACATAATTCTTTGCAAAGCCCTTGGAGACACATCACTATGTTCCTTCATCTCCAACATTTAGCAATCCAAGCCTATGTGTATTTTTTTTAAACTATTCGAACTAAACGGACACAAGTTGAACAAGTAATCATCATGTGTGTCCTCTTTCAATCCATTCGATCTGGATATCAAGCTCATGGCAAGCTTTCAAACACCTCACTATGTCTCAATTTCCTAAACAAAGTGACCTAGCATTTTCAGGAAACACTCCTAAACCCTCTCCTATATAAACCGACTCACTCCCCTCCATTTTCTTCACACCCATTCGAAACTCATCCAAACAACACCCACACACAGAACTCTCTGATTTTGAGGTTTTAGTAGCAGCCAAGGAAGAAGTCTTGTTCAACTTAGAAATCCATTTGGTCTCATTTTGGTTCTTGTCAAATCCCGAGCATGTAAGTCTTTTAAACTCATTCCATTTCATTATAACTCTTAATATTAAGTGCCTACTGTTAAAAAGGATTTTATAACAAAAACGTAGCAATTTGAGTCACCTAAAACGAGTACACGAGTCAAAAGTTATGACCAAATGAAGTTACCAAAAATATGTCCGAAACTTTCTGTGGACAGAAGGGTCGGGCACGCGAAACGAGGCATTTCTGGTCCGTTTCATGAAAAACTTAAAGCACGAAAGTTGTCTGGAACGATGTTTTCTTCAAAAACTCAAGGGCACGGGTCTAGAAAACACATAACGAAGTCATAATTTAATAAAAATTTCAACAGCTGTTATATATATCTTACAAAAACAGCCCAGCACCCCCTACTTGCGCCCCATTTATTTACATCATGTCAAAGGTATTAGGGTCAACCAAAGTACCGTTGTAAACACCACCTAGGACACTCTAGAACGCCCCCATAACCCGGTTGAGAAGCCTAGTCGTCATGCTTAAAAACAGCTCTTCGTTATGGCTAAAAGTCCTAAACACCAAAAGTATTTTATAACAGGTATGTGGGGAAAACCCGGGATTTTTGATAAATTTGATTATGAACTATCTTAGAAACATTAGAAATGAGTAAAACAAAATTTCACAAGATTGCATGCAAAAGATATAAAGTTTTATGGTTTTAAAACGAGAATTACAATTTGGCAAGATTAGCCTAAGTAGCCCTTTTCCGTAATTAATATCTTGCTAATTAAAGGGTTTCAAAGTACAAGGTTTACACCATTTTAAAGGGCTCGCTGCAAAGATTTTAATGCCCCAATAACATCTTTAAAAGCACTTATATTCTCTTTTATAATCAACCACAAAGAAGGTGACTCGCGGGAATTTTCATAAATAGGCCTTGTGTGCATTTTTCAAAAATTGAGTCGTAGGAGTTATGGAATGATGGATAATGACTTAAAAAGAGTTAATAAACATATTAAAATGTCCCTAGGTGACACCGTAAAAGTTAACGAGTCAAAAAGGAAATTTCCTTAAAACGCGTCGTGGCCAAGTGGCCATGTTCGTGGACTTGTATCTTTCTAATCAAAGAGAACTAGGACATGAGACCTATACCATTTAGAAGAGGTTATAGCAAAGTGTTTAAAGGGTCAAACGCGTTGTAGAAACACTAGCTTGACTTGTGTAAAATCTGTCCTTGTTTAGCCCTGTTATCGCCCAAAACCAACAAAAGGCACCTAACCCCCCTACTTTAAAGAATCATTGCGACCAAACCGTAAGATGTGACAACTCGTACTTTCAGGTCATTCTCAAATCATTATTCATGCTTCACTATTTCATCGTTTATCGTAAACTAGGTTTACGAGTATCAAATTCGCGTAACCTTAGTGGTTTAGCTGCGAATTCATGAACAATCATTCAGGACATTTCATATAGACTAGTTTAGTCTATATTTCATTAACATCATTGTCATCATATTAGTTCATGCATGGTTTTGCATTTTACATTAAACGTATAATCTCATATTAAATAAACGTTATCGCGTGATTAATTATTTTGAACAATTGATCCATTACTTCCAAAATTATCCCGATATATTTTTATACTCATATTAAGTTTATAAAAATAATATTATGAGTTTACCCAGTGTTTTGAATTTATTTTGTACATAAATTGTTATGTATATATATCTACGACGGTTTTCGTAAATTTAACTCGATAATTATTATTTCACTCAGTTCTTGTGAGAAATGTATTTTTATAATTTTTATGACTTCGATATATTTTATTTTGTTCCGTAAAAATCGATTTCTAGCTAACGCTACACTTAATACCTAATTATATGTATAAAATATATATATATATATATATATATATTACTTAACTTTAAAAATTTTGAATCAATAAAAATGTATCATGTCCCTTTCAACTCCATCCTTGCCGACCATAAACCCCCTAGTCATCATATCTTGTAAAAAATATTGTTAAAAATATACACATATGCACCTATGTGTAGATATTTTACTAAAACTTAGTATACTTATCAACCAAAACACATAGTTTCACATTTAAGCTAAGGTGAAAAAACAAATGGAAACTCTCTCATCTACTCTCTAAGTTTCAGCCAAGATCAAGAAACAAGAAGAAAACATTTATTTTCAAGCCACAAGTGATTTCATAACACTAGATTACTTCTTTTTAAGGTTTTGTAATAAAAACCTAGGAGTATTTAGGAAAAACCTTGTTCCATAAACCTCATCAAGTTAACTTGTAAGCTTTTCATATTCATGATCATATTTCATATTCATTTTCATATTCATTACATCATATTTGAGAAAACATGCAAGTCATATGAGGTTTGTACCACTTTTACATTGATTTTAAGAGTTATATATATTTATGTCATCCTATAACTACTCCTTGTTATATATTATTTTTGGTGATGTCTAGGAACCCATGACACCCTAAGAAGGTGTATGATAGGATTAGAATAGCTTCGGAGTTGTTTTGAATGGGTTAGAATAGGTTTGGCGCGAGAAAAACTCATTTCGACAAGTTTGCAAAAGGGTCTGTCCTTATTTTAAAAATCTGGAAAATCCGACAGTAGGTAAAAATTTTTGGCCTAGATATTTAGAAAATATACTTTAAAACGAAAACGTGGCTGCTTGAACGGATTAAAACGGAGCTATAACGAAGAAGTTATGAATTTTTCAAGTTGGCGACGAAACTATAATTTTCTGGAAATTTCAGCATGTATTGTTTATTTTGTACGAGTCAAAAATGAAACTTAGGTGTTATAAATTATGTCGACTTGTCAAAAATATGTTAGTATACTTTGATACAAAGCTAAGGACCTTTAAAACGTAGAAAACGGACTTGTAACAAGTAAATTACACGCGATAAACCAAGTTGCCGTAACTTTATTCTATTAGCAAAATTAATATATTTTCTATTAAACACATACTACGGCAACAAGGGACCATGTTGAGGGTCGTTTTTAACAATGACGGAGTACTTTTTATAAAATGATGTATTCTAGTAAAAGTAAGTTCGCCTAGCCTATTTTCCAAAATGTTCAACCGTTCATCGAGCGGAGTTGTAACGAATAAAATATAGTCACTTAAAATTTGCCTAAAACCATCTTTAAACTATACTTTGGACTAAGGTACTATACTTAACCTCTATTTTTCTTTATGTTCGAGATCTCTAGGATGGAAACTTAAACACTAAAACTTTGAGATAATGAAACCCCGATGAGTTCGTTTCCTAACACTCGACGTACACCATTTTACGACTAGCTTTTCGAGGCTGTTTTAGTCACTTTCATGAATTCTTCAAATGACATTATTTTACGACGAAAAGTTATAATTTCATAATGAATCATTAAATGATTATCTTATGATATCATTTCAACGTAAATGCTTGAAAAGTAATTTATAAATTGACAAGACGCTATAAGATTATTTTTCGACGATAAGTATTATTTTCAAAAATTCACAAGTGGTATAGATATCGTATGAATTGTATGCATAACATTACATTGTAACTTATCATATATCATATCATTCATAATAGGTCAAGTTTAGAGATTCACGCTACATTTCGGTGTACTCACTTTTGCCATCGCATCATTGTCCAAGTGAGTTTTCATAGCCCCATTTTCAATTGTTTTGGACTATTTTGGGGGAGATACATGCTTAACTATTTTTTATAAGTACATTAGATTTTTATGGATAACTTCTATCATGATCACCATCGTTTCAAATTCGAATGTTGTATTATATCAATTGTTCCTGATTAGGTGTTATAGTTCTACGTCGTATAAAGTACTATGTCAGTTGACTACTGATACATTGAGTCAGGTGCTATTGATTATGTGCTATAGTTCTACGTCGTATAATGTTCTAAATCAGTTGACTACTGATACATTAAGTCAGGTACTATTGATTATGTGCTATAGTTCTACGTCGTATACTCTTCTAAATCAGTTGACTACTGATATATTAAGTCATGTGCTATTGATTATGTGTTATGGTTCTACGTCGAGTTAGGTACTATTGTGAATTCATTTGACGAGATGTGTTTGAACATAAACTATACATATTTTTGCAATGGGTTGTAAACACACAGGTTGCAAGTTTTGTATGGGCGGAACTTGGAACTGAGTGGATTTACAATGCCTTTGCTGCATAAACGATTTTGAAAGGCTTTACATTTCAACGTAAACTCTATGAACTCACTCAACCTTTGTGTTGACACTTTTTAGCATGTTTTATCTCAGGTATCTAAGGCATTCACTTCATGGCATGCATGTGGACATATCATAGAGTCGCGGTGACGACGCGTCTCACATAGGATTTATATACTTTAAAAACATCGTTTGACTTGTACCAAACTTATTTTCCGCACATAGTAACTTTCATTTGGGACCTATCTTTGTAACTCTGAATGTTTTTAATATATCAAACGATGTTCTTTTCAAACGACACTTTAGGTCGTTCAATATAACTGTGATTGTGATGCTATGACAGTCAATCCCCAGGAATTCCATTCCGCTGCAAAACAGGTAATTTGAGGGTGTGACATAGAGCTTAAGACCTCTAGTTTGAACCATTAGAAATACCACCGGACAAACTCTTGAAGGGATCAAGAACGTAGTAAAAACCTTTTAATGCCTCGCTTATATTTACCCTTACTTTTGTCGATTTAGGCCTAAAACAAGTAAGCTTTTCAAATAAAACTACAAGAATAAAAATTGTAATTTTTGAAACATAAAGTTTTCTTGGGCTAAAAATGTAATTTCTTCAAAGTTAATAATACAAGGGCTGATTTTGTCAATAACCCATAGTTGAGGGTATAAAGTGTCATTTTTGAAAGTGCAAGGGTAAAAACCGTAAATACTCAAAATTGTAAAATTTAACATTTTTGAAACAAATTATATTTAACAAGTTGGATTTCGATAAGACTTATTAACAATCATTCGAGCCATAAAAATAAGTATGATAACTATTATTAATTTTTGAAGAGACTTCATGTTATCTAATTATCGATAAAGCATTATCATCGCATAAACTTAAACACGAATACTAAATACATGACATACCAACTCAGGTCGAGAGTCGAAGCAGTTTGTTCATATTACTTAATTTGTTTTCCATCCAGACTACGATAACACCAAGGTGAGTCATAGCCCCTCTTTTCCTTATTTTGAACGTTTTGGGGGGAGATACATGCTCAAATATTACTTTATATGTTTACATTTATTTTAAACTCTTATGAATTACCGTGAGTTTTATAGCCCCTAATTTTATGCGTTTTATACTATTTTTGGGGGAGATACATGCTCAATTACCTATTTTTACTTTCACAATTACTCTAAAGCTTTTACATACTACTATGAGTTCATAATCACACTTTATACGTTTTGCTACAAACCTGAACACAATTACTATCTGTATGCGATCCTGATTGTTATTGCCTAAGTTATACACTATTGCCACTAAAAGTCCCTCTATCATGAGCCATTAATCACTTGCGAGTGAACGCGAATATAGTGAATAGATCTATTGGCAGTTGACGCCCCATTTGTGTTAGCCGGATAGGTAATCAAATGCACTTTATTTGAGAATACTAGGAGAATGGCAAACTCCTACCAGAGGGCATTGTTGCTCACATCATTATTATGATGTTTGTAACTTACGTCATTATTATGATGCGTTCGTGTTAAGGTTGGCGTTCATGAGACTTAAGGCAATATATAATGTGTTGCAATGATACAAATGCTGCAACTACTGAATTTATGGGTGCAACAACGTGGCCCAACCTTGAAACTTGTGTTCAACTGATTTGCATACAAACTCTATGGATTCACTCAACTTTTGACCCGGTTAGGGCAAACAAATGACTATGGGTGTATAACAACATAGCCCACTACTTATTTTATCGATATATATATTTATTACGATTATCACTCAAACTCGAAACTATTGAACTCAATTGTTTTACCTATAAACTCTATGAACTCACCAACCTTTGTGTTGACACTTTTAGCATGTTTATCTCAGGTTCATAATTTACGAGGATGGCATGGAAGGGCACGGATACTCAAGAAGGCTATATTATCATTCGAAAACGTATTTAATAAACTGTAAAACCACTGGGACCTCATTTTGTAAACTCTGATATTTATATAAATCGAATGATAAATCTTATAAAACGACACAATTAGAGTCGTTTTCTGTTATTGTAACTGTTGAGCCATGAAGTAACACCCAACTTGAATTCCGTTGCGTATCACGAAATTTGGGGGTGTTACAATAAAGAAGTGTGCTTTCTTCAACCATAGCTTCTTTAGTTTGCTGATTCAACCATAGATATTTTCAAATCCCGATATGAAACCTATCGAAACATGCACAATGTATCCATTAAATAGAAAAATCCACCACAAATCTGACAAAAGTATCATAACATCTCTTGTTTTTAGTTGAACAACTTTTCTAATATTTCATAATATCATAAAACACAAAAACTTCCTAAATATTTTCAAAAACACAAATAAGAAAAAAAGAACAAAATCATCACATTTTTAGTTGAGTATCACAACTGATAACACATACATGCTGAAGAATGTAATACTCTTTATCTTCCTTACAGTGTTATATCACAAGAGAGAAATAAGTGTCACTTACAAATATCAAAATGAAAACGTCTAAAAACGGACAAAAACGTATAAAATCGAATGAAAAACGAATGAAAACGGACAAAAAAGTATAAAACGGATGAAAACGGACGAAAACGTATAAAAACGGACGAAAACGTCTAAAAACAGACGAAAACGAAGTGGATGAAAACGTAAAAAAAATGGATGAAAACGTCTGAAAACGGACGAAAACGTGTAAAAACGGACGAAAATAATTGAAAACGTAAAAATACAGACAAAAACGTGTAAAAACGGACGAAATACAAGAAAACCTAGAAAAACAAACGAAAACGGATGAAAACGGGCGAAAACATATGAAAACGGATGAAATCGTATGTAAACCTATGAAAACGGATTAAAATGTATAAAAACGGATGAAAACGATTGAAAACGGACGAAAACATATAAAAACGGACCAAAAAACATGAAAACGTAAAAACGGACCAAAACGTATGTAAATGGACGAAAATGTATGAAAACGGACGAAAACGTATGAAAACGAACGAAAACGTATGAAAGCGAAGAAAAAAGAGCGAATAAAAAAAACCTGAATAACGCGAATTAAAAAAACATTAATTTATAAAAAACGTGAATTAATAAAAAGGACAAAAAAAAGAAGGTGAATAAAAAAGAAAGACAAAAAGGCAAGAATAAAAAAAACATGGACTTAGGTTTAAGTATTAAATCTTAGTTTAATCCCCACAATTATATAAAACTATATGGATGATGGTGATTTGTCCATTGGTAAGCACCAAAATAAAGGTAAGCAAAAGAAAATTTCTCTATTATACGATACATTTTTTTGTTTCAAAATAAACGTGTATCTTTCAATTTTGGTTTGTCCTACAATAATGTCCATTTTGTATTTCAACGGATCAAAACAAATTTTAGTAGTTATGAACGATATTTGGTTGGTAGAGATTGTAGTTAGTGAAATTTTCTAAAGATTTGTTGAATTTGAAAATAGACATTTACGTTAAACTATTGGACCAGAAGTGAAACACTCGGTAAACCACAGGGACCAAAAATGTAGTTAACTATAAGCCTTTCTAAAAAACAAAGGAAATTAACTTTGCATCATTTAGGATCACAATCGAGTCAAAGCCGTTAGGCCAACAATGTAGAGGTTGCACTACCAAATTTCCGAGTTGAAAACAAATATCATACTAATAACTAAACTCTTAACTATTTAGCCCCATGACCAACAATGATTGAAGAATCACCACTAGAGCAAGGTATGATGTGAGGGGCGACAGAGGAATGCCTCATGTATGGGTCACACCGACAGAAAACAACTAGCCAAGCACACAATGCTAAGTGTTCATCATAGTAGTCACATTTTGCATATCCCTTTGCATCATTAACATATGTCTTCAGCAAATATGATGTCGTATATAGATTGCACTGCACAAATACCAAACACAAAATCTAAATGCCAGGTTCACATAAGTTGACTGTAGATGTGGCAATATTGACCCATTCACTTAATAATGGGTCCATCTGGGTCGTATTTAATCTCAAATCAACACAATATTAATCTTTCAAGAACCTTACTTTTTACCTTCTTCTTTGGGAATATTCGGTTGATCTACCAACAGCTGCTCGAAAGCATGTAAATCGCTAACACTACAATCAAACTGAAGTACATTACCATTTACCATTAATATAAACATAGATTGATGAACATTGGTCACTAGTTCGGAAAATGAAATACAATAATGAAACGTCAGACCATTTCAAAACAATTAGATCTACATTTAACAAAGATGTTTCAATACTAGAAGCATTAGTAAAATGATACACAAAAATATCCTAGTAAAATGAACCCCCCCTTATTCAGAATCATGTATCATTAACCATAGTATTGGCTAACTGCCAAGAGCACAACGAATATGATAAAGGTGTAGATGTTAACTCAGTTTATTCTGCTGTTATGCATGGGTCGATGCAGGTATGTTTTGTCTCTAACGGGTCAATGTGATTGACCTGTTTTGACTAGTATCAAATTTATCCGTGTTGACCCGTTACCCAACCACCCATCTTGCCACCTCATGAATCATATTATATAAATCTGTAAGTGTTAACATATCCTACTAAAACAAATATATAGGGCAGAACTTCTAGAACATACCTCGGCTTCAAGGCAATGCCATTAAGTGCAGAAATAATCGTTGTTTTAAGCAGGTACCTAAACCATAAGAGTACAAAATTTAGGGCAGAACAATATGGCCAATCAGAGTGTAATATGGTAAGCTTTACATGTCAAAAGAGAAAAGCGCGTACTCATACTCTGATTGATACATCTCGTGAAGAAGCCGAAGCCCTTCTAAGCAGTCTGCAAGCTTGGTTTAATGCCAATCCGGTTATTTAATTGTTTCAGTGATATTTGAACAGAACCTCCTTTCAATTGTTGCTTAGCATCGCGATAAGCTTTTGCAAGAGAGAGATCGACACTATTTAGGTCCTGCCTGTCAACATCAGGACTAGTAACTAGTAAGGTACACTTGTTTCAAAATGTAAAAACAATGCAGATGACTTTCACCCCGTTCAACTAATTTGACATGATTTCTTTTACTTAAATATTTTAGCCAAACTCATATAGGCCGATTTGGCTTATGTTTTATTACTAATGGGTCAATGCACCTGTTACAGAAAAAATGTTACTCAAATTGTCCCAATTTTATAGGTAAATGGGTTGATATTGCCAGTTCGCCACCTCTACTTGTATAATTGCTAAAAGACAATATGCATGATGATTCGAGTCCCTTACTTTTCTGAAGATATTTAATTAACTAGACCTATTGATTATCAACTTACAGAGTTTTAGTCATTGAAAGAATGATCGTCTGTAGGGATTCCATCTGCTTTGTCAAGATACCTTCTTTGACGTTGTCAAGATTTTTCAAAGAACCGTATTTTTGGGGATCTTCAAGCAACTGATCACACAGGGAAAAAAATATTGTTAAACATCTGGGCGGCAATTCTGAAACATTCACTTATGAATGGGTCGTTTGGGTTCAAATTTTTCCCTTAAAAAATGGGTCAAATGGGTTGAAAAGCCAATCAATATGTATACTTCGTATTTAATACAGAAAGTGAAGAACCTGTAATCTTCAGATAATGGAAGAAGCATTTCTAAACTGCGAAATCAATCGAGAATGGAGATGATCCCATCGATCCATGTCATCCTGGGCTCTTTTAAATTTCTGCTGATATTTCTTCACCATTGCCTCCATTATCAACCAATATATGATAAACAATCTCTCACCACCCGATTCTGCATTCATCAAATACAGAAACTTAGTACTAAATACAAAATATGAACCCATATTTTTCTACTAGGCGTGTTTTAAAGTGATATTTGTTGGAAAATTTAGTGCACTTGTGGGATTAGTTCACACCTTGTAATGGGTTAGGAGGTACGGAGTGTACACCCATAAGGTCCATGAACACCCTGACTCTTATAGTGCTTTGTATTGGTAGTGCTAGTAGAAAGTACTGCTGGTGAAAGTACTGCTTAAGGAAAGTACTGCTTGTGGAAAGTACTGCTTGTGGCTTCCACTGATAAGCAGTGTTTCCACTGATAGGCAGTGTTTCCACTGAAGTGGTGTATCCACTGATAGTGCTATGAAAATCTGAAGCAGTGTTTCCAGCGATAGGCTGTACTTCCACTGCAAGTGAAAGTATGCTTATGGAAAGTACTGCTTAAATGGCTATTAACTTCTTTATGACTTACGCTTAATTGGTCATGTAACCACTAACGGCTATAATGGGGATAATTATGAGGCTATTAAAGGGCCGATTAATACTCATAATTCCATTGGAATAGCTCAAGAGTAACCTCCTATATATAGGATATCTGAACATGCATGACGAGTTTAGCAGTTTAAAACACTAAATACTTTAAGCGAAAGGGTTATACGCTGCGTTGCGACCCATTGACCTCTAACCCTGATTCTGGGTCTTATCCCAAGTAGATATTCGTGATACCCAGGCATTAGGGTCGAATAGTTTACTTTGGAAAGTGATCACACGATTCCAAGTGATATCCGGTAACCACCAAGTGGTATCTGTTACTGCTGACCTTGTTGTTTGTTATTGCTACTGTCATTGATTGTCTTAACCCTGTTCTGGGATCTAACCCCCAACAATCAAAGTAAACTATTTGTGATAATCAATGGCTGCTGCTGCAATGAAACACATGGCTTCAAACTTTGCCAAGCTTGATAAGTTTGAAGGGGTGGACTTTATGAGGTGGCAGAAAAATATGCACTTCTTGCTATCAAGCATGAGTGTGGTTTATGTGCTGACTACTCCAATTCCTGATGATGGGGATGATGCTACGGTTGAGCAGATCAGAAGGAGGAGCAAGTGGGAGAATGATGACTACATATGCAGAGGTCTTATTCTCAATGGTATGTCTGATTCTCTGTTTGATATTTATCAGAACTTTGAATCTTCCAAAGAACTGTGGGATTCCTTGGATGCCAAATATATGGCTGAGGATGCATCAAGTAAGAAGTTCCTTGTTAGTAATTTCACAAATTACAAAATGACTGATTCAAGACCACTTATGGAACAATACAATGAACTTCTTGGAATACTTGGAAGGTTTACACAACACAATATGCACATGGATGAGGCTATTTCAGTCTCTTGTGTTATTGACAAACACCCTCCTTCTTGGAAAGATTTCAAGCATACCTTGAAACATAAGAAGGAGGAGTTAACTCTGGTTGAGTTGGGCAGTCATCTGCGCATTGAGGAATCTCTCAAGGTGCAGGATAATGACAAGCCAAAGAGTGGCAATGCTGCTGGACCATCTGTTGTCAATATGGTGGAGCATAACAACTCCACCAGGTACAATGACAACAAAGGCAAACGCAAGTATCATGACAACACAAGGGCAGATCCTAACAAGAAGGCAACACCTACTTGTTGGAAATGTGGCAAGACTGGTCACATTAAAAGAGACTGCAAGGGTGTTAAAATTGGTGGTAAAGCCAATGGATCAGGCACTAATGGTTCAGGGAGTGGTGGTTCAGCCAACTCACTGAAAGGTCAGAATATGTTTAATAAGTCTTTTCAGATTTATTATGTTGCATATGTATCTGAATCTTTTTATGTGCAGGATGATGATGTTGCGTGGTGGGTTGACTCTGGTGCAACAGTTCATGTGTGCAAAGATAGAAGCTGGTTCAAGACTTATGAGTCACTGAATGATGGTTCTATTCTTCACATGGGAAATGAGTCAACAGCCTTGGTGCATGGTCGTGGTTGTGTAGATCTTAGGTTTAGTTCCGGAAAGATTGTAACTTTGTTTAATGTTATTCATGTTCCTGATATAAGGAAAAACTTGGTTTCAAGTAGTGTTTTGAATAATCATGGATATAAACAAGTTATTGAATCTGATAAATTTGTTCTTTCTAAATGTGGTGTTTTTATTGGTTTTGGTTATTTATGTAATCAAATGTTCAGGCTTAATATTACCACTGACAGTTTTATTTCAGCTTTTGTGACCACATATGATCAGAGTGATTTTAACCTTTGGCATGCTAGACTTGGTCATGCTCACTATAAAAGGATGCAAGATATGTCTAGGGATGGTTTAATCCCTGCTTTTGACATGGACACTTGATGAGTGTGTAAATACTCATCATTTTTGGTTAAATCTGAACTGCAAAACGTTTAAAAATGCTCAGAAATGCATCAAAATACTAAAAATATTCCAAAATTGCATTTTATATGTTTCAGATGCAAAATGTTCAAAATCAGATGAAAAATGAGCTAAGTTTGCATAATTGGCAGTTTCAGTCTCCCAAGTTTCAAAAGTTGTCAGAAATAGTCCCTGAGCACTTAATTTCAAAAGTAAAATCACCAAAGGTCCTTTTAAAATCATAAGTTGTCAAAATTAGTCCTTTGGTGAAAAATATCAAAAGTTTTGAGAAATTACAAAATTGGTCCTTCAAGTTTAAAATTTGGCAAAATTGATCCCTGGAAATTTGAAAATGTAAAGTTTGGTCCTTGCATTATTGAAACTTGTCACTTTTAGTCCTTGGAACAACTTTGCAGATTTGGCAGTTCTGTTCCTTGTACTTTCAGAATTTGCAAACTAGGTCCTTATGATTAATAACCTTATACACACCCTTTGGACCCTGCCAAACCCAAATTGGACCCCTGCCAACCCAAGTGACCCCCTGTCAAATAACATTTGGACCCCCCTTAATATTTAAACCCAGTCAAACCCTTTGACTCCACCTTTTCCCTCCCTCACGGGTTACCACCATCATTTCCCTCCCCCTGCAACACCTGCTAACACTCCACCTCCATCATCACCCCTACTCCTTATCACTCCAAATACACCAAGCCAAGATACATTTAATGCCCATTCTACCAAACACTCAACCCCAGCTGTTAAAACAGCTTTTGGCGCCAAAATGCATAAACGGCCAAGATCCATTTTAGCCATCCAAGGGCCAATATTCTTGCTGGGATTTGAAGAGAGAGGTGAGAGAAAGACAGTTTGGGTATAAAAGAGAAGGAAGACAGAGAAGAAAAGGGGCACTTAGTTTTAGTTTTAAAAATGTATTTCGTTTTTAAATGTCTTAAGTCTTAAATGAATTCCTAGTTGTAATCTCAGTTTGGTTGTATCAAATTAGAGTATTTAAATGTATTGCAACTCTTTTTAAATCTCAATTCAAGTTATAGTTACAGTTTCATATTTCTGTGACACTGTTGAAATTTTCAGTTTCCAAATCTTGTGTACAAGTTCTAAACAGCTTATTTGTAGACTCAAACAAGCTTATACTAGCTTATTATAGCTTTCTATAAGCTCATAGTTAAGTTTCAAACAACTTTGGATTTTGGTCAACATAAGTCAAAATGGAGCACAAATGGGTATGAAATGGAAATGGTTGATGCAGAAATGGAAATGGGTTGATTCTGAGTTCTATGGGGTTTATTTTTATAGGCTAGTGGTTCTGGTTTCATTGCGGTTTCAAGCCATAGTGGCTAGGGACCATTTGTAAGTGAATTTCAATAGTTATAGCATAATCTGTTCTTATGGTCTATACTAGTTTTAATCTGTTTGTTAAGTTGTATTTAAGTTAATTGAACTTAGTTTAATCAATTACATAAGCTAGTTTAACAGTTAGATCAGTTTTAATTTGCTAATCAGTAGTTTAAAGTGATGTTTGGATTTGCTGTTTAAACTGCAGTAGAGGCTAGTTCATTGATTAGTATCTGTTGTTTCATGCTTGTGTAGCTATTTTATGCTCATTACTGTCATAATTCTGTGCCTGCACCTCACCAAAGTCAAAATCATCAATCCACTCTCTTAACTTGCTTACTGTTGGATTTTTATAAAACCAAAAACTTAATTTGTGTTTAGAATACTTAGATATAGATTTCATTAGTCTTATTTCACCAGTAAACATCAACCTCAGTCCACCATCTTGAATCAAAGTTCAAGTTAGTCAACTTTTCATAATTGCTTCAAAAGTCAAATGTGCAAAAAGTCAGTTTATGCCCAACTGAGTTGATTTTTATGGGCTCATTTTGAGTCAAATTCAGTGAAACTTGTGGTTTTAAAATCTTACTCTGGTCTATTTTCTTATTGTGAATTTTATAGATTTTTGTCAAATTTTTATAAGTCCCAAATTAGCTTGTAAACATGGCCTTATTTCCCCTGTGCACTGACTCAGTTGATACTGAGTCTGCACAGGGGTTTTGCAGAGCTTGCACAGGGCTTAGTTTAGCTTATCAAGGTCTGATTTTTGGTTCATTAGTAGCTAGCCAGGTCTAAGTCAGGTTCCAACTTCTGTTTTTCATTTTCAGCTAATAGGATAGCTTGTGCTTAAGCTCAAAGTAGGCACCCAAAGCTGAATTTTAGCACTTAGCTCAATTCATCAAATCTGTGTAAATGGTGATTTAGAGGTTCAAAGCAGTTGAGACTTGTTTCATTTTGGTACTTGTAGCTTATCCTAGCTTCTGTGTTCAGTTGGTGCTTATTGGTGTTCATTTGCTTATTTCCAAGTGCTTATTCTTAAGCACTTCTCCTTGCAGTTTCATATTCCACCACTAGCCCCTTGTTTTTATATTTTTCTTAGATTCCTAATATTATTTTAAGCTTATCTTGAATTTTTCAGATTTTTCTAGGTTAGTTTAGTATTTTTCTTGATTTAAATTAGTTTTTAAGCCTTTTTAATTAGCATTTAATACAATTAATTAAGAAAAGTTTCCAAAAAATAATTTTTCATTTTTCTTAAGTTAAGATAAATATAAAAATCTAAAAAAATATTTTTCTAGATTTTTCTTAGTTAAATTTGTATTTTTAAGCAATTTAATTAGTTTTTAATAGTTTTTAATTCATAAAAAATAGAAAAATAATCAGAAAAATACAAAAATAGTTTTGAAAATTCTCTTTTGTTATTTTAGATTTTTCCAAGTCAAAATTTTATTTTCTAGCTTTATTTCATATTTTCTTGTATTTTAGGTTATTATTTAATAGTTAAAAATAGTTTTTAATTAATAATAATTAATTTAATAGTTATAAAAATAATTTTCTTTTTCTATAAATTTTCTTTTATCATTAGGTTTGTAAAAATGTCATTTTCATATTTTTAGGATTTATATTGTTTAAATTTCACATTTTCTTTTGTACGTCGCGTAGTTTTTAATTCCAGTTTTATAAAAACATAAAATCAAAAACATCATTTTGCAAATAGTGATAGCGTTTATTTAATATTTTTTTTATCTTTTTAATTTTATTTAATTTGCATTTAAGCCCCTTGAGTTTATGAGCTTTTTCTGTAGTTATAATAATTCAAATCCCTTTTTCCGTTCAAATCTCTCGATCACTATACGTTTGGTGATCCATTGCATAGCTCGCTGGGACATAACGACCCGGGGAAAACACTGTACCCCAGATCTTCATTGAGTTTGTGTCTGAACTGTTTTAAGTTTGTTACGGTCGGCCATTCACAAGTGGCCGGCTTGAGTGATAAAACTTGACGGTTTGGCACCGATCAAATTTTTGGCGCCGCTGCCGGGGAGCTGTGCTGATTATCTTCCGTCTAGCAGATTAGTGATTTGAATATTCACTCCTTGTTTATACCATCTGTATGTATTTATATTTTCTTATAAAAATAAAAAATCCAAAAAGATTTTCATTCTTTGTTTTTACAAAATGTTTATCCAAAAACCCAAAAATATTCATCTTTACCCTCTTACCCTTTTTGATTCTTTATCCCTTTACCCTCTATCCATTTGATTCTAACTTCTTCTATTCTCATGGAATCTCTCGAGGACGAATTCTGGGACGAAGTTGAAAAACTTCAGACTTTATCACAAATGTCAAGAATTCGTGTTGTTCGTGATGATCCATTAATTCTGCGTAGGGAAATGGAACGAGAAACCGGGGTGACAAAGGACCAGGTACTTCCCTCTGATAATGGAAGTGCTAAATACGTCCAACCTACGGTTATCCAAAGATCTAACCCCTCAATTGCTCCTAAGCCGTCTAAAATTGATCCTAAACTTTCACGATTTATGGTTAAAAGCAAACATGCAGAATTTAGACCGGTGACTAGCAAGAATGACTTGCCTAATCTTCACGTTTCTCAAGAACCAGAACCAGAGACCATAACGGAAGTGGTGGAAATTGCTAGCTCTTAGAGCACACCACTTGTCCCACCTCCTGATTTTTCAAAATGTTCTTCGAGACTTGATAGTCATTCAGATCACCATGTTGGTTTTGTTGATTCTTTGAATGAACTGATTCCTTCTCATAACTATCAAATGAAATCGTTTATTCCTTGTGTCGGTTGTGGTGAGCCTCTTTTTGGTTCACCCTATCATTGGTGTACGTGTGTACAATGTGGTAATGATATTCATAACGGGAGTTGTTTGTTTTGTGGTTCGAGGAATTCATTTGATTATGATCCTAATCAGAACTCATTTAACGACCCCTCAAACTTTTCCAATTACCCACCACAGCCCGACTTATCATCACATAACCAACATATCTGTTGTGAATTTTGTGGAGGTCCTCACCTAGGATTTGAGTGTCAATCCGGAAACACGTTTGTCTATGAACAGTTTTCCAGTGATGCTCAGAACTTTGGTTATAACCAAAATCCATATGATTCACCTGTCCAGACTCAACAGTTTTACTGTTGTGAGTACTGTGGAGGTCCCCATTTCAGCTCTGATTGTCAAACAGGGAATCCATTTCCTTGTAACAATCATGACTCTTACAGGTTTGACAATTTCCAACCTCCACAGCACCATACGGTTCAAACTCCACCTGAGCCGTTATCTCAAGAAATCTCCCAAGATTTTGAAACCGCAATGAAAACACTTGATGATATGATTAGTAACTTTAAGAATCAAGTGAGTGGTGAAAAGACCATGGGAGAATTGCTAGCCGAAGAACGAGAGGCCCGCCAATCTAGGGAAGAATTATTAGTCCTAGAGCATGCAGCTCTAAGACGTTCCCAATTTCTTAAGGCAGCTCTATATGATGATGACGAGGAGAGTTTTTATCCTTTTAAAGATAATATTTCTCAACTCCCTCAGTCAGTTGATATTCCAGCAGTTGAGATTCCATCTCAAATAACTGCTATCACACCTGATATTCCCACTCACTCTCTGAACATGCGGGACGAGCATCTTGACACTGTTCCTGAAAAGGAATCGGACGAATTCATAAAGTCTAGTGTTGAGAACCTTGTCCCAATCCCGAGAGAGTCACAGGGAACTTCTGAGCATATGTGTGATTCTCTTTCCCCTCTTGAGTGTTCAAATGATCATTTTGAAACTTTCTCCAATTTTAGCGAAGATTGTGCTTCTTATGGAAACATCGAGTATGTTGAGGCATCACTTCTACAATCTGATGCTGGTCATCTTCTTGAGGAGTTCACCAATGAACTCACTCACATCAATCCGCTTTCATCGGAAAGTAATCTCTTTGATTTCGAAGCCGATCTGGGAGAGACTGAAAATCTCCTTGATAATGATCGTTCACTCACTTCTTATCCCAACAGTCCAATAGAGAATGTTGATCACTTTGTTCCCGAAACATTCAAAGCTACTTTCACCAATCCTCTATTTGAATTCAACTCTGAATTCACTTTAGTTTCTGAGAATCCACTCTATGATACTCAGACCGAGGATAGTGATGAGCCCACAATGAAACAAGAGTTCACAATTTCACTTCATGTGAATGATTCTCTTCATGAATAGTTCTCCGGTGAACTCTCTCATGACATATCTCCTCCGGAACATGATAATTTCTATTTTGATCTTGAGGATGATATTGGCTCGGAGGAAGGTGTACTCTATCATACGAGTTTGCCTATTAATGATGCTACCCTCACCCTTCCTCCCGATATGTCTACATTTGAGGATGAAGAATGGATCTTGATTGTTATAAAAATCTTTCTTCCTTTCCTCAAATATCTTGTTATTTCTCTTCATCTTCACTCCTTCGGGAATGAAGACACTATCTTTGACCCCGGCATTTTCATGTATCATTTTTGAGCCGGTTCTATGTATATCTCATCGGTGTGGACCTTGCTCGTGCTTCAAATGTTTGTCCAAACATCTTGAATGAAAGTCCGATGGAGATTGTTTCTTCCACTTTGCTTCCCCATGAACCAATTAATTCGGGGTCGAGTCAAGCTAGCGACTCGGTAATCAAAAACAGTAGCTAAACATGGGTTTTCACCCGTGTGTACCACCCTAGTGTGGGGGAGTTGCCCCACATGTTGTATATAAGTTTTCATATAAAAAAAAAAAAAAAAAAAAAAAAATCTTTCTAAATAATGGCCGTAGTATTTCCCTTTTACGTTCTTTGTTTCGGCATAACCGCCGGTACTCTGAATATTGAGGGCAATATTCATTTCTAAGTGTGGGGGGGGGGGGGAATTCTCACGAATTTTATTATATAATTATACCGCCTAATTCCCCCGTTTTTGGCCAAAATTTTTTTTGGAGTAAGTGTTTTACACTTACTCAATTGGTTATCAGTCCGCCATGTATAATAAACTAAAGGATTGGCTAATCCAGGAGCAAACGGATCTTGGTAAAGATATCTCAAATCCGTTGACGGCTTGCAATTTGCCCAAAATTGTATGGTATTCAGCTCACCATATCCTTAAAAGTGAAGAGTTGGCTAGCCCGCAAGTTTATGGCTTGTGGTAAAGGCAGTGGAAAAACCATAATTGGTAATCAGCTCACCAAAGATAATATTGATAATTTATCTAAGAGTTGGCTAGTCCAGAAGCAAACGGCTTCTGGTAAAGACAAATCAAATCCGTTGGAAGCTGGTGGTTTGCTCAAAATCACATGGTTATCGGTGTACCATGGTTCTTACTTGAACTAAAACATTTGGCTACTCCAGAAGTAATGGCTTTTGGTAAAGAGATTCAAATCCATTAAGTTTTTCTCAAAAGATTGCTAGGGACTAGCAATAGTTTAGTGTGGGGGATTGATGAGTGTGTAAATACTCATCATTTTTGGTTAAATCTGAACTGCAAAACATTTAAAAATGCTCAGAAATGCATCAAAATACTGAAAATATTCCAAAATTGCATTTTATATGTTTCAGATGCAAAATGTTCAAAATCAGATGAAAAATGAGCTAAGTTTGCATAATTGGCAGTTTCAGTCCCCCAAGTTTCAAAAGTTGTCAGAAATAGTCCCTGAGCACTTAATTTCAAAAGTAAAATCACCAAAGGTCCTTTTAAAATCATAAGTTGTCAAAATTAGTCCTTTGGTGAAAAATATCAAAAGTTTTGAGAAATTACAAAATTGGTCCTTCAAGTTTAAAAATTGGCAAAATTGATCCCTGGAAATTTGAAAATGTCAAGTTTGGTCCTTGCATTATTGAAACTTGTCACTTTTAGTCCTTGGAACAACTTTGCAGATTTGGCAGTTCTGTTCCTTGTACTTTCAGAATTTGCAAACTAGGTCCTTATGATTAATAACCTTATACACACCCTTTGGACCCTGCCAAACCCAAATTGGACCCCTGCCAACCCAAGTGACCCCCTGTCAAATAACATTTGGACCCCCCTTAATATTTAAACCCAGTCAAACCCTTTGACTCCACCTTTTCCCTCCCTCACGGGTTACCACCATCATTTCCCTCCCCTGCAACACCCTGCTAACACTCCACTCCATCATCACCCCTACTCCTTATCACTCCAAATACACCAAGCCAAGATACATTTAATGCCCATTCTACCAAACACTCAACCCCAGCTGTTAAAACCTTTGGCGCCAAAATGCATAAACGGCCAAGATCCATTTTAGCCATCCAAGGGCCAATATTCTGCTGGATTTGAAGAGAGAGGTGAGAGAAAGACAGTTTGGGTATAAAAGAGAAGGAAGACAGAGAAGAAAAGGGGCACTTAGTTTTAGTTTTAAAAATGTATTTCGTTTTTAAATGTCTTAAGTCTTAAATGAATTCCTAGTTGTAATTTCAGTTTGGTTGTATCAAATTAGAGTATTTAAATGTATTGCAACTCTTTTTAAATCTCAATTCAAGTTATAGTTACAGTTTCATATTTCGTGCCTGTTGAAATTTTCAGTTTCCAAATCTTGTGTACAAGTTCTAAACAGCTTATTTGTAGACTCAAACAAGCTTATACTAGCTTATTAAAGCTTTCTATAAGCTCATAGTTAAGTTTCAAACAACTTTGGATATTGGTCAACATAAGTCAAAATGGAGCACAAATGGGTATGAAATGGAAATGGTTGATGAAGAAATGGAAATGGGTTGATTCTGAGTTCTATGGGGTTGATTTTTATAGGCTAGTGGTTCTGGTTTCATTGCGGTTTCAAGCCATAGTGGCTAGGGACCATTTGTAAGTGAATTTCAATAGTTATAGCATAATCTGTTCTTATGGTCTATACTAGTTTTAATCTGTTTGTTAAGTTGTATTTAAGTTAATTGAACTTAGTTTAATCAATTACATAAGCTAGTTTAACAGTTAGATCAGTTTTAATTTGCTAATCAGTAGTTTAAAGTGATGTTTGGATTTGCTGTTTAAACTGCAGTAGAGGCTAGTTCATTGATTAGTATCTGTTGTTTCATGCTTGTGTAGCTATTTTATGCTCATTACTGTCATAATTCTGTGCCTGCACCTCACCAAAGTCAAAATCATCAATCCACTCTCTTAACTTGCTTACTGTTGGATTTTTATAAAACCAAAAACTTAATTTGTGTTTAGAATACTTAGATATAGATTTCATTAGTCTTATTTCACCAGTAAACATCAACCTCAGTCCACCATCTTGAATCAAAGTTCAAGTTAGTCAACTTTTCATAATTGCTTCAAAAGTCAAATGTGCAAAAAGTCAGTTTATGCCCAACTGAGTTGATTTTTCATGGGCTCATTTTTGAGTCAAATTCAGTGAAACTTGTGGTTTTAAAATCTTACTCTGGTCTATTTTCTTATTGTGAATTTTATAGATTTTTGTCAAATTTTTATAAGTCCCAAATTAGCTTGTAAACATGGCCTTATTTCCCCTGTGCACTGACTCAGTTGATACTGAGTCTGCACAGGGGTTTTGCAGAGCTTGCACAGGGCTTAGTTTAGCTTATCAAGGTCTGATTTTTGGTTCATTAGTAGCTAGCCAGGTCTAAGTCAGGTTCCAACTCCTGTTTTTCATTTTCAGCTAATAGGATAGCTTGTGCTTAAGCTCAAAGTAGGCACCCAAAGCTGAATTTTAGCACTTAGCTCAATTCATCAAATCTGTGTAAATGGTGATTTAGAGGTTCAAAGCAGTTGAGACTTGTTGCATTTTGGTACTTGTAGCTTATATAAGCTTCTGTGTTCAGTTGGTGCTTATTGGTGTTCATTTGCTTATTTCAAAGTGCTTATTCTTAAGCACTTCTCCTTGCAGTTTCATATTCCACCACTAGCCCCTTGTTTTTATATTTTTCTTAGATTACTAATATTATTTTAAGCTTATCTTGAATTTTTCAGATTTTTCTAGGTTATTTTAGTATTTTTCTTGATTTAAATTAGTTTTTAAGCCTTTTTAAATAGCATTTAATACAATTAATTAAGAAAAGTTTCCAAAAAATAATTTTTCATTTTTCTTAAGTTAAGATAAATATAAAAAGCCAAAAAAATATTTTTCTAGATTTTTCTTAGTTAAATTTGTATTTTTAAGCAATTTAATTAGTTTTTAATAGTTTTTAATTCATAAAAAATAGAAAAATAATCAGAAAAATACAAAAATAGTTTTGAAAATTCTCTTTTGTTATTTTAGATTTTTCCAAGTCAAAATTTCATTTTTCTAGCTTTATTTCATATTTTCTTGTATTTTAGGTTATTATTTAATAGTTAAAAATAGTTTTTAATTAATAATAATTAATTTAATAGTTATAAAAATAATTTTCTTTTTCTATAAATTTTCTTTTATCATTAGGTTTGTAAAAATGTCATTTTCATATTTTTAGGATTTATATTGTTTAAATTTCACATTTTCTTTTGTACGTCGCGTAGTTTTTAATTCCAGTTTTATAAAAACATAAAATCAAAAACATCATTTTGCAAATAGTGATAGCGTTTATTTAATATTTTTTTTATCTTTTTAATTTTCTTTAATTTGCATTTCAGCCCCTTGAGTTTATGAGCTTTTTCTGTAGTTATAATAATTCAAATCCCTTTTTCCGTTCAAATCTCTCGATCACTATACGTTTGGTGATCCATTGCATAGCTCGCTGGGACATAACGACCCGGGGAAACACTATACTCTCCTGATCTTCATTGAGTTTGTGTCTGAGCTGTTTTAAGTTTCTTACGGTCGGCCATTCACAAGTGGCCGGCTTGAGTGATAAAACTTGACGGTTTGGCACCGATCAAATTTTTGCGCCGCTGCCGGGATCTGTGCTGATTATCTTCCGTCTAGCAGATTAGTGATTTGAATATTCACTCCTTGTTTATACCATCTGTATGTATTTATATTTTCTTATAAAAATAAAAAATCCAAAAAGATTTTCATTCTTTGTTTTTACAAAATGTTTATCCAAAAACCCAAAAATATTCATCTTTACCCTCTTACCCTTTTTGATTCTTTATCCCTTTACCCTCTATCCATTTGATTCTAACTTCTTCTATTCTCATGGAATCTCTCAAGGACGAATTCTGGGACGAAGTTGAAAAACTTCAGACTTTATCACAAATGTCAAGAATTCGTGTTGTTCGTGATGATCCATTAATTCTGCGTAGGGAAATGGAACGAGAAACCGGGGTGACAAAGGACCAGGTACTTCCCTCTGATAATGGAAGTGCTAAATACGTCCAACCTACGGTTATCCAAAGATCTAACCCCTCAATTGCTCCTAAGCCGTCTAAAATTGATCCTAAACTTTCACGATTTATGGTTAAAAGCAAACTGGTAGAATTTAGACCGGTGACTAGCAAGAATGACTTGCCTAATCTTCACGTTTCTCAAGAACCAGAACCAGAGACCATAACGGAAGTGGTGGAAATTGCTAGCTCTTAGAGCACACCACTTGTCCCACCTCCTGATTTTTCAAAATGTTCTTCGAGACTTGATAGTCATTCAGATCACCATGTTGGTTTTGTTGATTCTTTGAATGAACTGATTCCTTCTCATAACTATCAAATGAAATCGTTTATTCCTTGTGTCGGTTGTGGTGAGCTTCTTTTTGGTTCACCCTGTCGTTGGTGTACGTGTGTACAATGTGGTAATGATATTCATAACGGGAGTTGTTTGTTTTGTGGTTCGAGGAATTCATTTGATTATGATCCTAATCAGAACTCATTTAACGACCCCTCAAACTTTTCCAATTACCCACCACAGCCCGACTTATCATCACATAACCAACATATCTGTTGTGAATTTTGTGGAGGTCCTCACCTAGGATTTGAGTGTCAATCCGGAAACACGTTTGTCTATGAACAGTTTTCCAGTGATGCTCAGAACTTTGGTTATAACCAAAATCCATATGATTCACCTGTCCAGACTCAACAGTTTTACTGTTGTGAGTACTGTGGAGATCCCCATTTCAGCTCTATTGTCAAACAGGAATCCATTTCCTTGTAACAATCATGACTCTTACAGGTTTGACAATTTCCAACCTCCACAGCACCATACGGTTCAAACTCCACCTGAGCCGTTATCTCAAGAAATCTCCCAAGATTTTGAAACCGCAATGAAAACACTTGATGATATGATTAGTAACTTTAAGAATCAAGTGAGTGGTGAAAAGACCATGGGAGAATTGCTAGCCGAAGAACGAGAGGCCCGCCAATCTAGGGAAGAATTATTAGTCCTAGAGCATGCAGCTCTAAGACGTTCCCAATTTCTTAAGGCAGCTCTATATGATGATGACGAGGAGAGTTTTTATCCTTTTAAGAATATTTCTCAACTCCTCAGCAGTTGATATTCCGCAGTTGAGATTCCATCTCAAATAACTGCTATCACACCTGATATTCCCACTCACTCTCTGAACATGCGGGACGAGCATCTTGACACTGTTCCTGAAAAAGAATCGGACGAATTCATAAAGTCTAGTGTTGAGAACCTTGTCCCAATCCCGAGAGAGTCACAGGGAACTTTTGAGCATATGTGTGATCTCTTTCCCCTCTTGAGTGTTCAAATGATCATTTTGAAACTTTCTCCAATTATAGCGAAGATTGTGCTTCTTATGGAAACATCGAGTATGTTGAGGCATCACTTCTACAATCTGATTCGATCATCTTCTTGAGGAGTTCACCAATGAACTCACTCACATCAATCCCTTTCTCGAAAGTAATCTCTTTGATTTCAAGCATACCTGAACTATCTCAAGAAGGAACAAAGTTACCCTTATGAACTCTGGACTAAAAGGAAACCCAACCTGAACTATCTCAGGGTCTGGGGTTGTAGGGCTGTTGTAAGACTCCCTGATCCAAAGCAAAAGACTTTGGGTGAAAGAGGCATTGACTGCATCTTTGTTGGATATGCTGAGCATTCAAAGGCTTTTAGGTTCTATGTTATTGAACCTAATGAATATGTTTCAATTAACTCCATTATTGAATCAAGGGATGCAGACTTTGATGAGAATAGATTCTCATCAGTTCCTAGACCAAGTCCAGAGGATTCCTAATGGAACTCATGACACTGGTGTATCAGAGGTACCGTGATGAACCATCAGGTCCCTTGAGGTTGTGGTTTAGCAACCTGAACCTGTGCTCTCAGAAAAGCAAAAGGTCAGGACTCCAAAGTCATTTGGACCTGAGTTTCAACTATACTTAGTTGAAGGTACCAGGGATGAGGTCTCAGACCAATACTCCTACTGCTTCATTGTTGAGATGACCACAAACATTTGAAGAAGCAATGAAGTTCCATGATATTGCTTTCTGGAAAGAAACAATCAATGATGAGATGGATTCCATCATGGGGAACAACACTTGGGTGTTAGTTGATCTACCACCATGCTGCAAGCCTCTGGTTGCAAATGGATTTTCAAAAGAAAATGAAGGTAGATGGAACTATTGAAAAGTTCAAGGCTAGACTAGTTATTCAGGGCTTTAAACAAAAGTCAGGAATAGACTATTTTGATACTTATGCCCTTGTGGCTCGTATCAGTACCATAAGACTGCTGATTGCTATGGCATTTATTCACAATCGGGTTTATTCATCGATGGATGTGAAAACATCTTTCTTGAATGGTGAATTGGAAGAGGAGGTTTATATGAACCAACCTCAGGGCTTCATCATACCTGGTAATGAAAACAAGGTGTGCAAACTGATTAAGTCTCTTTATGGACTTAAGCAGGCACCTAAGCAATGGCATCAAAAATTTGATAAAGTGGTTTTGTCTAATGGTTATGTTCTTAACTTAGCTGACAAATGTGTATATAGCAAATTTGATGAATCTGGTAAAGGAGTCATCATTTGTCTATATGTTGATGACATGTTGATCTTTGGCACTGACCAAAATCAGGTTGACCTGACAAAGGAATTTTTGTCGTCAAGGTTCTCCATGAAAGACATGGGGGAGGCTGATGTTATCCTTGGTATAAGGATTAAACATGAAAGTAATAGAATTTCTATATCTCAGTCTCATTATATTGAGAAGGTGCTGAGGAAATTCAATTACTTTGATTGTACTCCTGTGAGTACACCTATGGATACTTGTGAGAAGCTAATACCTAATCATGGCAAGGCTGTATCTCAACTTGAGTATTCTAGGGTAATTGGCTGCCTGATGTATGCCATGACTTGTACAAGGCCTGATATTGGTTTTTGCAGTGGGAAAATTAGCGGTATACTAGTAATCCTAGTGCTCATCACTGGCAAGCAGTTCAGAGGGTACTGAAGTATTTGAAGAGAACTATGGATTATAGTCTCTCATATACTGGATATCCTTCAGTGTTGGAAGGTTACACTGATGCAAGTTGGATCAGTTACACTGAAACAATTCGTCTACCAGTGGTGGGTATTCCTACTTGGTGGAGGTATAATTCTTGGGCATCCAAGAAGCAAACTTGCATCACCAGTTCAACAATGGAATCTGAATTTGTGGCTTTAGCAGCTTCTGAATGGTTGAAAAACTTGCTTCTTGAGATTCCATTGTGGCCTAAACCTATAGCACCTATTTCTATCCGGTGTGATCGTGTAGCTACATTGGCTAAGGCTTATAGCCAGATGTACAATGGTAAGTCTAGACACTTAGTGTCAGCATAGCATGATTCGTGAGCTTATCATGAATGGGGTGGTATCTATAGAGTTTGTGAGATCTCAACAGGACTTAGCTGATCACTTGACGAAGGGTCTGGCTAGAGACTTGGTTATAAAGTCCGCTAAAGGGATGGGTTTAAGTCCACTTAGAGTCACTGAATGCTAGGACCCCAACTCCTCCTGAGGAAACTTAGGAGCTGAGTTCAATGTGGAAAGCCGAACATTCAGTGGACTGGAGCACATGTTTTATTTACATCCCAAGGTTGTGCTCAGAACCTGCTGAAAGGAGGATGAAGTCTATACTTCTTAATGGTTATTTTTCTTTGAAAAAGTGCTTGGCAGAGCATGAATAAAGAGGAACCACCTATGTAAATGTTGAAGTTTTGCCACTTCAGGTAGCTTTGGACTTTTAGCTTTAACCATTTATGAATTTGGATATGGACACATGGCTTGAATAGTGTCAGGAGCTTTTAAGTGTTTGAAAACTTGTGTGTATTTTATCTTAAGGTATTCAAATGGGTTGAAGGGTTCAATTCTTAGAACACCCTGATTCTCGAATATTTGAACGTGTAATTTACTAAGATGGAAATTCAATCCTCAGGACATTTTCGTTTATGCACATGTTTTGATTGATGTTTATTTTTCATGCAACGAAAGTGAACTAAATTTGGGAGGATTGTTGGAAAATTTAGTGCACTTGTGGGATTAGTTCACACCTTGTAATGGGTTAGGAGGTACGGAGTGTACACTCATAAGGTCCATGAATACCCTGACTCTTATAGTGGTTTGTATTGGTAGTGCTAGTAGAAAGTACTGCTGGTGAAAGTATTGCTCAAGGAAAGTACTGCTTGTGGAAAGTACTGCTTGTGGCTTCCACTGATAAGTAGTGTTTCCACTGATAGGCAGTGTTTCCACTGAAGTGGTGTATCCACTGATAGTGCTATGAAAGTACTGATAAGCAGTGTTTCCACTGATAGGCTGTACTTCCACTGCAAGTGAAAGTACTGCTTATGGAAAGTACTGCTAAATGGCAGTTACAACTTCTTTATGACCACGTTTAATTGGTTATGTAACCACTAACGGCTATAATAGGGATAATTATGAGGCTATTAATGGGTCGATTAATACTCATAATCCATTGAATAGCTCAAGAGTAACCTCCTATATATAGGAGATCTGAACATGCATGAGCAAGAGACAGAAAACACTAAATACTTATAAGCGAAAGGGTTATAGAATTGTGCCTAATTCTCTAACTGCATTTGGTCTTATCCCAAGTAGATATTCGTGATACCCAGGCATTAGGGTCGAATAGTTTACTTTGGAAAGTGATCACACGATTCCAAGTGATATCCGGTAACCACCAAGTGGTATCTGTTACTGCTGACCTTGTTGTTTGTTATTGCTACTGTCATTGATTGTCTTAACCCTGTTCTGGGATCTAACCCCCAACAATTTTAATACTGAAAATAAGATGATCAAGTAAAGCTAATATTTTGCATTTATGACCTGGATATAAGACTGTAAAGGGGGTGTTTGGACTTGCTTATTAAAAAAAGTGCAAATCGCACCGCACAAAAAGGTATCAGTTAAATTGAATTTTGGATACTCTTATAATTACCTGTAAGAAGAAGTGCCTACTGCACAAGAAGGTTCAATTGTTGGAAAAGCAAGTCCGTTTTAACCCAACAGGTTCACTGGTTATGTTAACCGGCTGGAAAAAGCAAACTTAGAAGCTTTGGCCGGCCGGAGTAAACACAAACCACCGGCGATGATAACGGGCCTGAAAATAAAAGCAGACTTTTGAGGTTTTGGCCGACCCGGTCCAATTTGACTCGCCCGTTTTTTTTATCTTTTCTTTTTTTCTTTTGAGTTTAATTTTATTTTTGTTCAAAAAAGTTTAATTTTTGTTTGCTAAACAATATTGCGTATATGGCGATTTTAATTGTAGGAGAAACAAAACCTTGCTTTCACCCGGTCTTCCAATTTAATTGTCCAAGGTTTAACCGGTTCACTGCTTATCTTTTTCCAGTTTATTTTTGTTTGTTCATATTTTGCGTTTTGGTAACCAATTTTATATATTTTTTGGTTAATTAAATTGTTCTATTAATCTATTTTATTTTACAACATCGGTTCAAGCGGCAACCCGGTGTTTAGCTGTGTCAATCAACAAACAAGACTTTAAAACATTGATTTCAAGTTTTCAACCAATCATATTTACATTCGATGTTTAGTTGTGTAAGAAGTTTTCAAAACTCTACGTTTTGCCGCGCCATCACTCGGTTTGATTTTATGAGTGAAACTGTCTGGTTTTAAGTTTCGGCAACTTTGGTCTTAGCTATTAGGGCCATGGTTTTCACTCGTTTTCACACTTTATAGTTTCTATCGAGTGATTCCCTTTCTGTCGTTAGGTATTATGTGGCTCTTTTGATTGCGAATCTTTTGTAAATAAACTGTATTGAAATAAAAGTTAAAGAATTATGTGTGATATGTGGTTGGAAAGCTACTGATTCATATTTTTAATGATGCTTCAATTCGAGTTCTACACAAAGATTTGTGTCCATCTTACGACAACATGTTAAGTGTTCGAATTTATAGATTAATGTAATATCACATGGCGACTAGAGGACAAACTCTAGCCATTTATTTTTTAACTAAAATATAACACCCACTTGCTTCCGCACCCGCTCTTTTTTAATTAAAATCTACTTCCACTCTTTTTTTTTTTGAAAATAATATATCTAAAAAATCGTTAATCGTTACACGAAACAAAATACACGATTACAACAACCTTTTAATTATCTTTAAATAGATGTACACTTTCATATCCCTACGAATAAAAAATCAAATTTGTTAAAAAAAAATGGAAATGGGCTAGCAAACCCCTTAATTTGGGCCCACTTTACTCAAAGTACTTTCGAGCACCCGGTGTGGGGTTTGTTGTGTTTCGCTCGGCGAGTCAGCAGTAGCTCATCAGGTCACAGCCACACCGGTGGCTTGTCGTTGGGTTTGAAATCGTGAGGACGACGAGCAAAGCTTCTGACAGAAGTGATGATGCCGTTGTGTTTGTGTGTTTGTTTTTTTATTTGTTTTGAATAAAGTGGTAGTGGTGGGTCCCAAATGAAAAGGTTGGAGGTTTGATGAGTGGAGGGGTTTGTTGCTTAGTTGTGAAAAAATGGGATGCTGATGTGACGCTGAGGTGGCACGACGACGAACCTGACCCTCGTTTTGACACCTAGTGCTCTTAGGGTGTGTTTGATAAAGTTCTAACGGCTATCGGGCTATGTGACACACTCGTCATCATCTGGTCAAATGAAAGCAGGGCAGCAGCCATGGACAATCCACATTCAAGCAAAAGCCAAAAACTTTGAATTAAAATTCAAAGCCTTTCCACAATTTCTTACACTTCTCATTTCTTTTAAACATTTCACATTTGTTTATACGAGTGAGTTCGGATAATGATATAGCCAATAGGCAAAGATCGTTGAAATGTAGAGTCAGTGGAGTTATTGAGAAGATTTTCAGTAGACCCGCGAAGAGGAAAGCTTTTGCTGCGAATAAGGACTCAAGGATTAAAGGATTCAAATGCGTGTCTTCTCAGGTATGTATGATATATGACAATTTCATTACCATAGTGTTTCATCACATTATTGCTCAATTACTACAAAATATAACATACCAAGAAAACCTTCGGGAGTGTTTGGGGAAGCTTATTTCAAAAGGCAAGATTTGTGGGAGTAATAAGCTATTTAAACTAAACCATCAAGCATAAGCTTAGCCAAAACTGTATATTGGTCTGTGCTTACAAGTGTTCTGAACTTCTTCTGACTTAGTAAGTTCGTCCACGCCTAAAAGAGTAAATCAATATCTGACACCCAATTTTTTTACACGAGATTAATCAAGTATGTACTTTTATATATGCGAATTTGTCAACAAATATGTATAGATTCAGCTATTAGACGCAATGATATCCAAACTTTATAAAGTGGATGTATAAGCTTGAGCTTGAGCTGGATCTTTCTAAAAGCTCTAAACAAGTAGTAAATGCTTATAGAATGAACAAAAGTTTAAGCTTGAGCTAGCTCTTTCTAAAAGCTCTAAACGAGTAATTCCAAATCTTTTTACGGTAGAACTACACCCCCTGCTTATTTCTAATTTGTGCTTATTTCGATAATGCTATCTTAGGGACCACTTTGCGCTAGCACTGTGGTGATTGGGAATTTTGCTCTTTTAATACAGTCAATCTATGAGAAGGATGCAAAAGGGATCGTCATTCATTGCAGCAGCATATTGCTATACATTCTTTGGCAGTTAAAGATGTTTATAGGGACAAAAGCAAATATGTTGCTGTTAGTTTCAGTTTTAGTAATGGTGGGATATCCCCTTTGGTCATATATGACTGCCCAATATCGTTATGGCGAGAGAACTATTGCTTCAATATACATTAAGAAGGCTTGGAATTGGGCCGCTTTTAAATTTTTACATGTAATTGCACAGGTTATTTAAATTTGTTAGGATGTAATTCATTTAATTGTAACTGAACATGTTGCAAGAACACTAATTCCTGTTCTGTAAGTTAACTTATAATGAATGATTTATATAAAAACAAATGGGTGCTGCCAAAATAACCAGTTTAATTTTGTACAAGGTTTAACCGGTTCATGTAAACATTGATACATTTAGAGGTGGCCAGAGAAAGACTCGCCAGGGAAAGACTCATTCGCTTAACATAGCATTTCAATGTGCTAATTATGCCAAACAGAATAGCTACCATCTTAAATTGCCTTCTTCATCAATTTTGTATAAACAAACACTGAACACAACATAAAAACAAAAGTATTAAGGGAAAGAGTACATGCATAAAGAGAGTGTTTGACGATGTTATTACATATTCAAGTCTACTGTGAAGACGAATAACAGATATTTTTGCACCAAAATTATACCAATGACATTTCTTGTATTGATGTTAATGAGTATAAGGTGATGATTACGAACCATGCTTATGCCTGGGTCAAATTGATCTATGTTTAATCAGTAGTCAGGTCAAATTGCTAACATATGGAATAGAAAGGAAAAAATATGTTAGCTAGAAAGATAACAGGTTGAAAGTTACCAAAAATGTATTTTTATTGCATCAGCATACATAAATTATTTACAGAAAATTTAAAAATCTCGGACAAAATGACACCCAATCAACCCGACTCATTTTGACCCATACCAACAAAAAAATACACTTGGACCTGCTACTCATCCCACCCATTTTGACCCGCTACTAATGAGTAACAAAATCGTTTTACATTACAAAGGGAAGAACTTTCAAAAAAAATTGTGGGACAACGGTTATGAATATAGACCTTCCACCGATCCTACCCATTTTACCCCTTTACACTGATTCAAGAAACAAAAACTTCCACCAAACCCAATGACTTCAGTTGTTTGGGCTGACATAGCTGACCCGATGATTTAAATGGGTCAGGTATGAGTTGGGATTTTCTGACCCGCCAACCTGACAACCCGAACCCGCCAACCCGAACCCGACCCGAATTGCCACCCCTAATTGTAGCAACTAGTGTAACTTATTTATATATATACTGATTTTCTATCTCCTATGTGTGACCTTGGTATTGATTTTCACCAATAACTTGCTGCCAAATTAACAGTTTCAGCTTGCTTCTGTCATTAAGTATTCAATCAATTTCCCACTGTAACGATCTTGAAGAACAAGAGTCAACCACTTTGTTAAGTGTCCTTATTGTCCACACGACTGAAAGCTTAGCAGCAAAACCATATCAGTGTACGTATGAACATCTGGTATGTAATCACTCTCCTACATTTTTAAAAACAACTCTTATGCTTCGTCAAACTTCCTATTTCGGCAAAGGATTATACAGCTGCTATCAGGCCAAGTGAAAAACATGGAGCAGGTGCAGCTATATCAGACACAAAACAACAGCCAAAAGCACAGGAAAAAAAGGCAGCACCCAAAATAGGATAACACCAAAAGACCTACGTAACTGCTTATCCGATTCCCATTAGCTTCAAAACCAGTAGCATGTCAAAGAAGAAGCCTAAGACTCCTATTGATGGAAACATCCATGTATGACTCACAAAACAACAAGCTTGTTTATTTATGTTACCAACAGATAGAGGGTGTATAAGTGTGCATATGGAGGCTAAAAACAGTAGATCACATACGATCACCCGCATAAATTGGTCTTGCCACAAGTACAGACCCGTATGAGATACAGTGTCACTTTGGTTTAGAGAGCAAACCCCAATAACAAAGGATCTAATTGACCATATTTGAAGCTGCAGTTCTCCAAAAATCACATGTGAGCCACATGTTAAGTGCATTCAGCAGAATATACCTAACGTGCAGAACCGGGTGTGCATGAATAATGAAGGTATGTCCAACAATTATTTCACTTGGGACCCTTTTACCACAACAATCAACCTGTGTCTGACTTTAAACTTGTACAGAGAAATCTTCAAATATATAGAGAAATCTTCAAATTCCAATGAATGAGGGAATAATAGAAAGCTTTTTGAAATGAAATCATATCATTTTCCAAACCGTACATCTCTTTTAGGGTTTTAGAATTGCGAGGCGATATATGTACAAGTTAGAAACAGGAATGTAAACCGAAAATGAGTATGAATAATAGTTTCTTCGAAAAAGAACCAAACTCAGGGTTATTCGCAATTACAAGTCAAATCTAGGTGAAACTAAAACAAGAATAACTACCTAAACATAGATGAACCAAAATGAGATATAATTACTATTCCAATCAAATGTCCATCTCCTTGGTTACAAGTACAACTTCTCATAAACATTTTATTTCATCATAACCATCATCAATTACTAATTAATGAAATATAACAAACTTTCACAGATGCCACGTCTTTTTCTTCTATTCCATGACCTTCGTCTTCAGCACCTGAGATGCATGTTATTCAATAAGCTTGGAACATAACTTTGCACATTGATTCTGAATTTATAATGCATGCTCATAGTGAAATCTTACAAGTAATGTGCTACTAATACTAATTTACAACCATATACTGAAACATCGCAAAAACAGTTCATATAGTACTAAGTTATTAACGAACATTGTGAAAGGGCAACAGTAGCATTAAGTGACAGGACAATATAAGATACGAATATCATACCTGAAACAGAAAGCATAATCACACACCAGCAAAAGATGCAGTGAACAGAAAGCCATTAACAGGAGGAAAATGTAAATGTGGTTTCAATTTTAAGAGCTCGCTTGTAGTTTTTGAGACGATCTTGTATAGAACAATCATTAGATTTTTTTCAAATACCATACAAGTATCCTCTTCTCTGTCTCCCTAAATAATAAACCAAACATAGTCACGAATCCGTTCTCTTGGAATCGGAATTCCAATGTCATCAAGAACGACAAAGTACTTCAACGACCATTCAGAATACCCCTTCCTCATCTCGTAAATATTCAACTGTCTGGAATCATTATCACCCCTACAAAGAAGCAGCAAACAACCACGAGACTCAAACAGCTTGTGATCCCAACATGTTACAACAGGGAGTTGAACGTTTGTTAAAACCGGAACCTCGTTCACAATATCTAACTTGTAATGTGAACCATTAAGCAAATAATTTATCCAATGAATGGCGTCATTCCAGTATATCCCTAGGCTAAAACCCGTAAAACAGGGAAGTGGAAATTGATCATGATAAATGCTCCAAATGCCCGTTTCTGAAGAGTAAGTCCGTATTTGAACAAATAGAGCTCCATCATGAAAGTGTTGAGCATAAACGACTTTGTAGTGAGGTGATTTGGTAGGATCAAAAACCAGGTTCATATGACCGATAATAAGATTATGATTTCTTTTCAAATCCCTATGTGGTGGCTGAAGAATCTTAAATCTGTTACTAGATGGATTGTATACGTAATACTCATGAGAAGATAAAATTTTACACAAAAGCAAACCATTGCACGAACGTACAATTCGAACATCACTTTTAGAGCCAAATTTGAAGGAGCTTTTAAACCGAGTACTACTGGCTGTAATTCTGTCATCTAACGATACAAAAGCCTGTATAGTGGAATCGATAGGATGCAGGACAAAGAAACCGGAAGGAGGATCGATGTTATGGATTTGACGAGTATGACGAAGAGCGAAAATAGGAGATGTTATAAGAGAAAACCAGTGTTTGGATACGGATTTAATTAAAACAAGTGAGATTGCAGGCAATCGGAGTAAGATTTCGATCAATAGGTCCTCATTGGACAGGACTGTATCTGCGGATGAACAACTTCTCGCAACCATTTTTGGAGATATCCGATTCTGCAATACATTATATGTTAAAACTTAGTACAGATTATGAGCACATTTTTCATACGTTTATATAAGATACGAATATATGTGTTTGTCTAAGCTTGTGGCCTAAGCAGCTTATGGCTTATAAGTAATAAATTCATAAACCCTAAAGGCATGCATGTTTGACACACAAGATCATTAAAAGATTATGCTTATCTTTTGAAATAATAAGCTATTTAGAATATAAACTTTGTTCGGCATCCATAACTTATAAGAGCTTTTTAGAAAAAATCTTCCATAATCTGTTAAAATAATCTTGCATGTCAGATAATGAAACATCGTGCTTTATTAGCCTTCAAATAGTTTATAGAGTGCATATGAAAACAATAATAAAACCCTAACCGACCTAAAGCTTATCACCAAACATCGTGCCTAAACTTCATGTATCGGGCCATCTCCATCTAAAGCTTACTTTCCGGTTCAGAAGTAAAAAAGACACATCAACATCAGAAATCGTAATTACTATATGAGATCATAAAAAGTTTTTTCCGATAACACCCGTTGCATAAACTCACCCACGTCAAATAAGCCACAAACTATATGCTTATCATTCCCCCTCGTATAAACTCAATATAAGCTTAACCAAACACTTGATTAACCTTATTTTAACTATATAAGCTGATAAGCCCTTTAAATATGCTTGAAAAACACCTCCTTAGCAAGTAAGTAAAAGTACATATAAAAACACCTCCTTACCTGTAAAGATAAGGAAAAGAAACCACAATTTTTAAGAGAAATAACCGGCGGTTAAGATTGGAGGGAATTGGGTTAAAGAGAAAGGTTTTAGACTATTTATATGTTACGACTAAAAAGTTTCCTTCAATTGTAAAAGTTTTTTTTTTTTTTTTAAGTAAAGATGATTTTCTTTTGTTAAACATCTTGTTTACTTAAAATTTTTATTTATTAAGTTATAACGACAAATTATAATACTAGCTACTACTATATATATGTAATGATTTTGGGAATTTTGTGGTGCATTATTGTAGTTGTTATACTAAATGTGTAGGTATTAATGTTTATGGATGATCCAACTTATTCATACATGGGTTGATATATGAAAGACAATTATTTTAGAACGGATAGAGTAATTCACATGTCACATCTATCTTACTTCTTGTAGAAAAAAAAATGGAAATGGGCTAGCTTTTAGATATATATTGGGTTAAACCCCTTAATCTGGGCCTACTTTACTCAAAGCAATTTAGTTCCTAACGGCTATGTCCGGTACTAAAGCTGTGTTTAGTTCCACCTCATGATCCGCTCAAATGAAAGCAGAGCAGCAGCAGCCATGGACAATCCACATTCAAGCAAAAGCCAAAAACTTTGAATTAAAATTCAAAGCAACTAAATATTTACCACCCACTTTCTACAATTTCTTACACTTCTCATTTTGTATAAACATTTCATATTTGTTTATACAAGTGAGTTCGGATAATGGGACCAATAGGCGAAGATCGTTGAAATGTAGAGTCAGTGGAGTTATTAAGAAGATTTGTAGTAGACCCGCGAAGAGGAAAGCTTTTGCTGCGAATAAGGACTCGAGGTTTAAAGGATTGAAATCCACGTCTTGTCCGGTATGTATGATATATGACAAGTAGTAAATGCTTATAGAATGAACAAAAGTTTAAGCTTGAGCTAGCTCTTTCTAAAAGCTCTAAACAAGTAATTCCAAATCTGTTTACGATAGAACTACACCCCCTGCTTATTTCTAACTAGTTGACTAAACCCGCCCGATGGGCGGGCTACTTTCAAAAGATTTTGTGTTTATTTGTGTTTTATGTAAATGCGTTTGACATTTAAGTCTTTTGTATTATGAACTAAAGAAGCAGTCGAAAATGGATATGTAACTTTTCTAATGACCGTGAAAGCAATAATAGCGCTGTGTATTACAAAAGGTTATAATTTGCTTGAAAAGTATATAAAGAACATATTATGAACTAAATACGAATTTTTAAATTCCTACGAAGAACTTCTTTGTAAACGATGGTTTTTGTTTGATTGGTGTATGAACCGTCTTCGTCAGAACAAATAACTTTCAAACCCTTTCTGCTTTTCACTCTTGATACCACTACATATAGTTGTCCTTCTGAAAAAACCGAACGTTGTAAAAATAAACCAACCATGGATAACGTTTGTCCTTGGCTTTTATTGATTGTCATGCAAAACATACGGAAACCGGAAATTGCATTCTATTAATCCAAAAAGGCATCTTTGTGTGACGCCGGTAATGTCGTTGAAATTAAAAAGGAGAATTTGTTTATCCAATATTGTTCCTAAAATTAAAAAGGTGAATCGTATGAGAAAAAAGAAAAAATAATTAAAGATGAATAACAATAAACCTCTTACTTGTTAAGACTTGTAAATGAGCGGTGATTTGTGATATATTATGAGATGTGAGACACTGAATTTATAGATGCAAATTAGGTCACACAATAATGAAATTTTCTTAATTTTCGTGCTTCATGATAACTATAAAACATGATAGTTGGTTGATTTTGATATAGTTGCTTTGGATAAAAAGATGAAAATAATGACAAAATCAAAAATTGATGAATTAAGAAATTTGAAAACATGGGTACCCCTTGTTTTTAGCAAAAAAACGCCCCAATCTTTTATGTGTTGAAAGTTTCCTTAATTCTATATCTGTGTAGATTTGTTTATTAATTTTGTTTTCTAAAATTTATCACAACTTTTGTAATGGTACAGTGGTTTGGTTGTTTCAATCTTTGTTTGTAAATAACCCAGGTTCGAACCTCTAGCTTATCATTTTTATAAGCCGAATTTTTACATGTTTACATAATGCCATGTCAACATTGAGTCATCATTGACGTGGCAATAATGACGTGTCATGGTCTCCTCTATTATATAGTGTGGAGATTTGTGCTTATTTCAATAATGATATCTTAGGGACCACTTTTCGCTAGCACTGTGGTGATTGGAAATTTTGCTCTTTTAATACAGTCAATCTATGAGAAGGATGCGAAAGGGATCGTCATTCATTGCAGCAGCATATTGCTATACATTCTTTGGCAATTAAAGATATTTATAGGGACAAAAGCAAATATGTTGCTGTTAGTTTCAGTTTTAGTAATGGTGGAATATCCCCTTTGGTCATATATGACAGCCCAATATCGTTATGGCGAGAGAACTATTGCTTCAAGATACATTAAGAAGGCTTGGAATTGTGTAATTGCACAGGTTATTTAAATTTGTTTGGATGTAATTCATTTAATTGTGACTAAACATGTTGCATGAGCACTAATTCATGTTCCGTAACTTAACTTATAATGAATAATTTATATAAAAACAATTGGGTGCTGCGTGGTAGTCTGACTTGCAAGTTGCAAACTCACAATGGGTCTTTGGATGATGATAATATCCTTTTGCCAAAATATGTTGGAAAATTTAGTGCACTTGTGGGATTAGTTCACACCTGGTTTTGGGTTAGGAGGTACGGAGTGTACACCCATGAGGTCCCTGAACACCCTGACTCAAATAGTGGTTTGTACTGGTAGTACTAAGTTAGTAATCGAGCAGGTTAGTACTGATAGTGCTAAGTTTGTACTCGACAAGGATGGTTCCTACTAGCAAAGTGGATTGGTTCTCTGGCAGTGGATTGGTTTCCACTGTAGTGTATTGGTTCCTGCGCTAGTGTAAAGGTTCCCACTGGTAGTGTTGCTGAATATTTGTAACTTTCACTCATTCAGTGTCTCTATAGATCGCTTATGACCACGTTTAATTGGTCATGTAACCACTATTTCTATGATAATGGAGGTTTATTATGGGTGATTAATTGGCCGTTAATCATACATAATGTTCATTGATTAGTGTTGAGTGTTCTCTACTATAAATAGAGATGATCTTCATCAGCTGAAGAACACACTGAATCATACTGATATCAGCAGAAACAAACATAAAGCTAAACACTTATAAGCGCAAGGGTTATCGAATTGTGCCTAATTCTATAACTACATTTGGTCTTATCCCAAGTAGATATTCGTGTAACCCAGGCATTAGGGTCGAATAGTTTACTTTGGAAAGTGATCACACGATTCCATGTGATATCCGGTAACCACCTAGTGGTATTGCTACTGATATTGATTATCTTACCCTGTTCTGGCGACACACACCAACAATCAAAGTAAACTATTTTGTGATAATCAATGGCAACTGCTGCAATGAAGCACATGGCTTCAAACTTTGCTAAGTTGGACAAGTTTGAAGGGTGGATTTAAGAGATGGCGAAGAAGATGCACTTTCTATTGCCGAGCATGAGTGGTGTATGTGTGACCACTCTATTCCGATGATGGGGATGATGCTACGGTTGAGCAGGTCAGGAGGAGGAGCAAATGGGAGAATGATGACTACATATGCAGAGGCTTATTCTCAATGGTATGTCCGACTGTTTGACATTTATCGAACTTTGAATCTTCCAAAGAACTGTGGGATTCCTTGGATGCCAAATATATGGATGAGGATGCATCAAGTAAGAAGTTCCTTGTTAGTAATTTCACAAATTACAAAATGACTGATTCAAGACCAGTTATGGAACACTACAATGAACTTCTTGGTATACTTGGAAGGTTTACACAATATAATATGCACATGGATGAGGCTATTTCAGTCTCTTGTGTCATTGACAAACTCCCTCCTTCTTGGAAAGATTTCAAGCATACCTTGAAACATAAGAAAAAGGAATTAACTCTGGTTGAGTTAGGCAGTCATCTGCGCATTGAGGAATCTCTTAAGGTGCAGGATAATGACAAGCCAAAGAGTAGCAATGTTGTTTGTGCATCTGTTGTCAATATGGTGGAGCATAACAACTCCACCAGGTACAATGACAACAAAGACAAACGCAAATATCATGATAACACAAGGGCAGATCCTAACAAGAAGGCAACGCCTACTTGTTGGAAATGTGGAAAAACTGGTCACATTAAAGGGGATTGCAAGGGTGTTAAAGTTGGTGGTAAAGCCAATGGATCAGGCACTAATGGTTCAGGGAGTGGTGGTTCTTCTAACTCACTGAAAGGTCATAATATGGTTAATAAGTCTGTTGAAAACAAACAGACCTTGAAAGACATAATATGGTTAATTGTTGGGAATTATGTGAAGTTTGGATTATGTCGATATATCACGAAATGATTCTCGAAGACATAGTGGATTCTAAGACATAATATGTCAAGAGTAATAGTTATTAGTCTGTTTCTACGGAAGTGTTTATTCCGTGTTTAGTATATTTAGTTTGGATATACATGAGCTTTATTAGGAAGTGATTGTGAATATCTTATTTAGTTTATACGTTTCGGGAAACGGTTTAGAGATATTGTTTAGGGTTCCTTGTCTATAAAAGGAACACACTAGAAAGAGTTATGTATCGATTGGAAAAAACTCAGTTTTAGTTAAATAAAAAGATCCATAGAGGATCAAGAAGTTCTTAGTTATTACTTATGTTTATATTCCGCTGAACATAAGTTGTAGAGATTATCTTTTATTGTGCTTGTGATTACATAGGCATACATAACGATCCACGAGCTCAAGATCTTTCAAGGTAAGGCTGTATCTCAACTTGAGTATTCTAGGGTAATTGGCTGCCTGATGTATGCCATGACTTGTACAAGACCTGATATTGCATTTGTAGTGGGAAAACTGAGCAGGTATACTAGTAATCCTAGTGCTCATCACTGGCAAACAGTTCAGAGGGTACTAAGTATCTAAGGGAACTATGGACTATAGTCTTTCATATCTTGGTTATCCTTCAGTATTAGGGATACACCATGCAAGTTGGATCAAGTAACATGAAGACAATTCGCTACCATGGGGGTATTCCTACTTGTGGATGTGTAATTTTTTGGGCATCCAAGAAGCAAACTTGTATCACCAGTTCAACAATGGAATCAATTTGGCTTTAGAAGTGTTGGTAAAGAAGAATGGTTGAAAAACTGTTCTTGAGATTCCATTGTGGCCTAAACCTATAACACCTATTTCTATTAGTTGTGATAGTGCTGCTACATTGGCTAAGGCTTATAGCCAGATGTACAATGGTAAAGTCTAGACACTTTTGGTGTCGACATAGAATGATTCGTGAGCTTATCATGAATGGGGTGGTATCTATAGAGTTTGTTAGATCTCAAGAATTTAATTGACCACTTGACGAAGGGTTTGGCTAGAGACTTGGTTATAAAGTCTGCTAAAGGGATGGGTTTAAGTCCAACTTAGTCACAGAATGCTAGGACACCCAACTCCCTCCTAAGGAAACTTGGGAGCCGAAGTTCGTGGGAAAGTGAACATTCAGTGACTGGAGCACATGTTTTAGTTTACATCCCAAGGTTGTGCTCAGAACTTGTTGAAAGGAGGATGAAGTCTTTACTTCTTAATGGTTAATTTTCTTTAAAAAAGTGCTTGGCAGGAGCATGAATAAAGAGGAACCAACTATGTGAATGTTGAAGTTTTTGCCGTTTCAGGAGCTTGTGGACTTTTAGCTCTTACATCATTTATGAATTTGGATATGGACACATGGCGTATAGTGTCGAGCCTAAGTGTTTGAAAACTTGTGTGTATTTTATCTTCGGTATTCAAATGGGTTAAATGGTTGAAGGGTTCAATTCTTTAACACCCCTGATTCTCGAATATTTGAACGTGTAATTTACTAAGATGAAAATTCAATCCTCAGGATATTTTCGTTTATGCACATGTTTTGTTTAATGTTTGTTTTGTTGAGGAAGTGAACTAAATTTGGGGAGGATTGTTGGAAAATTTAGTGCACTTGTGGGATTAGTTCATACCTGGTTTTGGGTTAGGAGGTACGGAGTGTACACCCATGAGGTCCCTGAACACCCTGACTCAAATAGTGGTTTGTACTGGTAGTACTAAGTTAGTACTGATAGTAAGTACTGATAGTACTAAGTTAGTACTGATAGCCAGTGTTAGTACTGATAGTTCTAGGTTTGTACTGACAGTGGATTGGTTCCTACTAGCAGTGGATTGGTTTCCACTGGTAGTGTATTGGTTCCTGCTGCTAGTGTAAAGGTTCCCACTGGTAGTGTTGCAGTGAATATTTGTAACGGCTTTCACTCATTCAAGTGTCTGTTATGACTGCTTTATGACCACGTTTTATTGGTCATGTAACCACTATTTCTATGATAATGGAGGTTTATTATGGGTGATTAATTGGCCGTTAATCATACATAATGTTCATTGATTAGTGTTGAGTGTTCTCTACTATAAATAGAGATGATCTTCATCAGCTGAAGAACACACTGAATCATACTGATATCAACAGAAACAAACATAAAGCTAAACACTTATAAGCGCAAGGGTTATCGAATTGTGCCTAATTCTATAACTACATTTGGTCTTATCCCAAGTAGATATTCGTGTAACCCAGGCATTAGAGTCGAATAGTTTACTTTGGAAAGTGATCACACGATTTCAAGTGATATCCGGTAACCACCTAATGGTATTGCTACTGACATTGATTATCTTACCCTGTTCTGGGCGAATACACACCAACAAAATACAAGGTTTAAAAGTTACTACCACAAGTTACAACAGGATATATGTGTTTGTCTAAGCTTGTGGCCTAAGCAGCTTATGGCTTATAAGTACATAAACCCTAAAGGCATGCATGTTTGACACTAATTAAGCTTATGAAATAATTTATTAGAATATAAAATACATAGCTTTAGAGCTTCTTAAAAAAGATCTTCCATAATCTGTTAAAATAACCTTGAATGTCAAATAAAACATCGTGCTCTAAACTTTATTGACCATCAAATTTTTTATACAGTACATGTCAAAACAATAATAAAACCCTAACCGACCTAAAGCCTATCACCAATTAAGCATCGAATAACTTCATTTATCGGGCCATCTCCATCTAAAGCTTACTTTCCGGTTCCAACAACAATAGTCACTTTTCTTAAACATATTAAGGTTTGAGTTGGCTTATTATGGTTGTGCAAGTAAAAACGACACATGAACATCTAAAATGGTAATTATTATATGAGATCATATATAAAAAGTTTTCCTATAAAACCCGTTGCGTAAAGTCACCCACGTCAAATAAGCCACAAATTTCATGCTTATCAATCTCCCACGTATAAACTCGATATAAGGTTAACCAAATATTTGATTAACCTTATTTTAACTGTATAAGCTGATAAGCCCTTGAAATAAAGCTTAAACAAACACCCCTTTTAGCAAGTTGTTTAAAGTTACATAATTTTACATAATCATGATATTGATTAAACCTAAAAATTACTGTAGTAAATTACTAGAGTGGTCAATACCATACTCCTTAAGGATTGAAATCGTCAACAAAGTAAACATAATCAAAAGTTGCATAACTATTTATTTATTTACCAGCAACAAAGTAAATATTTATCTCTTTTACCTATAGAAAGAAGAACTCACGATTTTGAAGCTGTAAAAATGGTTCGGGCGTTTAACTTTGTTTTAATTTGGGGTTACAAACTTACGTTATCGGCTTATTGGGCCTTACTTTTTAAAATTTGTAATTTAATTTATGCAAGTTTATATATTGTACGATACATTTTTTTGTTTCAAAATAAACGTGTGTCTTTCAATTTTTGTTTGTCCTACAATAATGTCCATTTTATTTGAACGGATCAAAACAAATTTTAGTGGCTATGAATTATATTTGATTGGTAGAGATTGTTGTTAGTGAAATTTTCTTAGAATTTGTTTAATTTGAACTATTGGACCAGAAGTGAAACACTCAGTAAACCACAGGGACCAAAAATGCAGTTAACTATAAGCCTTTCTAAAAAACAAAGGAAATTTTTTCATTTAGGACCACAATCGAGTCAAAGCCGTTAGGCCAACAATGTAGAGGTTGCACTACCAAATTTCCGACTTGAAAACAAATATCATACTAATAACTAAACTCAACTATTTAGCCCCATGACCAACAATGATTGACGAATCACCACTAAAACAAGGTATGATGTGAGGGGCGACAGAGGAATGCCTCATGTATGGGTCACACCGACAGAAAACAACTAGCCAAGCACATAATGCTAAGTGTTCATCATAGTAGTCACATTTTGCATAAACCTTTGCGTCATTAACAGATGTCTTCAGCAAATATGATGTCGTATATAGATTGCACTGCACAAACACCAAACACAAAATGTCAATGCCAGGTTCACATAAGTTTACTGTAGATGTGTCAATTTTGACTCATTCACTTAATAAAGGGTCCATCTTGGTCGTATTTAATCTCAAGTCAAAACAATATTAATCTTTCAAAAACTTTTCTTTTTACCTTCCTCTTTGGGAATATTCGGTTGATCTACCAACAGCTGCTCAAAAGCATGTAAATCGCTAACACTGCAATCAAATTGAAGGGCATTACCATTTACCATTAATATAAATATGAATTGATGAACATTGGTCACTAGTTCAGGAAAATGACATACAAGAATGAATCGTCAGACCATTTCAAAACTATCAGATCTGACTTAACAAAGATGTTTCAATACTAGAAGCATTAGTAAAGTGATATATAAAAATATCCTAGTAAAATGAATCCCCCTTATTCAGAATTGTGTATTATTAACCATAGTATTGGCGAACTGCCAAGAGCACAACGAAGATGATAAAGGTGTAGATTTTAACTCATTTTCTTATGCTGTTATGCATGGGTCGATGCAGGTATGTTTTATCTCTAACGGGTGAATGTGATTGACCTGTTTTAACTAGTATCAAATTTATCCCTTTTGACCCGTTACCCAACCACCCATCTTGCCACCTCATGAATCATATTGTATAAATCTGTAAGTGATAACATATCCTGGTAAAACAAAGATATAGGGCAGAACTTCTATAACATACCTCGGTTTCAAGGCAAGGCCATTAAGTGCAGAAATAATCGATGTTTTAAGCAGGTACCTAAACCATAAGAGTACAAAAATTAGGGCAGAACAATATGGCCAATCAGAGTGTAATATGGTAAGCTTTACAGGTCAAATTTGTAAAGAAAAGGGGGTGTACTCATACTCTGATTGATACATCTCGTGAATAAGCCTAAGCCCTTCTAAGCAATCCGCAAGACTTGGTTTAATGCCAATCCGGTTATTTAATTGTTTCACTGAGATCTGAACAGAACCTCCTTTCAATTGTTGCTTAGCATCGCGATAAGCTTTTGCAAGAGAGATAACAACACTATTTAGGTCCTGCCTGTCAACATGAGGATTAGTAAGGTACACTAGTTTCAAAATGTAAAAATAATGCATATGACTTTCACCCGTTTCAACCCAATTGACATGTTTTTTTTTAGTTTACCTTTTTAGCTAAACTCATTTAGGTCGATTTAGCTAATGTTTTATCACTAATGGGTGAGTCACCTGTTACAGAGAAAATGTTACTCAAATCGTCCCATTTTTATAGGTAAATGGGTTAATATTGCAAGTTTGCCACCTCTACTTGTATAATTGCTAAAAGGCCAAATGCGTGATGATTTGAGTCCCTTCCTTTTCTGAACATATTTAATTAACTAGAGCAATTGATAACTAACTTACAGAGTTTTAGTCATTGAAAGAATGATCGTCTGTAGGGATTCCATCTGCTTTGTCAAGATACCTTCTTTGATGTTGTCAAGATTTTTCAAAGAACCATATTTTTTTGGATCTTTAAGCAACTGATCACACAGGAAAAAACATACTATTAAACATCTAGGCCGCAATTCTGAACCATTCAGTACTAAATGGGTCGTTTGGGTTCAAAATTTTCGCTTGAAAAATGGGTCAAACGGGTCGAAAGCCAATCAAAATGTATACTTAACTCAAAAAACCTCCTAAATCATGGTTATTCGAAACAACATAGTTTTTGTAATCATATACGATAGACTAATAGTTTTTTATGTATAAAAACTTAAGTTATACGGACCAAAAGTGTTTCAGGTAATCAACTAGCCCAATTTCCACCTTAAACATACATGTATATATAGATATGTATACAGAAAATGAAGAACCTGTAACCTTCCGATAATGGAAGAAGCATTTCTAAACTGTGAAATCAATCGAGCCTGTAGGTCGACCCATCGATCCATGTCATCCTGGGCTCTTTTAAATTTCTGCTGATATTTCTTAACCATTGCCTCCATTACGAACCAGTATATGATAAACAATCTTTCACCACCTGATTCTGCATTTCATCAAAAACTGAAACTTAGTACTAAATACAAATTATGAACCCATGTGTGTTTTAAAGTGATTAATTAAACTTGAACAGTCAAAATCAGATAATGATGTATAGCTAAGATTTTACATTTATCACCTGGATATAACGGTATAAGACTATAAAGGGGATGTTTAGACTTGCTTATTAAAAAGGGAAAATCGCACAAAAAGTGTCAAATCAAGTTTATTTTTCTCGATTCAAAGTTATTTATTGGGCAATGTAAGGTGTTTTCGACATTTCGAAATATGTAGCTGAAATGGGTAACTGATGTGATGTATGGTTATAATTGAGAATTTGAAAGTCATTTGGGCTCGCTCTTAACTTGAAGAAGGAAATTCTGATGGTAATTATTAATTATAGCTAATGGGCAGGTTTATTCATTATACATTAACTCACAGTATAAGAAGGTGTTTGGGGTTGCTTATTAGAATTTTTTATAAGACTTTATTGTGTTTGAAAGTGAAATAAGGATACAAGAAGCTGCTTATTATGAGACAGGTGATAATTAAGTAACACAGTAAAAGAATTCTTCAGGTGAGTTGTTATTACCTGTAACAAGGTTCAATTGTTGGAAAAGCAAGTCCCTTTTGACCCAACAGGTTCACTCGCTGGTTAAGTTAACGGGCTGGAAAAACCAGACTTACAAGCTTTGGCCGGAGTAAACACAACTCACCGGCGACCGTTCAATTTAAAGGTGTTATTGTTGGAAAAACAAAACCTTTAAATTCCGTTTTGACCCGGTCTTCCAAAATCACCAGTTTAATTAACGGGCCTGAACTTTTGACCGACCCGGTCCAACCCACATCTATCTTATTTGTTGTAGAAAAGAAAATGGAAATGGGCTAGCTTTTAAAGTTATTGGGTTAAACCCCTTAATCTGGGCCTACTTTACTCGAAGCATTTTAGTTTCTAACGGCTATGTCCGGTACTAAAGCTGTGTTTAGTTCCACCTCTTGATCCGGTCAAATGAAAGCAGAGCAGCAGCAGCCATGGAGAATCCACATTCAAGCAAAAGCCAAAAACTTTGAATTTAAATTCAAAGCAACTAAAAAATACTTACCACCCACTTTCTACAATTTCTTACACTTCTCATTTTTTATAAACATTTCACCTTTGTTTATACAAGTGAGTTCGGATAATGGGACAGCCAATAGGCGAAGATCCTTGAAATGTAGAGTCACTGGAGTTATTGAGAAGATTTGGAGTAGACCCGCGAAGAGGAAAGCTTTTTCTGCGAATAAGGACTCGAGGATTAAAGGATTCAAATGTGCGTCTGGTCCGGTATATACGATATACGACAATTTCATTACCATTGTGTTTATGATCTGTTTATGGTAGAACAACACCCCTGCTTATTTCTAATTTGTGCTTATTTCGATAATGCTATCTTAGGGACCACTTTGCGCTAGCACCGTGGTGATTGGGTATTTTGCTCCTTTAATACAGTCAATCTATGAGAAGGATGCAAAAGGGACCGTCATTCATTGCAGCAGCATATTGCTATACATTCTTTGGCAGTTAAAGATATTTAAAGGGACAAAAGCAAATATGTTGCTGTTAGTTTCTGTTTTAGTAATGGTGGGATATCCCCTTTGGTCATATATGACTGCCCAATATCGTTATGGCGAGAGAAGTATTGCTTCAAGATACATTAAGAAGGCTTGGAATTGGGCTGCTTATAAATTTTTACATGTACTTGCACAGGTTATTTAAATCTGTTTGGATGTAATTCGTTTAATTGTAACTGAACATGCTGCAAGAGCACTAATTCCTGTTCCGTAACTTAACTTATAATGGGTGATGCGTGGTTTCTTTTTTGTTTTTATTGTTGCATTTTCATTATATTAGAAAGGTTTACCCTTTGGCCTAGCAGCATCCAGTGTGTATTTAAGGTGGCTATTAACCAAGTGGTCATAAATTCAAGCCTCAATTGAGACAACGTTAAAGGGTGTGTGTGTTTGCTGTTCAAATAAATAGATACGAGTATATATTAGGTAGGTCTGATTTTGCTCAATTATAATCATTTTTTTTTAAATCATAGGTTAAAGTAATACAACTTCTATAATTGAGTTTGATTCACTATCTATTTACAAAAAATATAAAAAATTAGGACAAAATGGCACCCAACCAACCCGACCCATTTTGACCTGCTACTCGTCCCACCTAATTGTCCCTCTACTAATGAGTAAAAAAGTCGCTTTACCTTACAAAGTGAGGAACTTTTAAATATTTTCATGGGACAACAATTATGAGCAAACATAGACCTGCTACCCATCCCACCCATACTGGTTCAAGGAAAATATTTTTCCAGCAAACCCGAACACTTTAGTTGTTTGGGCTGAATTGTTAACAACCACGTACAGGGCTACACAGGCAAGTAATGTAACCTATTTACATATGAATCGATTCTCTATCTCCTATGTGTGACCTTGGTATTAACTTTCACCAATATATTGCGGCCAAAATGACAATTTCAGCTTTGCTTCTGTCATTAAGTTTCTACAAGTTATGAAATACATTATTCAATCAATTTCCCACTAACAATCTTGAAGAAAAAAAGTCAACCACTTTGTTAAGTGTCCTTATTGTCCACACAACTGAAATCTCATCAACAAAACTATATCAGTATAGGTATGAATATTTGGTATGTAATCACTCTCCTCCATTTTCAAAAACAGCTCTTTTGATTCTCCTAAGTTCCTGTTTCGGCAAAGGTCTATAAAGCTTCTATCAGGCCAAGTAAAGAACATGGAGCAGGCGCAGCTATGTCAGACACAAAACAACAGCCAAAGGCACAGGAAAAAAATACAGCACCCAAAATCAGATAACACCAAAAGAGGCACAAAACTGCTTATCCGATTCCCATTGGCTTCAAAATTAGTAGCATGTCAAAGAAGAAGTCTAAGACTCCTATTCATGGAAACAATCATGTAAGACTCACAAAGTAACAACCTTGTTTATTTAAGTTAGCAACGGATAAAGGGTGTATATGGAGGTTAATAACAGTAATGTCACATATGATCACCTGCATAAATTGGTCTTGTCACAAGTACAGACCAGTAAGAGATACAGTGTCGCTTCTGTTTGGAGAGCAAACGCTGATAACAAAGGGTCTGATTGACCATATTTGAAGCTGCAGTTCTCCAAAAATCACCTCCGAACCACCTGGTACGTGCATTGAACATAATATAACTAACGTACAGAACCGGGTGTGTGCGAATGTGAAGGTATGTCCAACGACTATTTAACGACTTTACACTTGTACAAATCCCAGTCAACAAAATAGTTTAAATCCTAGAAATAAAAAAAGAGATATTTTTCATTCCTATGAATGATGATTACAGAATGAATTTGGACTTGAAATTATATCATTTTCCAAACCGAACACCCCTTGGGGATCTACAATTGCAAGGAATATATAAACCAACAAGGGGGATGAAGAATAGTTTCATTAAAAAATAAAAAAAATATACCAACTCAAAGTTAGTCGCAACTCGCAACTGCAAGTCAAATTTAAGTGAAACTGAAAAAAGAAACAACTAGCTAAATGTTAATAAACCAAAATGAGATATATTCACTATTGCATGTCGAATATCGTCTTCTTGATTACAGCTTCTGATAAAAAAAAATTCCACATATGCCACGACTCTTATCCTCTATTGCATGTACCTTCATCTTCAGCACCTGAAATGCATTTTATTCCGTAAGCTTGGTAACATTAATTTATACTAATACTAATTTACATACATTGAGTCATTACAGTAACAGTTCAAATAGTACTAACTATTAACCAAAATTGTGAAAGGACAATGCTAACCTCAGCAGTCTAAGTAAGCAAGTAGTGACAGAACAATATAAGATACGAATATATGTCATACCTGAAATAGAAAGCATAATCACACACCAGCAAAAGATGCAGTGAACAGAAAGCCATCAAGGGGAAAATGTGAATGTGATTTCAATTTTAATAGCTCGCTTGTAGTTTTTGGGACAATCTTGTATAGAACAATCATTTTATTATTTTCATATACCATACAAGTATCCTCTTCTCTGTCTCCCAAAATAATAAACCAAACATAGTGACGAATCCATTCTTTTGGAATCGGAATTCTGATGTCATCAAGATCAACAAAGTACTTCAACGACCATTCGGAATACCCCTTCCTCATCTCGTAAATATTCAACTGTCTAGAATCATTATCACACCTACAAAGAAGCAGCAAACAACCACGAGACTCAAACAGCTTGTGATCCCAACATGTTACAACAGGGAGTCGAACGTTTGTTAAAACTGGAATCTCGTTCACATTATCTAACTTGTAATGCGAACCATTACGCAAATAATCTATCCAATGAATGGCATCATTCCAGTATACTCCTTGGCTAAAACCTGTAAAACAGGGAAGTGGAAATTGATCATGATAAATGCTCCAAATGCCCGTTTCTGAAGAGTAAGTTTGTATTTGAACAAATGAACCTCCATCAGAATAACTTTGAGCAGAAACGACTTTGTAGTGAGGTGATTTGGTAGGATCAAATGCCAGTTTCATATGACAGTCAGTTTTATATGACAGATAATACAATTATTTTTAAAATCCCAACTATGTGGTGGCGGAAGTATCTTAAACCTGTTACTAGATGGATTGTATATGTAATACTCATCGGAACATAAACTTTTACACAAAATCAAACCATTGCACGAATGTACATATCGAACGCCTCTTTTAGAGCCAAGTTTGAAGGCGGTTTTAAACCGAATTATGTTGGCTGGAATTCTGTAATCCAGCCGCACAAAATCGGAACTGAGAGGATGCATGACAAAGAAACCGGAAGGCGGATCAATGTTACGGATTTGACAAAGAGCAAAAATAGGAGATGTTATAACAGATAACCAGTGTTTGGATACATATTTAAGTAAAACAAGTGAGATTGCAGGCAATCGGAGTAAGATTTCGCTCAATAGGTCCTCATTGGACAAGACTGTATATACGGATGAACAACTTCCCGCCACCATTTTTGGAGATATCTGATTCTGCAATTCATTAAATGTTAAAACTTAGTACAGATTATGAACACATTTTTCAAACGTTTTTACATAGGATACCAAATAACTAAACTGACATAACTACGAATATATATGTGTTTGTCTAAGCTTGTGGCCTAAGCAGCTTATGGCTTATAAGTAATAAATGCATATGCCCTAAAGACATGTTTGACACACAAGATTATTACAATATTATTCTTATCTTTTGAAATAATAAGCTATTTAGAATATAAACTTTGTTCGGCATACATAGCTTATAAGAGCTTTTTAAAAAATATCTTCCATAATCTGTTAAAATAACCTTGAATGTCAAATAAAACATCGTGCTCTAAACTTGACCATCAAATTTTTTTTATAGAGTACATGTCAAAACAATAATAAAACCCTAAACGACCTAAAGCCTATCACCAAGCATGGGACAACTAATCAAACTTATCTATCATCGAATAACTTCATGTATTGGGCCATCTCCATCTAAAGCTTACTTTCCGGTTCAGAAGTAAAAAAGACACATCAACATCAGAAATTGCAGTTACTATATGAGATCATAAAAAGTTTTTGCCTATAACACCCGTTGCATAAACTCACCCACGTCAAATAAGCCACAAACTATATGCTTATCATTCCCCCTCGTGTAAACTCGATAGAAGCTTAACCAAACACTTGATTAACCTTATTTTAACTATATAAGCTGATAAGCCCTTTAAATAAGCTTGAAAAACATGCAACGTAAGTTGAAAGTACATATAATAATTTATATAGTTATTTATTTACCAGTAAGAAAGTAAAGAAAAGAACCAGCGGCGAAGATTGGAGGGAATTGGGTTGAGAAAGGTTTTAGACTATTTATATGTTACGACTAAAAAGTTTCCCTCATTTGTAAAAGATTATTTTATTTTATTTTATAGTAAAGACTAAAGATGATTTTCTTTTGTTAATTAAACATTTTTTTTCCCCCTCAAGATGAAGAACGGTGGGATCACACGGCCCCAGGCAATGAGCATCCTAAGGATGCCAACCGGCCCTCCCTCAATGACCTGGCCTCAGGCAATAAGCACATGTCCCGATGACTGTACTTATCAGAATGTGGACTTTCAACCATGACTATTTTCTCTAATAGACTCTTCGTTAACCAGTCAATATGAGCATTAATTATGTTTAAATAATAGTCGAATAAATTCTGATACTTTTTGTTTTATTATTTTACAGTTTTTGGTCAATATTCTCTATTAAGTCATAAATAAACAGTTTTCATGTGACTTTTTTATTCAGTTTTCTTTTTTATGTTAAGTTGATTAAGTTAAATGCAAAGACGACCTTAGTTTTTTAATAAGATTTTTCGACATCTCTAAAGCATGTGACCTTTTAGATAAAACTAGACGAGTACCTGTGTGTAGTAACGAGATTTTATAGTGACAGATAGTTGTAGTGATTAAAAAAAGGTTTATGGGTTATAAACTATAAAATAACCTGGTTCGACCCGGGCGGTTCCACCAGTTGAACTGGTTTCGGTCGAAAAACCGGGTCAAATTAAACCGGTTTTATATTTTCGAAAACTGGGTAGACACGTCGTGTTTGAAGTGACCCAGTGGTCAAACCGGTTGAACCGGTGAGGAGAATTTATTTTCTATACAAAGCTAAACGGTGTTTACCAAATTAAGTGGTTCCATATAAACCTCTTAGTTATCCTCTTATTGAGGAGAGAGAAGCTTTAATGCTTCCCTTAATTAAGAGACACTAGCAGGGTACCCGCGCGTTGCGGTGACGGGTACCTTGAAATAAATTTTTTTGGTGAATCATGTATTTTAGTTTATTATGTTTTTTTTGACAATAAATTTATGGATATCAAGAATTCCATTTAGCCCCTGCCCGTTCGGGCTCGAGCCCGTTTGGCCGCGCCTGTTCGGGCTCGAGCCTGTTTGGCCCGTGCTGTTGGGCTCAAGCCCATTTTGCCCGTTGCCCGTTCGGGCTTTAATATTTGTATATTGTGCTTTATTATTTGTATTGGTGACATTTACTGCAGGGTACTCGCGCGTTGCGGTGGCACAAGTGAATCATGTATTTTAGTTTATTATGGTCTTTTTTACAATAAATTTATGAATTTCAAAAATTTCGTTTAGCCCGTGCCCGTTCGGGCTCGCCTCGCTTTGGCTCAGGCCACTGCTCTCGTGGCTCAAGCCCATTTGGCCTGTTGCCTGTTCGGGCTTGAATATTATTTGTATAATATTATTTGTATTAGTGACATTTAATGTAGGAATTGTGCTTAATTTTGTAGTACAATATCCTTGATAATTTGTATATATTATGTTAGGGGTGTTTTAATAACTGTATTAATTGTATTTATTGACCAGTTAATTAATCGACTATATTAAATAACATCAATGTGGTGTTTTTTTTTAATATGTGCATTAATGTGGTGTACGCTATTCTTCTTGTCTTGTACGTCAAAAATTATGTGCATTAAAGTGTTGTACATTATGCTTCTTTTCTTAATATATGAATTACTATTATAGTAACATGTGTAAGCTTATATTTTTAAGACTTCCTTTTATAGGAAGTCCTAAATACATTATTATGTAGTATAGATTAAGAAGATGTTTGATAACCAACTTAATAGGATGATTAAGTGTGCATCTCGTATTCAGTCAGTGAAGAGGTTGTTTGGTACCAAAAACATAGGCGTTGGATGGTTCAATGCAATTCTGAGTGGGCCAACATCAAATGGATAGTCTTCTCATTCAGTAGCTAAATATTTATGGGAGTAGGATCACCAAGTTCAAAAATGAACTTGATAGGTAAAGTTGTATTTTGTATGAGTGTACATTTAAAATACAATAAAATAAATGTTTTGTGATGATATCCCACTTTTATTTTTACTCACACAAATCACAACTTTACCTATCAAGTTCATTTTTGAACTTGAGAGTATCCTACTCCATATTTATGCAATCACTTCTTTTTTCATGTTGTACTATGCTACCTCCTCATGACGATTAATGAGTTTTTCTTTTTTTAACCCATACATATACGAATTATTCTTGATCTAACAAACGAGAAGTAAGATTAGTTGAAATTAGACATGTATTTCATGTAACTTTTTCTATAATTGAAGCGTGCGTATAGACTAGTATCGTATGATATGCTTATTTAAATTGTTTCATCTAGCTAACTTTTATTAACTTAAAATTTTCATCATGTCAAAAAATCTATCAAATTAAATATTTTATGTAGTGTTAAATCATAAAAAAAAAGGGTCAATTGCATATATACCCACTAAAACTTGCATATTTGCATATATACCCAAAACATGCTTAACTTGCATTGTACATCATGCATTAAAAACTTGTATTTTGGGAAAATATGCAAGTTTTCAAGTTTTAATGGGTATATATGCAATTCTCCCAAAAAAAAAAGTCACACTAGTATTCTTCATGGACGGACCTATACGGATGTCGGGTGTGGCACAAGCTACACCCAATTTTAAGTCACAAAGTGCAAAAAAAATTCAAAACTATCATTTTTTGGTATGTGCAATCCCTAATAATTTTTTTGCTACTTTTATTTCTTACGGTATAACTTTAGTTAGCCTAACAATTCTTTTGTGCAACACCTCTTGAAAATCCTCGATCCTGGTATTTTTTTTCCCCCAAAACTCTATCATATCAAAACATTTATCAAATTACATATTTATATAGTGAAAAATTATTAAAAAAATAATAAAAAAAGTCACCTCGATGATCTTATTATTTTCTTTCAAGACGGTTGCCAAACAATCAGTTTCATACAGAATCATAATCATTCAGCAACATTGAATGATTCAGCATTTTTGATTTATTCAATGCTAAATCATAATTTTTATCAAACAAGCCCTAAAAGTTTGAGCCCACATTTCTTCCCCATTATAAACCCCTAAATTGCATTCTTTCATTTTCTTTACTAGCCGAATACTCGCGCCTATCGGCAGCGGCGTCTAGTTTCGGAAATGTTTGGCGGTGAATAATTTTCTTTCGACAAATTGTATTTTCAAATTCACCATCTATGTAGAAAGTAGGAGGCAAGCTGTAATTGTGACATTACTACGTCAAGGTAAATAAATAATTAGAGGGTCAATGACAAAAATCTATTTCATTTGATAATACAAAACTAATTAGGCATCAAGTTTTTTCAAGTGTGCATGACCTTTGTTCGAGACCTACAAACAGCTGCACAACTTAACATCTACAATACAACCACTTTTATCAAAGAGATTAATCATATTAAGACATTATGCACAGATACAAAACTTAACATCACGATATAATTACCTTTATCAAAGACACTAATCATATTAAAGCACTTCTCAACTGTAAAGCAATCTGATTGAAGGTTGCATAACTCGAGAAAATGTCCTTTTAAGTCTTGATTGGTAACAGACGGAAAATTTGTACTCAACACTGTATCCTTCTCCAAACTCGTTAAAAGCATATAAGCGGAACGTTTTACCCAAAGTACTCGACACCAACTCACAAACAGCCTTTGTGTCATCAAGAACCTTGCAGAATAGAAATAAAAATAGTCAAGTATTAAATAATCAATACACACAAGGCATGGATAAAATTAGATGCAAGAGGAAGCATATAAAACGGGGACAAAACAAAAATAGAAGAATGGGTTTGTGCCTTCTCTTCACTAAATTGCAAAAAAAAAAATAAGAGAAAGAAAGCTTTTAGTTGCTCTAGAAACAACGGTTGCAAAAAATCCTTTTCCGCGAAGTTGCAATTATAAGTACCAATTATCTTTATTATAAGTTACAAAACCTTGTGAAAGCTACCACTTTCATCACAAGTTGCAGTGACCCAACCCGTACTAAAGCTCTAAAAATCACAAATCTTTAGAATTAAACAGGTTATAAAAGCCATACAGAAACATGCAGTAAACAATAATAGTTAAAGAAAACATTACTATAATGACAATTTTGCAACTACTATAGCTTAAATCATAATCATTGTAATGAGAGCCAAAGGTTTAAGACAAAGGTGACTCAAACAAACAAACATAATGACTCAAATTTGCTGTAAAGAATAACCAAAACGATACTCAAAAGTGACCCAATATTAAAGCCAAAAGTGACCCAATTCAGCAGCTAAAATAACTATAAACAACATCCTAAAATTGACTTGAAACAACCAAAAACACACAAATTCGTAGCCCGACTAAACTACACAAATTGGCAGCCAAAAGTGACCCGAGCCACAAAAAAGGATAAGCTAATTAGCGAATAGTATATATGAGTTACCACCTCCTCATATGAAATAATGAGTTATTGGAACAATCATATCAAGATGTAGCCAAAATAATACTTCTTGTTAAGAGCATAACAACAACCACAAAAATGAAAGATAAAACTCATGTTTCACTTTCAACATTCAACATTTCAACCTTTCACCATTTTTGTATTATAAGTAGTAAAGATAAAGATAAGGGAGGTGCTTTGCACACTCCCATAAATGATTGAGACACTCAAATTTAAAGTGTTTAGACAATTATACCTTTACAGGATGAAGATAACTAAAAGTAATGTGTGGATATATATGTCAAAACACTCTAAATTTAAGTGTCCCAATCATTTTTGGTAGTGTGCAAATCACCGATAAAGATATGTAATATATAGATTTTCTATCTTCTCTTATTTTCTTTCATTTTAAAATTGGGCAAATTGTCTGAAAAGGCATCGAACTTGCCACTTTTTCCTTTTTTGGGCATCGAACTTTTTTTTTCTTCCTAAAGTAGCCCTAAACTTGCCTAATTTTCCTATTGTAGCCTCTAATCAAAAATTAATTACATAAATTAAATTTACATAAATCATCCCTGTGGCTCTAAACAATTACACCGTTCATCCTTGTGTAACTTTATATCATAAAATCTATCTTCTACTCTTTCTCACATCCCTTTTACTGCCTCTCCCTATCCCTCTCTCTCTCTCTAGTCGTTGTCCATAAATCATCCCAATTACACCGGGACCCTGCTGTGGAATTAATGCATACTCTTGTCGTTGTCCATGCAGAGGCATGTTCTATACTAAGCTTTTTATCCCTCATCTTTTGTAGAGTTGCCAAATTTCCGGGTTGAATAACGGGTAGTATTTAATAATCTACCTTTAAAATAACATGATTAGGAGGTTTTCCGTTTTATGCATCAAAAATACACTTTGGGTGACTTTGAAGCTGTTTAACCTGTTTTCTTTTACGCTATTTGTTTTTTACCTTTTGACCCGTTAGAAATAAAACATAAATCAACCCACTCATAAGTGAATGGGTCATAATTGCCACCTCTAGTATTGTGTTATACTTAGATTTAGCCTACTAATCACTAGGGATATAAACTTTTGAAGATGGAGTTAAATCTTTATTGCAGGCTTTTGCTGGTTGTGAACCGTTGCTTGACAAGACCCTTGGAATTCTTGCTGAAGGTTTGATGGACACGTTACTCAGTCTTTTTTATGAACATAAAGAAAGTAATCTGAAGTTATTAGATGCAAATGGTTACTGTCAGCTCATGCTTGAGGTGAGCTTTTCACATGTACTTGTAATATACGAGCACAATTGTTTCATTAAGTATGTTATTATTTTGGATGTGTGTTTGCAGCTGGAGTACTTTGAGACATTATTAAATTAGTACTTTACGTCTGAAGCAAGTGAAGCTCTCAAGTCATTACAAGGGATTCTATTGGAAAAAAGCCACAGAGAGTGCAACTGAAGCTAGTGATGTTGCAGGTGATGACAGAAAGCAAGGAAGCATAACACCAGATGACCTCATGGTAAGAAACTCCCTTAATATTCTATATCTTGCAGTAGTAGAGAGTTATTTGCACATTATACCAACAAACCTTTTAATTGGTCCCATTTTAATTATTGTACATACTTCTTTCTGTACATCTTAGTCATTAAAAGATGATTCCTTCAAACTGGTTTTCAAAATGATAAATTCAATATGTAACTTAATATGAGCATGTTAAGATTACACTTACAAAATGAACCACACAAGACAAAAGACTATCTTTTATTGACTTATATGTACAAGAGAAAGTACATTGACTAAGGGTATTCCATGATACTCTAATATATTCGATATTGTAATCATGATTAGATATGTATTTTGGCTAGGATTTATGGCTGTTATTTTTTGCGTAGGCCCTTGCCCAACAATGTAGCACCGAGCTACTACAATCTGAACTTGAAAGGACTAGAATCAACACTGCATGTTTTATGGAGTCATTTCCGTTAGAGTTTGCACCCGAATCAGTCAAAGTTGCTTACGCTTCATTTAGAGGCTCGATGGATGCTTCAAGTGGCGTTTTCATGGGTGCACAAGCCGCTATGGGCTCATCACAAATGGAGATGATTTTGTCACACGAAATAAAAGTTACATTATGTTAGTTAAGGTAGTTGTATCATAGTAGTTACTCTATTTCATTGTTGGAAAGAATGAGTGACATCAATTTTGTCATAATTTATTTTTTGACTGCCATCTTGATTATTATATTCTAAAGTTTGGCTTCTACATTCAAAGATTATTTTATATCCACATTTATCTATTTTAGTATGGTACAGGACGTGATTGTGAGGATATAGTAGGAGGATTAGATAGGAACTAAAGTTTATTTTTTAGCTACAAGGAAGACAACACACAAGTTTTGGATGGTGGCGGCAGGCGGTGGATGGTGGCTTCCTGGATTAGTTTAAGTTTATAGCTACAAGGACGAAATGTGTAAATTATTAGTGCCACAGGGATTTTTTATGTAATTGACTCAAGGATGAACGGTGTAATTGTTTAGAGCCACATGGATGATTTATGTAAATTTATGTAATTAATTTTTGATTATAGGCTACAATAGGAAAATTAGACAAGTTTAGGGATACTAAAAAAAATTCAATGCCCACAAAAGAAAAATGTGACAAGTTTAGAAATTTGGCCTTTAAATTTGGGGAACAGAGCAGATGTGGACCTTCAAACATATAGGAGTAACATGTTTATTAGACCCACTCCTAGCAGATTTATCTTCCTTCTTTCACAGTAATGACAACATGATCACCAATACAACCCATGTATAATGATCACCAGAATTTGCCCTCATTTCTCATTAATCAAACCACTATCAAAATTAGCCTTATTACACACCTTAACAAACACAAACAACAAGAACAAGAACCTAGTATCAATATACGATGAACTAGTAACATTCAACAACCTTATCAACCAACACCCTCTTCCATCCCTCCAACACTTCACTAAACTCCTAACTAACTTAACTAAATTGCATCACTACCCAACTGTCATTTCCTTAATCAAAAGACTTAACATTAAACATGACATTTATATTATCAACATTCAAATAAACTGTTTTTGCCAAATGGGTCATGCTGGTTATGCTTTATCTCTTTTTGCTAAATGTTTCAAATGCGGGTTGGGTCCGGATATCGTTACTTTTAATACTTTGATTCAAGGGCTGTGTCGAAATGGTATGGTGGATTACGCGCGTAAAATGTTTGATGAAATGCCTCAAAAGAATGATGTCACTTATGGGATTTTGGTTAATGGGTTGTGTAAAATGGGGAGTGTTAATGATGCGGTTATGTTACTTAGGGATATTAGTGAACCTAGCGTTGTCGTGTATAGTACTATTATTGATAGTCTTTGCAAAACCGGAAAAATGAAACAAGCTTTAGGGCTATATAACGAAATGACTGAAAAGGGTGTTGTGCCGAATGATGTGACATATATGTGTTTGATGAAGGGGTTGTGTGGTTTTGGGTTACGGACGGAAGCTAAAAAGTTGTTGGATGATATGTTGGTTAGGAGGAGCGTACTAGATTTGGGGACGTGTAATGTGGTTATGAGTTTATTATGTAAACAAGGATGGATGATGGAATCACGTGATTTTTTTGATTTTATGGTGGAAAGAGGGATGATGCCTAATGCTGCGACGTACAATGCGTTGATAAATGGATATTGTTTGATTGGTGGAGTGGATGAAGGTAGAACTGTATTTGATGTAATGAATTGTGATCAAGATGTTATTAGCTATAATGTTTTGATTAATGGATACTGTAAGAATAACGAGATAGATGAAGCATTGGGACTAATGGAGGAAATGTGTAGGCTAAAGGTTGATCCTAATGTGGTTACGTATACTACTATTATACGGGGTTTATGTCTTGCTTCCAAACTTGATGACGCACTTGTAATTTTTGATAAAATGAAAGATTGTGGTCAGGTTGCTAATGTTGTTACTTATAGTACTTTGATAGATATGTTTTGTAAGCATGAAAGATATAGCGAGGGCTTAGATTTATTTAAAACGATGGATGATGCAGGGGTGGCTCCTGATGTTTTTACTTTTACTATCATCATTGACGCGTTGTGTAAAAATGGGGAACTTGATGCTGCTAATGAACGTTTTCTAGAACTTTTGTCTAGAGGGTTACAACCGAATGTATATACATATACAGCAATGATTGGTGGTTTTTGTAGGAATAGGAAATTAAATGAAGCAAAAGATTTGTTTCTGAAAATGAAGGAAAGTGGTTGTACACCAAATGTTCATACGTATACGGTTATGATAAACGGTTATTGTAGGAGTGCGGAACTTAGTGAAGCGAATGAGATGTTTATACAGATGCAGGAGAGTGGTTGTTTACCTGATGGTTGTACTTTTAATACTATTATTCAAGGTTTTCTTTTACACAATGAGATATCAAAGGCATTTCATTTTATTGATAAGATGAGGAGCAATGGGTTCGATTTAGATGCATATACAGAAGCTTTGTTGCTTAGATTTCAGACATGTGGATAATTAGGACATTCATCTCAGAAAGCGCTTACAAGTTTATATCAAGATCACTGTGATGGAACATTAAATGAATGCTACAGTTGATGACCTACATAATATCACCAGCATAATTTGACACCAAGGTTGCTGCATCATTCATATTAGAAAACAACAGAATCAAGCTGACACCAAGGTTGCACATATGCGACAGAGAATCAGGTATCCACTTGTGCAAAATTCATACTTATTGCACATCTTTTGTTGGTGCTAAAGTTTTGGCCTAACAGTGTATAAATGGTTCTAGAACCAGTGTAGAACAATAAACAATATTTCTGTCATTCACCATTAATGAAACTGAATAGCCGTTTGATGATTGTTTTTCTACCTGTGATTTTTTTTTTTTTTTTAAATCTCTGAAAGCAGACAAGCTCCCATATGTATGGACTCTTTATTTGCTTTTTTTACATAATTTCCGTTAATTGTATTCCAGGCTTGTGTTGTAGAGATGCACTTGGACTGATCCAAAACCCAGTCCTTGCATATTGCAGGGCAGGTTATGGTTAAAGAATCTGATGCCCTGGTTCTAAGGGTTAAACAGTCTGGTTATAGCCGGTAAAAGACTCTAATTTTTAGGACTGCAGTTGTAACCGGTTAAAGCCCAGTCCAAAATTTTCAACTTTAAGTTAATTAATAACTTAATGGTGAGGCTGACATATGCATATTCCCTATAGAATAATACTGTATGATGCTTCATCCACATATGCATATGGGAATTAGGGGGAATATAATCACGAATGAATATTCTCTCTTATCAAATTATTAATATTCAAGCAAATATGATACAAACTCATCCCATAAGCCACCAACCAATCGGCATATGGGCATTAGGTGTAGAACTCACTCCAAAAGCTAGCTCAAAGGAAAAGGGTACAACCCAGTCCAAAATTTTCAACTTTAAGTTAATTAATAACTTAATGGTGAGGCTGACATATGCATATTCCCTATAGAATAATACTGTATGACACTATGTCGCTTCATCCACAATTCCACGCATATCGGCATATGGGAATTAGGGAATATAATCACAAATGAATATTCTCTCTTATCAAATTATTAATATTCAAGCAAATATGATACGAACTCATCCCATAAGCCACCAACCAATCGACATATGGGCATTAGGTGTAGAACTCACTCCAAAAGCTAGCTCAAAGGAAAAGGGTACAACCCAGTCCAAAATTTTCAACTTTAAGTTAATTAATAACTTAATGGTGAGGCTGACATATGCATATTCCCTATAGAATAATACTGTATGACACTATGTCGCTTCATCCACAATTCCACGCATATCGGCATATGGGAATTAGGGGGAATATAATCACAAATGAATATTCTCTCTTATCAAATTATTAATATTCAAGCAAATATGATACGAACTCATCCCATAAGCCACCAACCAATCGACATATGGGCATATGGGAATTAAGTGTAGAACTCACTCCAAAAGCTAGCTCAAAGGAAAAGGGTACACCTAGACTATATAAGCCACCAACTAATCCCATACTTGATCGATGTGGGATCGTAACAAAATATTAATTAATAATGAACAACGATATCTGGATCAAAATCTATAAGGATGGGTGTAATGGACGGTGGACCATCACCATGCACCATCCCCATTACCTCCCTACCGAACTAAGATCCACTTTTTGCATTGGTTTGGTGGTGCAAAACACCGAACGGTTTACATCTTTTTCTATTTTTGTTTGTGTGTTGGTGAGTTATATTGTCAGGTATGTTTGTATAAAGTAGGGCATTTTATGTTTGGCTTGGTGGTCACCATTACACTTATTTGGTGGATTGTTGAATGGTGATGTGATGCTGACGTGGAGGTGATGGGTTTGACGACCATTACACCAGGTATATTTCAAGTATGCAACTATGAATTTGCTATATTGGTTTTTCATGCATTGAAATCTTCTTTAGGTTATGTCTGCTTTGAAATCTGCAGGTCCTTACCAGGGTTTGACTGAGATAACACTGGCTTCTAACCTCACCTTAACTTGTTAGGTGGGCCTATATGAACCACCGGGACTTGGGGGACCAATTACAGGCCGGATCATGGGCGCTCATGGACTTTTTAGCTGATTGTGTATCGCGAGCACATGTAAGCAAATGCCTTTTGTCTTTCTTTTAAATTAAAAATTGCATTGTATACAACTATGCAAGATTTTTATATCTTTTTTTAACAAAAAAAACTACAGTTTTGATACCATTAGGTAAAGGCCCTTTGGTAAGATTTTCTTACCTACTAACAATATACTAATAAACACACTGCATAATTGGAGTATATTTTATAAAAAGTTTCAGTATTCGTTGAATAAAGAATAAATACCTGTTTTTGGAATGTGGGTAGACTTTGAGTCAGCAATTGCAAGTGGTTCATACTTCATGTATCTCTTGCAAATTTGTCTCCTTTAGTATTCAAATCACAAGAAAGAAACACCAACATTTGAATACAATATCCAAGTTGGGCATAGAAATTAGTCACAGGCCACAGCAACTAGTTTTTTCTTCTTTCTTTTTCGTATTAGTGATTGTAGGTAGTTGATCGACCCAACAACCCAATTCGTAATATAAAATTATGCCTTCATTTGGTTATGTCAATGAGGTCTACGTTTGAATACAATTTTAGAGACTTCAACTTATTTCACACATATGCTAACTTTGGCCGGTTAGAGAAATAATATAACCTACTAAACCCGATTAATGATTCATTTTTAAATTACCATCTATGCTAAATAATACATCAAACCAATACATAAAAAAGTTTATATTCTATAAACAGTGTTGAAATATGTCCTTAAAAAATACTAACTAATGACAGCCCAAACCTGTTTTAGTATTTTTGGATTTTGGGTAGACTTTGAGCCAACTACTGCAAGTTGTGTCTCATTTTCAACTTAAGCAAATTATATAATTATATGAGCACAATTATTTAAATGTCCCATGTGGTTCACAAAGTACTTTCTTTTGTGATTTTGTCTCTTTGGCTATAAATTTACGGAGATCGTCCCTCAACGATTGATCAATACCAAGAGAGGTAGACACAAGGACCAAATAGGGTTACATAAAACCTAATAACCATATAACGGTTATTTTATGTGGAAGCGACACAAACACAGAAACCATCACAACGGTTCTTTGAAGGCTGCAGGCACAAGGTGTCGTTTCATCACATATAAATAGGGGTCGATTAGATCTCAGTTTAGACATCAGATATTGTACAAAAGCATAAGTGTATAAACCAAATACGTTTATTACTACAAATCGTTATTAGTTAATTGTTTCGTGTTACTTAATTCATTCGAGTATTATAACCCCGATGGGCAACAAATTGGCATCAGAGCCTGCGTTTGTTTTGGCGACACAAGATGAAAGAAAGTTGGGTTGAGGTTTCTGCAAATCACTGGAATTGAAGAAACACAGCAGCCTTGCTGTTAGTTCAGGCAGAAACCAGGAAAGGAACATTAGTTCCTTGGCGAAGAGATTAAGAACAAGAAAACTGGTGTTATTTTGTTTCTGTGTTGGTACAAAGACAGGAGAAACAAGAAGACATTAGGGTTTGGTGTTTGTTTTTGCTGGTTCGAAAAAGAAAGGAGGAAGGGGAACACTTTTTTTGTGTTTTACTGTTTCGAAAGAAAAAAACCATATGGAACATTTTTTTTTTGTTGACTACATAAAAAAAATAAAAAAAAAAACATAAAAGAAAAGTTGTAGGTTTATTTTTGTTTCTGGTTCGAACAAGAAGAGCAAAAAGGAAGAAACATCAAGAGGAGTGTTTGGTTAATTGTACAAGGAAGGAAGTGAACACATTCGGGTGTTCCTACCGGAAGGAAAAATCATATCCTGAAGGAATCGCAAATTCGGGTTTTACATTCTAAACTAAAATCTGAATTTTATAATTTTTAGTCTTGTAAGATTAGAAATTTTTGTTTTTGATTCCTAGTAGAATTTATAAGATTTCCTAGATTCCTACTATATATCCCCTATTAGAATTAGGAATAGTTTCTAGACAAAATGGCTGGAGACACAAGCAAGGAAACAAACAAGGAAATTGTAATTCACAAAGAGGTTACATCGTTTTCCTAATTTCAATGTCCTGTTTTAAAACATACAAATTATATAGTATGGGCTCTTCGTATAAAAACCATACTAAAAGCAAATGGGCTGTGGGAATTAATAGAACCTACGGGTAATGAAGAACCGGATACAAAGAAAGATACGACTACAACTGCATATCTGTATCAGGCATTACCAGAAGATATGATTTTACAAGTAGCTAGTTGTAAGAGTGCAAAAGAAATTTGGGAATGTAACACCCCCAATTTCGTGATACGCAGCGAAATTCAAACTGGGTGTTACTTCATGGCACAACAGTCATAAAAATAGAAAACGAACTCTAATGGAGTCGTTTTAAAAGATTTATCATTCGATTTATATAAATATCAGAGTTTACAAAAATGAGGTCCCAGTTAGTTCCATTGTTTACAAAATACATTAAATGGGTTTTCGAATGATAATAAAATTTATAGCCTTCTTGAGTATCCGTGCTCCTCCGTGCCAGCCTCGTACAATATGGACCTGGAATACATGCTTAAAACTGTCAACACAAAGGTTGAGTGAAATTCATAGAGTTTAGGAAATCAGTTGAACACATAATGTTTGTAGTGTGAGTTATAAATTCACACCAATGGTTTGAAAACCAAAACAGTTATTATTAAACTAAGCATCAGACAATCAAGGCGTTAACGTGTTCCAAAATTAATTGGAGAAAATGTCGGTGCGTGCCCTATCAGGTAAAATTGCCGTTTTTACCAATGTTACTCAAATATAGTGCGTTTGTTTACCGGACCTGGTCAAACAAACGGGATTCGTCAATCCCAATAGATCTATTCACAATATTCGCGCCCACTCTCACATAGTGATTAATGATTCATGATTAAGGGACTTAAGTTTGGCAAATGCGGTAACTTAGTGCTAATAATAATCAGATAAGTATATAGTTTGAAAGCAATGAGTTCGTTTTAAAATAAAGCATGTATCTCCCCCAAGGGTTTGTAAAACAATTAAGTAATAGAAAGTGGGGCTATGAACTCACCAAGAGTTGATGATGTTAAGTACTAACGGATGTGATGGATAAGTCGGAAGACTTCTACGTGCAACCTAAAAATGAAATGTTGCGACTTAGGTTTGGAATAATGTTTAAGAAAACATAAACCATCCTATATATATTCCTATGTTGATCATGATGTAGTCAATTATCATTTGATGTTTATAGAAAGATCTTTAATATGTGAAAACATATTTAGTTTATAGATATCGTACTACCGTTCAGGCCATCATAATTAAGAGGTCATGCAGTAAACGTTCGAGGAGCTAGGACACTTTACATCGTAAATCCAAAGAACTCGTCGATACGTTTTACTCAAATGAACCCCTCACATGAAGCTCCCTACTATTGTAGTACTTAGTAGATATAACATATGTTTTGAGTGAAGATTGTTATATAAATAAGTTTATCATGTTTTTACAAGTTCTCGTCATTTCATAAATATGATTACCTTAGTTAACGGTCTTGGGTAAACAAGCCTTGAGGCTTTAGCCATGGCCTTGCGGTGACTTTGGTCTTGACTACCATGGTCTTGAGACTTAGCTTTGACCTTAGCCGTAGCCGTGGTCTTGGCTTATGGCCATTAGGCCTCTTGGTTTGCTTTTAGTTGTGACAAAAGTATAGTTGTGAGACTATATTTACGGCAGTTTCTGTTTTTGAAAGATTTTTGGCCTATTTATGCGTTTTCAAGGTCCGAGCATCATTAATAATGAGTGAAAACATTGTTCCGGACAACTTTCGTGTTTTAACTTTTTGATGATTCGGACCAGAAGTACCATTTTTAAAACGGCAGAACTCAAAACAGCAAGCTATTGGCAGTTTCGGCGTTTTGGTTTTGCTAACTTCTTTTGGCTATAACTTTTGACTCGTTTGTCCGTTTTGGGTGATTCAAATTGCTATGTTTACCTTTTTATCTTGTCTACCATATTATTTAAGTTAGAAAGTCCATATGTTACTTATTTTAATGGTCTCACATGTGTAGAATATGACTAGTTTACTAGTTTGTTACTTTTATGACAATATGTGAATTAAAACAAGTGATTGAGTATATGTACATCATGAATCAACATAGTAACTATATATATAGCATGAAATAGTTAGGATTATTAATAATAAAGATGAGATGATGGTGGTGATAAGTTGCTTACAACTTTTGGCTTTCAATAAGAAAGGAGTAACTTAGTAAGGATCGGACTTTGATTGAACACTTAGGACTTCAGATTGAGCTAGCTTTCTACACCTTGACACCCTTGCAATCTTGAAGAGTTGGTGATGAAGTACTAAGTGACTTGAGTGGATCTAAACTCAAGAAGATCACTTAAACTTGCTAGAGATTTGATGTACTCCCTCCGTCCCATATTAACTGTCCACTTTGATTTTTTTAGGTCTTTCATTTTCAACTTTGACTTTAAATATTTTTAATTGTATTATATAATACTTGATGCAAAAAGTATGAATAGATTGAGTTTTAAATGTATTTTTCATTGGTATAATTTTTATTAAATATTATATAACACAAACAAAAATATTAAAAGTCAAAGTTAAGAAAGAAAGACTTAAAAAGTCAAAACAGGACAATTAATATGGGACGGAGGTAGTAGTAACTTACTATTTGAAACTTCTTTGCATAAACTTGGAGTTTATAGATCAAATGATGGAAGATATGTATGTTTTAAGTTATGAACGACCAAGAGAAGAGTTTTAGGGTGTTTAGGAAGTCATTCACTTGCTATTTATAGGAGGGTAAGTTTGGTTAACCATATATTGGGTTAAATACTAACCATGGTTAGGTTAGGACACTTGTAATGATCTAAAAGAACCTTGGTTAGGATTAAGCCACCAACATGATGACTCCCCCCCCCCCTAAGTCGGCCATATAGTGATAAGATGACTTAGGTGGATAGTTTTGATCTTATCTTGAGTTTAGAGCATGATTTGGTTCCGTTAAATGCCAACCGTAAGTCGTTAAGCCATAAAACGTCAAACCGGATATCGTAAAAATATGAAACTTGTAGGAATGATGAAACTCATCATTATACTCCATCTAAAAATATAAAATGGGTAATAAGTCTCATTGGATGCAAAAACGCTGCTTAAAGCTGTAAATACGGGTAAAAAACGCGTAATTCGCAGTTTATCAGAAAAAAACGAAATTTCAGGGAAACGACCGTGAATTTATTTAGAGTAGACTAAAATTAGTCTAAAAGTGATATGAGATGTTAAAATGTGGTTTTCGTCATACGCGGGATAACTTTACAGTTATACGTGAAGTCTAAAAGTTACGTGATTTAAGCAAAAATGTAGAACGTACAAGCTTAATTCTTTTATGGTCAAAGGAGGAGGGAAATATGTTTGACTTTCCCAAAAAATGTAAAAGTGTCAAAAACATATTAGAAACACAGTGCAGGAATCGTTAAGTCCGGATGTAAGTAGAATTGTTTAAAACGTAAGTTTAGTTTTGTTCTGCGCTGAGCTTATTTGGTAATACTAAAAATAATAAATCTTAAAAATTCTCAAATTAATCATGAGTGATCTAAAAATTTATTTGATGCGAGAAAAATTGTCAGAGTTGATTTTCGTTATGCGCGTGATGTTTAAACAGTGGACCGTCTAAAACGAAACTTTAAAACGATGTTTACTTAATAACTTTTGCGAAAATGATCTAACGATGGTCGAACTCTCAGGTTATTACTAAAATAATTTATCTTACGAGAATGTGGATTAAAAATTTTACGAGATGAATAGTGAATATGAATAGTAAAAGTGAATAGTAAATTCTCAAAAATGAAAAGTAACATAAAAATGCGGGTGGTTACAGGGAAGCACTACAAAGTAGGCATATAGGTGTAGATAGAGTGCAAAAAGCACGGCTACAAACTCTCAAAACTGAATTTGAGATGTTGAAAATTAAAGAAGATGATAGCATTGACGTTTTCTCAGCAAAACTCAATAGTATTGTCACAAGGGCTAGTGGCTTAGGATCAACTTTTGATCAACAAACCTTAGTATGAAAACTATTAAGTTCAGTACCCAGAAGGTTTATTCAAATCGTGGCAGCCATAGAACAATTTTCTCATCTAGAAAACACAGTCCTAGATGAGACAATTGAAAGGTTAAAAGCCTTTGAGAAAAGAGTAAAACTCTTTGATGGAAACCCTAGTGACAATCAGGACAAACTTCTGTTCACAAATTATGACAATAATTCAAGTCATAAGAATGGTGGACAAGAGAAGTTTAGATCATCTAAAGATAACCAAGATGGAAAGCCCAAGCAATACAACAATGATAGGAAAACTTCACATAAGTTCAAGAAAAATAATTTTCAGAAAAGGGACTTAAGTAAAGTAAAGTGTTACAACTGTAACAAGCTTGGACATTTCAAGAGAAAATGCAAAGAAAAGAATATGAGACAAGAGCAATCAAACTTGGTTCAAGAAGACATTGAACCAACGCTCTTAATGGCAGTTGAAGGAAAAGGAGACGTGGGAGAGAAAATCTTCTTAAATGAAAAGGAGATTGAACCCAAGAAGTACATAAGCTCAGATAAAAGCTTATGGTACTTAGATAATGGTGCTAGCAACCATATGACCGGAGTTAGGACACACTTTAAGAAAATTAATGAGAAAATTTCAGGAAGAGTCCGTTTTGGAGATGGGTCATATGTAGAGATTAAAGGTAAAGGCTCCATATTGCTGGAATGTAAAAACAAGGAACAAAAGGTGATTCCTAGTGTTTATTACATTCCCAGTTTAAAAAGCAATATACTGAGCCTAGGACAATTAACATAGAATGACTATAAGATCATTATGCAAGACAGCATACTTTTGCTATATGGTCAGAATCAAAAACTCCTCATGAGAGTTGAAAGATCAATAAACCGACTTTACAAGGTTAACTTGAATATTGGTATGCCTATGTGTTTATTGGCTACTTTAGAAAACCATGCATGGCTCTGGCATGCTAGGTTGGGTCATTTGAATTTCGATTCTATCAAACAAATGACTCGGAAGAAATTAGTGGAAGGAATACCCAAGATTAATCATAAGAGTCAAGTATGCAATACATGCTTACTAGGAAAGCACAGTAGAGCTCCGTTTCCAAATCAAACAAACACTAAGTCTTTGGAACCTTCAAACTTAGTATTTGGAGATTTATGTGGACCTATTTCCCCAGAAACAGAATCAGGAAAGAAGTACATGTTTTTGCTAGTAGACGATTGTACTAGATACATGTGGGTATATTTCTTAAAATCAAAGGATGAGGCGTTTGAGACCTTTAAGGAATTCATGTTAAAGGTGGAAAATGAGGTCGGGAAAAACTTAAAGGCTTTTAGAACAGATAGAAGAGGTGAATTCACATCAAAAGAATTCACAAGCTACTGTAAGGAGAAAGGAATACTTACGCAACTTACAAAGACCGTATTCCCCACAACAAAATGGTATTGTAGAGAGACGGAATAGGTCTGTAATGAGCACAAAGAGAAGTATGTTAAAGGCTATGCATAAACCACAAAATTTTTGGGCTGAAGCAATTAGGCATGCTATTTAATTCTTAAATAGAGTGCCTACAAAAGCTCTGAAGGATTCTACTCCCAATGAAACGCTAAAGGGTAGAAAACCAACCTAAAACACCTTAGAGTGTTTGGATGCAAAGCATATGCAAAGGTAACCAAACCACATCTAAAGAAATTAGATGATAGAAGCAAGGAATTGGTTTACCTAGGAAGTGAACCAGGATCAACGGCTTATCGATTGTTTGATCCTGTAAGTAAGGTTATGATTGTTAGTAGAGATGTAAAGTTCAAAAAGAATGAAGGATGGGACTGGAAAGGTTATTTGGATAATCCCAATCCAACTGAACCAGAATGGACGGATTTCATTATAAATGAAAACCAAACATCAAGTATCATTGATGTAGAGAGCACACAAGATCCGGAAGAAAATGATGCTCAAAGTCCCATACAAAATACTGCTCATAGTGTATCTGATGATGAGATTGAACAAATGGACTATCCATCAACACCTACACCATATAACTATGAACCAAACTCAGAAGAATCTACTAGACAAACTTCATCTATAGCAAGACCATATGATCATACTCCAGTTCAAGGATACAGAAACTTATCTAACATATATGATCGAGCACGAAGAGTTCAAGCTGATGAACTAATGCTATTAGAGGAAGAACCTAGAAATTATAAGGAAGCCGCACAAGATAAGAAGTGGATTGAGGAATGCAGATAGAAATTGACTCAATCAACAAAAACAAGACATGGAAGCTAGCCACCCTACCAGAAAACCAGAAGGCTATTGATCTAAAATGGGTATTTAAGACTAAACGAGATACAGATGGGAGAATTATAAACCACAAGGCTCGTTTAGTGGCTAAAGGATACGTACAAGAGCATGGAATAGACTACGACGAAGTCTTTGATCCTGTAGCAAGAATGGAGACAATCAGGTTGATTCTTGCATTGGCAGCTTATCATGGATGGGAAGTTCACCACTTAGATGTAAAATCAGCATTTTTACATGACGAACTTAAAGAAGAAGTGTATGTTGCACAACCAGAAGGCTCAAGAAACCAGGAAACGAAAATAAAGTGTATAAACTTGACAAGGCACTTTATGGATTGAAGCAAGCACCATGCGCTTGGAACATGAAGTTAGATCAAACCTTGAAATCACTAGGTTTCAAGAAATGTACATTGGAACAAGCAATCTACACAAGAGTCAAAAATGACTCTATGTCGCTTGTTGAGTTTATGTGGATGATCTAATAGTTACTGGAAGTAACAAGAAAGACCTTTAAGAGTTTAAGTCACAAATGGAAGAAAAATTTGAGATGAGTGACTTAGGCTTATTAGCTTACTATTTGGGAATGGAGGTTATCCAAACAGAGGATGAAATCTCAATAAAGCAATCAGGATATGCAAACAAGATTCTTAAAGACGCAAGAATGGAAGATTGCAATGAAACCAAGATTCCCATTGATCCAGGAACAAAGCTAGTAAAAACGGAATGAGGATAACTAGTTGATGCTATAGAATATAGAAGTCTAATTGGATGTTTGAGGTACTTGCTTCATACAAGGCCAGACCTCAGTTACTCAGTTGGCTTATTAAGCCGGTTCATGCAAGCACCAAAGGAGCAACACATGAAGGCAATTAGACAAGTGTTACGTTATATCAAAGGCACTTCAAACTTTGGTATAACTTATCACAAGACCGGAGGATGCAAGTTACTTGGATATAGTGACAGCAGTTATGCCATCAACATAGAAGAAGGCAAAGGAACAACAGGGATCGTATTTTACTTCGGGAACTCACCTATAAGATGGGTTTCAAAAACAACCCATCGTTGCATTATCATCATGCGAGTCGAGTTTATGGCAAAGAATGCAGCAGCTTGTCAAGCAGTATGGCTACAAAGACTATCAAATGCTTTAACAGGCTGGGAAGAAGAGAAGATTACGATCAAAGTCGACAACAAGTCGGCTATAGCACTTATGAAGAACCCCGTGTTTCATGGCAGAAGTAAACACATTGATATACGCTACCACTTTATCAGAGAATGTGTTGAAAAGAATCAGATCGAAGTCGAGCACGTAAGTGGAGACTTACAAAAGGCGGACATACTTACCAAGGCATTGGGAAGGACCAAGTACGCAGAAATGAGAGAGCTGTTAGGCGTAAAAGATCTAATGGGATTAGGCACGAGATTAGGGGGTGATTTTTGGCATAATCTCGCCCCTAAGCAAAGTTCAAGGGCCTACGTGTACAAGTATAGAGACACAAGGACCAAATAGGGTTACATAAAACCTAATAACCATATAACAGTTATTTTATGGGGAAGCGACACAAACACATAAACCATCACAACGGTTCTTTGAAGGCTGTAGGCACAAGGTGTCGTTTCATCACATATAAATAGGGGTCGATTAGATCTCGTTTTAGACATCATATATTGTACAAAAGCATAAGTGTATAAACCAAATACGTTTATTAATACAAATCGTTATTAGTTAATTGTTTCGTGTTACTTAATTCATTCGAGTATTATAACCCCGTTGGGCAACAAAGTTGTGTCTCATTTTCAACTTAAGAAAATTATATAATTATATGAGCACAATTACTTAAATCTCCCATGTGGTTCACAAAGTACTTTCTTTTGTGATTTTGTCTCTTTGGCTATAAATTTATGGAGATCGTCCCTCAATGATTGATCAATACCAAGAGAGGTCATTTTTGAAATAAGATTTCATCTGAGGGACAATGTCGGTAAGTTTGATACAAGTGGAATAAAATATGTAGTTTTTAATAAAACCACATGGACCAAATCAAATCAAATCAACGGTACCCAATCCTGTCTTCCACAAGGTATGGAGGAGGTGAGATGTAGAGAGCCTTACCCCTACCTGAAGGTAAAGAGGCTGCTTCAGAGGACCTCCGGCCTTTTTGGAGGGAGTGAGGATCGAACCCTCGCCTCTGTTTACAAAGGAGATGGGTTTTTCCAACTGATAAAACCTTGCTCGTTTAAACCACATGGACCATTAAAGTAATTTATTCTAGTTATATATTTGGCACCAAACTTGAGAACGCATTACTCAAAATGAAGTTCAATGGTTTTAGTTTGTTCTTGGTTGTTCTATTAACATTTGTCATTGTTTCTTCTGCTAGAAGAATCCATCAACCCACAATACAACCGCAAATTCACAAGCAAACTGGTAAGATCATGAATCACACTCATATATACTTTATACACACATACATATTTTGTGTGTACAAATCAATACTATCTGAGTGTCCAAAGCAGTGTCGATATGACTACATATTAATTTGATTGCGTTTATATGCAGGCGATGTGATTTACAAATCAGAAAAAGAAAAAGTAGCTCATCCAGATGACGAGTACAGCTGTTGGGGTTGTTGGCATAACAATCCATGATCGTGGTCGTCTCCTCTAGCCATTTTTGTATGATTCTATATATAAACGCATTTAGTTATGTTGTCGTTGTGTTTGAGATAATTGATAGAATAACCGATAAAGTGTGGGAAACTGTGTATATTTTTATTAATAAAATCAGATTATAATGACAATAAACAAATTAACAGAAATAAAAACAGTAAATTAAATAACAGACAGAACGGGGTAGAAGCAGAAGACAGACACTATAGAACGATAAGTAAAGAAAAGCAAGAAGGTTGTGGTAAGAGGCTCGTGTTTAACACGATTCCCTTAAAACAGATTCACCGTCTGTTTCCCAGGGTACAACTGCCAAAGCTGATGTACAGCCGGACGTTACAAACTTGCCTGCAAGATCACGGAAGTAACTTGCGTTTCTGATCGAATGAATTGCTGGAAATCGGCTGCAGAGGAGTTACGTTTTTCTGTGTGTCAAAACTGAATGAGGAATAGTTTATTTTATAGCGTAACATGTCTTGGTCACTAAGACAGTATATTGCTAAAAAAATAACCCGATATGCAAATCTGTTAAATTATAAACGTAATATGCATATCTTTTATTTACACAAAATATTTTCTGTAAACTCTGTTAACAAGTTTCAAATCTATTCCTTAAATAGATTTACAGAAAATTCTGGAAAAAGGAAACACGAATCTGCAGCAAAAAGATACGCACGCATGCGAGGCTTCGGAGCTGAATTCGTGTCCGCAGGTCGCGCGGGCTCGCATGAGTTCAGAAGCTTCGAACCCATTTTGGCCCAGAAATCCTAAAATCTGCACCCCCTGCGCGCGCGCACGTAGGTGTTGGAGTAAAACCAACAAATCAATTTGAAGGTTCATATCAAGATTCCTATATAAACAAGGTTTCACTTCTTGTTTTAGGCGATGTGGGATACTCCCACTTTTCCAAATTTTGTGTTTCACGTGCCCCACTTTGAGACACGATATCTCATTCATATTAACTCCATTTTGGACATACTTTAGCTCGTTGCGAAGCTCTCGTCGAGGAGAACACAAAGCTACCAAGAAATATAAATATATATAACATATACATATATTAAATAGTGTCCAAAATTTGCAAAAACTCATTTTGCAAAATGAATTTTTCCAACAATCCCCCACATGAATGGAGATCGGTTGAAAACACACGAAAGTTTTGGTGAAATTTCTGCGGTTAAGTCTTGCATAGGATAGGTAGGTGTAATCCTTTGAACCTTCCCTTGTGAGATGCACTTAGTCTCCTAGATCTGAGTAGACGCGATGTCCTTGAACTCATCATCCATTTACGTAGACGACATTACACTTCACACAAGACTCTCCCTGACACTGTCAAGTCCTCATAGTCGTGTTCGTTATGGTCATGAACACTAGCCTGGTTCTGCAAGAGCTCTTAGGAATTGCGCCCCCCATAATTCCCTTCGAAGCAACCCCACTTCTCTCTCACATAGGTGATTTCATGTAACATATTGGATTTCACAAACACACTAAAACATAATCACAAGTAGGCGAATTAGATGTTTTAGAGAGAGAAAGAGTGGGATATTCTAGAAAGAGAAACTTATGGAATGTTAGATTCCCAATGAACATCCAACCCTCTACCTTGCAAGGTAGAGGGTATTTATAGGTTACAAAATAAACGACCTCCTGACGGCCTGTGGATCAGGTATACAATGGGTAAAGACCCGTCCTTCCTCCACGGTGTTGTACTAAACTAAATAGCTAACTAAATAACTTAGTAAATAACGTAATGTCTACGAGCTAACTTATGCTAGATAGTATTTGGGGTGACCGATACTTCACTATGGAGTTTTCTAATTCCTAACAATCTCCCCCTAAGGGAGGTCACCCCATGTTTTACATTTTGAATCCTAGCATTCTAATTAATCTTCAGTCTTGAGCTCGCAGACTTTTCTTCTTCAAAGTATTCAAACTATGTGTTTCAGGTCGATTTCATCATTGTTCAACTACGATGTATGTTTCGTGGAGGTTATTGATCTGATCCACCATGATGACCTTTTGAGCATTACTAGATATCATCAGCCACTGTAAATCTCAGCATCACTCATTGTTGTGTTGCCAGCATATGATGTTGTGACATTTGGACCGACATGCTCACATTTTGGATCATGATTTCTTCTTATCAGGGTAGCTGAAGCTTTTGATGATTCATGATATTGGCAACAGCGTAGTAGAAGCATGGAGTGAAAAAATCAGAGTCATTGATGCACTAATCATGATTTCTTTCGAGATGAATGTGGTGAGTGAGCATGCGGCTATTGATTGACCGCTTCATTCGATCACTACAAACGTAGGGCGACTGCATACAACAGTTAGCAATAAATCGCACGAAAGTGTCTTTGATCACTTTCGTTGAATTGAGGTACACGGCCCACGGTTCCCCGTTGATCAGTACAAGTACTGCCTGTGATCAGGTATAATTCCGAAGAATTTCGTTAACAGGGTTTCGCAGAATGTTCTAGCGTTCTCAAACCGAACGCCTCAAAGAAGACAACACGGAGGGAGTGAACCAGCGAATAGAGATTCACTGATTGATGAAAAGAGATTTGAAAAACAATCGTGTATTGCTCAATAGAAATTTGTTTTTGCAATACAATGAAGGTTTTAATGAAAATCAATTATCAATCATAAACACCTTTTGATATGAAATATTCGTACACGGTCGAAGTGCTAAAGAAAAGAGTTTTTAGGCACAACGACCGGTTTTTCAAAGGTATCTGTCAATCCATAACCTGAACCAGGATTGATTCAAAAGATTGAATCGCCCCATTGTTTCTGTTCAGTTGTCACATGGTTGATCTATAGAATAGATCTCACATGCCACCTACCATGAGCTTGTTTAATGTTGGCTCCAGAAGGCTTTCCATCTTCATAGTGAATATGTTTGCATATCACTGGATGTTCGCAATACCACAAGGATAATGCGTAGGACTCAAGATATAATCTCCCTTTCCACATTGTGTGAAACAGAGAGTCTTCATTGAAAGTGTCCTAAAGAGATTTATAGATGATCTCGTGGCTCTAGACTCAATTTGTGCATATTTGGATCCTATATAGGAGACTAGGGAGAGGGTCTCCTTCTTCAATATCAACAATCTCTAAGAGAAAGTCGATAGATTATCTAGGTTTCCCGTGAGAATGAAACAAGCCCTTTTAAGAGGAACTTGAGTGGTTTGGGAAGATGTAGTGCAGTGCGTCACTGGGTCCATGAAGTCTTGTCTTCAATACCAGTGTTACCTTAGTAAACACTAGTAGCATATGAATTGAACCCGGTTTCTGCCCTAAGGTTGAATAATTGGAGGGCTATTTCTTTTCACCCTTTTCATATTCATTTCTTTTTCATTCTTCAACCCCTTCAGTTCTTACCGAGACTTCATAACTAGAGCCTTGTTGGGTTTATTACTAGCTCTGTCTCAGTCCGCACTCTTCCCATATTCTCATTTTTCTCCTTTTTTCAACATTCCTAAGGACTCTACACTATCTAGTGGATTGTCCCTGGGTAGATCCCTCCAATTCTGGCGGATCGTGGGAACTAATACCTTACCTTATCATCCTTATATCACCATACATAAAGTAAAGTTGGTCGGTCTATTTGGTATTGTTCATCTGCCATTGGAACCAATTGAAAACCATTTGAAAATCAATCCAGATACTTATGATATATTATCAAAGCATTTTGTACCTGAATTGTTTTTGATATTTTTAGAACAAGAGCTCCCCCTCAACATGTGCATCAAGTGGTTGAAATCGTTTTGCACACGGAGGCAAGAGGAAGAATTAACTTCTTTGATTTCCATTTTCTAAAAGATATCAACATCACTTCTCTTATCAGATCAAGTAGATAAAGCATTTTGGAAGGATGAGGTTTTCAAAAGTTTGCTCCCCCTCAATATGTGCTTCGAGATTTGAAAGAGTTTTGCACATATAAGAGGGAAGTTCTTTGAAGTACAACCATGATCACCAAATATTTTGAAACCATTTATCACTCAATCAAGATACCTTATGTAAAAGCATGGAAAACTTTGTACCCTGAAGGTTTGAATTTTTTTTGAAATGCTCCCCCTTAATATATGCTTCGAGATTCGAAAATTGTTTGGCACATATTAGAGAGCAAGATGCACTTTGAGGCAAAATGGTCATCATCTTTTATCATCTTTCATATTTATATCACATTTTCTCCCCCGATCAAAAATTTCAAATCCTTTGAGACTTTGGATCTCAAGTGATTTAAATATGTACGAGACAAAACATTTGTTGGAGAGAAAAATGTGTCCAATTTTATATGATCAGAAGTGGACAACACTGAGGTTCCCTTTTTAGACACAAAGGGAAACCACAGTACATAACCTAACACTATTATATGCATTATAGTTGTTCATAGTTTGTACACCTCATTATACACATACATAATACGAACGTAAACTACTTTCGAAGATGTCTTCATTCAGTTCTTTGAAGCAGTTTGTAATGACCATCACGAAGTCTACCACCAACAAAACTTTCAAGGCTGCGGAAGATCCTTCGAGTCTTAAGCCTTCGCCTGATTGCAGCAATGAAATCTTCACACCGCTTTAAATCATCATCACCCGAATTTAGTCTTGTCCCACGCCAGATCAACTTTAATTTCATTCACTCTAGAGTTTAATTCTTCTTCGACCAATTTTAGAGTACCATCACTGATATTGTAGAGCTCACATAGTCTCATAAGCATGCGAGTCTTGTATCTGTCGGTGAAGATGACGGCTCTAGGGGTGTCAAGAACTCTATATTCACGATGAAATTCATGCCCTGTTGCATTCCATTGTGGACTTGTAAGATTGACTCTGGTTTGGTAGCTTTCCATTCCAAGCTGAAAATCCTCAACCCTTTTTCGAATGACTAAGCCCCTGATCCAAAGGTTGACAGCAGCAGAGAGAGCCTTTTTCTCACGGATAGGCAAATGTTCAAGGTGTCCTTGGAGATTCAAGAGATAGAGATCTTCGAAGTCATTTGGCAGCAGATGTTTGAAGTCGTTTTCTTCAATAACATACTCTTTCAAGTCTGCTCTTTTAAGGACGATCTTCTTCAAATACTCATAGCCATAGATTGGGAAGACCTCTACTCGTACAACACTTAAGATTTGCAGCTTGGATCGAACATCTTTGCGTCTTTTATCATCACCATGTCTCTCGATGTAGAATTTTTTTTCTTTTTGAACCACCAGTGAGATATACCTTATGAAGCTTCGATGTCATACTTTTGTTCGTTGTCAGCCCAGAATTGATCAGGAACCATCTGTTCAAGTCCCTGATCAGAGTAGGTTGCAGCTTTCATCTTTGAAATCGATAGAGCTGGTCTTCTTTCAGTAGAGCGAGCACACAGATAATCCAAGTCTCGATTGAAGAAGAATTCGGACTGAATGGTCATTTGTCCAGGTTTACCACCGAGAGGAAGAGGCTTGTTCACATTGAAACGACTAATCTGCTCACTAACTTGATCACTTAGCATCTTGTGGCACTCTTCCATCTGATATTGCAGATGATTGGCATCAGAGTGAAAGACCTTCACAATTTCAAAAGCTTGTCCTTCAAGGTCCTTTGGAGTGATTGACGAGATTCCTTTCTGTTCACAAAACCACTTAATGAAGCTGCCCATATCACCAGTAGCATGAAGAAGAGTCTTCATCTGGGGTTTCATAGTTGGTAGAAATAGTTGAAGCCCAGTTGTTGTCAGGGATCATCGTGTCAGTCTCTGAGATGGACCATGAGGGTTCTCGGAGTATGAGGTCTCTCTTCGTGAGCCAACTTCAATGGTGTCTTTAGAAGGTACAACTCGATGGATTAGGTCGTTCACCCGATATGTAAGTATCAAACCAATCATCTTCAGACGGCTTGGGAATAAACCTGGTGGATTCATCATCTTCATCTGATTCGACTCGCCATGACATACGCATTCTTCATGAACCATTTGATCTTCGTGGATAGAGGAGACTGTAGAAGTGAACCTTGAATCAACCGTGGTCCATGCTGCTGATTTCTTCTGTGTACCTTGATTTTCGGGTGAACTGGGTTGATTGGCAGGCTTTGGTGGTGATGATGGTAGTGGTGGTAAAGGTGTAGAGGTTGTCTTTAGAAGATCCACCAGCTCCAGAAGTTCCAAAGACCCCCAGTTGGAGGTGGAGGTGGAGGAGGATCTTTAGGACCTTTACGTAATGTTTCCAACACTATGGTCCTCCTTTTCTTCTTTGCTTCTCTTTCTCCAATGTCTATCAAAAACTGTTCGTGATTGTCGTGCTTAATTGATTCTTCGAGAGCCTCATATAGCTTCTTATGGACCTCATGCTTATGCTCTTCAGCTTCATACATCTTATCTGAAAGTACAGCTCTCATATCTGCAATAGGTAGATCTTTGAACCGTCTAAGCAGTGGAGCTTCCATTGCCCATTCCACCGCATCCCTAACTTCACCTTCAATGGCGTCTGCAACCCCTTCATCAAAGTTGAGGTTTTCTAACCTATAGACACGATCCACAAGGGAATCAACAGATTTAGGTAGTTGTCTTTCAAGAGCTTCAATTCTTTTCACTGCTTTGTCGAGCAATTGATCTGATGTAAGTATTTGAGGTGGTGAAGCTGGTGGAGTTTCCATTTCAGCAACTATAACCACTGGTTCAAGGGATAGATTCTTTTCAGATTCAGGTGGTGGAAGTGCGGTTGCTTGAGTAGGTTTGGGAGGTGGAAGTGCGGTTGCAAGTGAAGATGCTGACATAGGTGGAATGGTTGATGTGTCTTGCTGAATATTGACAATAAACATGGATTGTGCATCCTCTTTATCATTATCTTGCTTAGAAGACTCAGCATCTATGGGTTTGTCATTTAAGAATTGATCACCGAAAGTGAAGTCTGTATCTATGTTCTGCAATGAAGATAGAGAACCGTAGACATGATTTGGTTCTTCCATGTGCATGGTCTCATCAGATCTTGACTCAAGATTCTCCTGCGAGTCTTTATACAACAAGTCATCAAAATTCTGATCAGACTGGGTATCACTTGATGCAGGAGGTTCTTTTAATGATTCGTGCACTTTTGCAAACCCATATTGTTCTTTAGTCAAGAGGATTCAGTTCTTCTCTTCAGTTCATATTGATTGGTGGTACTTGCTGGAGAAGATGAGATTGTCAGAAGCATTTGTGCGACTTGTTCAAGATCAACACTAAAAATCCCTTTTCCTTTGTCTTGAGTGATTGGAGTTGAATGGCTCGGCTCGTGCGTGTTCTCTCAACACAATACTTCCAATTGGTGTACTCACGTTCTGACTTTCTAAACTTTGCTTGATTCCAAGTTGCAGAGCGGCATCATCTTCATCACCAACCTCATATCACCCCGGAGACCTCAGTTTCCTCAACGTTTACTTTTTCCCCTTCCTTCTTCTTTCTTTTTCGCTTTTGGGTGGGTCTGTCGAAGTTTGTGACTTTTCCCTACTTCTTTTGGAAGAGCAAGATATGGAGTCTTTGAAGTCTTTGAGCCAGAACAAGACTTAGCAGCTTTGGGTTGTGGTTGAGTGGGAGAGACATCAACATCATCACGGATCCTGGAAGCCCTTTTCATGAATAGTTTGAAATGACCCGTCTTTTTAATATCTTCAATAAGAAGAGAATCAGAATTTGCAATCCAAAGACCTCTTTATTGACCCCACTGGAAATATATCTGAGATTTCCCAGAACAAATTCATCCTCAAGATTGTGTAGTTCTCGATTCAATCCTAGGGTAGAAGTTGTGAATCTGTGTAATCGGATAACAAGCTTTGAAAATCTAATGCTAGGAATCACAAGTTTGTTCTGTTTCTTTCGTCCCTCGAGCTTTATTCTGAAAGTTTGTTCTATCAGATATGAATGTGTTCATTGACAGTGAAAATTCTTCCCAGATACGTTCTAAGACATTCACATTCACACCATTGACGATACCCCATAGGATTTGCAAGATGGGAATTCTAACTTTATCAAACCCTGATGTTTTGCCTGATAAGCATAAGTTGAGAATTGTTGTCATTGCTCTCCAGGGTTGATACATGTGTCCGGTGATGATGTCAAAAGCCCTTGTAATGCTAGTCTGTTACCCCAAACCAATTAGAAAGACTATTAGATCGTCAGCACTAGGTGGAGGTTCAGATCGTATGTTGGGGTTGCAGGGAGTGATTCCTAGAGCCTTGCTAAGAATGTCAGAATTTATCTCAAATTCCCTATTATCCAGTTTGCAGGAATATTTAGCTGTGATTTTGTTCCATTCAAGGGTGTTCCAGAATTGTTGTATGTAAATGGTGGGAATTGTGCATTGCTTTGTTAGTGCACCGAAAAAGTTAGTGTTTTTGAGGATATCAATAGACACTTTGAGGGTGGGATTTTGTTGCAACTTTTGTAAGTCCACATAACAGTTACTTTTTCCAATTTCTTCCCATTGACTTTTAGGAAGGATTTCTTCGTCTGAGAGAACATTGGGTGGTGTAGAAGAAGTAATGTTTTCAGCTGAGGTTGTGAATGCCATTGAAGATCTGAAGATATACACAACCAACAACAATGATTGGGAACATATTAGATTATAAGTGGTTAGTCAAGACAACATTGAACACATCCTTATGACATAAACACATAAACTTAGTAGTTCAGACAGGGTTCCCATGAGCAAATAGAGATAGATTGAGTGGCATAAGTGAGAGTATAAGGTTAAGGACTCCATTTGATATAGTTTTCACGAGACGAGTTGTGTTGGAGTTAAAATATTTACAAAGCATATTTGCTAAGAAATAATATCATGAGACAAGATACAAGGGTGGAAATGATATAACAGTTTGTATGAAACAAGTTGTGAAATTATGTTGCTACAAGATAATCCACGTACAACTTGCTCAAACAGAAATGTTATAGCAGGTCACAAAAAGTAAGTTGTCAATACAAGTTGCTACAGGAAATCCTGAAACAGGATTGTAAGCATGAGATTATCCTAGCAAGATGCCTTAAAACATTTTAATAACCCTAGTCGCCATATGAAAAATAAACCAATTAAGTCGCTAATCATAAATGTACAAGTCGCTAAACCAGGCTAAGTCGTTACATGAAAACTTACTAAGTCGCTAACTTGTAGAGACAAGTCGCCTCAACAAGAATAAAGTGCCAAGTCGCTACAATTACTAAATCGCTAACTTGTAAAGACAAGTCGCCATCAACAGTAATACTGCTAAGTCGCTACAGATTGGTTAACTAAGTCGCTACTATTACTAAGTCGCTAACTTGTAACGACAAGTCGCCACCAGCAGTAATACAGCTAAGTCGCTACAAATTAGTTCACTAAGTCGCTAACTTGAATGCACTTAAAGACAACAACTCGCCACGAAGAATTTGTACACTAACTCGCTACCAAGAACATTACTAAGTCGCCATCAAGAACAAATTTTACGCAACTGACAATCATCACCAACCAAACAATCATTCAACACCATTTCATGGGCACACTTAATAAGCAATATAGAACAGTTACAACCAAATATTTAACACACTTGCAATCGACAAAAACATCAAACTCAACACATTCAGCGACACCCTATTGACGCAATACAAAAACCATTTATACATTCCAATAACACTTAAACGACCATTATACACAAGAAAAGTGATTCCATTATAGCAAATTCATTAGCAAACCTACGTGGGAATCAAGTGATACGGATCAAATGCTCGGTGGGATCTGTGTAAGAATTTGTGTTAGTCAAGAATCTAAGACATATAAATGAGAGCAGAGAATGAAAAATGCAAATCATACGACTTCTAAGTCGCTAGCTTGAACAATTAACGAGAGAGAAAGAGAGAAAGTAAAGTTTTTAAGTTATTGAAAAACAAAAAAATGGTAAGTCGCTAGGGTAAGGAGAAGAGATTAACCAAGAATACCAAGTAGTCACTTTCGGTCCCTGTGGTTTAGTGATTGATTAGCAACTCGCTATCAAAGAATTTTGACAAGTCACGACCTTTTCAAAGCAAGTTGCTAACATAGTCATGGTAAGTTGCTATCTTATCATATTATGTATCGTAGACATTTACAATCCATGGACTTATCGACTTATCGATAGATAGCATACTAACACAGATAGAGATGAGCACACTAACACAATAAGCACTAACCCAATGAGCACCATGAAACAAATAAGCATTCAATACATGGGTACACACAGATCACCACAAAGGCAATACAAGACAACAACCTGCAACTGAGCACACAACATAACCAAGCAGACTCGAAGATATAAACAAGATATCTTGAAAAATTCTCCCCCTCAATCAATGTCACCAAAGAACATTGATTGATTTTAACTCACCCATTTAAAATAAGAATATATCAGTTGTTCGAACTTCATCTAAGATCCCGTATCATTATTGAATGACATTTCTAGGACCGTAGATGTTATCGATAACAAAGAATATATCCTTTATTAGTTTGATGAAACTGACTAAAATTATGAACTTAAAAGAGTGAAATATTTATAAAGTATTAAACAAAATGTATAAAAAGTATAAAATGTATTAATTTTTTTTTACTTGATTAGTACACAGCTTTATAAGAGTGAGTCCAGATTCAAGATGAATAGGAGTCAAAGTACGAGGTGCATCAATTTCGGCATGCTATAGCTCCTGAATGAGCAATATTCATTTTTGATGGAAACCAAGTCATGAAGTTCCTGATTGAATTGAGCATTGTACCTGAAAAAGACTGAGAACACATTGTACTAGAAGCACATGTAGAATTGTAAATGGATGGGTTAGTGACATGAGTAATCTCACTATTGGATGTATCATAGTTTAATATAGACGCATCATTATTAGAGATCCCTTTAGGCTCAATGTACTTGAAGAGTTTTCCTGTGGGCATCCACTTAAGGCAAGACCTAGGTATGTAAGTCCGTTTAGATCCTGTAAACTTAAATAATCTGCCAGTGGGAATCCATTTGAAGCAGCTACTAGTAGATTTGTATGTGTGCACTTCCCTGTTTTGACTATTGGTCCTTTTGTGTTTTGTTTGTTTCTTAGGGATTGATCGCCAATTGATGTTTCTTATAAGAACTAGTCATACTTCTAGTATTTCTGATCTTGGAGCTTTGAACATTTACCTGGGGTTTGAGATTCATCATATCAGAACAAAGCCATGAAGTGACTGGTTTTGTCAAAACAACATTCTCATCAACTTGGGAGGCAAACCTAGATTTCGATGGTTTAACTCTTTCAGTTCTAAAGGCATTTGGCTGCTTAACTACTGTATGTTTAGAGTGGTTCTGAACAGTTGACTTTCCCAACGTTGATGGTTTTGCAAACTTAGTGTTCACCCTGTTTCCAATAGATCTCCTAAGCTCATTTTTTAAGGCAACAATATTGAAGCTTTTATCTTGAATTTGGGCTTTGAGGTCATCAATGTCTTTCAACAAGATGTTAGATTGATTGAACAACTTGGAATTGGTCTCCTCTATGTTCTTTCTTAATGACTCATTTTCTCTTAATAGATTGGACACACATAGAGTTAGTTCAGCATTTCTAGATTCAAGTGTGTCATTCATCTCATGACAGTCATACTTATGCATATCCGAGTAGAAATTTCAGATTGCATATGGTTGAGTATTTGTCCTGAACTGGCTTTTAATTGATTAATTTCAAAAATTCTCGAAATTCGAAGTTCTGATTAATGCAAGTTTTATTTGCATAAAAGCTTTCATCCTTTTGTTGTATTTCAATTTCCAATGAAATACAATGTTTTTCAAGAATTGAGTATTTGTTTGAAAGTTCATCATATACCCTTTTTTCAATCATGTCATTAGCTTTAATAATTTTAGATTCAGGCTCAACCAAGATCGATTTCAGAGTATTATGTTCAGAGTTAGAATAGGTACATTAACATATGAATTACTCTGATTAGTTAAGTGTACCTCATCACTTGAAACCTTTTCTAACTCTGAGTCTTTGAGATCAAGATGTTGTCTTCGCCCTCTTTAATTGCAATCAACTTCATTCGGTATCATTCATTGGCTCAACTGATCCATTGCATGACCTATCACAATCTTCCCACAACACCACTTGACACCCATTCAATTCATTCAAATTTTGTCATTCACTTTAGCAGCTTCCTTAATGTATATTTCCACATTACCCATAAGTTGAATAAAGGTGTTTCTGAACTCATGAATTTCCATTCCAGTGTGTTTCTTGAATGAGATTCCACCATGTCATCATCAAAATCTGAGGAATATTCCCCCCGGATAAGTGGCTGAAATTGATTAAAGATTACATGAAGAGTTGCATTAGATTTATCAGTTGAGAACTTTTCATTGGTAATTTGAAACCTCAGTTGTTCTAAGTTAAGTAACACAGTTCTTGTCAAGGTGGGAAAGTCCTGACGAAGGAGAGCACTGCTTGTTCGATCCATAGTTGTAGATAAAAGTAGTTTAAGATGCTGATGAAGTAGTTGAAAGGGCTCAATGTTGCATTCCATTTGCCTTGCATCATTTGTCAATATTAAGAGTGACTCATCAGAATTATTTTGATTATAAGTTGCTGAATCATTCATTGTAGAGCATTCTAGGAAGCAGCCTGTTTCATTATTTTGTGATGAATCATAGAGTGCAAGTACTTTGTTGATTAAAGGATCAGTGATGTAAGACATTGTGTTGATGAATGTGTTTAAGGATATTAGATATAAGTAACTTGCTTCACTTCACCAAGGTATTCAAAATCTAAGTCGCTAAGTACCAATTTGCTAAGAATTTTAACAGCAAGTCGCTAAGCACCAAGTCGCTACGAATTTTGACAGCAAGTCGCTACGCACCAAGTCGCTAAGTAGGCAAGTCGCTAAAGAGCAACTCGCTAAGAATCAAGTTGCTAAGTTGTCAAGTCGCTAAATAGCAACTCGCTAGGCATCAAATCGCTAACACCAAGTCGCTAACAAACTTAACTACAAGTCGCTAACTTACACCAAGTCGCTACCCGTAGTGGAGACTAAGTGTACTGTTTGTCGGCTTGTCTCAATAGACAAGTCGCTAGCTCAACTCGCTAATACCTTCAACTATAACTCGCTACCAAATAACAAAGCAAGTCGCTACCAAGATAACTTATCCGTGGCTCAAGTCGCTAGCTAGAAAATCACATAAATACCACTTTTCATTCCAAAAACAACCCAACCACGATGATTCAAGCTTACCAAATCAAAACCCAAGCACATACAATGATTCTAAACACAAAACTACACCCAAGATTCAAACTTTAACACTAGAAATGATCCAAATGATGCAAAAACCACTAAACTTATTCAAACTCTAAAACCACCTAAAAGTCACTAGAAATCCAAAGATATGTAAGAGATGATCAAACCATGGCTCTTGATACCATTTGTAACATATTGGATTTCACAAACACACTAAACCATAATCACAAGTAGGCGAATTAGATGTTTTAGAGAGAGAGAGTGGGATATTCTAGAAAGAGAAACTTATGGAATGTTAGATTCCCAATGAACATCCAACCCTCTGCCTTGCAAGGTAGAGGGTATTTATAGGTTACAAAATAAACGACCTCCTGACGGCCTGTGGATCAGGTATACAATGGGTAAAGACCCGTCCTTCCTCCACAGTGTTGTACTAAACTAAATAGCTAACTAAATAACTTAGTAAATAACGTAATGTCTATGAGCTAACTTATGCTAGATAGTATTTGGGGTGACCGATACTTCACTATGGAATTTTATAATTCCTAACATTTCATCTTGAATCATTAAAAACATATGTTTTGTGATTTCATCTTGAATCATTATGCTTTATAATTTCATCCTAAATCATTAAAGCCATATGTTTAACCTCTCAACAAGTCACATTTATTATAGGAATGGACTAGGAAGTTACAATATTTAGTAACTCCCCTACATTGACGTAACTTCCCCCACATTTCTATGATTAGGTTGTCCTATTGAACCCAGATCTTGGTATCTCCAGTCATCTGGGTTAGGTTTTCCTTCATAGAAACTCATTCCTTCAAGGGCTTTAGTCGCATTCCTTTAGACGACTTACTAACTAACTCTCTCGCTTAAGCCTTCGTAAGCAGATCCGCAATGTTATCCTTTGACTTGACATAGTCAATTGAGATAACTCCTGTTGAGAGTAGTTGTCGTATTGAATTATGTCGAGGACGGATATGTCCGACTTTCCATTATACATTATGCTATGAGCTCTGCCAATTTCCGATTGACTATCACAATGTATACTAATGGCCGTTATCGGTTTAGGCCACCTTGGTATGTCCTCTACGAATTGACGTAGCCATTCCGCTTCTTGTCCGCATTTATCTAACGCGATAAATTCTGATTCCATCGTGGACTTAGCTATAACCGTTTGCTTGGAAGACTTCCAAGATATAGCCGCCTCTCCTAGTGTAAACACATATCCACTAGTCGATCTAGAATCCTTTATGTCAGATATCCAATTTGCATCATCGTATCCTTCGATAACAAATGGATATCGATCATAATGCAACCCATAATCGCGATCAGACGCAAATAGTGAAGTACCCTAGTCATAGCTACCTAATGTGCATAGCTTGGGTTGCTAGTATATCTACTTAGCCTACTAACAAAGATATGATAAGTCGTCGGGTACTCATTAAGTACATTAACATGCCAATAATTCTTGAATACTCTAATTGGGCAACACCTAAGCCTCTATTTATAGATAGATGCTTACTGGTGTCAATTGGAGTTCTAGCTAGGTCAGAATCCCCCGCATTGTGAGTATTAAGAATTTTGTCCACATAATGTGCTTGACTTAACACAAGTCCATTTTGAGTTTGTATGATCTTTGTTCCAAGGATCACATCAGCCAAACCCATATCCTTCATGTCAAACTTTGATTTCAACATGTCTTTAGTATATCATCAACATATAAACACAAGATTACATATCCACTATTTGTGTCTTTGACATAAACACACTTATCGCATTCATTAATTTTGAATCCACTCTCTAGCATTGTGTGGTCAAATTTTTGATGCCATTGTTTGGGAGCTTGCTTTAAGCTATATAATGACTTAACAAGCCTACAAACTTTGTTCTCTTGTCCAGGAGCCATGAAACCCTCAGGTTGGTTCATGTAGATTTTTTCTTCTAAATCTCCTGTAAAAGCCGCTTTCACATCCATTTGGTGAACTTCCAAATTTCTTAAAGCGGAATAGCAAGTATCATCCTAATCGAGGTTATTCGCGAATAAAGGCGAATATGTATCAAAGTAATCAAGACCTTCTCGTTGTCTAAATCCTTTGATTACTAATCTTGCTTTGTACTTGCCAATGGTGCCATCGGCTTTCATCTTCTTTTTGAAGATCCATTTATAGCCTAGTGGTTTACAACCATGAGGTAAATCCACGAGCTCCCAAGTATGATTTTGTAAAATAGAATCTATTTCACTTTTAATGGCTTCTTTCCATTGAGGCCCTTCTAAGGAAGTAACCGCTTCTCGGTATGAAGTAGGTTCGTTTTCAACCATTAAAGAAACAAAATCGGGTCCAAACGATTTCTCGGTTCTTGCCCTTTTGCTTCTTCAAGGTTCAACCTCTTCTTCCTCAGTTTGATCTTGTCTCTCATATTGGAGATCATTATCATCTCATTGTCTCTTATCTTGGAAACTTCTTCATCTATTCTAGATGAATTTCCAGTTTCCTTCGTTTAACAAGGAAATATAGTTTCAAAGAATGAAGCATTCATTGATTCCATTAATGTACCCTTTTGTATATTCGGATTTTTCGAATCATGTACAATGAAACGATAAGCACTGCTATTCTTAGCATATCCGATGAATATACAATCCACCGATTTAGGTCCAATCTTTTGGGCCTTGGGAGTCGGTATAGCTACCTTTGCTAGACACCCCCACACTCGTAAGTACTGATATGATGGTTTTATTCCCATCCATAATTCATAAGGGTCTCTTCTTTTTCCTTACGAGGTATCTTATTTAAAAGATAAGTAGCCGTTAGAATGGATTCCCCACATGTCCCGGCTTAGACCGTAACTTATCAACATGGCATTAACCATTTCTTTCAAGGTACGGTTCTTCATTTCGGCAATACCGTTCTGCTGAGGTGAATAGGGAGCAGTGAACTCGTGTCTAATTCCATGTTTTGCACATAGGTCAGCGAATGGAGATACATATTCACCTCCTCTATCACTTTGGACCACCTTGATTTTCTTACTAAGTTGATTCTCAACTTCGTTTTTGTATAGAACAAACTTGTCTATAGCTTCATCTTTACTTTTCAATAAGTAAACATAGCAATACTTTGTACAATCATCAATAAACGTGATAAAGTACTTATTGCCACCTTTTGTGGGTAGTGATTTCAAATCACATATGTCAGTGTGTATCATATCAAATGGTTCGGTTTTTCGTTCAACCGATTTGAAAGATGATCTTGTAAGTTTGGCTTCAACACAAGTTTCACATTTATATTTTGAGTCAATATGGAAATTAGGTATGCAATTAAATTTAATCAAACGACGCATTGAATTAAAATTTACATGTCCAAGACGGCCATGCCACATATTAGAAGACTCAATCAAGTAAGCAGAAGAATTTATTTTATTGATATCATTCTTAACAACCATTACATTGAGTTTAAACATACCATTCAGGGCATATCCCCTACCAACATATACTTGACTCTTAGAAAGAACAAACTTATCAGACTCAAAAACAAGACGAAAACCAAAATTGTTCAACAGCCAACTGCACACAAGATTCTTGCGAATCTCTGAACATACAAGACATTAGTCAACTTGAGCTCTTTCTCGGATGTCATCTTTAAGAATACATCTCCTTCGCCTTGATCTCAAGCAGTTGCAGAGTTGCCCATGTACATCTTCTCTCCACTATCAAGCGCTCTGAAAGAGTGAAACATACTCTTATCAAGACACACATGAAGGGTAGCCCCAAAGATCCACCCACCATTCCCGTTGTTGGAACCTACCGTGTTAACTTCAGAGATCATGGCAATGACATCAGACACCATAACAATCATGTCCACATCTTCATTCACTATATTAGCCTGGCGTGGAGTCACCCGCTTTGGCATCTTACAGTTAGCAAAGACGGCGACCTGGCTGGTCACAATTGAAACACACCCCTTAGAACTTCTGTTTCACAATTGCAGCTTTAGGACCAAGGTAATCGACTTCGCTTGCCCTTCTTGTCATTCTTTCCTTTTCCTTTGCCTTTAGCTTTGACATTGGACTTTAAAGATGACGAAACATGCTCAACCATATTTGCCTTTGTAGAATCAGGCGTATACATGTTTTTCTCGAGCTGCCTTGTTGTCCTCTTCAATACGAAGACGAACAACCGTGTCTTCAACACTCATCTCCTTTCGCTTATGCTTCATGTAGTTCTTGAATTCTACCCATCTTAGAGGTAACTTTTCAATAATAGCAAAGAACTTGAAAAGTTTCACTCAAGGTCATTCCTCAAAGATCAATGTCGTAGCAAAACCGCATATCTTGAACCCGACTTATCACATTCTTTCAATCAACCATCTTGTAATCCAAAAAACGAGCTACCACGAACTTCTTTGTACCAAAGATCTTCGCTTTGTACTTATGCTCCAATGACTCCCATAATTCTTTGGCGCCTTGGTCTTGCAAGACACGTTGTACAAAGAATCAACCAAACCATTCGTGAACATAGTTGTGACACAAAAAATCTGAATGTTTCCTTTCTTCCAAGGCTTGAAAAGCCTGTTGATTAGAGGATTGACCTTCTGCAGGAGGTTCCACGTTAGGTGTGTTCTCTTTTAAGAACCGCGCAAGGTTCAAAGTAGTGAGATAGAAGAACATCTTCTGTTGCCACCTCTTAAAATTATGCCCATTGAATTTCTCGGTTTCTCAAAGATGATTAGCAATAAAGTGTTAGTAATCGGCGCACTACCACGCGTTCACGTAAGTAGTCACAGGAGGGGTAGTGGTGTTTGTCATCCTCGAAAATTCAAACACAAACGTTAAACAAACTGTTGTAAATCGGTATCTACTTGTACCGGATCGATTCAACAAAACTCTATCTTGGTTTCGATGGATCAAGTAAATCAGTTTACTAGAAACTCAATCTTGGTTTCGTTATAAACTGATGAAACAACTGCTCAAGAAAATGTTATAGATCTGTAATCCAAATCTGTATGTTAAAAACTGTTTAATAGAAACTGATTTCCAAAGAAACTCAACAAGGTTTCGATAGAAAACAGTTATAAAATTCTGTTAATAATTAATCCGATTTTTAACAAAGTGTTATAAATTCAGTTAAACCGAATCTGTTTTAAGACTGTGGGAAAATGTGTACACTTTTATTAATAAAATCATATTATAATGACAATAAACAAATTAACAGAAATAAAAACAGTAAATTAAATAACATGTAGACGGGGTAGAAGCGAAGACGCATAACTATAGAACGATAAGTAAAGAAAAGCAGTAAAGGTCGTGGCAAGAGGCTCGTGTTTAACACGATTCCATTAAAACAGATTCGACGCCCTGCTTCCCGTGGTACAACCGCCAAAGTCGATGTACGCCGGACGTGACAAACTTGCCCGAAAGATCACTGGAAGTAACTTACGCTTTCGATCGAATGAATTGCGGAAATCGGCCGCAGAGGAGTTACGTTTTTCAGGTGTCAAACTGAATGAGGAATAGTTTATTTTATAGCGTAACATGTCTTGGTCACCAAGACAGTATATTGCTAAAAAATAACCCGATATGCAAATCTGTTAAATTATAAACGTAATATGCATATCTTTTATTTACACAAAATATTTTCTAAACTCGTTAACAAGTTTCAAATATATTCCTTAAATAGATTTACGTAAAATTCGAAAAAGGAAACACGAATCTGCAAAGAAAAGATACGCGACGCATGCGAGGTTTCTCGAGCTGCATTCGTGTCCGCAGGTCGCGCGGGCTCGCATGAGTTTAGAATCTTCGAACCCATTTTGGCCCAGAAATCCTGAAATCTGCACCCCTGCGCGCGCACACGTAGGTGTTGGAGTAAAACCAACAAATCAATTTGAAAGTTCATATCAAGATTCCTATATAAACAAGGTTTCACTTTTTGTTTTGGGCGATGTGGGATACTCCCACTTTTCCAAATTTTGTGTTTCACGTGCCCCACTTTGAGACACGATATCTCATTCATATAAACTCCATTTTGGACATACTTTAGCTCGTTGCGAAACTCTCGTCGAGGAGAACGCAAAGCTACCAAGAAATTCAAATATATATAACATATACATATATTAAATAGTGTCCAAAATTTGCAAAAACTCATTTTGCAAAATGAATTTTTCCAACATAAAGTCTTTAGGTTTCATTTTTCTTTCAGTATTCAATCATGGATTGCTGGAAAGCAAAATGCATCTAATTGTTGTCGAATTTCCATCTGAGTTCTTCATAGTTGTTAAATATATCGTTGTTATATTTAAGTAATGGCTTTGCATTCTTTCGAACTAACATAGCAACATGATGGAGACAAGGAGGTTACCATGTTTGTCGTTGTTATTCATATGCAACAAGTATCTTATACCCGCCGCTCCGCGGCGGGAGTTTTTCTATACATCGGGTTTTTGACACCGTATAAGCTAAACCATCTATATTTTGCTACATTAAAAGTCTTTATATTCATAACACAACATAGATACAAAACTAATTACATCTGCTCTACTCAAAACATATACATACATTTATTTCATTATATACTACAGAGTGTCAAACTGGTAATGGTTAAGTACTCCTTTCGTCGCTACTCACACGCCCCAGCTTGAAAGTTTTGTGCCGCTTTTTGGATCCCGAACATTAAACACACTACTATCAGCTAAGGTAAGCGTCCAGATAGAGTTCAAACTTGAAAGCAAATAATATTTATCATATCAAAGGATCAAAAAATTGAATCATAACAAAGTCAAAAAATGTGACTATAAGACTCGCAACACTATCACCATCTTTATATTGGTTGAAACTACAGGTTACCAATTATTTTGAAACAAACTACAAAAAAATAGGAATAATTTTAGCACGGATATAAAAAAATCATTCTGTTGGTATGATTGTTATACTAACAATAAAAATGTAAAATGCTGTGGTGTTCATATTTAACACACTAACTACAGAAAATCTTTAAGTCATTTTAATAAATATTATTAGTAGCTCATTTGTTTATTTGGATAGTATCTCTTACGTAACTAACATATGATTCATGAAGTTAAGCCACAACACATAGGCATATATTGACAACCATGAGTCCATGCTCCATACTACTCTTAACACAGTAACACAAAGATTAGAGTATGTGATTTGTTTATGAAGGCTACTAATTACTGACTTTTAAGTTTTATTGGGAGTACTTAAATAAAATTAGAAAAACGATTTTTGGTGGAGCAAGAACGATCAATTACCAACACCATACTGCAGCCTAGTGTTGAAGGTTTGAGATTATTTACTATGAGATTCAAGTGAGACTTGAATCCCATAATAAAATAAGACGTTGGATTACTCCACCATACGAAGCCTTTGTATATTGTCCACAATCAGATAAGCTAGTTAAATTTGAAAAATACCTTGCTCTTTGAAACATGGAGCATGTGTCTTGCTCACAAACCAATCCAAAGTCAAGATCTCGACTCCAAAATTCCACTGGACTGCATTCATTCAAAAAAAATATCGATTCTTTGCTGTGTAACGCTTACTGACAATAATATATACATTACAAAAGAGCTATGAATCCCCTTTTCCATAAGAAACTTTATAGTGTTCCAAAAAGCTAATGAGCCTTAGATGTGTGTATCAGGCTACCCCATTTAGAAAAGGGGATTCAACTATGTGCGTGATATCACATATAGCTTGAATCCCCTTTATATCACATATATCACATTTAGAAAAAGTTGCACTCCAAAACCATCCAAAACCTGTCTGATTGTCCTGTCTCCTTTTCTTTCTGAACTTCCAAAAGCGTAGAGTTTATTTTACCAAAGGTTATATCTTAAGTAGGAATCACTGTGGTTGCCCGACATTTACCTGTAGGCGTAGCGACTATGTGCGTGGCATCTGGTTGTATAGATATACCAGTGTTGTGATGAGACTCTGATAATCGGATGACCAACATCAGTAGTATGCTGCATTTCCTCAGAAGCAAGCGCTGATAAGTTCGAAAAAGCTTCAGCTTTACGGTCTCTTTTCACCACTTTTTTCCGTCCGTTATTTTCCCTTCCAACAAAACCAATACCGTTTGTTTTTATTTAGTTATATATTGTACACCTTATCTTATGGCACTGAAAAAAAATAATAGAGATAAGGGCATACCATTTACGTAGATATCTGACCCTTTGATATCAAATCAAAAGAAATCCGATTCGTGATGACAATGCCAAAGATCAGTGATCCGACGGTGACATTAATCTATCTACAAAAACCGATGTCGCTACATTGTAAATTCCATGATATTACCATATAAATACTTATTCATTGCGCCTAAGCAAGAAAAATGGTGTGTGTTTTTAGAAGTTGTTTGCTTACCTGATATTTCTTATATCCATGGCCAAATGTTCCACTAACGTAAATCAGTATTCAAAACGTTGGATCCTGCAAGTGATAAAGAATCATATTGTACCCATAGTATTGGTTAGAAAACGGAAACTACTGTAAGATGAAAAGTGGGAAATTCGAGGGGAAATAAAGGAAAAAAACCTTTAATTCTGCAAATTCAGAGTATTCGCATGAACGTGACAGATCCCTACCAACTCAGTGTTACAAACCGTGGTTGACTTGGTTTTGGCATTTGAGTTTGCAATTGTCTATTGTTGCCGGCCGTACCGCTTGAAGTTTTTTCTGAACCTTCATTAGTTCCTACAGCAGGAGCAAATTTATAAGAATTAGTGTAGTGTTGTGTGACACACGGTAAATTTTCACCAAAATTTAACTGACAATTAGTGATTCATTTTACTAAGCCAAATTTATTAAGCACGCATAAGCTTTGCCTAATCATTTGAGTAGTTAGCTCGCATACGGTAGATAACTACATCACTTTTACATTCATATCATTTTATGAATATTTTATTTTGTCTTATGATTTAAATTATAAGACGAGAGGGTATCTCGTTTTTCCCAGTGACCGACACGCACACGCATACCGACACTATGATAAGGACTCGCTAAAACAATTAACCGATGCCCGCAAATTGGAATATTACAAAGATAAAATATTTCGACGTAACGATAAAACACCACGGATAAAAAGTTGTCAAACAATGATACCTTGGTCACAATACAATTTCAAGGACACAAAAATAATGAACATACTATCACTTAAACAATAACTTGTATGAAACTCAAATACAATTGAGGCTAGAGTATAATGTATATACATGTATTTCACAAGTACCATAATAATACATAAATACTTATACAAATGTTATACAAGGAAACATTTATAAAATGGTGAAGATAACTCTTGTCCACTCTCCTTGTCTTTTTTTTTCGTTTGTCGTTACCTACCCTCCCACAAGTTTCCATCAGTATTTCCTCTCTCTACAAAAAAATAGATATCATCTCTTCCCAATGTATATACAAGAGAGATAGCAGATCTTTCTTCATCTCCTACCCCTGCGCCTCTCCTAGGCCGAATATCACCAAAAATAGACAACCCAACATATTCTTCCAACTATTTCCCATCTTTCATACCATATTCATGAAAGAATTTCTTTCCCAACCCTACCTTGATGCGCCGCTACCTCCAAAGCAATCCAAGAAGATCAAGATGAATCACAAACAAATCTTTACACCAATCCAAGAAATCGTTTGGTTTGGAAGCAAACCATTTTTACCTTCAAACAAAGGAGCAAGGTGTAAAGGCTTGGTCAAAGACTTCCTCTTTATTTTCTTTTTATACTACTCGAGAGGCTAAGGGCTCACACAAAACAAATCTCAATCCACCACACAAGAAAAGTGCTCTCAAGGGTATAGTGAAACAGTTGGGTTTCTTGCTCGGATTCAGATTTGGAGGTTTGGGTTGTGTGGAGCTCTCGAGTTAGCCTTCATCCTTGTCATTTTCGCCTCACTTGCATAAGGTTAATCTTTGATTCTTTTCCTTGTAAATTGTTGTACAAAACTCGGTTAATGTTAAATGTTGGTATCTTGTTGTGATTCGAGTGTAAACTAGGTGTGGTAATTATGTATAAACTCGTGTTATGATAAGTCTATTGTCACTTTGAAAACTTAATTTAGTCATGTTGGAATTAATGTTGTCGTTGGGTTGTTGTTATCCTGTCGAGATGCATAAAACAAGGAAAGCCAGGAGTTAAGTTTTTATAAAATGTGGAACCACACTAGTATTGAGTCTGGGGAAAAGATGTTGTGTATTGGTGACTTGTATTGATTCGTACATATGCAATCCGACAAGCCATATAGGCACCATTCCATAGTGTTAAGTTGTGGTCTTTTTCCGTATATCCGAGTGGTTAAAATCCATCAGGGGTCGAAGGAACATACACCATGTCATGGTATTGTTTTAGTTAAGAATACCAAATTCCATACTTTTATGTGTCGTCAAACGCTCCTTCTCGAGTAGGCTTCGTTGGAAAGGTCAAAATGGGCGAAAACCCAATGTGGTTGTCTCCACAGTGGTGATGTTTTGAAGTCATGGGGGAGAAGTTTAGTACTCGGAAATTTAGTATGACTAACCTTCTTCGAGTCACTCATTGTTGATGGTCTCGACATAAGAAGCATCGGGTTAGTAAACCCACTACACTATCCAAAAGCTTGTATGTTGAGTTAGTTGTCTTCAAGTCACAAGTATCCCCGAAGGGTGCTAGTCTCCGTATGGCATTGCGAGACCACAAAAATAGTCGTATGTTGTACTTTTCTTTTGGATAAAACATCACTCTAGAATGAAACATGAAACGGATATCTTACATGCTAGATTTCTAACTAGGAGCCTTATGTCGAAACTATTGTGTCAGCCTAAGAATGGGACCAAGTCGAGTAGTACTCGACCCAAACACATGTTTCGTCACACCTTGCTCATACTTGCAATAAAGGGATTAGCCAAGTTTCTCACATTAAGCTCCTCAGAACTAAAGAGATACTCATTAACAACAAATCTGGAAATGAGTTATTAGGATGGGTCTTCTAAAAACTTGACTAACAAAGTGGAGAAAAGCTGTTGGACCAAACCTCTCTCCCTCGTGCAAATACTCCATCAAGCCCAAGCCCAAAAATCTGGTACCCCATTATGGTATTCGAATATGGGCCACAGCCCATATAAAACCTTGGGGTGTTCGTGTGAAGGTATAAGTGTCATCAAATGATACTCGAAGCATGTTATTAGATGTCAAATAACAAAAACCGTTCCCGTCTATTCTTTCTTTTCACCTCGTTACTTATCGTCTTAACATCAAATGGGTACAAAAATTATTATTTAACAAAAAAAATGCTCAAACATTTGACATAAGCAACAAGTGTTTTAAACATGATTTACCTAAAATACCTACGACAATGTTCAACGTCAATCTGTGAACTAATGTAGGATAAATAAATGGAAACCATCAAGATATGTTATCATTTGACCAACTTTATAGTCTTCAAGTTAAAATCGCCTATTTTCTAAATACTATTAGAAAAGTAAACAAACTAATATTTGCCTTTGACAATACCATTTTGTGTCAACCTAAATAAGTATATATACATCTAGATACTTACTAATGGAACATTTTAATTATTTGTTCTAAATCAAACTTGGATTTTAAAACCATAATAATGTCAAAATGAAAAGAGTATATATACATTCATATACTTACTAGTAAATCTCTTAAATTACTTTTACAAACTAAAGGTTGATTTTAAAACCATTATATAAGAATAATATAAATTGCACCATTTTAAGTAAGTAATACTTAAAAACGATGGACTAAAACATTACCCTCCTTATCTAGGTCGCGTGTCGGTGCCGTTTCACAACAATCACTAATCCCACATTTGGATTTGCACTTTTGCTAAGGTGAGTTTCATAGCCCCATTTTTACTTGATAAATTTGTTTTATACATTTTGGGGTGAGAAATATGCAAAACATTTTATGGACTAAAACTATTACATGATTACTATTACGTGGTTTAGCCTAAGCCCTTATGTCCCTAGAGAATGCCCTTTTTCATGAACCGTCAATTCCCCATTGGAAAACGCGAATGTTATAAATAAATCTATTGAGGGTGACTCCTCCGTTCGGTTGGCCATGCTTAGGCCAAAGCGAAACGTATACCATGTCAGAACCAAGTGTTGAGGGACAAAACACTTGCTATGGGCCCCTATATTGTATTACATCTTTTAGCATACGTAAACCGTCGTAGTATCGGTTGCATGAACTTAGAGCTAACGTAATAGACATTCATACATATATCATTATATTCGTTGTAATGATTATATGCCTTTGCTTATGGTCCAAGCTTACTATTTTAACTTAAACCTATGAACTCACCAGCTTTTAGCTGACCTTTTAGCATATTTTCTCAGGTGTTTAAAATTTGTTCATGAAGGCAAGGCAAGAAGCGGATGTATGGTCGTAGTAGTATTAAAGAAGTGTTTTTACACAAAAAAAAATGATGTTTTTACATTGGGACCACTATATTTAATGGGATGTGCCCATTTATTTAAATTATGTTGTAAGACAGCGTTTTAAAACTATTTTATAAAATTAAACGGAGTATTTTTTCCGTTCTTTATTACTTGTGTTATGATTCACCAATTCCGTAACGCTCCCGAATAATACGTATGCTTCCGCTAAACAAATTTGGGGGTGTTACATGTTGTGTCTCCGAGTTACCTGAAATCGCATGAACATGACGAATCCTTACCAACTGAGTGTTACAAACCGTGGCCGTCTTACGTTTGGCACTTGCGGATGCCATTCTCTATTGTCACCATGCGTACCGCTAAAACCCTTTTGTGGACCTTCATTAATAGTTGCAGCATGAACAAATAGAAGTAAGATGAAAACACCAAAAATCAATTTAATAATAGCATATTTACCTTCCATACAGTTCTTGTAATGGTCTTTTGAAATCTTCTTCAGTTTCCAAAAAACTCAGTCGATATCCTATTGTTCACATTCACAACCTTAAAAAAATTAACGTATTAGTATATGTTTATTAGTATATGTGTTACAAAAAAACTAAAACTTGTGATAGCACAGATTATGGTTAACGACATAAATAACAAACATTTATTCGAAACTATCGCCCAAGTTCTTTCTTTCGACGACTTTCATATTTTGAGAGATACTCTATGAATTTATCGTGACTAATCATTGGACAATACGCTAACACCAAATAACTAAACATTACAACTGAAACATATTTTTTCTTGATTAAAAATTTGACCCTTCAACGATCAAAACAAAGAAACATTACAAAATCAGAGCTAAGCTCTATTCATTCTTTACATCGAGTCCAAGAAATCAGGGAGGTCCAATTATAAATCAATGGGAGGTCCATATTGAGATTTTATAAGACCAAATAAATGGAAACATACCCGCTGAACAATTACCTATTTTGCCGAGTACCACAAACCTCATCAGTCAGGAGCATCTGAACAGCTGTAAGTACCACAAACCTCATCAGTCAGGAGCATCTGAACAGCAGCCTATGTTTCAAGTGGCATCCCCGAAATGTCAAAACAAACAAAGCCCCTGTTGATACTATCAGCATCATTAGATAAAAGTCATAAAATAGAATATGTCATCATTTTAATGCGAATACTAAATAAAAGCATACGTATTTGGATTTTTTTCTAAATGGTGAAATACACAAAGCAAAAAAGTAAGTTTGTTTGTAAGTGATTGTTATGTTTAAAACTATGAAGATGGTGATGTTTTTCCAAATCTTCATACCAGACAATCACTTTCAAAACCCAATTCCAAATACCAACTATCTACACATTCCACACATTAAAATCATTACTTTCACACATATTCGAATGGAAAAAAACCGTAAAAAACCTCGTAAGCGCGTCAAGAAAAACACCAACAATGTCACGATTATCACTTCTCCCAGATTTAGGTTGATTATCTCCTTCAGCAGTTGTGTCATCATAAAAAGCCCATGCAATCATTTTCACTAAGCTATAATCAAAACCCATAAATAAAAACGCATCAGTTAATCAATTAAAATAAACCCAATTCATTAAAACATGATACAAATCAATATAACAAAAGGAATCACACATCTTAATTCTTTCCTCAATCTTCAATCTATATAAAAAAAAATTGTATACGTCGTCATCCTCCATCTCTCTTTCTCTTTACCGGAGATTCTGTGTGTGTGTGTGTTTTGAGGCGACAACATATTCAGTGAGGAAGAGGCAGAAGAAGGAAACACGTGCACTGATGAGGATGCAGGTTATTTGGATGAGGATTAAGAGAGAGAGAGAGAGGCGGTTAAAGACTGAAAGGTTCCAGCTGGAAATGTGTCTTGCCGATGCTAGAGTATCAAAGAAAACGGGCCAAAAAAAAGATCTTGCACAGCCCAACAAAGGAAAGGGGAAGGCCCAAGGCACATGCATAATATAAAATAAAGGTGCATAATATAATAAAGATAGATTTGGTGACCGTTGCGCCATTAGGATATATATAAATATTAGAACACTTAATTTTACTAGAATACTTTTGAGAGTTGAAAAAGATGCAATTAAATCCAACAAAGTGTTAAAGTATATTTAATGATTTATGTTTTACATAAAAATAAAAATTGGATATCTGGTCTCATTTAAGTAAGTTTGTGTTATGATGCTATCCCACATTGATGGCAAAAGTTCAATATAGAACCAAAATTTATCATAGATCCAATCAACCAATAATAGTCATTCATTTTTTTATTATGATAAACTTTCACCCTTTTTAAAAAAATTAAATATCTCGCAAACCGTTAATCGTTACGCGATAAAAAATTATACCATCGTGACGAGAATTAAATTATCTTTCTATAGATATGCACTACTATATATTTTTAACAATTTTTTTTTCAAAATTTCGGTCAACAAAAATCATATATGATTTGTGAAAATCATATATGATTCGATTTTTACGAATCACATATGATTTTTGAGAATCATATATGATTGTAAAATCATATATGATTCGTAAAAATCGAATCATACATGATTTTTAAAATCATATATGATTCGTAAAAATCATATATGATTTTTTCGGACGGAATTTTTGAAAAAAATGTTTGTCGAAAATATGTAAAAGTGCATATCTATAGAAAGATAATTTAATTCTCGTCACGATGGTGTATTTTTATATTTTGAAGATTTACCGTTTGTAAGATATGTTGTTTTAAAAAAAAGGTGGAAAATGATTTTGTATTAATTTAGATAAAAAATTGAGGGTTATAATTGGTTCATTTGTTCTATGACAAATATGAGTTCTATATTGATCTCAACTCCACATTGATAGGTCACCAAAATGAAAGCCAATTTATAATTGCCATTTCGTTTCAAATAATTTGAAGGATTTTCACTAGTTTTGAAGTGAAATTATGAAATTGTTTATTTGTATTTCTTTAAATTTACCTGGAAATGCTCTCTTTTTTTATAATGAAAAACAACTTAGTACCTCGTGTACAATTATTTATATGTATTTCTTTCATATCTATTTGAAAGTAATTTTTTTATAATGAAAACAATTTGAAGGCCTTTCAGTAGTTTTGAAGTTGAATTATGAAACTGTTTATATGTATTTCTTTCATATCTCTTTGAAAAGACTTTTTTTTATAATGAAAACTATTTGAAGGTTTTTCAGTAGTTTTGAAGTGAAATTATGAAACTTTTTATATGTATTTCTTTCAAATCTACATGAAAAGACTTTTATCTATACTACCTTATAATGTATTTGAGACTATTCCATTATTAGCAAAGCTTAAAATTTTAAACTTGCTTGTTATGAAAATATTGTCTTTTGATAGTCTCAATATCATTATAACAGCCTTCAATATTAATAATTATTAAAAACCTCAGAACCGCTAAAAATCATTACTATCAATAATGATTAATAAAAATATCTAACCACATCCACAATATAAATTCAGACAAACAATTTCATATATCTCACACACAAAATTAGTCTCTCAATATACCCTCACTTTCACTCCTTAACTCTTACGGGTACTTTTTTTGCAGAGATTCTTTATATGTTTGTTAGAAAAACGTTTAACTAAATAACATTTTACCGCTGAAAAATATAGTCATCGGCGAGTACCCTGCTAGTTATAATGTAAACAGCTTTAGTACCTCGTGTAGAGCTGTTTATATCCATTTATTTCAAATCTATCTGAAATAACTTTTATTTTTTATAATAAAAACAGATACGAAAAGTTTTTTTATTTTATTTTATTTATTTATTTTTACTTTTAATAATGAAAACAACTTTAGTACCTCGTGTACAACTGTTTATATGTATTTCTTTCAAATCTACCTGAAAAACTTTTTTTTATAATGAAAACAACTTTAGTACCTCGTGTGGTTGCACATTTTTGGCATAAGTCGCATTAATAGAGTTGGCGTGAAAATAACTTTAATACCTCATGTGGTTGCACTTTTTTTTTTGGCAAAAGTCACATTAATCGAGTTGGCATAAATCACTAGGGAAGAGCAACAAAACCGAAAAATCGAAAAAACAGCCAAAAAAAATGAAGCAAATCTAAAACCAATGGTACAGTCTTGGTTTTAAAAAAAATTGAAAGTTTCGGTTCGGTTTTATTGACATGGTCAAGAGATATAAAATTGATGGCTATATTCCAAGAGGTTACAACCATTCTTTTATTGTCTTACTTCCTAAACTACTAGGTCCTCTCAGCATACAAGACAATACACCCATTAGTCTTATTGGTTATCAATATAAATTGATCGTGAAAGCAGGGACGGGCCCAGGATTTTTAAAAGGGTGTTGCACAAAAAAATGTTGGGCTAACTTAAGTTACACCGTAAGAAATGAAGGTTGCAAAAAAAAATTTGAGGGTTGCACAAAGCACAAAAACGACAGTTTTGAAATCCTTTTGCACTTCGTGACTTAAAATCAGGTGTTGCCCGTGCCACACCCGGCATATATGTGGGTCCGTCCATGCGTGAAAGTTCTTGCTAATAGGCTTCAACAAGTTGTTCACATTGTTGTTAACAATGTTCAAACCATTACTTGAAAGTAGACAAATAACCGATGGCCCGCTTATGATGAATGAAATTTTATCTTGCGCTTTAAGGAAAAAAAGAACACTTTTTTTTTACTTTAAGTTGACTTTGAAAAAGCGTTTGACTCGCTTGATTGGAAATTCCTTGACAACACAATGTAACAAATGGGGTTTAGTGATAAATAGAGAATGTGGATTAGAGGTGTCTAAAATCGGCATTCGGTTCGGGAATTATTAATGGGTGTCCCACTAAGGAATTTAAGATTCAAAAAGGTCTTCGCCAAGGAGACCTACTTTCACCATTTCTCTTCATCATCACAATGGAAGCACTACATGTTGCTTTCGAAGAAGCCAAATCAAAACAAATCTTTGAAGGAGTGAAAGTAGGCTCAAAGTTGACATTTCTCATCTTCAGTTCGCGGATGATTCTCTCATAATGGGTTAGGGGTCCCGAGAAAACACTAAAACCCTTTGTCGTTTATTGAGATGATTTAACTCGGCTTCCGGACTAAAAGTGAACTTTTCCAAAAGCAAGTTTTTTGGTATTGGCGTTTCCGCTTCCAAATCACAAAAATTCGCTTCTTTCCTTAATTGCTAGCCATCTACTCTCCCATGTTTTTGGTCTTCCGATTGGTGCCAATATGATCAAAGCTTGTAATTAGAAACCTATTACTGATAAATTCCACAAAAGACTTACCTCTTGGAAAGCAAGAACACTTTCATAGGTATACTTACCCTCCTAAAATGAGTACTTGGCGATCTTGGAACTTACTTATTCTACATTTTTATGGCTCCTAAATGTGTCATCAACTATTTTGAAAAGCTTAGGCGTAACTTCTTTTGGGGTGGCACACTTGATACAAATAAAATGGCTTAGGTTTCTTGCCATAGAGTTTGCTCTTCGACTAATTGTGGAGGTCTTGGAATTGGTAGTCTTCATGCGGCTAACTTGGTCATGTTGGTTAAATGGTGTTGGCGTTTTCACTCGGAACCTAACTCTCTTTGGAAAAGCCTAATTACATCCATTCACGGGTCTAATGGAGGGGGCTTTGGTACAATTGACTCTCCTTTGCAGAGCATGCCCTTGAGCCGTTGGAAAAAAATCATCGAGCTAAACAAACCTCTTTCTCATGCTAACTACTATCTCCAATCAATTTTCTAAAGAAAAGTGGGCAATGGGTACACTTTTAGGTTCTGGGAGGATATATGGATTGGTGAATCAGATTTTAAGTCTTTTTCCTAGACTTTTCTCACTGGAAGTTAACAAGAATTGCAAAATTACAGAACGGTGCACTTTCATTAATGGGATTTTATCTCCTAACTGGACATGGCGTAGAAACATTAGAGATGTTTCACTTGTCAACAGCTTGATGACATGTTGTTGCTTCTACCTGATGTTTCACCTGTCGACACTCCAAACTCTTAGCAATATAGTTTGGATGCATCTAACACCTTCTATGTTCGCTCAATGACCAAGTGTATTGAATTAGCTATCTTGCCTTTCTCGAGTTACAAGGTGAGTTGGAATAAGACTCTCCTTATTAAGGTAAACATCTACTCTTGGAGACTACGGATGGATCGACTTCCAACTCGGTACAACATTGATTTTCGTGGGATCGATCTAAACATAGTGAGATGCCCCTTGTGTGACAATGACATCGAAACTTCTCAACACCTCTTCGTTGACTGCCTGGTTGCTTGTGACATTTGGAAGCTCATCTCAGGTTGGTGGGGTTTTACATCATATCCAAACGATCTTCCTAACTTACTCTCTTGGACCGACTTTGTGAATGTCAACAAAGCCACCAAGCTTTGTTTTGATAATGTTATTCAAACAACTAATTGGGTCCTTTGGAGATACCGTAACCGTGTATGCTTCGATCCAAATCCCCCTAGGAAGGACAATACGGCGAGCAAGTAAAGGTTTTATCCCACTCTTGGATCTCAAATAGAAGTAGGAATTCCCATCCTAATTGGATTTACTGGATCGTATACTGGCTCTACGATCCAGTTACATCTTGTATGAACATATTGTAATCTTTTTCTAACCTTGCTAGTTGCTTTCTATAAATTGCCGTTGAGAAAAAAATATATAATCTGACATGTATGATAATGTAATGTAGTAAGATAACAAAGATCAACTTATTTTCGATTAAAACATTTTTATATTTTATTTTTAATCATCAATAAGGTACACCGAAATTTTCATACTTTTAGAATAAAGAATACTATCATACCTGTTTTTGTGAGTGGGGGTAGACTTTAGAGTCAACTATTGCAAGTTTTGTCGAGTTCATATATATCTCTTGCAAATGTGTATTCTTTATTTATTTAGGGTCATTTGCATATATATACAGGGGCGGACCTTTACGAGGGCAGGGGAGGGTCCCGGCCTCCCCAAAATTTACGACATTTAATGTAAATATTGTAGGTTTTAGGAGTAATTTAGTTGATGTTATAAATAAATCTTCGATTCGGCCCTCCCAAAATAAATTCGGCCCCCTCAAAATAAATGGCCAAGTTCCGCCACTGCATATATATATCTTTCAAAAGATACAAAATTACATATAGATCCAAAGATACAATTATCTAAATCACGAGAAAGAATAAACACCATCTAAAACCCTATATAAATCTATAAGTGCATGCGTGTATGCATAAAGCATTGAGTTCAAAGCAAAAGTATAAGAAAATGAAGAAGCTCAATGGTCTTACTTTGTTCATGGTTGTTCTCTTTACACTCATCATAGTTTCATCTGCGGCGAGGACCCATCAAACCCGTAAACAAACTGGTAAGATCAATCACATGCACATTTATATGAATTTGCTATACGTTGATTAGTACATGTGTATTTACATACATTTCAAGATTGAGTACGTTTATGTTAATTTGTTTGTGTTTATATGCAGGAGATGCAACCGCTAAAACAGAAAATGTAGCTCATACTAATAACGATTGGGGTGGATGTTGGGGTTGCTGGCATAACCATGATCGTCGTCTGCTGCGTTAGAATAGTTAGACTATGTTTATTGGTAAGGTTGCCAACCCAACCCACTCAAAATACATATAAAAATAATAATTTTTTAATTTTTGTATACAATCTTGCTTGCAACCATGGTCACTTGGCAATCCAGATCCCCAACCCACAATCTGACAAAACATTGTTTCATTGGCTAGTTTTTTGTTTGTATTCCTTTTTTTCTTTAATTTTTAATATTTTTGGTTGGGTTGTTGATAAATTGTTGAAAAATATGGATTGGTTGTATGTATTGGTTGTGTAGGTGGAGGAAAGAGAAAATAATATTTTATTAAGAGATTGGGTTGTGATGGGTTGTTGATAAAGATAGTCTTATAATTGGTGATCTTAATTTGTATCGTTGTGTTGTGATTGGTGAGAGTTAAATTTATGGGTCGTGCCTTTGGTGTCTTGAACATGATCTTTGATGGCATAATGTAGCGTTTTATCATTTTGATTATTTTGTATTTTGAATAATCTAAGTATGCTATAAAATGGAATGCTTTTGATTATTTTGATATTCTTATACCTAGTTCTCTTGGTTGTGTAGTAAGATTAAAAGTTATATTTCTGAATCATTTTAAGAATTTGTTGAAAGAAGTAGAAATATTTTATTGACAGGGTGACAGATAACTCTAACCCAATTTTTAGGGTTTACGGAATTTTGGTAGACTTCAAGCTACACTCAACTCTTGCAATTAAGTTGATAATATCAGAAAAGAGCTATTGCAAGATGTGTTTGATTCATGTATAAGGAGATAGACAAAATCATATTAACATTTTAATCGTTTCTTCGGCTTGAAAAAACCATCAAGTCACAATCCAACAACAAATGGATCGATAAGCATACAAGTAAGATCATGTATCAGTTCATAATATGACATGGGTGCACAAGCACAAGACAAATTAGTGTCTAAACTACTATATTAATTTGTTTGTGTAAGAGAAGTAACTGTTGACTCAGTAAAAGCTAGTAGCTCATACAGATGCTGATAGAAATGGCTCTTGGGGTTGTTGGCCACTTCATGTATATCGCCGTCTGTCGAAGTAATTTTTTGTGGGTTGTTGCAGTTATCTTTCAGCCTTAGGAATAAGTCTTCTAGATACCTGCTAAGATGAACGACGCGTTAGTCTCGCCCGGGTGTTATCCGGGACCCGACTCCGCGTGAGAGTAAGTATGTGTTTTACCGAAAGGTGTAGTATGAATGTATGTGTGTGAAAAATGATACCGATTCCCAAATCGTATGCGTATATATACTACTGATGTCATTGTGCGGTCCCAGGGTGCGTACTTCATGGGGCGTTGGCGATATCAGAGCGACACTGTCCCGACACGTCTCGGGTCATGTCCGACATCCGGGGATGAGACAAAGTGTATCCGAGCTAAATGCCAAAAATCTTGTCAGGTCGGCGTGTCTTCGGACGGATGACTGTCCTCGTTACTTCGGCTTGGGTTGCATTTGAGCATCGGTCCCTTCGGTTAAGAGTATCGGTCCTTTCGGTGTTATAGTATCGGTCCCTTCGGTTAAGAGTATCGGTCCTTTCGGTGTTATAGTATCGGTCCTTTGGTTGTTATAGTATCGGTTCTTTCGGTGTTAGGACCGAAGGGGCATATCGTCGTCATGTCCCCAGTATCATGTTACTTGTTTTCGACAAGTGATGTGATACTATATATAATTGTCGATTAGCTTCGTTCGGAGTGACTTGGTGAGTTCTGGTTATATGGGCCTCATTTTGGGTAATGGGCCCAAGCCCATTGGGTGAAAATGAGTTAAAATAATATATACCGTTTTCGTGGGATCGTGCCGCGTGGAGGATGGTATTCGTTGACGGTTGAGATCCGCCCCCTTCCGACACGACGTGGACGTTTGGTGTCCCCACCTCCTTTGCCTATATAAGCCCTTTAACTTTCATTCATAAATTTTTATCCTACCCACCTTTATTACTGTTTGTTTTCGAGTATTAGGAGAGATTCAGGCGTCACTTTTCCTTTTATTTCGTTTACGCTTGCGTTGCCTTCTCGATATTCTATGGCTTCGGGTTCAGAGCATCCGGCATCCGACCTTGTCCCCAAGTCGGATATGCATATCTACTCCTCCGTGCTTTCCGAAGGGGAGCTGGAGGGTCTCATTAATGATTACGGGATTCCTAGGGACCTCAATCCCCGTTTACCTCCGATAGATTTTACTATGGAGAAGCTGCCGAAGGATGCCCTTGGGTTGTATGAAGCGGTACTACGTTTTCGGAGTGCGAGTTCCGTTTTCTACCTTTCTTCTGAGGGTGATAAAGTATTTCAAGGTTCACATTTCACAGCTTGTGCCCATCGGTTGAATAGGCTTGTTATGTTTGAAGTATATTGTGAGCCTTGAGATTGAGCCACCGTGAATCTATTTCGAGTTTTTATAAGTTGAACAAACAGGGACACCGGTTCTCCTTCGCTAGTCGAACCAGGAGGGAATTCTCCTGGCGTATCTTTAAGGAAACTTGCTCAAGTTTGAAGAATTGGAAAGACAATTTCTTTCTGATAGACCGGAGGGCAATCCCAGATGCAATGCCTTGGAGGCATCCGGACTCTAGTGTTTCGGATGATGCTCCCTCGGGGGGTTACGTGGATGCTGATGTGGCGAGGCTTTGTGAGGGGATAGTGGAGCTTAGGCCGTGCATTGGTCTCTTGTATGAGGTTGGGTTAACGAAGGTCTGGAAGCATTCGGCTTTCGCGGAGTTTAAGGATATAGAGAAGAATGGTAACGCAAGCACATTTTTTTTACATATATATACCCATGTTTTCTATCTTTGTGCGATTATTACCATGTCTCGCTACTTGCGCTTAAGGTCCGATCAAGGGTCCGGTTGGGAAAGGTGCTCCTTCTTAGGGGGAGATACCCCAAAGATGTGACCCAACCCTTGGAAGTGGGGAAGGAGGTTCCGGAGGTTAGCCGGGTGCAACGGATTGTGGAAAAGGCCGACCGGTCCGTCTTGGCGAAGGAAAAGAAGAGGAAAGCGGCGAGGAAAAGCGGTCGACCGGTCCCTCAGCCTTGCTTAAAAGGAGAAGGCCTAATACTCCTTCCATTGATTTATCGTCGAGTCCGGATAATTCCCAACGGACTCGTTCGGCGTCGCCCATAAATACCGCAATGCTGAAGGCGTTGTAGATGGCCCCGAGCAAAGTGTGGTGGCGGTCTTGGCGGTCCGGAGGCCACTTCACTGGAAGATCCTCCATTGTTGTTAGTCCTTATATCTCCGCTCAAGGTATGCTTTTTGAACTTGTGATGCGTCTGCCGTTATCACCTTGTTTCTTTTTTTTATATCCTTCGTTTTTTCTTACTAGAAAGCTGGAAGCGAGTGGGGCGGTGGCAGGTGTTCACGGTGTCGCCAGGCTAGCACCTTCGTCGGATGCGTTGTATGCTGTTTTGCTTACTTTGGTTTGTTCTTCCTAACTTTGCAAGCCTGTTTTCCTTTTGCGGTGGATTTGGCGGATGGGCTCGGGAGCCGTTCATTCCTGGCTGGAGCTTGCAGACTTAACACCACTTTGAATGCCGCCTTGCCGGGATATGATGAGTAACCTGGCCCCTCCCTTCATTTTGTCGAACAAGAGGATTTGGCCGATGACAGGGCTTTGTATAGAGGATGGTTCGAGTTATGTCATGGGGCCATTGCTATCACAGACGTGTTTAAGAGGTTCGACGCTGAGCCACCATTATGCGGATCTCTATAAAGCTCATTCCACTGCTCTAGCGTCGAGACTCGGCTTTAGCTCAAAATAATCTCCGGATTCAAACAGAGGTTAACCAAAACTTGCTCAAGACAATCGGGATCTCCAAGCGTCTCATGCTTGGCGGCCGGAAGGAAGAGGAGATGGGTTCTCGCCTGGTTGCTTTGGAGAGGGAGCTGAATGAATTAAAGATCAAAGATGAGGAGAGGGAGAAAAAGGTGGGATTGTTGGAGGAAGCCTTGAAGAGAAAGTCGGAGGAGTTGGATGAATCCGAAAAGGAGGTGCAGTTTTAAGTGGCGATTTTGAGAAGCTCGCCGTGGCCCGGTCACGAGGAGATCGTAAGGTTCAACTATGTGAAAGAGTTGATTCCGGCGGTCGTTAGGCGCCTACATGGGAGTGATGAGTACCAGCAAGCTTGGGGGCGTGTTTTTAATGCCGCTATAGATTACGGTTATTTGGATGGTCTCGAGGTAGGTCGTAGCGGCGAGGAGGTCGCGGGGATCCTTGACTCGAAAGACTTTGACATGGAAGCGCCAAGGGTTTTGTGGTCGCTTATGATGAGATGTTCTTGAGGTCTTTTCCTTATATTGAGAAGATCAAGCGGTCTTATCATCTTCCTCTTGCAGACTTGATGAACGTGCTCCCAGAGGGGGAGCTACAGAGGCGCAGCACATCCGGAGAGTCTTAGTGTCGGTTATTATTCGCTGCGTGCCTTAACACCGATGTATTTGAACAATTTGATGCTTTTTAGTACTTCGTGGTTTATGCGCTATGTTGAACAATATTTATCGTTATTTATGATCGACGGGGCCGTTCGTATATCGGACCCTCATTTTTGGTGTGTATATGCTTGTATGCGCCGTGCCTTTTGTTAGCGCCTTGACACTTTCGGTCATTAAATTATGCCCGTAAGCAAATGTGCTGCGGCCTTCCCTAATGACTTAGCATTTTTCGGAGTCTTGTTTTACGCTGGTGGTAAATATACCGGTGGCTCATCCACGCGTCGTCACGCTTAGGGGTATCTGCGTGCGTTCGGGCACATATGCCTCGGCTCATCCCTTAATGTCTTAGCATTATTCGGGGTATGCGATCGCCTACCGAATGGTGTGTGGCCTTCCCTAGTGTCGTTGCACTTGCGGGGGTAAATTAATTTTAATTGGGGGTTTTTGGACACGCTGGGAGGTAGCTAATCTCCGCCGGTCCCCTTACGCATGAGATATGGTTGTGGAAAATTTTCCTCCTCCGTCGTAGGTAGGGGAATATATATCATTACTTAGTGAGAACAAAGTAGTTCATGCCCGTAGGCTTACAATGCATTTTTTTTTAATTCAAAGAAAACATTTCTTGATTCATGGCATGCCATTTCCAGGTACTTCCTCTTCATCCAAAGTTTCCAACTTGTATGAGCCGTTGAGATTTGCCTCTTTGATCCGATAGGGGCCTTCCCACTTGGGTCCTAATTTGCCTTGATCTTCTCCTGGCTTCGTTTTTCGATACACGAATTCCCCCGGCTTGAAAGAAACCAGGCGTGCCTTCCGGTTGTAGTATTTTTCCAGTTTCGTTTTGTATCGGGCTTCCATCACAGCGGCCTCTTCTCTCCGTTCTTGTAGCAAGTCAAGGTTGAGACGGATATCTTCTTCGTTTTGGTCTGCCGTTCGGTGGGAATCTTCCTCCTCCATCCCTTCTCTTATCCGCCTCACTCATGCGTTGGCATGCCTATTTCTGCCGGTATGACCGCTTCGCTTCCATAAGTGAGGTGAAGGGGTCTCCCCGTTACTAGTCTTGATGGAAGTCCTGTGTGCCCAAAGGACGTTCGGCAGCTCGTCTATCCATCCGGCTTTCGCGCGCCCCAACCTTGTTTTGATTCCTCCATCAAGCTCTTGTTGGCCCTTTCTACCGGTCCGTTGGCACGTGGATGGGCCACCGCGGTATTAACCGCTTGATGTTGAGCTTTTCGCACCGGCTTTTGAAGGGGTTGTCTACGAATTGCTTAGCATTGTGCGTGGCGATAACTTGGCGGGGAGACCGGCGGCACACTATGTTATCCCACACAAACTTCGTGACATCCTTCCCTGTGATCTTTGCCAGCGGCTTGGCTTCTGTCCACTTGGTGAAATAGTCGATTGCGATCAAGAGGAACTTGACCTTTCGCCGTGGTAGAGGTCCCACTATGTCCATACCCCATTGGTAGAAGGGCCATGGAGCCATGATGGGCGTCAGCTTGGTTTTTGGAAGCGTGGTATCTGGGAGTGGATCTGGCGGGGAGTCACACTTGATTATCTCGTTTCTAGCATCCGGTGCATTGTAGGCCGATAGTATCCTTGCCGCATGGCCTTCGCCACCACCGATCGAGGACCAGAATGCATACCACAGGCTCCCATGTGTATCTCTCTTATAACGTAGTTTGCTTGTAGGGGACCGACGCACCTCATCATAGGTACTAAATAGGCTTTCTTGTAGAGTATGCCCTCTTCCATGACATATTGGCTGATTTTCATCCTCAGGTTGCGGGCTTCATTAGGGTCTTCCGGCCATATTCCTTCCTCGAGACACCGAATGATGGGGGTCATCCAGTTGTCTCCTTCCTCTTCAACAACATTGTTGACTTCTTTGCTTTCTGTCGATCTTTCCCTTAGCACCTCCACCAGTACTTCCTTCGTCAAGTGGTCAAAAGCGACCGTGGCGGTTTACTAAGAACATCGCCTTTTGATTCGACCTCTAGGGATGTTCCGGATGGTGAAGTTCTCAAAACTAGCTATGTACCCTTTTGCTTTCGCTAGGTACTTGATCATACTTTCGTGGCTTGCCACATAATCTCCATTTATCTGGTTAGCCACCAACTTAGAGTCCACCCGGGACCTCAAGGCTCTGAACACGCATACTCTCCGCCATCCTTAACCACGCAGTAGGGCTTCGTATTCGGCTTCGTTATTAGTCTTTGTCGAACTCAAGTCGGATGGCATAAGTGAATTCCATTCCCTCCGGGTTGATTAGCACGAGACCTGCTCCGGAGCCTTTGTTATTGGATGCTTCGTCCGTGTATAAAAGCCATTTCCCCTCCTCCTTCTTCTTCGGCATGGGTTGGTTGAAGTACTTCTCATTGTTTTCTCCGATGGGGGCTTCGACAGAAGTCGCTAACACTTGACCTTTGATCGCGTTAGGGGTTCGTAGGTTATGTTGTATGCACCCAACTCCACCGAGTATTTAGCTAACTTCCGGGACGCTTCGGCTTGTTGAGGACTTGCTTTATCGGTTGGTCCGTGATCACCTTAATAGGGTGCGCTTGAAGTATCTCCGAGCCTTCTTGACATGTGTAATGACATAATGCTAGTTTTTCAATCGGGCATAGTTCTTCTCGGCCGTTGAGTGTTCGACTCACATAACGAAGGTAAGCGCCTTCCCTTCCTTTCCGTGAGGAGAACGCGGCTGCTTCTTCCGCGTTGCTAGGTATACGTCAGGTGTTTCTTTTGCCAACGGCGTTGTTAGTGAGGAAGATCATTATCAACTTTTTCATCTCTTGGAATGCCGATTCCGCCTCTTCGATCCACCGGTACTCCTCCTTATTCTCCTTGGTGATGCTTTTGAGTGTTTGAAAACGGTAAGGATCTTTCGGCGAACGAGCCAAGAAACGATTAAGCGCCGCCAATTTGCCGCTGAGGCTCTGCATTTCTTTCAGGGTCCTTGGCGAGTGCATGTCCATTATTGCCTTCGTCTTCTTTGGGTTTGCTCGAATTCCTTCGGGTTACCATATACCCTAAGAATTTTCCTTCCTCCATCCCAAAGAGCATTTTTAGGATTCAACTTCATGTTGATCTTAGGAGGTTGTCGAATGTCTCCGCTATGTCCGCTAGCATTCCCCGTTCTTCCTTGCTTTTGATGACCATGTCGTCCACATATGCTTCTAGGTTCCTCCCTATCTGTGATTGAAAAGCGGAGTCTATCATCCGTTGATAGGTGGCTCAGGCATTCTTCAGCCGAATGGCATCTTGGTGTAGCATAGGTTCCTTGCTCGGTGTAGAACGCGTTTTTCTTCGTCCTCTCTTGCCATTTGTACACGGTGATACCCTTTGTAAGCATCCAAGAAGCATTTGTATTTATACCCCATGACCGACTCGATCTTCCGGTCGATCTCGGCAAGGGGTAGTAATCTTTGGGACAGGCGGAATTGATGTTCTTGAAGTCAATGCACATACGCCAGCTTCCATCGCACTTCTTCACCGAGCGAGGGTTGGATATCGGTGGGGTATTTTACCGGCCGACTATGCCGGCCTTGATCCATTCTTCCACCTCCTTTGTGCGACTCCGATCCGCCCAACATTCGGCGTTTTGACATACCGGGTCTATTGAAGGGTTGGCATTCAGGGTATGCTCTATGATTCCTCTAGGAACTCCAGTCATATCCGCCGGTTCCCATGCGAATATGTCGATGTTCCTTTGCAAAAGCTCTTTGAGGCGTCGTTTGCCCTCGGCGGACAGATGCACCTCCTATCGTCCGCAGCTTGCTTTCGGGGAAGGCGAGGTTGATCGCCACTTCCTCGGTTAAACCCACCTCTCTGTGCACTCGCTTTCTTCCTTGTCTTGCTCCGGAGCGATGGTCGTAATTTTTCCAACCTCCTACATTCGAAATGATGACGAAGCGAGTGACCAACGTGGCAATCCCTCTAGGGGTTGGGAACTTCATCATGGAATGGACCGTAGAAGGTATGGCTCGCAGGATCTTTAATCCGGTCCTCCCTAAGATGACATTATATGGTGACGGTGCTCGAATAACTGTGAACTTCATCGACCTTCTGTACAACCCTCGTCTCGAATGATACATCTAATTCGATTTTTCCCAGCGTGTTACTGCGGCAAACCCTAGCAAATCCGTCAGTGTTTGCTTCATTCGATTCCTTATCTCATGAGGCGGGTTGTTGAAGCGTGCTCGAACATTACCTCCACCGAAGCTCCTTCATCTACGAAGACTCTCCTTACTAAGTATCCTTCCATCGTGGCTTCAACTATGAGAGGATCATCGACACGTCCGTCGGGAGAGGAGGAACGTTATAGGTACATTCATCCATCTTTCCTCTTGTTCCGGTGACTTCCTTTTCCTTCGTTCGGGCCGAGTTGGATCATGTTGATGACTTTGTCTTTAGCTCCTGCGTCATTCCTTGGGGGTTCTTTCCTTCCCTTCGCACGAGATCCCGACCGGTGATTTAGCTTCCACGACTCCAACGCTATCTCTAAGCTGTCTTTTGGTGATAGCAATCATTTGTATAGTGCCCCTTTTCTCCATGATAATCACAGTACTTATCTCGATTTTCCTTGCGTGGGGATCACGCGATCGGCTTTGGTGGGGGTAGGCGCAGTGGCGCTCGTAGCTAAGATTTCCTTAGGTGGTTTAATAAGGGAATCTAGGGTTAGGCGTGGGTTGCCTCGGTTCTGATGGTCACCGCGATGGGACACATAAGGAGCCGACTGTCACCTGGCGGTGTGAACTTCCACGGTCTCTTCCCGATGCGCATGCCGTCCTTCATTCCTCTTATCTCCTCCGTAATGATTCCTGACGACCCTTTCGTCCTTTCGGAAGGGTCCCGTCGAGGCTCTTCGGGTTGTATCATAGTGTTCTCCCCGAGGCAATTCGGTCTTTGGCGAAAGCTTCTTCCGACCTTACGAAGTCGTCGACCCTAATCATCATTTCCTCCACAGTCTTAGGGATCTTATCGGCGAACCGCGGCTTTCGGGGCACTTGCACCCGTTCATGAATGAGGAGATCCTCATGATCTCCGGAGCCCCCTGTATGAATCCTGTCTCAGTGGTCCACCTTTCCTTGAACTCCGGCAGCGTTTCATTAGCCTTTCTCACTATCTTGGCGATCTCTGTAGGGTCCTTGACACAAGCTTTGTGCAGGAGAAAGCGAGCCTCGAACCGATCCCGAAAGCGCCCATTCGTCAATGCCTCCCGGTGGGAGCCCATCAAACCATCCCCGGGCTTTTCCATCCAACGTTTGTTGGAACATGCGGCACCACACGGGCATGGGCCACTCTCCATGTCCGGCGGCTCCAGTAAATCTATTGAGATGGTCTTGGGGTCCGTAGACCCATCGCATGACTTGATGTGGGTGGGCATCTTGTGTTCGGGCGGAAAACTCGATGATTCGCCTCTTGAATGGAGATTTCGAGACTTCTTTGAAAGGTTTCGCCAGGTCTTCGTCTTTCACTTTGTTCCCCGTGACTATTTCCTTCTTTTTATTCGCCGGCTCGTCCTTATCAAGAGTCGTTTCATCTTCGAAGTCCAACCGTAGTGGCTCAACAGTGTCCCTCCGGCTATTATGTTCTTTTATCATTGACTTAAGAGCAGTCACGTACCCTTCTAACCGCTCCTGCGTCAATGGTGTGGAGCTTCCTCCGAAGTTTCGGTGGTGTCGAACCCGTCATCCTCTGACTACGGTAGATTGAATTTGGGTCCCACGGATGGCGCCAATGTCGAAGTAATTTTTTGTGGGTTGTTGCAGTTATCTTTCACCGGAATAAGTCTTCTAGATACCTGCTAAGATGAACGACGCGTTAGTCTCGCCGGGTGTTATCCGGGACCCGACTTCCGTGAGAGTAAGTATGTGTTTTACCGAAGGTGTAGTATAAATGTATGTGTGTGAAAAATGATACACGATTCCCAAATCTTGTATGCGTATATATACTACGATGTCATTGCGGTCCCGGGTGCGTGTACTTCATGGGGTTGGCGATATCGAGTGACACTGTCTGCGGGGTCATGTCCGACATCCACGGGATGAGACAAAGTGTATCCAGGCTAAATGCCAAAAATCTTGTCAGTCGGCGTGTCGCTTCGGACGGATGACCTGTCCTCGTACCCTTCGGCTTGGACTGTTGCATTTGAGCATCGGTCCCTTCGGTTAAGAGTATCGGTCCTTTCGGTGTTATAGTATCGGTCCCTTCGGTTAAGAGTATCGGTCCTTTCGGTGTTATAGTATCGGTCCTTTCGGTGTTATAGTATCGGTTCTTTCGGTGTTAGACCGAAGGGGCATATACGTCGTCACCGTCTAAGGTATTCTAGTCGAATGATGGCAGTGCGTATGATTGTACGTGTACGTGTATCTATGCATGTAGCAGTGTAACCGTCACAATCAACATAACCAAGCATATATGTGACTGTTGTCCAATACTCCAATATTAGTTCTTCTTTGTTGTCCAGTGTAATACTACGTACAATGTTGTTGCATATAAGTACATGAATTTGTTAAAGGAGTCAGTAGAATATTGTGGTTATGAATTACAAGTTGCATGTAGGCCGGGGTGTCAAAAATCCTGATCCGATCCGAACCCGACCCGGACCCGAACCCGATTAAGCATATTCGGGTCGGGTTACTCGGGTTAGAAATTGAATTTGGGTTATTCGGGTCAACCCGAGTAACCCGAATACTAAATAGGGTCGGGTATCGGGTTGAGATTTTTTTACTAAATCGGGTTTGGGTCAACCCATTTGACCCGAATAAAGTTTTTTTTTTTTTTTTTATATTTATTTTAGAAAATTTCTATATAAATTAGAACAAATAGGCAATTTTGTCACTATTTAACTTATATTCGGGTTGACCCGAACCCGAATTGACCCGAACCGAGTTGACCCGACCCGAATTGACCTGAGTTCAAATAGGGCCGGGTTCGGGTAAATTATTTTTAGCCTTGACCCGACCCGAATTGACCGGAACCTGACCCGACTGACACCCCTAGTTGCATGTAATCATTTGAATAGATTGCGGTGAACTGGTGACATTCAACATATGTATAGCCTATTTAAACCGTTTGATTCTTTAACTAATTATCCCCTCCGTCTCAAAATTTAAGTCCAATTTAACTTTTTGACTCGAACTTTGACCTTAAATATTTTCGTTTGTATTATATAAAACTTGATGAAAATTATACCAAATGAAAATACATTTAAAACACAATCCATTTATATATTTTGCATCAAGTATTATATAATACAAACAAAAATATTTAAGGTCAAAGTTTGAGTCAAAAAGTCAAACTAGACTTATAATTTGAGACGGAGGTAGTATTAAACTTGACCCATTTGAGAATAAAATACAATAAAACTTAACATAGTATTGTTTAAATTTTTCAGAATTACTAGATAACTACGTAACATTTATTAAAGTAAATATTACTAGTACTCACTTGAATAATACTGTAATCAACTTTTTTTTTCTTTCTTCAAACTAGTAACTCTGAGTTGCTTATGGATAAAGTATTGGATAATGAGTTTATGCATGGTTACGGGTTTGGGTCGTAGAGGTAAGCTCTAAGCCTCAAAGTTTCATCCAAAAAAAACTTGGGAATGGTCCCTTCGTGGCTGGTTCATTCTTATCTAGTGTGCTCGTTGCAAAGCATTATAGAAGCGTTATCTGTGCATGTTTGGTACCTATAATCATAGACGGAACTAGAGTGAATTTATTGGGAGGGCCGAGTACTATATCAGTTAGTTTGGGAAGGCTAAAGTCACTAGTAGATAAAGTATTTATTGAAACGGTCGAAATAGGTTTTTTAAAGCGGTATTGAACCGTTTTATAATAGAGCGCTGTAAAAGATGATGTGATTATTTAAAGCGGTTCTAAACCGTTGTAAAAAATGGATTCTTTAAAAGTTAAAAAATAGGTTCTTTTAAAACTATATAAGACAACCGTTGTAAATATGCAAACATTTTTAAAAAAAAAGGTTCATATATTATATTTTCTTGTTATTGGGTACCAAAAGAAATTGGATGAATTACTATTTGCGTCAAAAACAATCCATAACTTTTTTTTTACTAATTGCATCAAGACTCAAAATTATCAAGGCTCAAAATTGCTCGTTTCTTTAAACAACCAGGTACAAAAATTCCATAAATTAGAATACATCTCACATAGAAATTCAACAACTATTTTACATAGATTGATAAGTTATGTCAAGTTTCATATGGGTATCTCAATATACTTAGGGGGAGGGAGTCCAAGTTTCGTACCCTAATACCCTGAGGGTGCCACGTCACCTCTATCCAATAAAAACCTTCCAACTCAAAACTACCCCAATACTACCCTAACACTACCCTAACTAGACGGAGTGGTACCCGATCCTACCCTAACCCAAAATTTCATAAAAAGACAAAAAAAAAAAAGAGAACAAAGCTTGCAAAGTTCGGGTTCCGAACTCGAAATCTTCAAAATTTTCAAGTACCCGAATTGGACGGAATGGTGTAGCCGTATACCCGATTGCTACTCGATGGTGAAGCCGACTCCACTCCGTGGTACCTTATAAGCAAAGTAAACCCACATTGTTAGATCTACAAAGTGAAAAAAAAAGGAAACAAGATCTACAAGAAGAGCCTTTTTAGATCTAAAAAGTGAAAAAAGAAAAAAAGGAAGCAAGATATATAAGTTGAAGATTCGTCAGATTCATGTCCAAATTAATAAGACCTGCAACAAAATAAATGTCAAACATTAGACCTTAAAATTGAAACATTAGATCTAAAACAACCAAATTTAAAAACTAAAAATATAGAAGAAAAATAGATCAACGTACAACAAACGAACATTACCAGATCTGGTGGTGGTTGTGTATGGGTCACAATTTCGATGAGTTTAGTTGATGATGCCAAGGTACTTTCGGTTTCCAGAAAGTGGCGGTAGTGGTTCAACTAGTGGAGGCTACATGTTATTTGTATGTGTGTGTTTGTAAATTGTGACAACTTTGAAGATAAGAAAAAAAAAACATAAGACATGTGGTACTTATGCAGTTATGCTAGTAGAGGCTACATTAAAAAGATAAGATATGTGGTAAGTTTCAATTTTCAAACGGTTCCCACAACAACCGTTGTAAAAAATATGAAAAATGAGAAATGAGAGGGAATAACATCCGCTTTTAATTGTGAATTTTTTTGAAAATGACAATTTTATATAGCGGTTAATAGAAAACCGTATTATAAAATGTTATGTGATAGGCAACCGCTTTAAATAAGATTTTTTTAGAACGGTTTTACAATAAAGTGTTCTATAAAATAGTTTTTTCGATTTTTTAGAACGGTAAAGTGTGAAACCGTTATAAAAAGAGCGTTGTAAAATATACTTTGTGTGGTAGTGAGTTATACTTCGTTTAAGCAAATATAAGTAAAACCTCAAAATTTTGGGAGGGCCGTAGCCCTTAAGGTCTGTACATGCCTATAATGCCACCAACTGGACGGTTGATGGTGTCATAAGTATGTTGTAGGTGCAACGTTATAAAGTAAAGAAAGTAAAAACGTTTTTTTCTTTTTTTTTTTTTTTTTATTTTTTTTTAATCTGGAATGAGAGAGGGTTTATTGATGGTGTGTTATAAAAATGTTATAGGTTGGGGAGTGTGTTTTTTTATTTTATGTTACATGAATGGTAGTATATGATAAAAGCTGACATGGCAAGTGAATAAGTCACTCTATAACCTTAATTGCACCTAGCACTCTTATCGTGTTGACATTTCACGTAGTCTCGTTATTCTATTTCCGGATCAAATCCCTAAAACCACTTGTCAATTCCATTTAATTAGTTATAACAGAAACAAATATACAGAAATCAAACACAACCGAAGATTAAAATTCCACTTTTACACCGCATACTAACAATATTGTTTTTTACTAGTTAATACGGAGTATACATATCTAAAAATATTTCAAAAAGATTCTCACTGTAGACAGGTCTAACATGTCTATCCTGGTATTTGGATTTTGGGTAGACTTTGAGTCACTTATTGCAAGTTGTTCATATAATTTCTCTAGCAAATTCGTCTCTTTTCTCTAAGTCACGAGAAAGTGTACTGTGTGCATAAAACCATATCGATCTCAAAATAAAATATTGGAAAATGAAGTTCAATGGCGTACGTTACTTTGGTATTTGCTGTTTACTTATTGCAAGTTGTTCATTTAATATCTTTGCACTTGTCTTTCTTTCTTCTGGCAGAAGAATCCATCAAAACACCATGCAACCCCAAAACTTATACACATGAAGGTGTTTTGATGCCGTGGTTCAATCAACCCTATTGATGATTTGGCTTTTCGTAACAAGTCTACGTACCTTTTTTCTTCCAAGAGACCGATGAAATGTCTCATCCTTAATGATGTAAAATTGTTCACCTTCAATTGGATTTCAGATAGGTTTCCTAAAACTTCTTGGTAGGACTGTAATATATGTAAATCGCTGTTTGAAAAAAAAATGTCAACACACAGCACACATTGACACATACATATATATATACATGCATACGTCAAGTTTGTATATATGTTATGCATGCAAATTAGTATGCATGTAATTTTTTGTATGGGGCAGTTTATATAGACCCCTTATAGGGGGTTTTCAATCATTACACGCATCGGAGAGTTGTATTGTGTGCATCGCGGTAGTGTATTATATGCTTAGCGGGTTGTACGGTTGACTCATAGAGGGGTTTGTATAACATGACCCTTTTTGTATAATTGCCTTGCACTCTTAGATTTGATATTTTCAACCTAAATGACCCAAAAGTGAATGCATTAGTCAACGACTGCAAGTTGTTCCTTATTTTGATGGGACTTTTTAGTGCCAAACTCGTCTCGATTTGGACTTATGTAGTATGTGTTGCTTTGTGGAAATCCGCTGGCATGTAATCGAGCATATTTATATACAAGTTAGCGGAGTCTTTCTTTTAAATATTAAACTAACAGTCGATGATTGACATTTACATGTGTGTGGTATTTTTCCTTAATTTTCGAAGCTAAACTTGGTCATTTTTTAGCTGAAAATTTATCATTCTTCAAATTTTCATGCAAGTATGCAACCGGCGAGTTTTTGCGGATAGATATAAAGATTTCACATCCTGTTCATGTTTGCTCAAATGGCCAACGTTTGTTAATTATGAAAAAAATATCGCCGTTGAAAAACAGAATTAATTAATTGCATTTTATTACAAATAATGCATATTTAAAATTCGAGTTTTCGTCGTATACATTTTTATATAGATTCCCATCGAAAGCCGTAACCAAATTTGGATCTTTGTTAGACTTTAGAGTCAACTGCCAAAAGAAAAAAGAAAAAAACATTTTTGAGTCAACTATTGCCAACTATTTGAACCTAATCTTGTGTGAAAAAGTTAAGGCTAATGAGTAATGTCCATGGCTATGATTATCAATTATGTTGTTAATCCAAATAGTACACTATTTATATAAATTAATAATTTTTTAATATTTTCATTCAAATTTTTCTTTCAACCTAAATCATATGATAACGCAAGATCACAACTCCAATCTGTCACATGTTTTCAATTTAATGGCTATTTGTTTTTTTCTTTACTTTTTATTTTTTATTTTTAATACTTATATTATTTTAGGTTGGGTTGTTGATAAATGATATTAGTTGTATGTATTTTGTGTAGGTGAAGGAAAAAAAAATAATATTTTAATAAAAGATGAGGTTAGCTTGGGTGGTTGATAAATATAGTCCAATGGTAACAACAAATAATTTCACCACTACCATTTTACTGGTTATGTTATTTTCTTTCTTCAAGAACAATTTTATTACCAAATTAATATTAATATAATAAAACAACTAACAACATTACCAAAACATACCTAACTTCAACAAAAATATACGTTACGAACATCAAAATCAAACACACAACAGTAAAAACACACCTCCACGTACAACTCAGTCTTCTGAAAGACCGAATTCTTCTTTTTACCAACTAACACGCGTTCTCCATGAGTAAGTGTAGTAAGGAGCACGAGTATTGAAGATGCCACATAGGACATAGCGCACGTCCTTTTAATATTATTACCACTAGTCTAAATATCAAGAAGCATTTTTTTGAAGCACTTATTAAAAAGTTTTATATTAGTATCTTGTTACAGTTTATGAGACATTAATGAGAAACATTCATGTATCCGAGATAATCAAACCGCATGTTTTACACATCTTATTATATAAATATAAGAACTTTTAAGTTAGTGGCATGAGGAAAGTCAAGCCATCACACGTTCCCTCACTATATAAACCAACATCACTCTAACATAAAACACTTCTACTTCATAAAATGAAGCTCAATCGTATTATTACCATTGTCTTGGTTGTTCTCTTTACGATTGCACTTGTTTCATCTGCCGCAAGAACCCATCAACCTACCAACCAGCCGCAAACTCAAGAACAAAAAGGTACGATCAATCATATACGTACGTACACCAGATAATGCTTAGAGCATCCGCAATGCACAAACTATCAATAGTTTTTTACTATTACAAAAAGTCTTTTGAAAAGGTTTTTTGGCATTGTGGTAAAAGCTTTTTGAAAAGCTTTGTAGAAAGACTTGGCAAACTCAAAGTCTTTCTTCAAAATCTTTTACATTAAACATGAAAAGCATTAAATGCAAAAAGTCATTCAAGACTTTTTGCATTGTGGATGCTCTTATATATACTCTTCACTGATAAATGATAATGCTTAATTACATATGCAGGAGACACAACTTTTGAATCAGAAAAAGTAGCTCATACGGATAGTACATGGGGAGGTTGTTATGGATGTTGGAAGCAGCATGTTCGTCGTCTTCTCCTATAGGCTCGTCAATATAGGTGGTGGTTTCACTTGTACCTGTTGATCTAAATATGTATCTAGCTAAGCAATATATGATCGTGCTTAAATAATAAACAACCTAGTGTGTAAGATTTATCTGGTTTTCTAGTAATCAACTATGAAGTGATGCGGTTTGATACTTGTTCGAAAACTCTTATCTTGTGATATTATTCAATTCTATTTGTTGCTATTTTGATTACTGTGTTGATTGTAATAATTTGCAACTGTGTTTAGACATATATAAGGAGGTGCCATTGCCAAATGTATGATCATCACATTTGATAAAGTGTACAATTGATGGTGATTGATGTTTCCCCCCTCCAATGAATATACATACTTCCACTAAGATGAGAAAAGGTCAAAAGGGCAAATTTGCCACTATAAATATACGGAAAGAGTTAATTGCCACTCATCTTTTCAACAACCCTTATTTTCCACTTAGCTGCGTATTTGCCACCAAATATTGGTAAACTCATTTTTCCAGTATTTGATGAGTTAACATGAAAAATATTTCGTTTGTTTTGGAGAATCTTCCGTTAAGTACTTAATTAGCAAATCATCCTTGGTGTCTTGGCAAACAAAAACAACCATCTAATCCGACACATCAAGCATATGCTTTTTTGGATTGCTATAAGTCACTTTCAATTCCAAAACATACTTCATCATATTTTCCAACAGGTAATATATTGAATGGTTGTATTTTTCGTGTTCATTGTGATTCATACTGGAAAGGCATGTCTTAGAATTCCCCTTCAACATAAAACTTGTATTTGAATGGCCGAACCACTTTCGTGTTCATTGTATTTCTGATCTAAACAAAAGTATATTAGAAAAAAATATTAGATTTACGTACATTTCATGTTCTGTGATTAATAACATAAACAAACTTTAGTCATGTACTACATGAAAAACACATGGGATTTATTGATCGTAGATATATAAATCTACATCTGGCCTCCATATACTCAAACCAAGTCTATTGTAATGTAATCAAACTAACTCTATGTATTGCAAGATCGAACTTGTTTATCTCCACCCATGTTTTAAAGAGTCGTCTCCTCTTCCTTTTTTATGTGGCGGGATACCCAAATGATAACAAATATATGTATGGTTCTTCCATATCACGTGACACCTGTTGAAATTTATAAACTATTAACACGTTAATATATAAACATATAATCACGAGTATGCAACAGAAGATAAATAGATCAAGTATAATAAATATTAATCAACATAGATCAAGAATGTGTACCTTTTAGCAAGCTCACGATCACAATCTTGAATATACGCGTGTGTATAAATCTTTCACACGCAAAACCACTTTAAGAATCAAAGTAGATTCTCTCCACATGAATCACACACTATACGCTGTTAGACAAACGATAACGTATGCTAGTACTAGTAAGTGAAAAGCTATCAACTTCTTAATCACAAATCACAAGTAATAATGCATGAAACTCTTTATTGTTGTTGTACTGTGTACGACCCAAAACCAACAACCAGAAACCTTGTGGTTTTCTTTATGTTGAACTGATCACAGATGCAAGAACCAAAAGCAATATGAAAACCCTGATGGTGATCATTGTAATATATGTTACTATATATCCATTTCCTTGTAATTTGTTTGGCTAGCTTCCTGGTAGGCCCGTAATGTAAATCGCCGTTTGAAAAAAAAAATGTCAGGTGCAAATATTTTGTATGCACACAGCAGCCATATATACATACATATATACTACTATAAGTATAAGTACATGCATGATACATGCATACGTCAAGTTAGTATGCATGTAATTTTTAGTATAATTCTGTTGCACTCTTAGGCTAAACACAATGGCCGGTTAACCTCGTCAGTTGAGTGGTCGGTCGACCTCGGTTGCGTCATTGTGGGGTGATCGGTTGAGCAAGGTTGAGGGCAAGGCATGCGTGAACTAGGTTGGCTTCTCAACCGAGTATCAAAACCACATAATGCCAACAATGTTACCGTTTGTAAAAAAATAAAATAAAAATAAAGATAAATAAACAAATAAATAAAATTTAAAAATTTAAAAATTTTACCACTTTTACAACATTATAAATACCAACCTCAAACACATTTTTAAACACACAATTCAAACAACTTCCTATAAACACTTTCAAACACATTTTGATAATTATGTCTTACGAAATATTTTTTTAATTCTTCGTCTTCCGACGAGGAAGAAGTTATTTTGGTGTCTCCAGGATGAATAACGATATAAACGTTTAATATCGTTCCCCTGTTTTCAATGATATCAAATCGGGAGAGCAGGAACTTGAATTGAGGCTAACGATGTTGCTTATCGATGGCGTACCCTCCGTCGGTCGAAGGACCCCGACCTCGGTCGAATTGCATTAGGAAGACCCAAGTCTTTCTTCACAAGTCCTTGGTGGCGTAAAACCATTCATCATTGATATGGTTACTAGTTGGGAATTCGCCAGCCGAAGGCCTATGCCCTTCGGTGTCTTCTCTTGAAGGCGCCAAGACAAAGGAAAACCTTGACTTGGTCTTCCCCCACGTTCCCACTATTTCCTTAGCTTCCCATCCAAGGAAGAGATAGTGGGGATGAAGCCCTAGCGGTTACCACAAATCGGGGGCGCCCCTTGATCTCCTAAACGTTTGCTAACACTCTCCAAGCTATTTTCTTCACCTATAAATAGGTTGGACGAGTCATTTCAATGGTATGTTCACTCAACACAAGATTTCACATACTCCATATTATTTACAACACATATCACATACTTACTCACGAGGTGGTTCGCAGGCCTAACCCCTACGAAATCACTTAACGAAGTGTCTACTATTTCTTATTGCGGATTGGCTACAAGTTTGGCGCAAGCATATCACCCCTCATACCCTTCGATCACCATGAAGGCACGGTCGTATGAATTATTGTACAATCGGTGCCATCCGTGGGACATGCTACTATTGGTCTCGTTATTCCAAACTTACACCCAGTCAATCACGCTCACTAGTTTTACAGCATGAATCAAGGAAGAGGATACACCTCCGGTTTCGACCTTAACACCAATCGATCAATGATCCTAACAACCTTCCCAATATAACCGCATCCACCTTTACCACACGATTTCACCCTGAAATAACTCCCAACAACCATGCTTCAACCTCGGCTAACCCGAACCGTAATCGGTCCGGCGTTTGTCGAAGCTAACATCGAAGCATTAGAATCTTTATTGAGGGCTCGAAGGAGGCAAGCTCGGAATGTGGAGATGCGAAGGGAGTTAGAATACTCAAGCGATGAGTATGACGAAGAGTTGGAAATTGAGACTAGGCCCTTGGCTCTGGGGCTACGCTTCGGTGCCAAGGATAGGGTCTCCGGCGGTCGAAGGCGAGTGAAGGTTGGTTGGTTTTGAAGATGTTCGGAGAGCTCCGAGAAGGGAAGGAACAATGGAAGGCTCCAATGGAAGGAGTCAACGAAGGGAAACTATGGAGGTTAACTTGCCACCACTTTTGGCGGCTCATCTGGGAAGAATTGAGGCAGGGGTTCTGTTGCAGCCTTCTCACGCATCTGGCGAAGAAGGAAATCAATCTCAAATGAATGGGGGAGGTAATCTTAATCCTCATGATATGTACCCTCCTTTTCAGGCTTAATCTTACCCTCAAGGGGTCTATCCCCCACCTAATGGGCAAGCTAGCAACCCCAGTTTTACTCAACCATACGAAAGCATGCCCTACGGGCAACCTATGGTATATCCTTCGTACCCTGTCGGAAGTCACCCACCTTATATACCTACTGCTTACCCTCAATATGTTAACCAAAACCCTGTTGGAATGCCTCCAAATCATAACCCGTTGATAACGCCTAAAATGAACATGTTTTTAGTAGCGTTATTGTTGGTTTTGTGCATGATAATCGGCTATATTTACTCATAACTATTGCAAAAGTGCAAAAGATGCGTATTGTGTATGTATATGTAGCCAGGTATCACGAATGATGAAGAAATGACATTTTTATGCACATTTGGAAGATTCTCGAAGAAGGAAGTCGAGCAAGGAAGCTTTTGGATTCAATGATTGGGAAGTACAATGATTTCTAAGTATCTACAGCTAGGAAAGATCAATTTTTGCCTTGGAAATCATCGTGAGCAAAGAATGAAGCGTATAAACAAGAAGGTCAACAAAAGTCAAAAGAGCAACACCTAGCCATTCGGTCGTGACGTGAAGGATCCGGTGGGCAAATGGTCAAATCGCAACCGATCCGGTTGCCAGTATAACCGATCCGGTTGCATGATTCTGATTACACAAAGTTGCATTTATTGTTGCCTTAACTCCCCATAATCATTGGAGGCCGATCATTTCTTGATATTAACTATTTGGGAACGTTTTTGGCCAGTTGAGCAAGCATATTTGGCTATATAATGAACCTAGTCCTAGTTTACTAGGTGTGACACAACCAAAAGTTTATTAGTTTAATTCAAAACTAATACCAACCATATTATTCAGCCCAAAAGCTCAGTCTTTACTGAAAAACGTCCAGGAGCAAGGAGGAAACAATTCTCATCCATAGTTTTGGTAATTTAGAGTTATACGGTGAATCTAGGTGATTGGAGGCGCGTGGTTGCTACAATCCACGAATTCTAATTCTTGTAATCGCAAAAGTTTAGGTATTCTATGAACTTTGTTATGGATTTCTATTCTCTTGAATTATTGGAATTACTTTGTTATGAATTGTATTTAGTTATTATTACCATGGAGTAGTTTTGGGATATACTTGTGTGTTGGGATGTAGTTAATCATACTAGTGTTCTCATATGTGATGCATGTATATATGATCTTGTTTAAATAAGTTTGTTGGAAAAATACTAGTCTTGGTTTGATTTGTTGATAAAACATGTTTTAAGAAAAAGGACCGAAAGGATTTCTCTTGTGTTTTTTTCCAAAAAGTTGAGTGAAAAACTAGTATGGGGATATGGTGATTGACAACCACCATGTTTTCTTATTAAAACAATACTAGGAACATTTTCATCACGAAAGGGTCGAAAGATTCGTAAGAACAAATTTAATAAGAACATGTTGCAAACAAATGGAATTTCTAAAGGATAATCATTAGGATAAGGACCGAAAGGATTACCTATATGTTTTTGTTCTTAGAATGATTTTTACAAACATATACCATGGTTGGGGATCATTTTCTTATGATTTGTGCATCACATCAAGAGTTTACACCAAACCTTCATGAATACTATTTGTGATTGATTATAGACTACACACAAGTATATATATTTCTTATTATTGAATTTCACTATAACATCACTATTTGAGGAAGCCTTGACAAGCTTTCTTGTTGGAATCTTTTCATCAAAACAATTTCAAACACAAAAATCCCTTGGGACGATCTCGACTTACCAAACTTTGCTATCACGGACGAGTATACTTGCTCGTATGTGTTAATAGTATTAGACGGTTAAATCGTGTTTATAAATTTTTAAAACTTGCACCGCGTTAACACATCACCTGTACAATGTTGCCCCTACCTACATGCCACCTTATAACTGCCTTTATTCGGAGCCCATGGGTTCCACAACACCCTTCGTAAGATGGATAGAAAACTACCCTTTGCCTGATGGGTTGAAAATGCCCGCACATATTGGTACTTATGATGGGAAGGGGGACCCGGATAACTTTTACACGTTGAAGGGGCTATCGGAATGCAGAAGTGGGTCATGCCCGTTGCTTGCCACATGTTTACATATACCCTACGAGACTCTACTCGTATATGGTGGAACGGGCAAAAACCATGTAGCATTGTGAATTTGGATGATCTCAAGGCCAAGTTCGATCACATTTCGGTCAAGAAAAAGTTCACAAAAAGCACCTAACAGTGCACAACATCAAGCATAAAGAAAATGAGAGCACCAGGGCTTTCATCACCAGATACACCGATGACACCTTACAAATACTGGGTCTGCACGAAGACCAACGCATCTCAGGTTTCGTGCATGGCCTACGGAACAGAAGTTTGATGGAATTCCTCTCCACTGACCTTCCTGCAACCTACAAGGGCTTAGTGGAGAAGGCTTACACATGGATCGAAGCAAAAGAAGTGTCTACCAACGGGGCTCCGTTTCTAAACTAAAGAAAGTCACAATAAGGTCCCGAAGCATCCTTCGTGGCAAGGGTCAAAGAACAGACACAAAGGCAGGGACAAGTTTACGCCCTACCACAAAAACATCAACCATGGGCTCTTAGCTAATCTGTCTAAATCTCCAAGGGAGATACTCGCTACAGAAAAGGCTGCGAAGGCCTTTGATCCTCCTCCTCGTTTGGCAAGCAGAGGAAGGACCAGGGATACCACCAAATACTGCTATTTCCATGACGACTACGGGCACGACACCAATAATTGCAGAGAGCTCAAGAAACAGATAGAAGAGGCCGTGAAGTCTGGCCAATTAGGACATTTGGTGAAGGGTATAAAGAAAGGTAAAGAAAAGGTCTCCGACACACAGTTGGGGAAAGACACCACACCCGTCGAAGCACCTATCCTCATGGTATACAAGGATGATTCTGGTTTAAAAAGGAAAGAAGCGGAGGAAGCATTATGCGGAGTAGGAGATGTCACCTTTCCTTCAATCACAGGAAAAATTCTCTCAAATGACCCTGTGGTCATCAAGGTCTTGATCTCCAACAGAGAAGTAAACAGGGCCTACCTAGACTGTGGTAGCTCTTGTGAAGTGATTTACGAACATTGTTTTCTAAAGCTCAAGCCTTCGATAAGGTCGAAGAGAGTAGATTCGAAGGTACCTTTAGTAGGGTTCTCGGGGGAACACTCATGGCCCTTGGGAGAAGTCCCTCTAGAGGTTACGATTGGAGAAGGAAGGCTAAAAAAACAGAAACCCTGGTTTTCACGATCGTAAGGTCTGAATCTCCCGATAACCTATTAATAGAAAGAACCGCAATGCAGAAGATGGGCATCGTTGTCTCCACTATACATGCCGCAGTCAAATTCCAAACACCATTCGGTATCGAAACGGTTTTCTCCAGCTACAACGTGAAGAAGCCTACGGAAGTAGGCAAAAGGGTCAAACAGGTCTTGGAAGAGCCTCCGAAAGATGTTCTCAGCTGTAATGATGCCGAAGAATGTATTGTAGTAAACGATCGCTACCCTGACCAGACGGTGGTAATTGGGAAGCAGCTCCCTACCTATTTTAAAGCTGAATTGGCAATGGTACTATGGGCGAACGCAGATGTCTTCGCATGGACTTACTCTGACATGACGGGGGTCCCTAGAACTCTCACCATAGACGGAAAGCCCTTCGGCACTGAACACAAGCTTAATGAGTTCAAACATATTGAACCTATCAAGCAAAAGCGTCGAAGCCTGGCTCCTGAAAGAAATGCCGCAGCATGCAAAGAAGTGGATGAGCTCGTACCAGCAGGCATACTCAGGGAGGTGAAGTATCAAACTTGGGTAGCCAATCGGTGATGGTCAAGAAGCATGACGGATGGTGGCGGATGTGTGTGGACTTCACAGATATCAACAAAGCCTGTCCGAAGGACTGCTATCCTATGCCAGAAAACGATTGGAAAGTAGAATCCTTTTCAGGGTTTTGGCTGAAATGTTTTCTGGACGCTTATAAGGGTTACCATCAGATACAAATGGCGGAAGAGGACGAAGAAAAGACAACCTTCCAGGAAAGGGCGTTTATTGTTATAAAAAGATGTCTTTTGGTTTGAAAAATGCAGGTGCTACCTACCAACGTTTAGTGGACAAAGCCTTCCACAAGCAGATAGGTAGGAATCTCGAAGCGTACGTAGACGATATGGTTATCAAGAGTAGAACGGAGGAGGGTATGCTCTCCGACATTAAGGAAACCTTCGACCAGCTTCGCGCCATCAACATGAAGTTAAACCCCAAGAAATGTTCCTTCGGTGTGGAGGAATGACAATTTTTGGGACATCTGATCACCAAGCAAGGTATTAAGGCCAATCCTTAGAAGGTTAAGGCCATCACGGATTTGCGACCTCCTAAGTCCTTAAAGGAAGTGCAAAGCCGAGCGGAAAGCTAGCGACCCTCGCAGATTCTTATCGAAGGGTGCAGATAGATCTTTGCCATTGTTCAAGACACTCAAAGGATGCACGGATAAAAAGACGTTTTAGTGGAGTACGGATGCAGAAGCTGCCTTCAAAAAGCTCAAGGAGTTCATGGCTATTCTACCTACACTTACTGCCCCAATCAAAGGCGAAGTGTTGTTTATGTACATCGCATCCTCCTTCGAAAGCATCAGTGTTGTGTTATTGGCAGAAAGGGAGAAGAAGCAAATCCCTATCTACTTCGTTAGCAGGGTCCTACAGGGAGCTGAGCTAAATTATCCAGCATTGGAGAAGCTAATCTTGGCTTTGGTCCATGCTACGAGGCGCCTTCGAAGGTACTTCCAAGCTCATCCCATAACCGTACTCACTGACAAGCCTATTAGCAGATACTTTGGCCGGAGAAATATGGAAGGATAGCTAAGTGGGCTATCGAGTTAGGAGAACACGAAATTGAATACAAAGGTAGAAACTCGGTCAAAGGGCAAATATTGGCAGACTTCTTAGCGAAACACCCTCCGAACCAAAGCGGGACACAAAAGTTGCTGAAAAGAAGCGATAAAGGCGGTCGAAGGGTGGAAACTTTATCTTGTGAGCCTCCACTCGGCGGTTGGCGAGTCTAATGCTTGTTTACCCCAAGGGGAAGGAGTACACTTATGCACTCTGCTTTGAACTCGATGCTACTAGCAATGAAGCAGAGTACGAAGCCTTGCTAGCAGGCCTCCGACTGGCTAAGGACATGGAGGTAGAAGACTTGGCTATTTTCGTTGACTCACAACTGGTGGCCAATCAGATAAAAGGCTCCTACGAGGCGAGACAACCTGTGATCAAGCAATACCCGGATAAGGCCAAGGAAATGCTCGAAGGGTTTACATCCTACAACATAGAGCATGTTCGAAGAAATCAAAACAAGAAGGCGGATGCACTTAGCAACGGCATCAATGGAATTTGCTCATTTAACTAAGGAGGTTACGGTCGAAGTGTTGGCGAGATAGGTCTATCGTCCGAAAGGAGGTGTCCTGACGTATCTTTGGAGGAAGACTCAAATTGAATGACTCCAATTAGAGAATATCTAATAAGTGGTATACTGTCGGAGGATCATAAATTAGCTCGAAAGGTCCGCATCAAAGCACCACAGTATAGAATCATGGGGAACTATCTATACCGAATATCCTTTTTGTCCCCATGGCTTCGTTGTGTAGGACCTAGGCAAGCCGCCAACATCATTCAAGAAGTGCACGAAGGATCCTGAGGCTTCACGCAGGACCCCAATCTGTTGTTTTGAAAATCATGAGGATCGGACATTACTGGCCTTCGATGCACAGGGACGCAGTCGAAATCATTCAGAAGTGTGAAGCCTGTCAAGTTCACTCAAGGGTTCCAAGGCTACCAAAACAAGATTTGACCTCTGTGACGTCCGCATGGCCCTTCAGCCAATGGGGGATAGACATCGTAGGTCCTCTACCAATTGCTCCAGGAGGAGTAAAGTTCTTGGTCGTAGCCATCGACTACTTCACGAAATGGGTGGAAGCGAAGCCTTTGGCATCCATCACAGGAAGGCACATGGAAAAGTTTGTATGGGAACACATTATCTGCCGGTTCGGAGTACCCCACATCATCATCTCAGATAATGGGAAGCAGTTCGCCGAAGGCGTATTCCCAGTGTTTTGCGAGGCTGAACATAAAACAATCTTTCACTTCCGTCTACCATCCTCAAGGTAATGGACAAGTGGAAGTTACTAACAGGGACATCATCCAAGGCATAGAACGAAGGCTGGGATACTGATCCACGGTTGTGTAGATGAACTACCTCAAGTACTTTGGGCTCACGAAGCACACAAAGTCAAGCCATGGGGAAACGCCTTTTAGCTTGACATATGGCACGGAAGTTGTCATCCCTTCGAAGTAAGTGTCGCGAAAGGGTCATGAACTTTGAAGCAGCAAACAACGAAGAAAGACTCCGTAGCAACCTAGTCCTACTCGAAGAACGAAGGGAAATAGCCTCAAGCAGGGAGGCTATCCATAAGCAAAAGATTGAAAGGTACTACAACAGTCGGGTTTGGCCTTCGACCTTCAAGCCAGGGGACTACGTCCTCCAACTCAACAGCACAAGTAAAGCTGAGTACCAGGGTAAACTAGGACCTACATGGGAAGGGACCTACGTTATTAAAGAAGCATATGGCAACGGAGCCTACAAGCTGGAAACCTTGGATGGAGACGCTATTGATAGAACTTGGAATGACACTACCTTTCGTAAGTTCTACGTATGAAACTTACAATGTCCAAGTACATTTTTTATTTTGCTTTCAATTAATGCATTTGCATTCTTCTCACTTGGGGAAAGAAGCATTAATGGTAGGCGTCTAGTATTCATTTCTTAAAATGATGTAATCCTCCCTACCCACTTAATGATATAACGCGTTTCCCTCAAATCACTTGTTTCGTTCAATACAACAAAGATTTGTCCACCAAGTCGCTTTATAAGTTTCAATGTCGAAGGGATGTACAAAGACTAACAACATGTCTTGCTCATATGCATAACATCCATCTCAACTTCACATTAACTTTCCTATATGGCCTTAAGGTATTTTAAGCCTTTTGCTGCCCAAAGGATCAAGATGGAGTGGGTCGCAACCCTCTGTCAGCAGTCAAATTATACGATTGCTATATTCTTGGTGATGTAATTACACACAATGAGGCTATGCATCTACCATATGCCTTAGGTTGTAAAATTGTTACGCAAGTAAGATATAAAGAGAAGAATCGCACATGTCAAAATACAAGCCCTAGTGGCTTCGATGTAGATATTAATTAATGACTAGTTTAACTAGTCTAAACAGGCCGTAGCCTTAACGATCCAAGCAAACAAAATATTGTCTTAGGCCGAAGCATATACCACAAGCACCAAATGTTAATTGTTTCATCAGGCATATAGCTTAGAAAGGACACAAACAAATTGTTTTAAAACAGGGTACATACCACCCTGGGGATCAAATTACAACCACATGGTTGCCTTTATCAAACTTTGGAATGGGTCGGATCAGCTGAACCTGGGGATGGAGCCTTGGGTGACGGAGTCTTCTTCGAAGGAGATTGAGGCTGGACTTTCCTTGGCTTCTTGGCCAGCAGGTCCTCAATAGAGGCCGCTGGTTCCTTCGTCACTTCGTCAAGGAAAGGGAACTCTAAAGCAGTTAAGTTATTACCTGCATCATCATACTCTTTCTCATGAGTAGCCCTGTAGTATGGAACATTTTCCAGCTTCAATGGTTCCTCTGTCGCAGCTATCTCCTCCAAAGTGGTGCACTTGCCATGAAATATAGCTGCATTTACCAGCTTCCCAATTACTATCCCCACATCATCACTATGGTAAAGCTCTGTGGCAATGTAGGGAATGACCTTGGTCACCAAGTCCACCCTATCCTTCTTAAGCATCTTCAACCGAAGGTTTAACCCATCTACCTTCTCCCTGAGCTTGATCTCCTGGTCCACCAGCTTAGCTCTCTCTTCTTCAAGGCCTCCACACTTGGAAGAAAGAACAGATTCTTCTCTTTATAGCCTACGACCTTTGAGCCTTCGAGAGTTAGCCTGCTGCATTCAGCTTCGCTTGCTGCCAGTTGACCTTTGAGCTTTTCAACATCAGCTTTGAGATCTTGCACCAAGGGGTTCTTGTCAAAATCCTCCAATGCATCTTCACATTTTTTCTCCAGATCTGCATACTTCTTATCCCTAGCCTTCTCCCTGGCAAGCATGACATCCATTTATTCTCGAGCCTTAGTGACAGCACGGAGAAGCTCCCTTGTCATTGTATTAAGCTGGTTGTCCAACATGCATTGTCTGACATAACTATTGTCATTAAGATTGCAGAGCCTTTCCATAGACATGTTGTCCATCACCCCCTTCCAGCTGGGTGGGATTACACGGTCCACAAGTATATGACAAGCTAAGGGAGAGGAAAGCTCCTTCGTATCAGGAAGTCCTGCAGCATATGTAAACTTGTTAATATATTATTGCTGGTATCTCATTTTTTGTAACAGGAAAGAAACATTACCATGGATATCATCTCATTTGGGCCCTTCGATGGCTGGAAACACCACAGCCTTACCCTGGGCACTCTTTTTCCGGGTAGTTCGAGAGGGAGGAGTAGGCAGGATAAGCTTCCTCTTCGAGGCGGACTTCACAGCCTTTGCACTGGTACCTTTCCTGCTTCGGACCCTCTCACCAATTCCGGAGGGTCCTAAGATGGCCAACTGTCCTTCTGAGACTGGTTCATCGGAGTCTGCAACATTCTCCACAAGCTGGTCTTCAACATCTATGCGTTCCTTTGAAGGAGGAGCAGAGGAAACAGGTTCGATGGGCTGAGCATCCACGTCATTATTGTTTATCGACACTGAAGGAACCCACACCATAGCTCGTCTCCTTGGGATCCTTCGGAATAAAGCTGACCTCTTTCGCACCACCAGCAACCACAAAGTTTCTAAATGACATCTCTGCACAAAGGAGCAAATAAGATGAATATCAGAAAGATAATTTTTTATCTCTTATTTTAATCAAAAAAATACATACTTTCTCCATCACAAATAATCTCAGGTACCAAAGGAGATCCCTCCCATCTTTCAGCAAGACCAGCCATGTAAAGAATTGGCTCTGGGAATGTTTGGCGATCAGCTGGATGACGAGCCAAACGCTGATACAAAGGATTCCTCCTCACAGTATAGGGCAAGGGATCGTTGAACCTTTTTTCATCATACTGAAACTCTAGGTTTAACAATGCAGGGAAAGTTGGTGGGATAATGGTGTTTTGGATGTAAAAGAATTTGCCTTTCCAGTTCCTGATGTTTGTAAACAGCCTATCTATGAGAATCGGCACATCCCTTTCACCCCTCTTGGCTAATATCAACCAATCTCCTCCAGGGTATAAATTCAAAAAAACCCTAAGCATAGTTAATGATGGTTTAAACCCATAAGCTTTACACATCACAATTTATGTCGTAAGCTTGGCTAGGCCAAAAGGGTTAAACCTAGATATGTGTACCTCGTAGTACTGGATGAGTTCTAAAATCAAAGGGTGCAAAGGTATCCTAAGGTTGGAGGTGGTGAATGCATGGGTGTATAAGCCTACATAGTTTTTTCTGGGGCATAAAAAATACCTTGATTTTTACCAGGTAACATGATTTTATGGTCTTTGGGAATTGGATAATCGGTGAGGATCGCTTTGAGCTCCTCCATTTTCAAGGTGCAACCTGGTTGTTTGATTACAAATTTCTTATTTGTAGACATTGATCCTCCTAAAATCGACAATAAAGTATTTGAAAACGTAATAGATACGAAGGAGTACTTTACCTGTTTGATCGAAAGCCTGATCGGAAGAGGATTTGGTAGGTGAAAAATTGGGCGTGGGATAAAATGATGTTAGGGTTTTACTGTTTTTAACCTTAAATACCCTCACATACGTTCAATCTTGGCCCTACACGTGTCCTAAGTTATCCCCTAACCTCCGGATTTCAAATTCTTTTTTAAAATTTGAAGTAACGTTTTATTTTACCGAGGAAAGGGGTGGTTGGGATAAATAAAAGCATTAATTACGGTCAATAGTTGCTAGACTTTTCATCTTCGTTTGTTTTTGTGACGAAGGGGAGGTTTCGTTTCTATTTCTGAGTCGTAAGAAATATTTCTTGTTCGTACATATCACTTTCGACTGGGGGGCTTAATGACGTACCCTCCGATCAGGTCGAAGGACCCCCCTTCGGCCTCAGTCGAATTTGCATTAGGAAGACCCAAGTCTTTCTTCACAAGTCCTTGGTGGCGTAAAACCATTCATCATTGATATGGTTACCAGTTGGGAATTCGCCAGTCGAAGGCCTATGCCCTTCGGTGTCTTCTCTTGAAGGCGCCAAGACAAAGAAGAACCTTGACTTGGTCTTCCCCCACGTTCCCACTATTTCCTTAGCTTCCCCGCCAAGGCAGAGATAGTGGGGATGAAGCCCTAGCGGTTACCACAAATCAGGGGACGCCCCCATGATCTCCTAAACGTGTGCTAACACTCTCCAAGCTATTTTCTTCACCTATAAATAGGTTGGACGAGTCATTTCAATGGTATGTTCACTCAACACAAGTATTTCACATACTCCATATTATTTACAACACATATCACATACTTACTTTCACGCCGGAGGTGGTTCGCGAGGCCCAACCCTGCGCAATCACTTAACGAAGTGTCTACTATTTCTTATTGCAGCTTGGCTACAAGTTTGGCACAAGCATATCACCCCTCATACCCTTCGATCACCATCGAAGGCACAGTCGTCAATTATTGTACAATCGGTGGGCCATCCGTGGGACCTGCTACTATTGGTCTCGTTATTCCAAACTTACACCCAGTCAATCACGCTCACTAGTTTTACGGCATGAATCAAGGAAGAGAGGATACACCCTCGGGTTTTCGACCTTGACACCAATCCGATCAATGATCCTAACAACCTTCCCAATATAACCGCATCCACCTTTACCACACGATCTCACCCTGAAATAACTCCCAACAACCATGCTTTAACCTCGGCTAACCCGAACCGTAATCAGTCCAGCGTTTGTCGAAGCTAACATCGAAGCATTAGAATCTTTACTGAGGGCTCGAAGGAGGCAAGCTCGGAATGTGGAGATACGAAGGGAGTTAGAATACTAAAGCGATGAGTATGACGAAGAGTTGGAAATGGAGGCTAGGCCCTTGGCTCCTGGGGCTACACGCTCAGTGCTAAGGATAGGGTCTCCGAGCAGTCGAACGACGAGCGGAAGGTCGGTTGGTTTTGAAGATGTTCCGGAGAGGGCTCCGACGAGAAGGGAAGGAACAATGGAAGGCTCCAATGGAAGGAGTCACCGAAGGGAAACTACGGAGGTTAACTTGCCACCACTTTTGGCGGCTCATCCGGGAAGAACTGGCGGGGGGTTTCGTTGCCTTCTCACGCATCCGGCGTAGAAGGCAATCAATCTCAAATGAATGGGGGTGGAAATCTTCCTCCTCATGGTATGTACCCTCCTTTTCAGGCTCAATCTTACCCTCAAGGGGTCTATCCCCCACCTAATGGGCAAGCTAGCAACCCCAGTTTTACTCAACCATACGGAAGCATGCCCTACGGGCAACCTATGGTATATCCTTCGTACCCTGTCGGAAGTCACCCACCTTATATACCTACTGCTTACCCTCAATATGTTAACCAAAACCCTATTGGAATGCCTCCAAATTATAACCCGTACAATGCTGCCCCTACCAACATGCCACCTTATAACTGCCTTTATTCGGAGCCCATGGGTTCCACAACACCCTTCGTAAGATGGATAGAAAACTACCCTTTTTATGATGGGTTGAAAATGCCCGCACATATTGGTACTTATGATGGGAAGGGAGACCCGGATAATGATAAGGTTTTAAAATGTACCTTTTTGAGGGGTCATTTAAGCCCTTATTTGATCACTTTTGTATCCGTTATTACTTAATATCGTTCCTTTTCACTTTTTAGGTCTCTTGAAGGCAAATTGCTGTAATGGCACTTATTTGGACGAAAAGGCGCGGATATACGAAGAAAATGGCCAAAGTCAAGAAATCGAGACACTCAAGCTACTGAAATACAAGGTGACGGCGTCAAGCTAAAGCTGCGACGCCGTCGGAGCATTTTGCGACAGGACAGAAGTCAAATTTCTTATTTTCAAGTGACGGTGTCAAGCTTTAAAAGAGTAGGCCGTCGCAACTCAGACGACCTAGATTTGATCCAGACGGCGTCATAAGCTGAAGAGGACGGCGTCACAAGCACAAGGTGACGCCGTCGCATATGTAATCTTATATATAGAATCCGAATTTTTCAGTTTTAGTGTGTAGTCTTTTGGAGTAAAAACCTAAACCGAACCAAGGCTGTCTTGTACAGTATTTTAGGGTTCCAAACTCTATCTTACATCAAGATAAGTGTTTTACTTCATTAATTCAATTATGTCTTTGATTATTTGTGTGTATGCTTGCATGTTCTCCATGTCCGGCTAATTTACTTGTGTGTTTGCTTAGGGAATATGAAACTTAATTATTGAATATTGATTGGTTGTCTCTTATCTTAATTGTTAATGATCTAGTAATGCGATAGATCATTCGTTGTGTACTTAATGCTTGATTAATCTTTGTGAACCTTAGGTTATAGCACCTAGAGCGGTTGTAAGCTAAACCATCCAAAGAGGCCTTAGAGTTTGAGTTTATATTCCCTAGTGGGTTTTGTAGACGAGACCCTTTGCTAAGTTCAAAGAGTTAGGGATAAACGCATACCCTACGACTTTAGACACACAATTAAGAATAAGGACGTGACAATTCAACCACCAATAGGAGATAATTAAAGAGTAGTAAAACCTAAGTAAACACATCTTTAAACTATCATACGAGCACACAATAATTAGACATAGACTACATACACCTTAGATTAGATAATTAGATAAGTAGAGTAATCGGTAGCAATACCAACCCCCAAATCTAAACCCCGAGATTCGTACCTTTCCATTTCCTAAAAAAACATAAAAAAAGATAAAAAATAATATTCCTCAACCCCAACCTTAGCGTAGTAACTTCTCACTAGCATTCCTATTCCACTAGAGAACGATATCAATACCCGTGGCTTACCCTAATACTACACTACAACGATTAGGTTCACTGCCTAGGGTGTTATAAAACTTGCTCGAAGAAAACGAAGTTCCTTTTACCCCGAACGACGCGTGTAGCGTTATCAAGTTTTTGGCGCCGCTGCCGGGGAATAGAATAGCTAGTTAGTAGTCCACCTCGTTTAGGTTTCTTTGCTTGATTCCTATCAAGTAAATTTTTCTCATTTTTAGCTTCCTCGTAGTCTATCCCCCTTCTTCGTGACCTTTGTTCGTAAACCCATCACTTTTCATCATGGAAGGTGATAACCACCCACCATTCATCAACCTACCACCAAATGACCCGCCAAGAGCCCGTACTCTTGGTGAAAACTCGAGACCAAGCCACCTAGGCTATAGGAACACCATTGAGCTTCCCGACCAAGCCCAAACTACGGCCCTGCGATCCGACACCATCCGGTTGGTGCAAAACGGATGTGCATTCCATGGACTTCGCTCCGAAGATCCAAATCAGCATCTAAGGGATTTCCTTAAAATTGTCGATTCCATCGACCTTGATGCTACTACTCGGGAGACCACGCGTCTGCGTCTCTTCCAATTCTCTACGGGACCAAGCTAGTAATTGGCTTGAGCGACTTCCCGCCGGCTCCATATCAAGTTGGGATGATCTCACCTCTCGCTTCCTTTCTCAATTTTTCCCACCGGGGAGAACCACTAAGCTTAGGAATGATATCTTGATGTTCCAACAACGTCAAGGTGAATCTCTCTACTAAGCATGGACTCGATTCAAGGACTTACTTCATAAAGTTCCTTATCACGGCATTGATCTTTGGCTTCAAGTCCAAATCTTTTATGATCATGTCAACTTCCCCACCAAGCGATCCATTGACCAAGCGGCCGGTGGAAAACTTAGTGATCTCACCGCGGAAGAATCATGGGGTATAATAGAGGACCTTGCTCTCTATGACAACGAAAGTTGGAATGACCCCCGTGAGTTGCCCAAAACCGTTAAGGCAATCTCCTTGCCTCCCATTGACTCACAATCTTCCGACCGTAGGATGATCGAACTTGAAGATCAAGTTAAATTCCTAATGAGTTCCTACGAAAATCCTAAGTCTTCTCATCAAGTGAATAAAATCACTCTACCTTGTGAGTTATGTAGTGGTCCCGATGACACTCATGATTGCACAAGACTCCCCGAATGAGCTTTTGCGGACTACGCCTCCGTGCGTACCGACGGAGCGGGAGAGAAGTGGTACACTTTCAAGCCCGAACAAAACAACTTAGGAAACTCTTACAACCCCTCATGGAGAAATCACGCTAACCTTAAGTTGAACCAAAACTCAAGCACACCCCAAAGCTCATCTAGTCCACCTAATAGGTTAAATTCTCTAAACACCGGGAACCCCACTAATCTTGAGGCAATTGCATCTAGATTCATGTCATCTCAAGAGACTCGATTGACTAAGCTTGAAGACGATTTTAAGCGAAGACAAGGCGAGATGACAAACAAGCTTGATGCTATCTTAAAAGCCTTTAATGAACGAGAAATTGGAGCACTTCCAAGTGACACTATAAAGAACCCAAAAGTGAATTCGATTTCGTCGACTTCATATTCTTGTTCACCATGGGAGAGTGCACATCCATGCCCCTCACACCCAATGGTTCACTCGGTAAATGCTATCAAAAAGGGTTCCAAGCCATCCAAAATCAGGTACCAAGGCCTTGCACCATTGGTAGAACCTACTCTTGAGAAACCCGTCAACCAAGAACCCAAACCTAGTCTAGAGGAGGAGTACAAGGAACTCCATCAAGAAAAACCAGTTCTTGAAGTCTTAGCTCATGCACCTTATTATAATGCTTTAAAAGAAAAATATGAGTTAGAACTTAAACTTGGAAAACATGGGTCCGCTTTTTTGCGAAATGATCTACCTAAAAAGTTAGACGATCCCGGGCTATTTACTCTTCCATGTAGGCTTGGAACTTCCAAACCTCTCGATGCTCTAGCCGACTTAGGATCATGCATCAATCTTGTTCCGTTGTCCCTCCATAGAAGCCTTAACTTAGGTAAGATAGAACAAACGGAAACCATCTTAGGTCTAGCGGACGGTAGTGTTGCATATCCGGTGGGGATAATTAAATACATGCTAGTACACGTAGGAGAGTTGACTCTTTTGGCCGACTTTCATATGCTAGACATGAATAAGGACCCGACATGCCCATTACTAGTAGGAAGAGGATTCTTAGCTACCGCTAGTGCTATCATCGATTGTAAGATGTCCAAGATAGTGGTAGGAGAGGTAAGTGCTAGGTCAATCTACGATGTCAAAAAGCATACATACTACAAAGAAGAGGAAATCCCACATGAGATTAGGTTGGATAGAACGCCCTCTAGATATGGACCTTGGATAGATGAGAACCTCATAGGTCCCCAACGACCTTTCTACTTAGATGAAGCCTTTGCTAGTAAAGCAACTTTTAATGAAAAAGAGATGGCTAGGGACATGGAAATAAACCCGTTCGTAGGAAGATGACCGAGTTTCTAGGAAGCTTGCCCATCAACCTTGTCATGAATAAATGGAAATTTGAGAGCGATAAGCCTAAACATAAATGGGATTGGAATAGACCACCTAGTGATGGTAATGGAGAGTGGCACATTAGAATAACGATGTATGATCCCGATGGAGAGAAGTTTGAAAAGGCATATCGAACCAAACGTACTACTAGGAACTTAAATGATAAGTTTGATCCTTACGACATTGTTAAGGATAGACTTACTTATATCGGTACGTAAGGGCACGACTACGAGTCTAGCTACAAGACTCTTAAATAAAGAAAAGCGCTTCGTGGGAGGCAACCCATGCTTAATTGTTTGCTTGTTAGTGTCATGTATCTTTTATCAATTGTTTATTCTCATGTTTAAATTTGTAAAAATGCTTTATTTTGTTTTTAACCTCGTCTTAATTGCATATAAAGGTATTTTACATAAAGGATAAGTGTAGGGAGGATTACACACGTTTTCAAAAGAAACGTAAACATGAGAATAACAATTCATTAAAAGATATATATGTGTGTTTGTTCGAGTCAAATGCTTGTATCGAGTCATAATGGATGTTTTGCAGAAATTTTTCCAGATTCTAAAGATGTAAATTTTCCTTAATTTTTTCTAGAAAATCATGACCATTTTTGTCGGGATAACTGACGGCGGAAGGAGTAAAAACAACAGATTACATTTTTTCTCGTTTTCGAGCTACTTATAAATTTTGGAATTTTCGGTCTTAATTTTCCAGAAATTCTGTAAACATCCATTCCACAAGCATTATATCTTAGTTTAGTAGAGTCTTATATATATTATTACCGCCGATTTTACGCGAAGGTTTCGTTTGTTTTCTTCGAATGTGTAGGTTTTATGTATCAAGAAGAAGAAACAAAAGATTGGAAGGAGCTTTTCACGCATACATTTTTCTTGGAAAGGATTTAACCACCACTTTACACGGATCCTACCGAGCTAATCAGGGGAGTACTAGTTTCTTTCGTTTTTAATTACCTTCCATTATCATAACTTTGATACTTTCGGGGAACATTGGGGACAATGTTCAGTTTAAGTGTAGGGAGGGAAAACAAAACGGGAACTTTGAAACTATACTTATCCTTGATTATTTGTTTTGTCCAATTGTATTTGTGTAATAAACCATGAGAAAATGTCGGTTAGGGTAATTTTGGCACCATATTTTTAATTTTTCATAACATATAGGAGTGGGCCATTAGTCTTAACAAAAGCGTTTCACGGATAGGAAGTTATATGACTAGCACAAAAAACCCTTTACCACCTAAATTCCACCAAAAATGTGAGGATCACCCTTAGATTAGTAGGAATTAAAGCATTCATCTTTAATGCTTAGAGTGTGAACCGGTAGTATAATAGATTCTAGAACTTGTTTTGTGATGCATTCCGAGATCACTAGTAAGACTACACTTGTGTAGTTAGGAATAACTAAATGATAAGAGGCATTAGGATAACCCTTGTTTGATACTCGTAATATAATTACTTCTTCCACCTCGGTTGAGTAATTCCCCCACACCTTTGCGTTGTACTCATCTTTAGTACACGATACCCCTAGTTAACCCCTCAGAGCCTATCCTTTTCGCGGTTCTCTTGATTTTTCGGTTTTCTGGAATATCAATGAAGAACATTGTTTACACCCCACCCCCAAATATACACCCAAATCACCTTAGCCTACCCAGTATGCACTCATTTTTAGTGCATTATTGTTATCACCCTAAACCCTTAGTTCAATTATCTAGTTGCTTGCATGAGTTGCTAAGTCAAGTCATATCCTTTGTATACAGTTTTGGGACGATTGGGACTCATGGGAAAAAGTTTAAGTTTATAAAATGATTGAAAGGGAACGTTAAATTCCCTTATTTGCGTAATAACATACCCCAAGTGTTTTGATCTTTTCAATTCGGGTCAAATTAGTGTTAGAGTAATAAAAACTCAAGTGTAGGGATGTGCCTATAAATCCCTATCATTTTGATGTTACCGTAGAGGATGGTAGAGTAAAAGTGTATGTGAAAAAAAAAAAAAAAAAAACGGGCTACCATCCTACATCTATCCTTTAAATTTATGTTTGTTTGTTTTAGTTATCTAGAGTTTAGAGAGTCGAGTCTTGGCTTAGCAACGCCATTCTTCGTATGCTTGTAACATAAAGATTTTTGACATGCCACCACTAAATAGCCTATCCCACCAAACCCTTTGTTTCCCTACCATAAGCCTAACATTACAACCCTTTAAAGACCTCTTTGATAGTCTTTCCTAGGTGCTTACGCCAAAGCGATGGAGGTTTGATCTAGTCTAAAGCCTATGGTAATCTATGTACTAGGACCGGTTAATGAGTGTTTATCTTCCATTTCCAACTTGTTATATTTCATATACACCCGAGAGAGATGTGAGTATCCAAACACCCCTTGTGAGGTGCTAGTATGTAATTTCCATGCTTGTTATGACTTTTGCGGGGCTTATATGTGTTGTGGACTGTTTTAAACCAATACTGCATGACCCCTAACTTATAAATTAATTGGCTAAAAGCACATTTGCTTGAGGACAAACAAATACCAAGTATAGGGATATTTGATAAGGTTTTAAAATGTACCTTTTTGAGGGGTCATTTAAGCCCTTATTTGATCACTTTTGTATCCGTTATTACTTAATATCGTTCCTTTTCACTTTTTAGGTCTCTTGAAGGCAAATTGCTGTAATGGCACTTATTTGGACGAAAAAGCGCGGATATATGAAGAAAATGGCCAAAGTCAAGAAATCGAGACACTCAAGCTGCTGAAGTACAAGGTGACGGCGTCACTGCTAAACTGCGACGCCGTCGGAGCATTTTGTGACGGGACAGAAGTCAAATTTCTTATTTTCAAGTGACGGTGTCAAGCTTTAAAAGAGTAGGCCATCGCAACTCAGACGGCCTAGATTTGATCCAGACGGCGTCATAAGCTGAAGAGGACGGCGTCACAAGCACAAGGTGACGCCGTCGCATATGTAATCTTATATATAGAATCCGAATTTTTTAGTTTTAGTGTGTAGTCTTTTGGAGTAAAAACCTAAACCGAACCAAGGCTGTCTTGTACAGTATTTTAGGGAACCAAACCCTATCTTACATCAAGATAAGTGTTTTACTTCATTAATTCAATTATGTCTTTGATTATTTGTGTGTATGCTTGCATGTTCTCCATGTCCGGCTAATTTACTTGTGTGTTTGCTTAGGGAATATGAAACTTAATTATTGAATATTGATTGGTTGTCTCTTATATTAATTGTTAATGATCTAGTAATGCGATAGATCATTCGTTGTGTACTTAATGCTTGATTAATCTTTGTGAACCTTAGGTTATAGCACCTAGAGCGGTTGTAAGCTAAACCACCCAAAGAAGCCTTAGAGTTAGAGTTTATATTCCCTAGTGGGTTCTGTAGACGAGACCCTTTGGTAAGTTCAAAGAGTTAGGGATAAACGCATACCCTACGACTTTAGACACACAACGCGATTAAGAATAAGGACGTGACAATTCAACCACCAATAGGAGATAATTAAGGAGTAGTAAAACCTAAGTAAACACATCTTTAAACTATCATACGAGCACACAATAATTAGACATAGACTACATACACCTTATATTAGATAATTACATAAGTAGAGTAACCGGTAGCAATACCAACCCCCAAATCTAAACCCCGAGATTCGTACCTTTCCATTTCCTAAAAAAACATAAACAAAAGATAAAAAATAATCTTCCTCAACCCCAACCTTAGCGTAGTAACTTCTCACTAGCATTCCTATTCCCTTAGAGAACGATATCAATACCCGTGGCTTACCCTAATACTACACTACAACGATTAGGTTCACTGCCTAGGGTGTTATAAAACTTGCTCGAAGAAAAGGAAGTTCCTTTGACCCCGAACGACGCGTGTAGCGTTATCAGATAACTTTTTACACCTGTTCGAAGGGGCTATCAGAATGCAGAAGTGGGTCATGCCCGTTGCTTGCCACATGTTTACATATACCCTACGAGACTCTGCTCGTATATGGTGGAACGGGCAAAAACTAGGTAGCATTGTGAACTTGGATGATCTCAAGGCCAAGTTCAGATCACATTTCAGTCAGCAGAAAAAGTTCACAAGAACGCACCTAACAGTGCACAACATCAAGCAGAAGGAAAATGAGAGCACCAGGGCTTTCATCACCGTGATACACCGATGACACCTTACAAATCTGGGTCTGCACGAAGACCAACGCATCTCGGGTTTCGTGCATGGCCTACGAACGAAGTTTGGTGGAATTCCTCTCCACTGACCTTCCTGCAACCTACAAGGGCTTAGTGGAGAAGGCTTACACATGGATCGAAGCAAAAGAAGTGTCTACCAACGGGGCTCCGGTCGAAACTAAAGAAAGTCACAATAAGGTCCCGAAGCATCCTTCGTGGGAAGGGTCAAAGAACAGACACAAAGGCATGGACAAGTTTACGCCCTACCACAAAAACATCAACCATGGGCTCTTAGCTAATCTGTCTAAATCTCCAAGGGAGATACTCGCTACAGAAAAGGCTGCGAAGGCCTTTGATCCTCCTCCTCGTTTGGCAAGCAGAGGAAGGACCAGGGATACCACCAAATACTGCTATTTCCATGACGATTACGGGCACGACACCAATAATTGCAGAGAGCTCAAGAAACAGATAGAAGAGGCCGTGAAGTATGGCCAATTGGGACATTTGGTGAAGGGTATAAAGAAAGGTAAAGAAAAGGTCTCCGACACACAGTTGGGGAAAGATACCACACCCGTCGAAGCACCCATCCTCATGGTATACAAGGATGATTCTGGTTTAAAAAGGAAAGAAGCGGAGGAAGCATTATGCGGAGTAGGATATGTCACCTTTCCTTCAATCACAAGCAAAGTTCTCTCAAATGACCCCGTGGTCATCAAGGTCTTGATCTCCAACAGAGAAGTAAACAGGGCCTACCTAGACTGTGGTAGCTCTTGTGAAGTGATTTACGAACATTGTTTTCTAAAGCTTAAGCCTTCGATAAGGTCGAAGAGAGTAGATTCGAAGGTACCTTTAGTAGGGTTCTCGGGGGAACACTCATGGCCCTTGGGAGAAGTCCCTCTAGAGGTTACGATTGGAGAAGGAAGGCTAAAAAGAACAGAAACCCTGGTTTTCGCGATCGTAAGGTCTGAATCTCCCTATAACCTGTTAATTGAAAGAACCGAAATGCAGAAGATGGGCATCGTTGTCTCCACTATACATGCCGCAGTCAAATTCCAAACACCATTCGGTATCAGAACAGTTTTCTCCAGCTACAACGTGAAGAAGCCTACTGAAGTAGGCAAAAGGGTCAAACAGGTCTTGGAAGAGCCTCCGAAAGATGTTCTCAGCTGTACTGATGCCGAAGAACGTATTGTAGTAAACGATCTCTACCCTGACCAGACGGTGGTAATTGGGAAGCAGCTCCCTACCTCTTTTAAAGCTGAATTGGCAAAGGTACTACGGGCGAACGCAGATGTATTCGCATGGACCTACTCTGACATGACGGGGGTCCCCAGAACTCTCACCATAGACGGAAAGCCCTTCGGCACTGAACACAAGCTTAATGAGTTCAAACATATTGAACCTATCAAGCAAAAGCGTCGAAGCCTGGCTCCTGAAAGAAATGCCGCAACATGCAAAGAAGTGGACGAGCTCGTAGTAGCAGGCATGCTCAGGGAGGTGAAGTATCAAACCTGGGTAGCCAATCGGTGATGGTCAAGAAGCATGACGTAGGGTGGCGGATGTGTGTGGACTTCACAGATATCAACAAAGACTGTCCGAAGGACTACTATCCTCTGCCAGAAATCGATTGGAAAGTAGAATCCTTGTCAGGGTTTCGGCTGAAATGTTTTCTGGACGCTTATAAGGGTTACCATCAGATACAAATGGTGGAAGAGAACGAAGAAAAGACAGCCTTTTTTACATGAAAGGGCGTTTATTGTTATAAAAAAATGCGTTTTGGTTTGAAAAATGCAGGTGCTACCTACCAACGTTTAGTGGACAAAGCCTTCCACAAGCAGATAGGTAGGAATCTCGAAGCGTACGTAGACGATATTGTTATCAAGATTAGAACAGAGGAGGATATGCTCTCCGACATTAAGGAAACCTTCGACAAGCTTCGCGCCATCAACATGAAGTTAAACCCCAAGAAATGTTCCTTCGGTGTGGAGGAAGGACAATTTTTGGGACATCTGATCACCAAGCAAGGTATTAAGGCCAATCCTTCGAAGGTTAAGGCCATCACGGATTTGCAGCCTCCTAAGTCCCTAAAGGAAGTGCAAAGCCTGAACGGAAAGCTAGCAGCCCTCAACAGATTCTTATCGATGGGTGTAGATAGATCTTTGCCATTTTTCGAGACACTCAAAGGATGCACGGATAAAAAGACGTTTCAGTGGAGTACGGATGTAGAAGCTGCTGTCCAAAAGCTCAAGGAGTTCATGGCTATTATACCTATAATTACTGCCCCAATCAAAGGCGAAGTGTTATTTATGTACATCACAGCCTCCTTCGAAAGCATCAGTGTTGTGTTATTGCCAGAAAGGGAGAAGAAGCAAATCCCTATCTATTTCGTTAGCAGGGTCCTACAGGGAGCTGAGCTAAATTATCCAGCGTTGGAGAAGCTAATCTTGGCTTTGGTCCATGCTGCGAGGCGCCTTCGAAGGTACTTCCAAGCTCATCCCATAACCGTACTCACTGACAAGCCTATTAAGCAGATACTTTCGAAGCCGGAGAAATATGGAAGGATAGCTAAGTGGGCTATCGAGTTAGGAGAACACGAAATTGAATACAAAGGTAGAAACTCGGTCAAAGGGCAAATATTGGCAGACTTCTTAGCAGAAACACCCTCCGAACCAAAGCAGGATACAAAAGTTGCTGAAAAGAAGCCTGATAAGGCGGTCGAAGGGTGGAAACTTTATAGACGGAGCCTCCCCTCCGCGGTTCTGGCGCAGTCTAATGCTTGTTGACCCCAAGGGGAAGGAGTACACTTATGTACTCCGCTTTGAACTCAATGCTACTAACAATGAAGCGTAGTACGAAGCCTTGCTAGCGGCCTCCGGCTAAGGACATGGAGGTAGAAGACTTGGCTATTTTCGTTGACTCACAACTGGTGGCCAATCAGATAAAAGGCTCCTACGAAGCGAGACAACCTGTGATCAAGCAATACCTGGATAAGGCCAAGGAAATGCTTGAAGAGTTTACATCCTACAACATAGAGCATGTTCGGAGAAATCAAAACAAGAAAGCAGATGCACTTAGCAAACTGGCATCAATGGCATTTGCTCATTTAACTAAGGAGGTTCTGGTCAAAGTGTTGGCAGATAGGTCTATCATCCGGAAGGAGGTGTCTGACGTAATACTGGAGGAAGACTCAAATTGGATGACTCCAATTAGAGAATATCTAATAAGTCGTATACTGCCGGAGGATCAGAAATTAGCTCGAAAGGTCAGCATCAAAGCATCACAGTACAGAATCATGGAGAACTATCTATACCGAATATCCTTTTTGCCCTCATGGCTTCGTTGTGTAGGACCTAGGCAAGCCGCCAACATCATTCAAAAAGTGCACGAAGGATCCGGCGGGCTTCACGCAGGACCCCGCTCCGTTTTTTCGAAAATCATGAGGTTCGGATATTACTGGCCTTCAATGCACAGGGACGCAGTCAAAATCATTCAGAAGTGTGAAGCCTGTCAAGTTCACTCAAGGGTTCCAAGGCTACCAAAACAAGATATGACCTCCGTGACGTCCGCATGGCCCTTCAGCCAATGGGGGATAGACATCGTAGGTCCTCTACCAATTGCTCCAGGAGGAGTAAAGTTCTTGGTCGTAGCGATCGACTACTTCACGAAATGGGTGGAAGCGAAGCCTTTGGCATCCATCACAGGAAGGCACATGAAAAAGTTTGTATGGGAACACATTATCTGCCGGTTCGGAGTACCCCACATCATCATCTCAGATAATGGGAAGTAGTTCGCCGAAGGGTATTCCAGTGTTTTGCAGAGGCCTGAACATAAAACAATCTTTCACTTCTGTCTACCATCCTCAAGGTAACGGACAAGTGGAAGTTACTAACAGGGACATCATCCAAGGCATAGAACGAAGGCTGGGATATAGTCACCACGGTTGGGTAGATGAACTACCTCAAGTACTTTGGGCTCACAGAACGCACACAAAGTCAAGCCATGGGGAAACGCCTTTTAGCTTGACATATGGCACGGAAGCTGTCATCCCTTCGGAAGTAAGTGTCGAAACAGAAAGGGTCATGAACTTCGAAGCAGCAAACAACGAAGAAAGACTTCGTAGCAACCTAGACCTACTCGAAGAACGAAGGGAAATAGCCTCAATCAGGGAGGCTATCCATAAGCAAAAGATTGAAAGGTACTACAACAGTCGGGTTTGGCCTTCGACCTTCAAGCCAGGGGAATACGTCCTCCGACTCAACAACGCAAGTAAAGCTGAGTACCAGGGTAAACTAAGACCTACATGGGAAGGGCCCTACGTTGTTAAAGAAGCATATGGCAACGGAGCTTACAAGCTGGAAACCTTGGATGGAGACGCTATTGATAGAACTTGGAATGGCACTACCTTTCGTAAGTTCTACGTATGAAACTTACAATGTCCAAGGACATTTTTTATTTTGCTTTCAATCAATGTATTTGCATTCTTCTCACTTGGGGAAAGAAGCATTAATGGTAGGCGTCTAGTATTCAATTCTTAAAATGACGTAATCCTCCCTACCTACTTAATGATATAACGTATTTCCCTCAAATCTCTTCTTTCATTCAATACAACAAAGATTTGTCCACCAAGTCGCTTAATAAGTTTCAATATCGAAGGGATGTACAAAGACTAACAAAATGTCTTGCTCATATGCATAACATCCATCTCAACTTCACATTAACTTTCCTATATGGCCTTAAGGTATTTTAAGCCTTTCGCTGCCCAAAGGATCAAGATGGAGTAGGTCGCAACCCTCTGTCAGCAGTCAAATTATACGATTGCTATATTCTTGGTGATGTAATTACACACAATGAGGCTATGCATCTACCATACGCCTTAGGTTGTAAAATTTTTATGCAAGTAAGATATAAAGAGAAGAATCACACATGGAAAAATACAAGCCTTAGTGGCTTCGATGTAGATATTAATTAATGACTAGTTTAACTAGTCTAAACAGGTCGTAGCCTTAACGATCCAAGCAAACAAAATATTGTCTTAGGCCGAAGCCTCAAGCACCAAATGTTAATTGTTTTATCAGGCATATAGCCTGGAAATGACACAGAAAAATTGTTTTAAAACAGGGTACATACCACCCTGGGGATCAAATTACAACCACATGGTTGCCTTCATCAAACTTTGGAATGGGTCGGATCAGCTGAACCTGGGGATGGAGCCTTGGGTGACGGAGTCTTCTTCGAAGGAGATGGAAGCTGGACTTTCCTTGGCTTCTTGGCCAGCAGATCCTCAATAGAGGCCGCTGGGTCCTTCGTCACTTCATCAAGGAAAGGGAACTCTAAAGCAGTTAAGTCATTACCTGCATCATCATACTCTTTCTCATGAGTAGCCCTGTAGTATGAAACATTTTCCAGCTTCACTGGTTCCTCTGTTGCAACTATCTCCTCCAAAGTGGTGCACTTGCCATGAAATATGGCTGCATTTACCAGCTTCCCAATCAATATCCCCACATCATCACTATGGTAAAGCTCTGTGGCAATGTCGGGAATGACCTTGGTCACCAAGTCCACCATATCCTTCTTAAGCATCTTCAACCGAAGGTTTAACCCATCTACCTTCTACCTGAGCTTGATCTCCTGGTCCACCAGCTTAGCTCTCTCTTCTTCAAGGCCTCCACACTTGGAAGAAAGAACAGATATCTGCTCTTTATAGCCTACGACCTTTGAGCCTTCGAGAGTTAGCCTGCTGCATTCAGCTTCGCTTGCTGCCAGTTGACCTTTGAGCTTTTCAACATCAGCTCTGAGATCTTGCACCAAGGGGTTCTTGTCAAAATCCTCCAATGCATCTTCATATTTTTTCTCCAGATCTGCATACTTCTTATCCCTAGCCTTCTCCCTGGCAAGCATGACATCCATTTCTTCTCGAGCCTTAGTGACAGTACGGAGCAGCTCCCTTGTCCTTGTATTAAGTTGGTTGTCCAACATGCATTGTCTGACATAACTCTTGTCAAGAAGATCGCAGAGCCTTTCCATGGACATGTTGTCCATCACCCCCTTCCAGCTGGGTGGGATTACACGGTCCACAAGTAGATGACAAGCTAAGGAAGAGGAAAGCTCCTTCGTATCAGGAAGTCCTGCAGCATATGTAAACTTGTTAATATATTATTATTGGTATCTCATTTTTTGTAACAGGAAAGAAACATTACCATGGATATAATCTCCGATGGGCCCTTCGATGGCTGGAAACACCACAGCCTTACCCTGGGCACTCTTTTGCCGGGTAGTTCGAGAGGGAGGAGTAGGCAGGATAAGCTTCCTCTTCAAGGCGGACTTCGCAGCTTTTGCACTGGTACCTTTCCTGCTTCGGACCCTCTCACCAATTCCGGAGGGTCCTACGATGGCCAACTGTCCTTCTGAGACTGGTTCATCGGAGTCTGCAACATTCTCCACAAGCTGGTCTTCAACATCTATGGGTTCCTTTGAAGGAGGAGCAGAGGAAACAGGTTCGATGGGCTGAGCATCCACATCATTATTGTTTACCGACACTAAAGGAGAACCCACACAATAGCTCGTCTCCTTGGGATCCTTCAGAATAAAGCTGTCCTCTTTCGCACCACCAGCAACCACAAAGTTTCTAAATGACATCTCTGCACAAAGGAGCAAATAAGATGAATATCAGAAAGATAATTTTTTATCTCTTATTTTAATCAAAAAAATACATAGTTTGTCCATCACAAATAATCTCAGGTACCAAAGGAGATCCCTCCCATCTTTCAGCAAGACCAGCCATGTAAAGAATTGGCTCAGGGAATGTTTGGCAATCAGCTGGATGACGAGCCAAACGCTGATACAAAGGATTCCTCCTCACAGTATAGGGCAAGGGATTGTTGAACCTTTTTTCATCATACTGAAACTCTGGGTTTAACAATGCAGGGAAAGTTGGTGGGATAATGGTGTTTTGGATGTAAAAGAATTTGCCTTTCCAGTTCCTGATGTTTGTAAACGGCCTATCTATGAGAATCGGCACATTCCTTTCACCCCTCTTGGCTAATGTCAACCAATCTCCTCCAGGGTATAAATTCAGAAAACCCCTAAGCACAGTTAATGATGGTTCAAACCCATAAGCTTTACACATCACAATGTATGTCGTAAGCTTGGCTAGGCCAAAAGGGTTAAACCTAGATATGTGTACCTCGTAGTACTGGAGGAGTTCTAAAATCAAAGGGTGCAAAGTTATCCTAAGGTTGGAGGTGGTGAATGCATGGGTGTACAACCCTACATAGTTTTCTGGGGCATCAAAAATACCTTGATTTTTACCAGGTAACATGATTTTATGGTCTTTTGGAATTGGATAATCGGTGAGGAACGCTTTGAGCTCCTCCCTTGTCAAGGTGCAACCTTGTTGTTTGATTACAAATTTCTTATTTGTAGACATTGATCCTCCTAAAATCGATAATAAAGTATTTGAAAACATAATAGATACGAAGGAGTACTTTTCCTGTTTGATCGAAAGCCTGACCGGAAGAGGATTTAGTAGGTGAAAAATTGGGCGTGAGATAAAATGATGTTAGGGTTTTACTGTTTTTAACCTTAAATACCCTCACATACGTTCAATCTTGGCCCTACACGTGTCCTAAGTTATTCCCTAACCTCCGAATTTCAAACTCTTTTTTAAAATTTGAAGTAACGTTTTATTTTACCGAGGAAAGGGGTGGTTGGGATAAATAAAAGCGTTAATTACGGTCAATAGTTGCTAGACTTTTCATCTTCGTTTGTTTTTGTGACGAAGGGGAGGTTTCGTTTCTATTTCTGAGTCGTAAGCAATATTTCTTGTTCGTACATATCACTTTCGACCGGGGCTTGATGACGCACCCTCCGATCAGTCGAAGGACCCCTTCTACTCGAATTTGCATTACGAAGACCCAAGTCTTTCTTCACAAGTCCTTGGTGGCGTAAAACCATTCATCATTGATATGGTTACCAGGTTGGGATTCGCCGAAGGCCTATGCCCTTCTGTGTCTTCTCTTGAAGGCGCCAAGACAAAGGAGAACCTTGACTTGGTCTTCCCCACGTTCCCACTATTTCCTTAGCTTCCCCGCCAAGGCAGAGATAGTTGGGATGAAGCCCTAGCGGTTATCACAAATCAGGGGACGCCCTCCATGATCTCCTAAAACGTGTGCTAACACTCTCCAAGCTATTTTCTTCACCTATAAATAGGTTGGACGAGTCATTTCAATGGTATGTTCACTCAACACAGTATTTCACATACTCCATATTATTTACAACACATATCACATACTTACTCTCACGCCGGAGGTGGTTCGCAGGCCCAACCCCTGCGCAATCACTTAACGAAGTATCTACTATTTCTTATTGCAAATTAGCTGCAAGTTTGGCGCAAGCATATCACCCCTCATACCCTTCGATCACCATCGAAGGCCTGGTCGTACGAATTATTGTACAATCACTTACCAAAGGGGATATTATCTTACTGACGGGATACATCCGGAATGGTCTGTTCTTATTAAGTCCATTTCAAATCTTTCTACTGGTGATGAAAAAAGAATATTGTACAAGAGGAAGCACGAAGCAGCAAGGAAAGATGTGGAACGAGCTTTCGGTGTGTTGAAGAAGAAGTGAAAAATGCTTAAAGTTCCGGCTTGAGGGCTGCATAAACAGGATCTCGAAAATATTGTGTATACATGCATCATATTACATAATATGGTCATCAAACACAAGCAGCGGGCGATATATCCTACATGGTTTCCACAAGAGGGCCACCGTGATTATGATCCGGTAAGATCCCATGCAGAATCCTTAGTAGTTACTCAGGAGTTAACGGATCGATCAACTCATCTAAACTTAAAATCTGATTTGGTCGAAAACGTTTGGAGAAACCGTGGAAATGCAGGCAATCAAGAGATTGAAGGCGAAGACGAAAGTGACGTAAGACGAATCGACGATGAAGATTTTTGTGATGTTTTCGTTTTAGTAAATCTGTATTGTTTACGTTTTATTAGTTTAAGTTTTTAATTATTGTTGTAATATTTAAGTATTTTTATTAATGAAGTTTATTTTTTTTTTTAAATATTTGAATTAAAAAAAAAAAAAAAATCTCAGGTCACCACTGTGGCAACTAGGTTGTCGGAGAGAGAAAGCTGATGTGCCATGGGTGAACTAGGTTGTCATTGTGTTTAACCTTAGATAGTTTCAACCTAAATGACCCAAAAGTCAATGCATTAGTCAACCACTGCAAGTTTTTCCTTATTTTTATGGGACTTTATAGTGCCAAACTCGTCACGATTTAGGACTTATGTAGTATGTGTAGCTTTGTGGAAATCCGCTGGCATATAATGGAGCTTATATATACAAGTTGGCGGAGTCTTTCTTTTAAGTATTAAACTAACAGTCGATGTTTGACATTTACTAGTGTGCAATATTTTTTTCCCTTCAATTTTCGAATCTAAATTTGGTCATTTTTTAGCTGAAAATTTATCATTCTTCAAAATTTCATGCAAGTACATTAAGTATTAAACTTCCCCTAACAGTCGATGTTTTTTTTCTTGGAACCACCTTGAAAAACATACAACCACCTTAAAAGTTTGATCCAATAGCATGGAAGAAGAAAATTAGAAAATGAAAGAGAATCTACATTTACATACCTTGGGAAGAAGTGTGCATAATCAAATTAATTTTACCCTTGGCCCCACTTTTATTAATATTTTCGTAATAAAACAAACCAAATAAACTTTTGTTTTCTAAAGTCATTTTCTTTTTAGCTGAATCAATTATAAATATAAAAACACACAATTAACATGTTTCGCTTCAAAATTTGAGAGCATGAATATATCGAGTACATATTATGTATCACTATTATTTTCTAGGCCCATTAAGTACAGTAACTTCGTAGTTGGTATATATGATGGTGAGTTTTTGCAGATAGAAATAATTTTAAACGATTTCACAACCTGATCATGTTGGTTCAAATGGCCAACGTTTGTTAATTTTGAAAATAATTATAGGTAAAAACACACATTTAATTAATTGCATTTTATTACAAGTAATGCATATTTAAAATTCGAGTGTTTTCGTATACATTTTTATATAGATTCCCATCGAAGGCCGTAACCAATATTTGGATCTTTGTTAGACTTTAGAGTCAGCTCTGCCAAAAGAAAAAAGAAAAAAAAACACTTTTGACTCAACTATTGCCAAGTACTCCCTCCGTCTCAAAATTATTGTCAGGAGACAAGAAACACACAATTTAATAAAAGTGGGACCACTTTAATTTCTAACCATTCAAAAGGAATCTTTCCCCACAAAGTTCCTTAGTTTTTACTATAAAAGGAAAATAGACAATTAATTGACATCCAAAAAGGAAGACTATTATTTTGAGACGGAGGGAGTATATTGTTTGAACCTAACCTTCTGTGAAAAACTTAAGGCTAATGCCTAATGGTAACCACAAATAATTTCAAGACCGCCATTTTATTGGTTATGTTATTTTCTTTCTTTACGATCAATTTCATTGCTAAATTAGTGTAACAAGACAACTAACATCATTACCAAAACATACATACTTCAACAAAAATATACGCTACAAACACCAAAATAAAAAACACACCTCCACAACTCGGTCGTTTGAAAAAATGAGTTCTCCTTTTTTCCAAATAGCGAGTCCTTTTTTCCAAAATCAAAAGCACGAGTATTGAAGATGCCACATAGACATAGCGCGTCCTTTTGATATTATTACCACTAGTCTAAATATCAAGAAGCATTTTTTTTTTAATTACTATTTAATAAGTTATATATATTTTTTTTGGGTAAAGGGTTTCCCCGGTAAATATATTATTCCAAAAATATATTTAAGACAAATGATATGAGTGAAGTCACATATCTCAGCCCGTTACATAGGCGGTAAAGCTAACATAACAAGACACTTCCTATCCTTAAAACAGTAAAACGACCACTACTCACTAGATTACATTTGACATAAAACCAAGCATAACCTAACGTCTAAATTGCTTTCCACCACGACCTTGGAGCTTGATATCATACATGTCAGAAAAAGCATCCAATTTCCATGGTAAATCTCATACCTGATCCGCATAATCATCATAATAATCTTCAAGCTCATGACCGCCGCCTGTTGATGCGAAAAATTTAGCCATAGGATTATCCGGCTCAAGCACCGGGTGTTGTGGCGACTTGGTCTTGGAGAGACTCATCTAACGTGCCTAGTATCGATACCTTGACGAGGTCATCCTGTTTGAGCCATTCGAGGTCGGTGTTACTTGTAGCAGTTCCCTCAATATGGGGCTTTAATCCGAGGCTTCCAAAATGGATTTTTAGGAAAGAACTCCATGAGTTGTAATTGTGTTTGTCAAGGCTTAACTTGATGGGAACATTAAATGGTACAATTTTGGTATGAGATGTGGGTGCGGGATTGATAACTTCATCACCAGCCATGGATGTCGGCTAGAGGAATTAGGGTATGATTAGCAGATCGTGAGGATTGAGGGGAGAGGGAGGATAGTCGGTTATGAGATCCGACTTATGAGGAGAAGAAAAAGAATGATGGCTGTGATACCATATTGAGAAGTCAAAATACGTCATTTGCATTGATCACACAAAACAGAATATAAAGATTGCAAGTGATTATTCTAGAGTTTAGGGATGGGCTAGACCTAATCTTTACTATCTAAAATGGAAAACTTGAAAATGAATATTGAATATTGAAAGTCAAAGAAAAAGAATGATAAAGAAGGCTGTGATACCATATTGAGAAGTCAAAATACGTCATTTGCATTGATCACACAAAACAGAATATAAAGATTGCAAGTGATTATTCTAGAGTTTAGGGATGGGCTAGACCTAATACAATACAAATGGGACATTTTACATAACATTATAAAGCTATACAGAATATCATCTAATAATAACAATTACATTTTCTTATCAAATTAAAGCTATGTAAAATATATTATAAAACAATTTCATCAATGCATGTGAAATGGTTTTGATACCAAATTTATGTTTTTACCTCTTCGTTTTTGTTTCGATTCAAACTCGAACCTAGTGACAATCACTTGATCGAGTAACGAGACATCATGATACTAATGTATGTGTGTGAGCTGTGAAATTTCTGTAAACACTTAAGATGATGTTAACTTGTTAAGTGGTCATCAAAATGTATTTTAGTATTCAAATAATGTAATCTTGTGTATAACATAATACATGATGATGTAAGACAATTATAAAATGGTGTTACATTTGAAAATTCCTATCTTGAATACTAAAATTTCGTTAACATTTCAATTTCTGTCTCTTTTTACTAATTTAAAAGTTGGTTTGCAAATATTCTACAAATTTATTATTTCTAATTTCATGATGCCTCAAGAAGTGAATGCCAGCTTCAAAGAGACCTTTTCAAGATGTTGACATAAGATGTTAATCTAAAACTACTTAAGTCTACTTCATGCATCATTGTGAAATAAAATTAGATTTGAACATTTCAATCTTTCAAATATTAAAATGTATTTTGTATAGAACTTAAAGTCAACTTGTTTACTTTTTTCCTTGTCTAACAAGTGAAGAAATTAAATAATTCGTTCATTTCCGGTTGATAGCAACATCACTACTTTCTATATAAATTGAAGCACAACTTACAGCATCATCAATAGCATTACGCGGTTTGAACAATGAAGTTCAATGGTGCAACATTGTTTTTAGTCGTTTTTCTTTTTGCATTTGTCCTTATTTCTTCAGAGGGAAGACACCTTCTTCAAGCCACTACACGAGCCCAAAGTCCGATACCAACAACAAGTATGATCAATGACTAGCATATATATATATATATATATATATATATATATATATATATATATATATATATATATATATATATATATATATATATATATATATATATATATATATATATTTTATACGTGCAGAACTGCAGATGTGTGTTTTAGGTTTAATGAAATTCATGTACAATAATTTCCTTTTGTGTAAACGTGCAGAAGCTTTCAAAGTAAAACCGAAGAATAGTTCATTTGGTTGTTGGCGTTGCTGGAAAAAGCGTCGCCTACTTACCACATGGTCGGGGAAGGGTGATCGATATATGTAGATATGCTTGATTAGGATAACACATTGTTTGATATTTTTTATTATAATTTTTTTCTCTATATATGTAACAATACCAGCTGGAATAAAAGATTAAACGTTATTTGTGATTCTTGTTGCCATGTTGTGTGTAACAACTAACAATCATGCAATGGTTTGTAAACTGACATGAAGATGACACTTATTTAATAAAATTAAGTATTATGTATATTACATCTTTTAACATTGCAGGTAAAAGTGTTTTTTCAAGTAACTAGCTATGATGAGATTTTGGGTGTTGTAAGGACATTGGTGATAACTATCGTCTTATTTGTGTGACTCAAGGCAATGAAGCATGCATCTTCGTTGACTATTATTTTACATTGCTCCTCTCACAAGGGATGGAGTGATGGCAGTGAGGCAAGCAGTTTCATGACTTCATCGACTATGTATTTTTCTCATGTTTCTCAAATATCAAACTATAATGGAGCTAAAATGCAATTTCATAAATGCAAATTGTCATTGATAAATTGAAAGCTATATGCGTTAGCTACTTACACCCTCAGTGAAGTGCGGGCAATATTGTCTTACTCGTTAAATATAAGTGTGGTTGTTGTAGTGATTGTACGTACGTTGTCAAAAGTGCAAAACCTTGATCGTTGAGATCAATGTTGTGTAGTTAAGATTAAACATAAGCTAGGTCGATCGTCGTCCAATGTAGGTGTATGTAGCTTATGGTGTTCTTTGTAACAATTACCATCACGGTACCCAAGTCATTTGGTCATGATATAGCTAGTGGTATAACGAGTCTACATACCTTTTCTTCCAAGAGTCCGATGAAATGTCTCATCCTTAATGATGTAAAATTGTTCACCTTCAATTGGCTTTCAAATAGGTTTCATAAGGCTTCCATTAATCAGATAGAGTGGGGTTATAATCATTGTAATGCTATATCCATTTCCTTGTAATTTGTTTGGCTAGCTTCTTGGTAGGCCGATAATGTAAATCGCCGTTTGAAAAAAAATGTCAAGCACATATATATGCTGTATACATACATATATACTACTAGGGTGGCAAGTCGAAAACCTCAACCCAAAACCCATTTAAATTATCGGTCAAGAATGTCAACCCTAACCTGTTACACATAACCGAACCTAACCCATTTAACCCGTATATATACTTGGGTTGGCGGGTTAAATAGGTTACATGAGTTGAATATGTTAAACGGGTTTCGGGTTGACCCGCTTAACCCGCTTTTATGTTGGCACATTACGCGACGCCGAGTTAAAAGTTTATGGGTCACCCGTTTAACCTATTTAACCAAGATAATAAAATATAAATAATTTTAATTTAAGAAAAATGCTTAATTTTTTCCCAACCCGAACCTCGACTGCTTAATAAACGGGTCGGGTCAACCCAAACCTAAATCTATTTAGACTTACCTCAGGTCAAAATTGCCACCCCTATTAATACTACTATACGTACATGCAAGATACATGCGTACGTCAAGTTTGTGTATATGTTATATGTACGTAAATTAGTATGCATGTAACTTTTTGTATAATTGTATGGCACTCTTAGATTTGATATTTTCAACCTAAATGACCCAAAAGTCAATGCATTAGTCAACGACTGCAAGTTGTTCCTTATTTTTATGGGACTTTTTAGTACCAAATTCGTCACGATTTAGGACTTATGTAGTATGTGTTGCTTCGCGGGAATCCGCTGTAATGGAGCATATATATATACAAGTTGACGGAGTCTTTCTTTTAAATATTATACTAACGGTTGATGTTTGACATTTACAAGTGTGCAGTATAATTTTCCAAGCTAAACTTAGTCATTTCTTAGCTGAAAATTTATCGTTCTTCAAATTTTCATGCAAGTATGTAACTGGCGAGTTTTTGCAGATAGAAATAATCTTAAACGATTTCACAACCTCATCATGTTGGCTCAAATGGCCAACGTTTGTTAAATAATATAGCCGTAAAAAAACACAATTAATTAATTGCATTTTATTACAAATAATGCATATATATTTAAAAGTTGAGAGTTTTCGTTTACATTTTTATATAGATTCCCATCGAAGGCCGTAACCAATATTTGGATCTTTGTTAGACTTTAGAGTCAACTGCCAAAAGAAAAAAGAGAAAAACACTTCTGAGTCAACTATATTATTTAAACCTATCCTTCTGTGAAAACGTTAAGGCTAATGCCTAATGGTAACCACAAATAATTTCACCAGTGCCATTTCAGTGGTTATGTTATTTTATTTCTTTACAATTAATTTCATTACCAAATTACTACGTAGTATAATAAGACAACTAACATCATTATCAAAACATACCTAACTTCGACAAAAAAATATGCTACAAACACCAAAATCACACACACCCGCAAAAACATACTTCCACAACTCGGTCGTCTGAAAGATCGAGTTATCCTTTTCTACAACTAGCACGCGCTCTCCATGGGTGAGTGTAGTAAGGAGCACGAGTATTGAAGATGCCACATAAGACATAGCACGCGTCCTTGTGATATCATTACCACTAGTCTAAATATCAATAAGCATTTTTTTGAAGCATTTACTAAAAAGTTTTATATTTAGTATCTTGTTACAGTTTCTGAAACATTAATGAGAAACATTCATGCATCCAAGATAATCAAACCGCATGTTTTATACATCTTATTATATAAGAACTTTTAAGTTAGTGGCATGAGAAAAGTCAAACCAACACACGTTCCCTCACTATATATATAAACCAACATCACTCTAGCATAAAACACATCTACTTCATAAAATGAAGCTCAATCGTCTTATTACTATTGTCTTGGTTGTTCTCTTTACGATTGCACTTGTTTCATCTGCTGCAAGAACCCATCAAACTACCAACCAGCCGCAATCTCAAAAACAAAAAGGTACGATCATTAATATACGTACAAGGGTATAATGCTTATATATACTCTTCATTGATAAATGATAATGCTTAATTACATATGCAGGAGACACAACTTCTGAATCAGAAAAAGTAGCTCATACGGATAATACAATATGGGGAGGTTGTTATGGTTGTTGGAAGCAGCATAGTCGTCGTCTTCTCCTATAGACTCATCAATAAAGGTGGCGGTTTCACTTGTACGTGTTAATCTAAATATGTATCTTGCTAAGCAATATATGATCGTGCTTAAATAATAAACAACCTAGTGTGTAAGGTTTATCTGATTTTCTAGTAATCAACTATGAAGTGATGTGGTTTGATACTGGTTCGAAAACTCTTATCTTGTGATATTATTCAATTCTATTTGTTGCTATTTTGATTACTGTGTTGATAGCAATAATTTACAACTCACTTTACACACCTATATGGTGCCATTGGCAAATGCATGATCTTCACATTTGATAAAGTGTACCGTTGGTGGTGATTGATCTTTTCCCCCCTCCAATGAATATACTTCCACGAATATGAGAAAATTAGGCAAACGAGTCAGCGGGGATGAAGGACCAGTAGACACTCGTATGTTTTTAGCCCAAAAAGTTGTATAAATACAACCTAATACTCATTAGTTTTCATATGGGCAAATGCCACAAAAACCCTACATATTTTTTATTAAATTAAAATCTTATATGTTGATTAAGTCATTCATTTATGTTTAATTGTTAAAACTTAAAAGAGTCATTGCACATTATGGGTTTGACTTATCTTTTAAGGTGAAATAGGTTGATTGTGTTGTCGTGGCAGTCTCATTTGACATCGTTTTTGCATTTTTATATGTCCAACTAATCTACATTATTGATAAAAATGTGAACAAAATCAATCCGTTTTAGTCATTTTTTCAACAATTAATATAAAACTGAATAGCTTAATTAACAGAAAATTTTTATAATGCCTTTTTCAATAATTTAACAAAAATATATGAGGTTTTTGTGATATTACCCTTTTCATATAGGGGATGATACTCACATCACATTTTTTATGCATGCACCACAATTTGTGCATTACAGTATTGTATGGTACAAACTGTAATGCACAAATTATGGTGCATCTATCAAAAGATGTGGTGTAAGTATCAATTCTCTTTTCATATATATTATAATACTATTAAAGAATAGATATGACCCAAACCCGTTTGGTTCATTAGCGTTTCAATATGTTATATGTTCTCTTCAAATACCTTGCCTAGTGATAAAATATATACCTACGGAGATTCACTATCTAACATGGTATCGAAGCTCTAGGTCTGATCTTCGGACGTTGTCGGCCACTTTTAGCCACCACATCTATGCCACTCCGTCAAACTCTAGTTGTCGCAATTTATCCGTTCTTTAAAAGCGCAACCCTACATTTCGTCCATAAATCCCAAACCGTTAAGTGTTAACTGACGTTGCAAGCGCCATTGTTTTCGTATTAAAATTACGAAGAAATGTATATCAGAATCGTTGTCGCATCCCTGAAGGTCACGCGCCCTATCAAGCCGTCGAGTTCTGAAACAACATTCATTCACTGTTTTACTTATAACTCTCACTCTCTGGTGGTCACCCGCATCACCTATACACAATGAACACTTTGGGGGAAGGGGGGTTGTTTAATAGCATACACACCAAAGTCAACAGGAAAAGTTAACATGGTTACAAAATGTGCATAAGACATTGCATTGATGAACATGGAAGCAAAGAAGGACCAATGTTACATCTCACCACACTACACAAGACATCAAAAAAAATTTGCAAGTGCCACATCATCAGTTAGTTAAAGTTTGTAATTCAGTTCGTGTTGTAGTATAAATAGATTTACTATTTCATTCATTTTAAGTTTGTATAGACTCATTTCAAATACTAACTCACTTTTATAAAAAATCTGACGATTAAACTTGTTTGAAATTCACCATTGCAAGTTTGCAACACATTACTATAAGCACAAACAATGCTTAATCTTTTATTAGTACGAGTATATAGTTACACAAATAGAAAAAAAGGAAATTAACAGTGTGTTCTCTTGATCAAGCATATGAGCATATCTACATATGTCGATCACCCCAACCATAGTAGGCGACGCTTTCTCCAGCAACGCCAACAACCGCCCCAACTCCATACTTCGCTGGAGTATCCAGGCTTTTGCCCTTTCATTAAAGCATCTGCACGTTTGAACAAAAGACATTAGTATACACAAATTCCATCAAAATAAAAATACGCTTACACGTATAAAGTACATATGATGTCCTACTCATTGATCATACGTGTTGGTATTGGACTTTGGGCTCGTGTAGTGGCTTGCAGAAGGTTTCTGCTTCCTTCTGAAGAAATTAGGAGGAACGCGAATATAACAAGTAAGATCAATGTCACACCAGTGAACTTCATTTTTAAATTGTGTTTCGCTATTGATGTTCGTGTCGGGCTTGCATTTATATAGAGGGTAGTAATGTTATTGTCAAGCTAATGACATGACTTAACATTCATGTTTATCAAACAAGTAAACGTAAACGAGGGGCGATTACTGACATTAAATTCTAGACAAAATGTAATTTTTGATTTATTATATTGCATGAAGAAGACTGAAGTAGCTTGACATTTTCAACATCGTGAAAAACTCTCTTTGCAGTTAGGAAATTCCTGCGCATACAAATTTTTTATTTTTTTTAGAACGGCAATTTTTACAACCTACACCACCATTTCACAAATTATTTTTTGGATAAAAGGTCAAAGACCCGGTAAATATATTACTCCAAAAAAAGGTTTAAATACAAAGGATATGGGTGAATCCCATATCTCAGCCCGTTACATAGGCAAAAAGCTAACATAACAAGATACTTTCTATTCTCTATATAAGAAAATAAACCACTACTTAAAATATAACATTAGACTCCCACGGAGATAAAATTACTTCCTACCAAAGCCTTGGAGCTTGATACCATACGTGTCATAATAAGCATCCAAATTTTCTGAAAGATCGTAGACCTGATCCGCATAGTTATCATAATCATAGTCATCTTCGTGGTCATGACCACCACAAAATAAATTACTCGTCTCATCAAAGGTGTTCACAACCTCCTCATCATCACTATCAGAATCCACAATCTCTCCCACCTTAGTGAATGGGTTAACCCTCTTAGTAAAAGAAGCAGCCGAGAATTCCTTATTATAACCCTGATAATCAACCTTTTTAATAGGATTACCATTATCATCAACAAGAGTAGTTTAGCCTTTCAAATTCCCCAATTTTCTCAACAATAGGGGTAGGACCAACGGCGTTAGCTACCATTGAATTACTCACAAGCGAATCTTGTGATACATTACGTGTCTCGAGAGACTCAACCTTCTTTGCTTCCATTGCATTACCAGAAAACTCCACAAAAGGATTAGAAACCATCTCACAAATTATATCACACATGTCTCTACTAAAACTTGAACCCACAACCTCTAGTCGAAGGTCAATCATATACCACTAGGCAAGGGCCCTTTAGTAATCCTGCGCATACAATATTTTACCAAAATCCAAACGTGTGAAATTTTTGCAACCAAAATAAAAACTTTTGGTAGAAAATTCAAATTTTGAAAGTTTAACAAAATATATAAGAGGAGCTAATAAATTTGAAAAATATATATCTGCTTGACTTCATAGTGTAGATTTCCAGGGAAACTATCAAGTATAAGACTTTATCATAACCGTATTGCATGATTTACATCATCGTGTGCGATTATACAAGATAACATGTTTGAATACTAATATACATGCATGTCAGAGTAAAATACTCAGCTCCACACAATTCAAGCATATATATATAATGTCAAACTAATCGATTGTAAAGTGATTAGGTTTAAGTTTCAAATGAAAGGATGTGTGTTTAGTATACAAACAAGATTATAAATGAGCTTATTAACTTGGAACAGAATCCTAAGATCTCATATCACGTGAGTACATATGCACATTTTTTATTGTATTTAAAGCGTATACAATAACGACTTATACAAGTTGCCCAAACAAAGTCTTTGATGCTTTATGTAGACTTATAATATCATATAATGAAATAGATTATTTGTAAATGATAACGAAAAATCAAATGAGGTTGGTATGTACCTCTCGCACGGCATCGTGTTGAAAGAATGATCCCCGGATGCTTCTTTTTATTGTATTAAATTATATCAAACTAATAGATTCTTCCGTGGATAAACAACCCATTTTTGGGAATTTATAACAAAATTATGACAAACAGTAATATTATTCTAACTAGCTTATAAACCCGTGATAAATCACGGGTAGCTTATATATGTGAAAAGTTAACACTGGAAATAATTAAAGTAACAAATGTTGGTAATTATCAAACGATAAAACTTGTTTGCACAACAATTTAAAAGGTACGTCGAATATGTGAAAAGATCAAACAAACACTAAAAAGAACCTTGTTTATCATGGTGTCTCGAACTTTGTTTATCATGGACTGTAGAGATATAATATAATTCTTTAAAGACTAATAGAATAGCCTGATCAAAATTTAAGTAGCATTCCATGATAAACAAAGTTCGAGACACAATTTCATTTTCTTAATTACTAAAGTATATCCGAAACTTTACGTTAATTTATTTTATTTACTTTTCTTTATTATTTTTCTTTTGTTTTAATCATGGTTTTTGATCTTTTGAGCGATTAAACTACGGGGTTCAAACAAGATAAAACTCTTTTAAAAAAAATTCATAAAATGATAATGCAATGCGTGTTGTAGATTAGACACACAATATATAACAAAAGTCAAAATATGAACATGGTAAACATAGATATTAAGTGATAACATATAAACGGTTCGAATATTCACAAATGAAACCGACTTGAAATTCATAATAACATATCCATACATGCTAAAATCATAGATAACAAAACTTACATCCTATTAACAACTCGTATTCCAAATAGATGTATGAAACTGTGATGTGACATAGAAGAGGGTTTACTTATACGATATCGGTGGAATATTTGATAAATATCCCAACTAAATACAAAGAAATATATTTTTCGATATTACGAGTCTATGACACACTTTTGTTAATATACAAAAGTTATCAGACTACATAAAATTACTTTGACCTCACAATATATCTATATATGTTCCGATTGATATAAAACATAAGTAGTTACACCTTTTCATTTGAGGCTTACTATATTCGGCCTTCTACAAATCGGCCTCTATGTATTTAGCATTTTCTTCATTTGCTAAATTGCCATTTACGCTCGTTCGAAGCTCGGTACATAGCAACCTATTTATAGCATTAGCATGTAACTTGAATGAAACCTCTTGCATATGGAAGAGAAACAAAGAAAACTGAAGTATTTTCAATCATTTTTAGAAGAAGAAAAACATTTATATACATGGCGAGTTTAATCTTTCTATATCTTCACTAATACCCAAACCTCACTTTTCTAAAGATAAGCAATCCCAACTCTCTAAAGATACGCAATCCCAAACAGCTTTCGCCAATCCAACTCTCTAAAGATAATGTATAAGCAAGTAGACATGCTTCTAAGTAAAAATCTAAAAATGTGTATCTATACAAGTGTAACATGTAATCTATAACATTTAATCAACAAATTCTTGCACGTCTTTCTATTCATAAACATAAAACATTTGTATGTATTACTTGCACAATGATAGATGAGTGAAAGATCCAGTGATCTCCTTCAAATTGCCATATAGAAAGATATTGCCTGGAATAACATATTCGAACAGGATAATCTCATACACGGACACCATGTTTGTACTCATGAATATGAAATTAAAGGTTATGGAGAATACCTCAGGTGTCCATGGGGAAGTAGCAGCTTCTTAAACTCGACAACTTGGTGAAAGTCAAAATTTCTTGAGAGAAACATTGCCAATCTCGCGCGGTGTTACTAAGTTTGTCACATTAAACATAAATTGACTCTACCTAAGCATAAATATTAGAGCAAACTCCTAAAAATGGTTAAAGTAAATAGCCTAATCGAAATTATTTATTTTAAGAAACAAAACCTGTTCATGAATATTTCTCAAGACATTTCGTCGAACACCTTTCATGCACTCCTTAAATAACATCAATCATCATAAAGAATCTCAAGCTATCAACGTAGTATCAAACTCTTTTCAAATAGAATATGTGAATGTAGATCTTATATAACCATAAAAAAATGTCGCAATTGTTTCAGAAGAAGGAAAGTAAAAATAATCAAGAAAAAAATGGATGTTACTCGAATGAACCCAACCAAACTTGTGTTAGCACAAAGGAGACTAAGGGTGAGAAAGAACCGACCGAATGACCGACCACATTCGTCCGGTCCGGTCTGCTTTGGGCAAATCGTCCTCGGTCCGGTCCGTCCGTCCGTCGAATTGGGCGTTTGGACCGACCGACCAAGACCGAGACCGACGAACGAGACCGACCGACCAAACTTCGGTGTTTTTATGCACACTAAAGGAGACACTTTAAAATTGATATTATCTCAAAATACCTTCAAATAAACCTGTAAAAAATAAGCGATATTCATCAGAAGAAAAAAAAAGCAAGTGTAACAATGACATAATATATTTACAGTAAATAGAAAAAAAGAGAATGACGATGGTCAATGGAGATGAAAGATGAATATGTTTGATAGACTGAACAAATTGTGCATATAGCAATAAATTGAAATTTGAACAGCTAGCTTGAATTACGGTAGAAGTTTGACTTTCTTTAGCATTTAGCAAACTGTCTTAATTGTGAATTAAAGATCATTACTGATGTGGCTTTTTTGACGTGGCTTAAATGATGTGGCATATATGCCAACATGGATTAAATGACATGGAATGTTTCAAAAAAACCTTCTTTTATTTTATATATAGATATAAACCCATGATAAATCACGGGTAGCTTATGTATGTGAAAAGTTAACACTGGAAATAATTAAAGTAACAAATGTTGGTAATTATCAAACGATAAAACTTGTTTGCACAACAATTTAAAAGGTACGTCGAATATGTGAAAAGATCAAACAAACACTAAAAAGAACCTTGTTTATCATGGTGCTCGAACTTTGTTTATCATGGATTGTAGAGATATAATATAATTCCTTAAAGACTAATAGAGTAGCCTGATCAAAAATTAAGTAGCATTCCATGATAAACAAAGTTCGAGACACAATTTCATTTTCTTAATTACTAAAGTATATCCGAAACTTTATGTTAATTTATTTTATTTACTTTTCTTTATTATTTTTCTTTTGTTTTAATCATGGTTTTTGATCTTTTGGCCGATTAAACTACGGGGTTCAAACCAGATAAAACTCTTTTAAAAAAAATCATAAAATGATAATGCAATGCGTGTTGTAGATTAGACACACAATATATAACAAAAGTCAAAATATGAACATGGTAAACATAGATATTAAGTGATAACATATAAACGGTTCGAATATTCACAGATGAAACCGACTTGAAATTCATAATAACATATCCATACATGCTAAAATCATAGATAACAAGACTCACATCCTATTAACAACTCTTATTCCAAATAGATGTATCAAACTGTGATGTGACATAGAAGAGGGTTTACTTATACGATATCGGTGGAATATTTGATAAATATCTCAACTAAATACAAAGAAAAATATTTTTCAATATTACGAGTCTATGATACACTTTTGTTAATATATAAAAGTTATCAGACTACATAAAATTACTTTGACCTCACAATATATCTATATATGTTCCGATTGATATAAAACATAAGTAGTTACAACTTTTCATTTGAGGCTTACTATATTCGGCCTTCTACAAATCGGCCTCTATGTATTTAGCATTTTCTTCGTTTGCTAAATTGCCATTTACGCTCGTTCGAAGCTCGGTACATAGCAACCTATTTATAGCATTAGCATGTAACTTGAATGAAACCTCTTGCATATGGAAGAGAAACAAAGAAAACTGAAGTATTTTCAATCATTTTTAGAAGAAGAAAAACATTTATATACATGGCGAGTTTAATCTTTCTATATCTTCACTAATACCCAAACCTCACTTTTCTAAAGATAAGCAATCCCAACTCTCTAAAGATAAGCAATCCCAAACAGCTTTCGCCAATCCAACTCTCTAAAGATAATGTATAACGCAAGTAGACATGCTTCTAACTAAAAATCTAAAAATGTGTATCTATACAAGTGTAACATGTAATCTATAACATTTAATCTACAAATTCTTGCACTTCTTTCTATTCATAAACACAAAACATTTGTATGTATTACTTGCACAATGATAGATGAGTGAAAGATCCAGTGATCCCCTTCAAATTGCCATATAGAAAGATATTGCCTGGAATAACATATTTGAACAGGATAATCTCATACACGGACACCATGTTTGTACTCATGAATATGAAATTAAAGGTTATAGAGAATACCTCAGGTGTCCATGGGGAATTAGCAGCTTCTTAAGCTCGACGACTTGGTGAAAGTCAAAATTTCTTGAGAGAAACATTACCAATCTCGCGCGGTGTTACTAAGTTTGTCACATTAAACATAAATTGACTCTACCTAAGCATAAATATTAGAGCAAACTCCTACAAATGGTTAAAGTAAATAGCCTAATCGAAATTATTTAGTTTAAGAAACAAAACCTGTTCATGAATATTCTTAAGACATTTCGTCGAACACCTTTCATGCACTCCTTAAATAACATCAATCATCATAAAATATCTCAAGCTATCAACGTAGTATCAAACTCTTTTCAAATAGAATTTGTGAATGTAGATCTTATATAACCATAAAAAATGTCGCAATTGTTTCAGAAGAAGGAAAGTAAAAATAATCAAGAAAAAAATGGATGTTACTTGAATGAACCCAACCAAACCTGTGTTAGCACAAAGGAGACACTTTAAAATTGATATTATCTCAAAATACCTTCAAATAAACCTGTAAAAAATAAGCGATATTCATCAGAAGAAAAAAAAAGCAAGTGTAACAATGACATAATATATTTACAGTAAATAGAAAAAAAGAGAATGACGATGGTCAATGGAGATGAAAGATGAATATGTTTGATAGACTGAACAAATTGTGCATATAGCAATAAATTGAAATTTGAACAGCTAGCTTGAATTACGGTAGAAGTTTGACTTTCTTTAGCATTTAGCAAACTGTCTTAATTGTGAATTAAAGATCATTACTGATGTGGCTTTTTTGACGTGGCTTAAATGATGTGGCATATATGCCAACATGGATTAAATGACATGGAATGTTTCAAAAAAACATTCTTTTATTTTATATATAGATATAAACCCGTGATAAATCACGGGTAGCTTATATATGTGAAAAGTTAACACTGGAAATAATTAAAGTAACAAATGTTGGTAATTATCAAACGATAAAACTTGTTTGCACAACAATTTAAAAGGTACGTCGAATATGTGAAAAGATCAAACAAACACTAAAAAGAACCTTGTTTATCATGGTGTCTCGAACTTTGTTTATCATGGACTGTAGAGATATAACATAATTCCTTAAAGACTAATAGAAAAGCCTGATCAAAAATTAAGTAGCATTCCATGATAAACAAAGTTCGAGACACAATTTCATTTTCTTCTGAAACAATTGTGAGTCCCACAACTCAGCCTAATAAGGCTAAACAAACACTCCTACAGAGAATAAAAACTAACCTAGCGTAAGAATGACACACCATACTTATACATAACAAGAAAGAAACCTATCTAGTTTGACCATCAAGATGAATATCATATGAATTAGCATACTCCAATTGAGCACTAGTCTAAACCACAATCATCAAGATCTTCATCATCATAGAGGGCTTTGATCATGGGTATCCTCTTTCCATCTCTCATATAAGCTCTTCTTACAACTCTACCACCACTCTTGGGACCATCATTCATCATATAACTAGAAGTTTTATTTTTGACTTCAAAAACTTCATCATCACCATCAGTATGTCGAAATATAGATACTGAAGTGTGAAGGAGTCATAGATATATAGAGATGGTTGGGCCTTTGACATTGTGGATGATTCCTGTTGTAGATGGTTTACTTGGACCATTTACGTGTGGATGGATGACTGCAAATGGTCACAAGTAGGTCTTTACAAGAGGAAATGTAAGTCTTCTGTCAAAGGTAACAAGCTCTTTGCATTAATGAAACCTTTCATGGATGTGAGTCATATGGTATGGTGTGAAAGCGTGTTGTAGTGTGTATCCATATGGACTCCCTTCATAAGAAAAATGTAGTTAAAGCATTTGAGTTTTAGTGACAATCGAAATGGGGTAAGCTTTACCAAGAGAGAAAGAGAGGTGAACGAGGTAGATGGTGTCTCTTACGAGTACTACTCGTAACCACTTGAGACCTTGAACTGGATTTAACACAAACCCTAAGTATCTGAATCTTAGGTTCAAGATTTGAGGCGCGTGAAAGTGTTTGAACGCGATTACCATGCATAAACGAGGTCACAAGACACCGATCTATCGTTTGAGATAGGTGGTGTCATTATTGGTGGTCGCCGGAATTTATGACGGCGCCAGAACCCTAAGGGAAGGGTGGCCGGATTTTAGAGAGAGGTGGGAGGAAGTATGAGTGTGTTTTTTGTAGAGAGAGAAAGAAATTGATAAAAAGAGAGAAATGGTGAAGGTGGGGAGTATTTATACTCCAAGGGAGGACAAGACTTGTGCACTCAAACCACAAAGGCGAAAATGAAACTATCAAAAGGGACCTTAGATGAAACTTTATAAAACCTTCTATATATTCGGTTCGGGACTCGTTTGAGCTAGCAAACGAGAGATTCGTGACCCGGGAGTTACGCCATTGTTCTTAAAATATTATTACCAATAAAACGATATATAATACGACTCGTAACTCAAATTAGTTAAAACGATCGCTCTACTCGATGTTTCTCCAATTACAACGCATCGAGGAATTTACGAGTTGTCACATTAACCTATGTGGATACGAGTTTACATTTTAAATATGGCTAAATTACTGAAAACGAGAATATAACTATCAAATTGTAAGCACGGGTTACTTTAACATAAAAATAAATATACGCGATTGTTCGTGTAATGTGATTGGTTAATAAAAGTCAAAATTAAATTGGTTTTGGTCAAACTTTAATAAATTTGGTATAGAAATTTAGTTGCTAAAAAAACACATAAAAATATAGGTGTCAAATTTGTAAAAACAAAAACTTAAAAAAAAAGATGATGTAATTAATAAAACTTTAGTGGTTGAATTTTTAAAAATTATATAAAGTTAAGTGTAATATTATAAGCCTCCATGTTTTTTAACAACTTATAATTATAAACAAATACCCCCTTATACTTTATACCCTTTATACTTTATCTCTTAAAAAAATACAATGTATATGTTGTTTTAAAATAACAACATATAAATTTTGCATAAGATTATAAGTATCAATTTTTTTTTACTATATACGTTCAATTAAGGACTCATTTATTTCATTTTTAAAAGTTTAACATATGTGGACACGAGTTTATATTTTAAATACGGCTAAATTACTGAAAACGGGAATATAATTATCAAATTGTAAGCACAAGTTACTTTAATATAAAAATAAATATACCCGATTGTACTTATAATAATGACTCATGTAATTCTTATTTATTTATATAAGGATGTCTAGAAAAATATTTTTAAATAAACTTTAAGGAGTATATTTTAATTTTATCAACGCTCATTATGTACTATTAAACTTGTATCATGTGTACAATATAATATCAGTAGTGAAATTTAAATAACAACATCATCATCTTTGTTAGCTAAATAAAATTAAATCTTGAGTTATCTAACATAAATTTTTACAAATATTTTACCAAATTCTAATGGATATTAATGTGTAATGAAAAACATGCGCATAAGTATTAGTTTTACTTATATCACAATTTTCATGGGCAAATTCTCATATGTATATATACTGAACTAAAATATTAAAATAAATTTGATTTATGTGTAAAATTCGTGCATGCACAAAACTTATAAGTATATAATTATATGCAATTACCTTTAAAGACATAATATTCGGTATTAATACAGAATAATTTTTTTTGTCAAAACTCCATGCGTGCACGGGGTATTATAACTAGTGTTCTACTAACTCATTTTTATCAAAATCTGACGATAAAACTTGTTTCAAATTCACCATTGCTACGCATTACAAGAAGCACAAACAATGCTTAATCTTTTATTAGTACTAGTATATAGCAACACAAATAGAGAAAAAGGAAATTAACAGTACGTGTGTTCTCTTGATCAAGCATATGAGCATATCTACATGTCGATCACCCCAACCATAGTAGGTGACGCTTTTTCCAGCAACGCCAACAACCGCCCCAACCGCTACTCTTTCTGTCGGTGTCTCTAAACTTTTGACCTTTCGTTGACGCTTCTGCACGTTTGAACAAAAGAAATTAATATACACAAATTTCATCAAAACAAAACACACTGCACGCTTAAGCGTATAAAGGTATATGTATGTGCTACTCATTGATCATACGTGTTGGTGTCGGACTTTGGGCTCATGTAGTGGCTTGAAATAGGTTTCTTCTTCCTTCTGAAGAAATAAGGACAAACGCGAAGAGAACAACTAAGATCAGTGTCACACCATTGAACTTCATATTTGAATGCGTGTTTTGCTATTGATGTTTGTGTCGTTCTTTCATTTATATAGAAGGTAGTGCTGTTATTGTCAACCTAACGAAAAGATTTAACTTATTCATGTTTATCAAACAAGAAAAAGTAAATGAGGGGCAATTCTTGACTTTAAATTCTATAGAAAGTTCAGTTTTTGATTTATTGCATGAGAAAGACTTAAGTAGGTTGACATTTTCAGCATCATGAAAAACTCTCTTTGCAGTTGTCACTCACTATTTTTGGCATCATGAAATTCCATGCACATAATATCTTACCAAATTATTCCAACTTGTGAAATCAACTAAATTCCATGTTTGAATACTAATATACATGCATGTTAGAGTGAAATACTCCACACATTCACACAAGCACATACGGAGTACGTATATATATAACTCTTTTGATGAACGCTTTTGTCCTAGCGAACAGGGACGGAGCCAAGGGTTCTGCGGGTGCCCGGGACACCTATGGATTATTTCGATGTAGTGTTAATTTTATAAGAAAACATCGATTTTTCCTAAATATAGCTTCAATGACCCTGTTCCATCGAAATATGTTTTTATATTACGGTTCAAAAAAATTTATACACCCAGTCATATTTAGTCATGGCTCCATCCCTGCTAGCGAATCCAGATCGATAGTAAAGTGATTGTAGGTTAATCTAAGTTTCAAATGAAAGGATGTGTGTTTAGTTAGTTCTCTTACTTTCTAGTATACAAACAAGATTATAGATGAACTTATTAACTTGGAACCAGATCCTAATATCTCATATCACGTGAGTACGTACGTATGTACATTTTTTATTGTATTTTAAACGTATATAATGACGACTTATATATGTTGCCAAGCAAAGCCTTTGATACTTTATATAGACTTATATAATATCGTATATGAAATAGATTAATATATTTGTAAATGATAACGAAAACAGCAAATGAGGTTGGTATGTACCTCTAATTACGCACGGCATCGTGTTGAAAGAATGATCCCCAGATACATTTTCTTTTATGTATAAAATAATATCGAACTAATACATTATTCGGTGAATAAACAATCCATTTTTGGAATTTATAACACAATTATGACCAACAATAATATTGTCATCTAACTGACAAATATATCATTCTTATATACAGGTTCACATTAGTATTTCAAAAAAGAACTCAATATAGACACCGACGAAATCAGGATCAAACCAGATGCATAAATTTTTTGGAACCGTAATATAAAAACACAATTCGATAAACTGAGTGCATTTAAGAAAAATTATATTTTTTTTTATCAAAAATTAACACTATATCAAAAAAATTCCATAAAGGTCTTGGCATCGCGTAAACCCATGGTTTCGTCCCTGAATATAGAGATTCTCACCTAAGAGAGCTCTAAACCTGCTTTTGGATTTGGATAGATTTTGAGTCACATATTCCACCTTCTTCATTTATTTTCTCAAACTCGTCTCTTTTCAATATTCAACTCACGAGATAGCATATATACACGGAAACGCTTGGGGTCGCCGTTCCCGTACTAGAAACGTTTCAGAAACGGAAAACGGCCGGAAACGTGATGGAAACGCATCAGGAAAATGGGAAACGTTTCATGTAGATTGGAAACGCATGGGGTTGAGCGGGAAACGTTCGGGAAACGTTTCTGGGCCTTATAATCGCGTTTCTGGGCCTTTTTATACGTTTACATAACTTCTGGGCCATTAAACCCTAGTGAAACGATGGCAACTAATATATATACTCCTTTGATCAAGATTAAAACGTATTACTTTCTGGCCTCTCTCTGTCGTCGTCATTCTCTGATTCTCTCTATCTTCTCGAAAATGTATCAATCAAACTATGAATGAATGAATATGATTATGTGTTGTTGATTGATAGTTTGAACTTTAAAGAAGAGATGTAATGTAGTTAATCAATCAAGATGGATCCATATTCTGATCTTGACATAGTTTGCTTTATGGATAGATTTTGAGTCACTTATTCCACCTTCTTCATATATTTTCTCAAACTCGTCTCTTTTCAATATTCAACTCACGAGATAGCATATATACACGGAAACGCTTGGGGTCGCCATTCCCATACCGAAAACGTTTCAGAAAAGGAAAACAACCGGAAACGTATCAGGAAAATGGGAAACGTTTCATGTAGATTGGAAACGCATGGGGTTGAGCGGGAAACGTTTTTGGGCCTTATAATCGCGTTTCTGGGCCTTTTAATACGTTTACATAACTTCTGGGCCATTAAACCCTAGTGAAACGATGGCAACTAATATATATACTCCTTTGATCAAGATTAAAACGTATTATTTTCTGGCCTCTCTCTGTCGTCGTCATTCTCTGATTCTCTCTATCTTTTCAAACATGTATCAATCAAACTATGAATGAATGAATATGATTATGTGTTGTTGATTGATAGTTTGAACTTTAAAGAAGAGATATAATGTAGTTAATCAATCAAGATGGATCCATATTCTGATCTTGACATAGTTTGCTTTATGGATAGATTTTGAGTCACTTATTCCACTTTCTTCATTTATTTTCTCAAACTCGTCTCTTTTCAATATTCAACTCACGAGATAGCATATATACATGGAAACGCTTGGGGTCGCCATTCCCGTACCGAAAACGTTTCAGAAACGGAAAACGGCCAGAAACGTGATGGAAACGTATCAGGAAAATGAGAAACGTTTCATGTAGATTGGAAACGCATTGGGTTGAGCGGGAAACATTCGGGAAACGTTTCTGGGCCTTATAATCGTGTTTCTGGGCCTTTTAATACGTTTACATAACTTCTGGGCCATTAAACCCTAGTGAAACGATGGCAACTAATATATATACTCCTTTGATCAAGATTAAAACGTATTATTTTCTGGCCTCTCTCTATCGTTGTCATTCTCTGATTCTCTCTATCTTCTCGAACATGTATCAATCAAACTATGAATGAATGAATATGATTATGTGTTGTTGATTGATAGTTTGAACTTTAAAAAAGAGATGTAATGTAGTTAATCAATCAAGATGGATCCATATTCTGATCTTGACATAGTTTGCTTTATGTGTTGCTTTTTGTATCTTGACATAGTTTTTCAAAACTATCTCTACTTGACATAGTTTGTAATACTAGCAACGAAGAGTCGAAGAGTAGAGATAGTTTTGAAAAATTCTTGCAGTTGGGGATGGAGAATTGTGATTCTAGTCATATGCTTAGTTATTATATGTATTATAAATTTAGTTATTAGCTTCGTATTGTGTGATAATGTGATCATGTGATGTGTGTTGTTTGATTATGTTGCACACGTGTCTTAGTTGAAACTTGTAACTTTATGCATGTAATACTGTGTAAGACTACAAAGTGCAAATATTATAAAAAGATTCAAATGGTTACTGTGATCATGTGACTAGAAAAGTACAAAGTGCAAATATGACTAGTGCAATCTAACAGTATTATATATTTATAGTCATACTTTTGTGAATAACATCATATGACTACAAAAATATTATATAACAGTACTATCATCTGACTACAAAAGTATTATATATTTATTTATCTATCTTTTATTTTGTGAAAAAGATATGTTTTAATTTGTTATGTGTTTCGACTTTGTATTTATTCAAATCTTTCTATTTTCTAATAACAGTGTCAATCACAAAATCATGGATTCGAGTTCTAGTGCTGGAAATAGTACTAGCGGTAGTGTGCCATCAACGCAAGCTAGCGATAAAGGGCCATTGTGGGAATACGCAACTAAAATATCTAAGATTGCCGAGACAGGGGGTACATGTAAAGTTAAGTGTAATTTTTGTCAAGAAACAAAACATGGGAGTTACTCTATGGTGAAGGCTCATTTGCTTCAAATTTCTAAGCAAAGAATTTCTACCTGTAAAAGAGTCAAACCAGAAAATTTGATAGAGATGAAAAATAAAGAAAAAGAATGTGAAGATGCCAAGTCAAATTCAGCCCCTAATGATGTTCCTTTACCTTGTCGCGGATCAGATTTCGAAAACACACTTAAAAGAGAAAAGCAAGCTCCTCTCCATTGGTTAGAGCTTTTGATGTTGATACTAGAACTCAACTTCATCAAGAAATTGCTCGAATGTTTTTTACTGGTGGGTTACCATTCAATCTTGCAAGAAATCCACACTACATGAAGGCTTTTACATTTGCAGCAAATCAAAATTTGGGTGGTTATGTGCCTCTAGGATACAAACAATTAAAACTACCTTACTTCAACAAGAAAAAAGTAATGTTGAGAGATTATTAAAACCGATCAAAGAGACATGGCGAGAGAAAGGGGTGACGATTGTGACAGATGGATGGGGCGACCTATAGAGAAGACCAATCATTAACTTTATGGAAACTTGTGGAAATGGGCGTATGTTTATTAAAGCGGTCAACTGTATAGGGGAAGTTGAAAGCAAGGAATTCATCGCTAATTTAATGAAAGAAGTCATAAATGAGAGTGGACATCAAAACGTGGTTCAAATCATTACAGATAATGCAGCGAACTATAAAGGTGCTGGGGAAATAATTGAAGGTCTTTACCCACAAATCTATTGGACACAATGTGTAGTTCATACTCTCAATCTTGCCCTTAAAATCATTTGTCTCGCTAAAAATACCGAAAATAATTATGAAGTGTATGATGAATGTCACAGGATCACCAAAGTCTATGGAGATGCGATGAACATAAAAATTTTCATTATGAATCATACCATGAGATTATCTATGTATAACAAGTTTAGTTCTCTTAAGTTATGTAGGTCCAAAAGTTTATGGATCCAAGTAGCCTTGAATGACTAATAGTAAACTTGAATAAATCCAAATTGCTATATGAAGAACTCTTAGCAAAAGCTTAATGTGTTAATGCGGAATCTTAACATACAAAGTATGAAGAACACAAGAATAAAATAACTTCGTAATTTATATTAATTTTCTCAAAGGATAATGCTTACAACTCATATATTAACCTAATACCTTAGGGATACTTTTATACACCAAGGAAACCCTAATTCTACAAGACTTGTAGAATGGTAAAGATATCTCTTCCTAAGATATCTCTACATGTACATATTTATTCCTAATATAACTCTAACCAACTATTCTGTTTTTATCATAAACAGACTTAACTATCGACTATAAGTTCTGCCAGACTTAACTCCATTAGTACTGGCAGACTTAACTACCAACAAACTTAATTCTGGTATACCAGACTTAACTACTAAAGCTACTAGAACTAACACTAAACAGACTTTAACATACTTAAATCTGTTTTACAAAATATAATTCCCTACAATCTTCCCCTAACTTGATCTTCAGTTGTGAACTTTAAGTTCTTTTGTCTTTCCTGAGGATCTTGGAATTATCCTTGAGCTGCATCTTTTGAGATTTCCTCCCTATTTGTTCTGTGCATCATTGTATCAGTAATTCATCAGCTCTCCATGGTCTTTTCAACAACTGTGACTATTTGTACGTCAAAATATAAAAGTTTCATACTATTCTCATCACTTCCAGGTGTGTAAACTCCTGTGAGAGGTGAATCATATAAAATTTTAATGGATTTGATGTCTCTTTACTAATTAGCCATTTCTATTGGAGTCACCAATGTTTTGGTGTATAAGACCATGGTACATTGATAACCATCTGATTTTTAGCAAACCAGCAGATATCAACAGATTTGATTAGTCTTTACCAAAAGTTGTACCCTTTTGTACTAGTCATGGTTTTCCACTGCCTTTACCACAAGCCATGATCTTGTGGGCTAGCCAACTCTTCATCCACACAGATATCGAAAGTTGAGCACCATACAATTTTTGGCAAATTGTCAGCCATAAACGGATTTGAAATATCTTTACCAGAGCCGTTTGCTCATGGATTAGTCAGTTCTTCTGTGAGTTAGACATGGTGAACTGATAACCATTTGTGGTGACAGTACTAAATAGTTTCACCAAGTGAAACCACTCAAAATCCATTTATTACATATTTCAACGTACAAACACTATACGCAAACAGCTTAAGAAAATTCTTCCAAACACATTTAAAATTTATTGTTGTTGAGCTTTTGATTCAATTTGTTTTAAAAGCTGAAAACATGCATTATCTTCTATTCCACCAAAAAGCTACTTATCAAGCATGTTTTTGCAAGTTTTACTTGAAAGTGGGTAATCTACTTCAGTTAGCATATAGACAATTAAATTGTCCAATTCCAAGCAGTGAACCTAACAGGTGTGAAAGTATCTCCATCTGAGTACTTGCTCCTCATTAGCCTGCTTTCACAATCCATTATCTGCATCATGTGGCTCAAACATTGTCCTTAGATATCCTCAGAGCACTCATTCAAAATCCTTCTCAAGCGCTTGACTACCATGCTTTTCCACCATTAATGTATACAAAAACTTCAAATCATCCCTAGACATATCACACAAAGAAACCAGGAAAGTCAATATATATAGTACTAGTATAGTCTTCCCTTACCACCTGATAAGATGTCTTACTTCCAGTCCTGATGATCTTGATATTTGCTATCTTTGCAGCCACTGGACCTTCAAGGATAGTACCCATAGTGAACTCTTCAGATGGAGGCTCTTCAACCTTGTCCTCCATATAAGCCTCCACTTCCTTCTTTAATTCAGACTTATCTTTCTTGGAAGGTTTCTTTCCATGAGACTTCTGCCTGGTCCACTTGATGATAGGCTTTTTAACTTTAGCATCTTCCTCCTTCTTTACAATACTAGGCTTATCATCAACCTTTTCTGCTTCAGCTACTTCTTCAACTTTCTGGTTTTTGGCTTCTTCAGATTGAAGGTTAAACCCCTTTCTTTTAACCTTAGAAGCCTCCAGTTCAGAATCCATAGGAACAAACTTTTTAACCTAATCCGTCACCTTCTCAAACTCTGTTTTAAGCTCATCAGATTTCAACTTCCTTAGTTGAGTAATCTTCCAGCTAGGATGACCTTGACTCTTGATAAAGTTGATCATATACTGTCTTTGTTCTCCTTTAGTCAGAGGCCTATTTCTCCTTTCCCTTTGCCTTTGTTCTCTTAGCTGCTTTTTCTTTTCATTAATCATGTCTACCATCATTCTTGCGAAATATTCAGCTCCAATGTCTAGTAGAATGTCCTTGTTTACCTCAAGCTTGGCTCTGATGGTATCCCAGTCTTCATCAGTGTAATATTTAGCAAATTCCTAAATCTCAGCCTGTCTTTTTCTCTGCTCCTCAGTTAATTCTGGAGGTTGCTGCAAATTTCTTGCTAAGAACTCATCATCCATCTGTTGCCTTGAAAGCTTGGTCACAGCTTTCTCCTCAGCTTTAATCATGGCGATTTATGCCATACTTGCTTCATCTTCTCTAATTTTCTTCTTAGTCCTCTTGGGCTGATAATGTAACATATTGGTTGTCATAAACACACAATCATAACACAAGGATTCAAATGAGTTAGGTTCTAGAGAAAATAAGTAAAGAAAGTTGAGAACTTCTAGTGAGAGAAAGTGAATGATATATTATGAAGCTCCAACCCTTTGCCTTGCTAGGCAAAGGGTATTTATAGTATCTTACATGAAACGCCTCCTACGGGCTATGGATCAGGCATACAGTGGGTAAAGATCCGTCCGTCCTCCACAGTGTTACTTAACTAACTACTATATATCACTAAATGACTACGACTACTAGCTTTCTAACGAATACATATACTTGAGGTGACCGAGCCTTTAACTACCGAATTTTTTAAATCCTTACAATCTCCCCCTAAGGGAGGTCACCTCAATTACAAACAAATATTACATTTTGATGTTCTTGAATTCTTGATTAAGTTCTTTGTTATGTAGCTCATAGCCTTTCATTCTTCATATTTTGAATGTGTTGTATTTCAAGTGGAGGTCTTTAACTGATCCACGGATTGTTTGCTCTTTGAGCCTTCTTTAGAGATCATCAGCCACATTAAATCTCTTGACTCATCCTTTGTTGTATTGCCAATATGTGAAGTTGTGACGTTTGGACCGACATGCTCACAGTTTTGGATCATGATATATTCACATCAGAGTAGCGGAAGCTTTGTTGATTCATGATATTCGCAGCAACGTAGCAGAAGCATAGTTTGAAAATATCAGAGCCAAGTTATGAAGATATGCACTTATCATGATTTATTTAGATGTGAGTGTGATGTATTTGTAAGTAATATTTGAAATCTTTGTTGTTCAAATTTTTTGTTTTTGATTTTTATTGTAATTATATATTTTGTGAAATTGCTAAATCGTTTTGTAATTATGTGTGAATAGGTGACCATCTTTTGTTTTTAAAAGTAAATAGGTGGTGACCACCGGTTGGTCTCTAAGTTTAATACGAAGTGACCACACATATGGTCACTGATGGGTGTTAATGGTGAGTTAACAGGTCCGTTATCTTTAACAAAATAGTGACCACTTTTATGACCACCGTTATCAGTCACTATATATCATTTTAGTGACCACCTTCACCTCTTAGTGACCAAAATTAGTGACCGAATATATCGTCACAGATATAGTGACCACTGTATTATGGTCATTGGTTAGAGACGAATTTTACTTTTTGGTCTTTAAAAAAATAGTGACGGAGCTATTGTGACGAAAAGTGACCACCCGTGTTTTGGTCACTAAACATTGTTAGTGACCGATTTTATGCTGATAGTGACGATATACCTTGTGTCACTAAATCCAGTTTTTCTTGTAGTGTAGAGGGTTGAGATTAGGGGATCCAATATCTCCTTATATTTTCACTCTGGTAATGAAGGTGTTCACTCTAATCAGGAGAAAGAATGCAGTGAAGGATCCCAAATTCAAATATCACTATGACTGTGAAAGTATATGGAACTCACTCACTTATGCTTGCCTAATGAATTTTTGGTCCTATGTGATGGTGATGTGGACTATGCGGCTGTCATCAGGAAGTCTTTAGACACTTTCAGTAAACGGTCTGGGCTATACCCTAACCTGGGGAAGAGTGCTATCGTTTTTGAAAGCTTAAATGAAGGTGAAATACAGGCTATCTTCGAGGTTATGCATTTTAATATTGGAAAAATCCCAATGAAATATTTGGGAGAGCCTCTGCTTGAAGACTCAATGTGGAAGACTGACAAGGTCTTGATGATAGAGGTGAAGTGCAAAGTGTAAGATTGAAAAAAATAAAGTCTTATCCTATGCTGGGAGGTTGCAACTAATCATATATGTGATAACATCTATGCAAGTATACCGTGCTGTTGTTTACTAATCCCAAAAACTGTGATTAAGGAAATTGACTCTGTTCTCAAAGGCTTTTTTGTGAAGTCAAGGAAAGTACAAGCATGATAATGCTAAAATGGCATGGAAATTAGTTTGTAGACCCAAAAGTCAGGGTGGTTTAGGTAATAAGTCCTTGCAAATATGGAATGAGGTCTTCTTGTCTAAGCGATTGTGGAATATTGCAGCTAAAAAATACTCTTTAGGCGAAATGGGTAAAGGTTGTTAAACTCGAAGGGAGGAGTATTTGGGACATACCTATAGAAAATAAAGACATTTGGGGTTGGAAAAATCTAATGGAGCTAAGAGATAAAGTAAAACCTCATGTTCTATATCACCCTTGGAAATGGGGAAAAAGCATCTGCATGGTATGACATATGGTGCTTGATTGGTCCTTTGTTTGAATGGATATCAAAAAGAGATGTTTATGAGGCAAGATTAAGTGATGACAATGTTGTTGATTTGACCAAAGATGGAGAGTGGTGCTGGTCAGATGGATGGATAGAGAATTCCCTATGCTTAGTTCTATTCCCAAGCCAACTGAAACAAGCGAAAATGATAAGATGGTGTGGTTAGATAAGAATGGAACAGTGTAACAATTCAAAATGAGGAATGTGTGGAAGGATTTCAGACAGGATGATCCTAATGTCCCATGGAATAAAGTAGTTTGGTTCAGCCATTGTAATCTCAAACACTCCTTATCTTCTAGATAGTTGTTCAGCATAGACTGTTGACCCAAGATAGAGTGTTAAAATGGAGCAAATTGGTAAACCTAAAGTGCCCATTGTGCAAGAGTTGTCATGACTCTCATGAGCACTTGTTCTTTCAATGTGGCTACTCAAATAAAATATGGATGGAAATGAAGAAAATGTGTAATGTTGAGCATTTGGCTAATGACTGGGGTAGTATTGTACAAGAAATGAGTATGGTCCAAACAACAATAGTATAAATATCATACAAAAAAGGTTAGTTGTTGCTGCTACAGTTTACTATGTATAGACCGAAAGGAATTGTAGAATCTTTCAGAATAAATAAGAGAAGGAATAGGTTATAAGGAAGTTTATATGTGAGAACGTAAGACTCAAATTATCAAGCTTAAAAGTGATACAGTCTGCTGCTGTGAGAAGAGTTGCATAGCTTTGGAATGTGAAGATGAATTATCAAGAATGAAGAATGTTGGAGTTTGGTTGATAGCTTGTTGCCCGAGTCTGTCATTTTTTGGGGTAAAGGGTTCCCCGGTAAAATATATTACTCCAAAACAATAATTAAGTACAATGGTTGAGGGTGAGTCCCACAACTCAACCCAATAAGGCTAAACAAACACTCTTAGAGAGAATAAAAACTAACCTAGCATAAGAATGACACCCCATACTTATGCATAACATGAAGAAAAAAAACTATCTAATTTGACCATCAAGATGAATATCATATGCATTAGCATACTCTAATTGAGCACTAGTCAAACCACAATCATCAAAATCTTCATCATCATACAAGGCTTTGATCATGGGTATCCTCTTCCCATCTCTCATGTAAGCTCTTTTTACCACCTCTAACACCACTCTTGGGACCATCATTCGTCATATAACTAGAAGTTTCATTTTTTACTTCAAAAACTTCATCATCACCAGCAGTCTACTTGTGGATGATGGTTGGGCCTTTGACATTGTGGATGATGCATGGCTGTTGTAGATGGTTTACTTGGACCATTTATGGGAGGATGGATGACTGCATAATGGTCACAAGTAGGTCTTTATAAGAGGAAATGTAAGTCTTCTGTCAAAGGTAACAAGCTTTTTGCATTAATGAAGCCTTTCATGGATGTGATTCATACGGTATGGCGTGAAGTGTGTTGTAGTGTATCCATATTGACTCCCTTCATAAGAAAAATGTAGTTAAAGCATTTGAGTTTTAGTGACAATGAGGCCTGTTAATAGTATTTTTTAAGTTGTTCTTAACTGGAATGACTTGTAAGTGATACTATTGTTATGGGAAATGTAGTTGTCACTAATGAATAATGTAAAGATTTAGGACTGTGTTTGAGATATTGTATTGCAGTCTTTGTGTTTTCATTTGAGGTTCTAGGTGTGTCCATGAACTCTCAGTATTGCATTGTGATCTGTATATGAATGAGCTATAATATATCTTCACATTTTTACCAAAAAAGAAAAAGTCTAAGTAGAACTACTTAAACAAGCTTGCCGTTTTTTTTTTCTATAAATGTCTACAAATTAACAATTCATGCTTGAAATTTATAACTGTTCGGTTTTTCTTTTAATTTCCGAAGGTAAACATGGTCAAATATCATGCTAAAAAATTCCATGCAAGTATATGCAACTCTATTCAGTAGAAAAACAAGAGCGTTACACAGCGATCGAGCCGTTAGCTCCATGTATAAATAGATGTATATTTCATTCATTTGTAAGTTTGTATGAACTCATTTCAATAATATTACATTTCAATTTTCATAATAGTTGGTACACAATGTTCTACTAACCCATTTTTATAAAAATCTGACGATAAAACTTGTTTCAAATTCAGCATTGCTACACATTACAAGAAGCACAAACAATGCTTAATCTTTTATTAGTACTAGTATATAGTTACACAAATAGAGAAAAAAGAAATTAACAATGTGTTCTCTTGATCAAGCATATGAGCATATCTACATGTCGATCACCCCAACCATAGTAGGTGACGCTTTTTCCAGCAACGCCAACAACCGCCCCAACCACTCCTCTTTCTGTCGGTGTCTCTAAGCTTTTGCCCTTTCATTGACGCTTCTGCACATTTGAACAAAAGAATTTAATACACACAAATTTCATCAAAACTAAACACATGCTTAAGCTAGAGTATAAAGGTATATGTATGTGCTACTCATTGATCATACGTGTTGGTGTCGGACTTTGGGCTCGTGTAGTGGCTTGAAGTAGGTTTCTGCTTCCTTTTGCAGAAATTAGGACAAACGCGAAGAGAACAACTAAGATCAGTGTCATACCATTGAACTTCATTTTTGAATGCGTGTTTTGCTATTGATGTTGGTGTCGTTCTTTCATTTATATAGAAAGTAGTGCTGTTATTGTCAACCTAACGAAAAGATTTAACTTATTCATGTTTATCAAACAAGAAAAAGTAAATGAGGGGATCTTTGACTTTAAATTCTGTAGAAAGTTCAGTTTTTGATTTATTTCATGAAGTAGACTTAAGTAGGTTGACATTTTCAACATCATGAAAAACTCTCTCTTTGCAGTTGTCACTCACTATTTTAGGCATCATGAAATTCCATGCACATAATATCTTACCAAATTCCAACTTTGAAACTAGTGGTGGAAAATACAAATGTTTGAAATTTTAACAAAAGTTATAAACAACCTTGTTATTGTGTAACTAGGTCTCTAAGTTTCATTATCGCGGAATAGTGAAACGACATAAATCAAGGAAGATAGCATTTTGTTTTAAAACACAACTTTAGGAGACAATCGATCGTGAGTGGCATTTTAACAACTATCTATGTTAGTGCGGTAAGAACATAATTAATTGGATTTAAGTTTGTAGCTATATATTCTATTATTAGTATAAGGTGGTAACACGTTGTCTAATTATTTATCCGGTGTACGTAGTATCACATAACATAGTCTGGCCAGTCGTTGAATTAGCAGAAGATATCGTCCATAGATGCATGCGACCTAAAGAATGGTTGAAGTGTGACTATATATAGGTTGTATAGTATTAAAATATTAGGTTGAGAATATTTCAAAATTTACACAAAAATTCACTCGTTGACGTGTCAACGGATGATTAATTTAATAAGAAAGAAGAAAGAAAAACTAGAAAATGCATTAAACAGCCGCTGACACGTCAGCGAGTGGATTTTTTTGTGAATTTTATGAGTTGGTCTAGCATGAGTAGGGATCTAGTGAGAAGTAAATTAAAATAAGAAGTGGTGAGAAGTGACCAAAATCATGCATTTGAGATGCAACGATTTGTATTAGATGCATTTCTATTCATATAGATGCAACATCTTGAGTTTCAAAAGTTAATTTGATGTATAGATGGTGCAAATTGATTTTCATGATTTCGGCACGTGCAGAGGAACAAAAAACAAGAGAAATCATGAAATGCATCTAATGTACGTACATGCATCTGATTAAAAGCTAGAAAACACACTATGGTGCGTTATAATGCATCTAAGATTATAGGGATGCATCTAATTTAGGTCGGTGCATCTCGAATTTGCGGTTATAGTTCTTCTTATTCCTTCTTATTTTAAGTAATCTTCTTATTTGATCCTAACTCGGTATAGCATTACTCTTTTAAAATATATAGAAAAAACATTTATGGGAGGGGGATTATGCCTAGCTTTCTACATATTACATAACTTATGTAGTCAACACTATACCCGCGTAAGAATGGACACCAACCCCGTTTGGGTTTTTCGTCCTCATCAACAAATATACAGTAATATTTTAAGGATATTTGGTGGTATTGGTCTAAAGCATTAAAGAGTTTGTTTGGCAACAAAAGTCGTCAATTCGCCATGTGCTATAGTTAAGTTTTGACAACTTGCAATACAAATGGTCAATATCATGAAGCTCATGTATATATTATCATGGCAATATTAGAAAAGAAAACCGAGTTAAAGACCCACCCTAGACTCCTCAAGTAATTCGAGTAGAGAAAAACCTTATATATGTAACAAACTCACATACAGATACGCCCATCTTTGTAAATGAATAAATATACAAGGTTAATTTTTCTCTCATCGAAATACTTGAAGAGAGCGAGTCTTTAACTCAGATTTATGCAACCTAACCTAGATATCCCGTAACTATTTTCGAGCCTTTCTTTGACAACCTTTATATATGTATCTAATAAGGTTTGAAGCTTTTGCCTCTTGTGAGGACATAAGATACCTTACCCGTAGACCACTTTAACGACGATAGTTAATTTGAATTTGCAAACAGTAGATAGATAAAATACCTTAGTTATCTTAAAGACCTATTATGGCTTTCTATATTGAAAGGTTACATGCGTGTATTAGAAATTCTATAAAGGATGAATGCTGTGTCTCAACAACATGTCAGCATGGTATTTAGTATTTAAACACTGTTATGATAGAATGAAGTTATAAAATGGTGTTATACTCAAATTTAATACCGTAAAAGTGGAAAACTACTTACATACACATTTCATGATTTTTTTTTATATCGTTTATCACTAATTTCAGTTTTGGTTGCGAAATTTCAAAGGTTGATACCCTACATGCATTCATAAGAAAATGATATGATGCCATTCCAACTGCCTAGAAAGACTATTCTTCAAGATATTGAAAATGTCAACCTACTTACAAAACTTCATGCAATATTGTAGAAAATATAGGATATGAACATTTTAATTTTTCAGTTAATGTCAATAATTGCCTACTGTTTACTATTTTCTTGTTTGACAAAATAAATTGGTTACATCTCTTAATTAGGTTGACAATAAAGCATTAGTACAATACTACCCAAGGCCATCTTTGAGGGTGTGCAAGGTGAGCGACCGCTCAGGGCCTCATAATTTTTAGGGCCTCAAAATTTGTCTCGTTAATAATTATATGCATGTGTAAACATATTTTTCACGAAGAAAAAAATATTTAGATGAAACAAAATCTTAAATTAGTAATATGTTAGAACGTTTAGATAACTAATTGCATTATATCTTGTAAACAGTGACACTTTATATATAATATTGCTTAACGAAAAGCAACATTATATGATTTCGTACAGGGCCCTCAAAAATTTCGCCGATTCATGAGACGGCCCTGATACTACCTTCTATATAAATCAAAGCACTATACCAACAACAATTCGATACTAGCAAAACATGCGTGGGAAAATGAAGTTCAATGGCGTAGTCTTAATCTTAGTTGTGCTTTTTGCGTTTGTCCTTATTTCTTCAGAAGGAAGAAACCTACTTCAAGCCACAACGCAAACCCAAAGTCCAAAACCAACAGGTATACGATCATCGACTAGCATATGTACATACGTAATACATGACACCGCATTTGTCTTTATACATATATGCACTTGTGAATTATATTGATGTATACCAACTTTTTCTCTTTCTTTTATACGTGCAGAAGCTTCAAGTAAAGTGCAAAACCATCGTGACTGGGGAGGTTGTTGGACTTGCTGGAAAAAGCGTCGTCTACATACCATATGGTTGGGGTGATATATATGTAGATATACTAATTAGGTTTTGTTTGTGATTGTTGTTTTGTGAGGCTATTATACAAATTTTTTGTTAATAACTGTAGCCGGAGAAAATTTGGATTTATACTCCAAGACTCAAAACACTATATACGAATTGTTCTTCTTTCCAAAGCTGACTATCCCATACCGCTGGAAATCAATTCTACATGTACATGGCAAGATTGTAATATACAGCACATTATTTTATAGTGTTGTTGGTTCAAGTCAGGGAAAGTGAAGTTGTAGACCAATAAAACTTCAATGGCTGATAATGTAGACCAGATTGTGTGTGACAATCACGAGCCACACAGAACATGAAAACTTCTTCTTTCCAAAGCTGACTATCCCATTCGAGATTTGAACTTGCATCCCACAAATCATTGTAACAGTCGCAGAATCTACTACAGAATTAGATGATTAATGTAGCTGAATGTTTCGAGGGTCCCGTAACCATTGTTGCCAATCTATAGATTTATGATTCTTTGATCGTCTCACTATCCATTCGAAGCTCTTGAGTTGAATGTCTTGCAAAATTTTGTTAGTACTTGAAACTTTTCTATCGAACACATGAGCATTCCTTTCTTTCCAAATGAAGTATCCGGATGTCCAAATTGTCGCTTGCCATAACAAAGCTAGAGTGGAAGGAACATTAACATTCCCACTATGTGAGAAAAGTTCAACAATAGTAAATACGTTAACATTCCCTACATTCCACCAATCAAATAGTTTGGTCCACACACTCATTGCAAGGTCACATGTGACAAGGCAATGAGTACATGTTTCCACACTATCGTTACAACACGCGCACAATACCGAGTCTAAATCAATGCCACGTCTATGAAGCTCCACACGAACCGATAGTCTTCCTTTAAGAGCTCTCCACACGCCACAAAGACAAATGAATTCCTTTACTAACTAAAACCATCAGTTTGAAATTTCAACGAAACTACAACTATTTTAACTTTCAATTAATCAGAAATTATGTTCAAATACCTATCTATATTTTATATATAACAATTACATTTTTTTAACAAATTAAAGCTATGTAAAACATGTTATAAACCAATTTCATCAATACATGTGAAATGGTTTGAATACCAAATTTATGTTTTTAACTCTTCATTTTTGTTTCGATTCGAACTCGAACCTAGCTAGTGATAATCACTTGATCGAGTAACGAGACATCATGATACCTAATGTATGTTTGTGAACAATGAAATTTCTGTAAACACTTGAGATGATGTTACGTGGCCATCAAGATGTATTTTAGTATTCAAACAATGTTATCTTGTGTATAATATAATACATGATGATGTAAGACAATTATAAAATGGTGTTACATTTGAAAATTCCTATCTTGAATACTAAAATTTCGTTAACATTTCAATTTTATTCTCTTTTTACTAATTTAAAAGTTGGTTTGCAAATATTCTACAAATGGGTAAAGTATTATTTCTAATTTCATGATGCCTCAAGAAGTGAATGCCAGCTTCAAAGAGACCTTTTCAAGATGTTGACACAAGAAGTTGTTAATCTAAAACTACTTAGGTCTACTTCATACATCATAGTAAAATATAATTAGGTTTGAACAATTCAATCTTTCAAATATTAAAATGTATTTTGTATAGAACTTAAAGTCAACTTGTTTACTTGTTTCCTTGTCTAACAAGTGAAGAGATTAAATAAATCGTTCATTTCTGGTTGATAGCAACATCACTACCTTCTATATAAATTGAAGCACAACTTACAGCATCATCAATAGCATTACGCGGTTTTAACAATGAAGTTCAATGGTGCGACATTGTTTTTAGTCGTTGTTCTTTTTGCATTTGTCCTTATTTCTTCAGAAGGAAGACACATTCTTCAAGCCACTACACGAGCCGAAAGTCCGATACCAACAAGTATGATCAATGACTAGCATAAATGTACTTTTAATACGTGCAAATGTATGTTTTAGGTTTAATGAAATACATGTACACTAATTTCCTTTTTGTGTAAACGTCCAGAAGCTTTAACCAAAATAAAAGCGAAGCATAGTTCATGGGGCGGTTGTTGGCGTTGCTGGAAAAAGCGTCGCCTACTTACCACATGGTCGGGGCAGGGTGATCGATATATGTAGATATATGCTTGATTACGAGAACACATTATTTTATTTTTTTTCTTTTCTTTTTTATTTATTTTTTATTTTTGGTAAAAGGTCAAAGACCCGGTAAATATATTACTCCAAAAAACGTTTAAACACAAAGGATATGGGTGAATCCCATATCTCAGCCCGTTACATAGGCAAAAGCTTACATAACAAGATACTTCATATTCTCTATATAAGAAAATAAACCACTACTCAAAATATAACATTAAACTCCTATGGAGATAAAATTACTTCTTACCAAGGCCTTAGAGCTTGATACCATACGTGTCATAATAGGCATCCAAGTTTCCTGGAAGATCGTAAACCTGATATGCATAGTTATCATAACCATAGTCATCATAGTCATCTTCGCGATCATGATCACCACCAAATAGATTACTCGTCTCATCAAAGGTGTTCACAACCTCCTCATCATCACTATCAGAATCCACAATCTCTCCCACCTTAGTGAATAGGTTAACCCTCTTAGTAAACGAAGTAGCCGGGAAATCCTTATTATAACCCTGATAATCAACCTTTTTAATAGGATTACCATTATCATCAACAAGAGTAGCTTTCCCATCAATAAGAAGCCTTTTAAATTCCCAAATTTTCTCAACAATAGGGGTAGGACCAGCCGCGTTTGCTACCAATGAATCACTCACAAGCGGATCTTGTGATACATTACCTGTCTCGATAGACCCAACCTCCTTTGCTTCCATTGTATTACTAGAAACCTCTACATCAGTAGGATTGCCAGATTCATCAGAATCGATCGTATTAAGTGCAGCAAAAGGGTTAGATGTAGCAATCTTCGTCCCACTCGTACTTGCCACATCAGTGGCTGTCTTCTTCAAACTATCTACCTTCTTGGGTTCAGGAGGAGGCGCTTTAGGTTGATACCTAAATTTATGACCCACTTTAGTAAAAACCTCCCATACCTGGAACATTTGGACCACCATTCCTACCCTTATTATTGTTAGTGACAGTGTAATAACCATCATTAACAGTCTATTTAGGCTGAGTAGGAAGTGGAACAGATTTAGGACAATCAACCAGCGTATGACCAAACAATTTACATGTATCACACCGAGGTGGTTTTCATTCGTATTCCACCCGAATCTTTTCAATATTAGATCCTGTCCCATCAAGTAATGGTATCTCAACAGTGATGCTCTCCCTAAGAACTTGATCTTCCTTAACTTCAATCAAGCACCTAGCGAAACTACTTCGACCCCAAGATTCCAAGCACATTTGACTAGTATAAGAATCTAACATTTTTGGAGTACCAATCAATGTAGCTAGGAGACTGAGACCATCATCAGAAAACATAGCAAGGGGCATATCATGGAATTTAACCCATACCGGAATATTAGTCAAATCCTCTTTAAGCATATTAGTATTAAAAGTCCACGGTTTAAGAATAATTGGCACATTCCTAATCATCCACGGTCCGTTTTCAAGCACATTATCAACACCTTTACGAGTGGAAAACTTAAAGAAAAAGAACCCCTTCGCATTCATCATAACCTTTTGAATACCATACTTGGCCCATGTATTACGAACGCAATAATCAACAACTGGAAAAGCAATATGTTTACCAAGGAAGTAACCATAAAGGGTATTCTCAAATTTAGAGTTTACCTCCCAACAACTTTCATAGGAATGGAGAGATCCACCCCATTAGATTTTTTACTACACTCCAACCTACGAAAATTTGATTTGCGCTTTGTCGATTCAATAGCAGAATTCGTACCACTTGTAACACCAACATACGACATAGGTAATGTATTAACCCCAACAGATTGAATAATTGGCATAGCACCGGTTAATTTGTCCTTAGGTGGAGAAACATATACCCTTCCAGCTTTAGGAGCTACACTAATACCATCACCACTAGGCAGATTAGCCCCCTTAGTGGTGTCCTCGACACTATAAACTGTAGATGGGTAATCTTGCATATTCAAGATACTAGTAACACCAAGAGGCCCTGCATCCCAAAACACCGAATTATCAATACTCGCATGTGAAACCGGCTTCACAACCTCATTGGCATTCATATCCCCTTGACAAGCAAAATCAGTAGGATTTACATCATGTGGAACCGGCTCCACATGAGGTTGACACTTCCTACAATCCATTAAGGCATCCTTATCATCGTTAGGCATACCCTCCATCAACACGACAATAAACAAACCCTAACCAAAAAAACACAATTGAAACAAGAAAAAACAACCCGTACCAAACCACGTAATCGCTACGTATTAATTAAACCCTAGTAATAAACTAGGGTTTATAAGCATAATCGGCCATAGATTAACCCATGAATAAACAATATATCAATTCAGTAATTAAAGCAATACGAATCAGCAAGAAGCCCGAGCTAGCGATCAAGAAAAATCCTTAACACCAATCGACCCAGGAATGGGAGAATTAGGAGTTTAATGAACGATTAAGGGTTTGATGTAGTCTCAAATCACCAGGGAGGGGTGGGCAGAATCGATTCTCAAATAATTGCAGCTCCTAAAAGAAAGACGATGAACAAAACCCTAATAATCACATCAATTGCGAGAACCTGGAAGAATCAAGCAACAACCCGAATGGAATTGCCTAATTAAAACAGGTTTAAGCAATAGAAGATGAGATTAGATTAGAGCAGGAGATCGTTTTTTTGGGTTTAGGGAGTCTAAGAAGAGAAATCGCCAAAGAGAATCGTTTTTTTCTTTTCTTTTCTATGCATGTAAGTATACTTGTAGGAGTAAAAGATTAAACGTTATTTGTGATTCTTGTTGTCATGTTGTGTGTAACAACTAACAATCATGCAAATGGTTTGTAAAGAGAAATTTGCAAAACTGATCTCAAAGAAAACACTTATTTCCAAGTTGACTCAACTTTATAACATATTGCTAAATCTAGGATTATTTTTTCAATATTCCGAGATAACCCTCCTCACATAGTACCTTTCTATCGATTTCTGCTACTAAATTACGAAATAGGGTCCAATACCGGTGCTTAGATAAGGTTTATATTACATTTTTTAAATTATAGCTAAGCATACTATGTGGAGAGAGAAATCATAACTTCTTTTTTAAACATAAACATACTATGTGTGACTTTTATAAGCTCAAACCTCATACTTAACCCACTCCCCCAAAAAAAAAAACTATTGTATATTAGTACGAATTATGGGTCTTTGATCTTTCGGTATGTATAGTATTTGTGGTCATTGAGTAAGAAGTTGCTAGTTTAATTCTGTTGGGATTTTAGAACCGGTTAACCATTAACCTCTACGAGTACGCAGCGGATATTGGATCTAGTCATCGCAATTAGATTAACACGTAATAATAAACAAATAATTAATACAATAATAATTAATTAAAAGTATATAGAAAGGCTAACCTTGCTTGGCAATTGATCTCTAGTAACGGAACAAGAAACCCAAACGAAACCTTAAGTATCTAAAATAGATACCTCGAAGAGTATCACACACAAAACCGATAATGTATGCGTTCGATATAAGGCTAGTAGAGAACGTAATAACCAATCAACACTTGAACCAACTTGAATATAATATGGACAAGAAAACCTTCAAACAAATTATCTCTTTCCTGCCCAAAGTATTACAGTCCGTGAATAGTAAACAACCAAGAAACTGGTTTTACTTAATACCCGATATCGGTCCGATATATTCTGTTTGCATTCTGTCCAAGAAAAGAAGTGACAACCAGAAGACCCAAACCTTATTGCTACTGTTTGTCGACAAGGAGAACCAGTAACAAATCCAATCTAACAAATCCTAATCTCTTGAATCAAGTACAAGTTTAGGATCGAACAAAACAACCTTTAAAACTTAATCAACTTACAAAGAAGTTGACTAGGACTTTAAATAACAGAAATTTGTGGATTGGCTTTTAAGGTTTTAGGATAGATAGATAACACGTGCATGTGAGGAAGATATATTTGCTTTTATAGCCAAAGCAACCAACTATTTGTTTGTTATCATTGCTTGGTCAACAAGCCAAAAACCCAAACAAAAACTTCCTTGCCCGATCAGTAATAGACATCAAGGCCCAAGGCTAGTCCATCCAATCTGACCCAAGTTCACTTAAACAAGTTGTCCATGGGTCATGCAAATCGGGTCAAGTTTCATGCATGTATATCGAATATATATTCAAGTTATATTACGTTCGACACGTACACTCGTGTTTATCGTGTGTGCCCCCATCGGCTCACACACTTCTAGTCGTTTACGTGTGTTTATAACTCCCACAAACCAACAGCTCCTACTTGGGAGTTGGTGTGTCGAATGGCACACAAAACTAATGACGGAAACGCCTAGCAAACGCTCTCACTCGCTTTTTAACTAAAAGTGTCTGAGAGAATAGTTTCGTAAAAGTTTCTCAGTAGCATGGTCATTCAATGTCTTGCTCTAATCATTATTTGTTATAGATGCCGTTAAACCATGGATTATGGATCTCAAATCATTCCATATAGTTTAACCATTTAGAATCTCGTTATAGAATTTAATTAGATATACCAATTGTAATCAAGTATCGTCTTGCATTACCCTTTGGGTTCGGCCGAACAATTATCTTATTAATTCTGGAGAGGTGCCATGGTATCTTTCTGCACATATCAAGTGGAGTAACAAACCATTTATTGACTACAAGTGTTGTGGATGCTGCTTCACATCACTCCGAAATATAGCTTTTATAACTACCTTGTTCGATAGCGTTTATGTATACTTACAAAAAATGATATCCACGCATAAGAACTTGCTTGCATCTCAAGTCTAAGGATGAAGATAACAAACCATTTTCAATATTTTACTTATGACATGGATCCAAAAGTAAATGTTTGAAAGTTGGGGAATCCAATATGCATCTCTAGTGAATACATATGAGTTTGGCGGGAACAATCCAAATTCTCGTTAGAATATAACCAACACTCACATTTGCCTTACATAACAATATTCCCATATTATGAACCGACAATGGACATATTTAGAATAATAAAATTACTTAAGGATTAAACATGCAAATATTGGATAACAATTATTATATGAATGAATAACAAATACCAAGTATCTTTATTCATCATAAAGTAAAAATTGTCTATCAATCCTAATTATCCAAATACTAAAACAGATATGCATGAAACTCATTTAGTAAGTTGAACCCTAATATTTCCAACATTCTCAACCTTTCTTTAAAAGAAAAACTAAATAGTTATCTGAGTAAACTTTCCGAATACTTATTTCAAATATCTCATATAGTAAGTGATTTGAAATATAAGATGAGTGTCTTATCTCATATGTTCATACTACTGCAAGAATTATAGTATGGAGATGTTGTCTTACCTTGCATGAGGTAGTAAAAGTCAACAACATACTGACAGTCATCTTTACAGTTTCTAAAAGTATAAAGTATTCTCATTCATTAATGTGAAATGTAACAATGCTCTATGTTGAGCATAACTAGTTAGCAGATTTATCATAAAAGATGAAATTCTACTACAACTAGTATTAATAATCCTCTAGCATCATTTGTACTTATACAACATCATGCTTTAAAATTCGTAAATATTTATAAAACAATAATCTAAACTCTCTCAATTAGATATTGTTGTTGTCAGCTCATTTTGTACTTGTACAAAAGCAACAACTAATCTTATACACAATATAATATATACATGATGAACCCTTAGTTTAAAAACACAAGGTTTCCATTCATGTAAATTATTCCAAGTGAAATATATCATTGAAGACTTACTTGAATGATATACTGCATTTGTGTCAGACTTAATTTTCCGCATTTGTTTATTCCAAATAAACATTTATTCCAAGGTTGTTTGTTTTATTCCCTAAATTACAAGTGAAGTTTCATTCCAAGCTTAAGGATCAATATCTAGCTTAAATAGAATGATATCTTCAACATATAAATTTTAAAGAAAAACACATTGCTCCCACTCAATGTCAGATGTACTCAAGAGATATCTTAATTCAATCAGAATCATATTGTAATTAAATTCAATATCTCAGCTCTTAGATGCATGATCCAATCCAGAATATGGATTGCTCAAATTTTGTATACAACATAAAGATAATATAGATTCATAACCCTTTTGATTACACACCATCCTCGTAAAAGGTAATCATAAAGAAAGAGTTATAAAATCTAATTGTCATATTCAACATACAAATCACATGTTTGACAATTAAATATCTTTATATAATTAATGCATGTATTATATAAGAAAATTTAATCACAGTCAATTGCTTAAGTATGATTAAAAACTTTTTAAAAAATGCCAAACATTAATATGTATTCAATTTTGTCCTTGTGAGTCTTTATTCAAAAGAAACTCATTCCAACCTCATAGGTTAACTTGTTAGGCGAAATTACAATCAAGCTCAAAACTCGATTTGCCTTTTAAAGACTGCATCTTATCATTCATAGTTCTAAAACATTTATCAGATTCAAGATGTGATAATATATTTTAGTACTGATTTACAATAATCTTCTAACTTATATCCTTCAGCATTGATATAAAATATCACTCAAGTGATGAGGCATCATTTCGGATTTATGAATGAGAGTAATAATTATACTGCGGTCAACATTTTCATGTTTAACCTTAGTATGACATTAATAAGTGGATTTTAGAAGGTTAAGTATTTTGTTCTCAAATAACTTTGAGATTTTGTATATGCTCCCACTTACTTTTATAAGTAGAGACAATTCTCTAAATACTTAGTATTTAAGCAACAATAAATTTTTCTCTATTAGGAATCACAAAATACATTTTAAGTTCTCATCTCTAGATTCGTTAATAAAATGCTTCATAAGATTTTAACAAATTCAGAACTTAAATCAAGACATAATGGAATTCCTTCCAACTACTCAAATTAGGGTTTATAGAAAAACTCTAATTTAGTATCACTCTTTAACCAAAAGCTCTAGCAACAATCTTGTATTTCGTCAAGCTAGGAAGAACACCAAAACTACAATCTTCAAGCTAGAAAGTGTAGAAAAATCAAAAAACCAAAAAGGTTTATGATTCAATTGATTTGAGTGGTAAAACCTCAAATCCCTAATGAATTAGGGTTTTTAGTTATAGGTTGTCTTGAATAACTTCTAGTTTTGAACTCTATTGAGTGTATCCATGACACACGCAATTTCTAACCTTGATATGTTTTGGAGGTAGAGCAATTAAAGCTATCATGAACCAAACAACGTGAATAAGATTTGATTCAACACATTAGACATACCATAACGAAGTGGTATCCTATGAGTTATAAGAATTGTGAAACTTCATCAGAATTCTATGGATAACTTAATTCTCTTTGGACCAAATACTTGCCAATTGGGTCGAGCCAAATTGCATATAAAGTATTTACGAACCAAGTGCATGCAATAATGTATCTTCATTGAACAATACAAGAACCTTATGTTCACGTGTTCACAAGAAGACAGAACTGTTCAAGGATTATATGTTCATGTGTTAACAAGAAAATAGAACATTTCAATAATACATTATAAGTCTTTGAATAATTCAAAGCCTCATGTTTATGTGTTAACAAGAAGACATAACACATTTACCATTTATACTTTATGTTATAAGTCATTGACTAATTCAAAGACTTTATAATTATGTCTTAACATGTAAGCATAATTAAACTAACAAAAGTAATCATGAACGCAAACACTTGAGTTCTATAGTAATTTCAAGTTAATTATATACTTCAGAATTATGATCATTATCATATAACCATAATTATGTTGACTAAAACATGTAGTCCAATGTTGAAGTATCTATACACAATATCATGACATTTGAATGTAGTAGGGCAACAAACATCAAGTTTGTTTAAGTCCTAGTAGAATCATTATTAGAATGTAATAGGGCAATAAACATCTCATGTGTTTAAGTCCTAGTATAATTCTTATTACATGTAGTAGGGCATCAAACATCTAACGTGTTTAAGTCCTAGTAGAATTATTAGTTTCCTTTACCTTGCGGTCAAGAGATACCAATAATATTGTTGTTCCTTGCACACATTTTGAGATTTCTCCCACTTGCGAAAGGTACAACATCATATTACAAAAACAAACAACACGTGATTGATTGTTCAAACGATATGATAATGTCATAGATATCATAAGCAATTTTAGAACCATAACCTTTAATAAGGAATTGTGGATTATTATTCTATAGATAACACTTCAGGAAGCGACAGCAGAAGCCACGTGTTATCTTATAAAATAAAATGCAATTTTCCTTTAAGCAATGGTTGTTAATATTCGGAAAGTAATGGATTATTTCAAAGCTAGTTTGAAATGATATGGGTGACTAACTGGAAATAAATCCCGTACCTCCCACTGAAATTGACAACATTACATGAATGATATTTCAGTAATAAAATGCAATTGCTCCCCTTTGGATTTGTCAACATTACAAGTGTTACATTTCCAAAGAAAAACATATAGCTTTTATATCGTTCCTATTCTCTTCAAATACCTACGAGTAGCATGTACTTAGGTATTGAACATAGTATATGAAGTTCTACTTATGTAGACAATGGACTAGCCATTCTTTTATTCAATTAACTTGAATCTTTAGCATGCAATTCCTCTTTTATCGTCTACATAGCCCCAAGGGTAATTAGCACTTTAGGAATAATAAGAGTCCAAGAAGATTACCTAGCAAATTTGCTAGTAATTCCTTTACTCTTTGCGGTTTAAACTCATACATCGTGACAAGTGCAGGATGTTATTTATTTTGATAGCTCTAAACACAATGTTTCCAGTTACACAAAATATTCTATCTTTCAATTAACTCTAGACCACGAAAGGGTAATGAAAGATCATAAACAAGTTTATCAATTTTGGAATCCTATCTTAGTCAGTCAAGTAAGGAGAAAAGGTAGGAATAAGTCTCACTTTTCTTACTAGGAAAAGAGACTAAGTTTATCTTTTGAAGAAAAACAACTTTGTTTACAAATTATGTTGCAATAACATAATTAATCAGAACATAAAAAGTTCAATTCTAGTATTTTCGATAATTATATTCTTAAAAGTATTAACTACCCAATTAATTACTAATTAAGACTAAGATCCATCTTGCAACCCCACTTAATCACCATAGGTCTGACCAGTGTGTAAAAAAGATAGGACAAGAGGTAAGCGACGAGCGTTAATTGCATAATGCAACTCTTAGATTTATGAGAATGTTTAAGGCATTAGTATCAAGTAATAATGTCAAAAGCATGTTTAGTTCTCATCTTATGCCTCGGGTCCGAGGTCTGACCAGGTTAACTCGATATAAGTCGACCAAGTATGAACGTGTAAAAATAACCATAGGTCTGACCAGTGAGAAATAATTACCATGGGTTGCAAAGGCCCTTAGGTCTGACCAGAGAAGACAATCCAAGTGCACGTGTTCATAGTTGGATGGCATAGACTTAAAATTAAAAATAGGTATGCACATATAAATGTGGTAAAAGTCGTGTACAAAGAATCATGCAAAACAACTTTGTAACATTAATTTTAAAAACTTTGGTAATGACACTGTAGTGATCATCATGGTTCACGGTAGCTCCAATCGAACGTACAGAGAGGCAGAGGACGGGTAAGCTGAAGCATAACCTTAGACATCCTTTCGGTGCGACTGTGCGCACCTCTTTGAACCCCCTTTTGAGTTTGTTCTAGTGGGTGAGCCGTACATCCCAAGTGTCCATAGCGTCTAGTTTTTAAATTCTTGAAAACGTGTTTCATATATTAGGTTACTTTATTTTACAAAAACAATTTTCCACGAATCAAATAGCAGGTCACAATGAGCATGGTATTTAGGCGTGTAAATAAAGACTAATATTAATGTTATGGTTACGATATGTATTATTCCATATTGCATACAATTAGGTGTCAAAGCAAGAAACAATAATGCACATATAGGAATCACAAACATATAAGCATAAACATCAATATTAAAACCACATATTGTTCCGAGTTCTCCTGCGAGTCTTCCCCAAACGGAGAACCATTAGACCGTAACTAGGATGTAATACCTAGATCGCCCCATACATCACTTATAAAAGAAATCGAGTGGGTCTTGTGGCCGGAAAACACATAAAAACGCATGGCAATCTCAATTAACAAGTAATTACGTAATTTATGTATTTAAAATCCAATATGTAATTCTAATTATCATAATAATTCTAATTAACAATTAATTAAATTCAAATTAACTTTTAATTCTAATTAGCAAGTAATTTTAATTAACATGTAAATTCTAACAATTTAACTAGTTATAATACCTGTGCACGCACAGGGTTTTGACAAAAAAAAATTATTTTGTATCAATGCTAAATATTATGTCTTTAAAGGTAATTAAATATAATTATATACTTATGCATGATTTTTTCATTATTCATTATATCTATATTTAGCAGATATAGATGTTGATGTTCCTATTTAATTTTCACTATTGATATTATGATGTAAATAAGATGCGAGTTTAGTTGCACATAATAGACGTTGATAAAGTTAAAATATACTCCTTAAAGTTTTTTAAAAATGTTTTTCTACTTATCCTTATATAAATAAATAAAAGTTACATTAGTAGTTGTTATAAGTACAATCACGTTTTTTTTCTTTTTTTTTTCTCATATTACAGTAGCTCGTACTTACAATTTGATAATTATATTCTCGTTTTCAAGAATTTAGCCGTATTTAATATTCAAATTCGTTCCCACATTTGTCATACTTTTAATATGAAATAAATGAGTCAATAGTAAACATATATAGTAAAAAAATGACATTTATAATCTTATATATTTATATGTTGGAGTTTTAAAACAACATTTATATTGTATTTTTAAGTTATAAATTATATAGGGTACAACTTGACTCAAGTTGTTTTTACAACTTGAGACAATCTCTCTCCCATATTTAAACATAGGGTACAACCCTCCTTTCCCTTACGTTTATCCTCCATACGACCAGGCCTTCACCTGCCATTACTTGCAGGGCTTGGCATGACGTTCACTTCAAATCAATACCTATGTTATCTCCAAGAGGAAAAATCAACTCATGGTATTGATTTCGATTCACTTGCAGTACATTACTCATACATGACAAGGATAGGTGGAAGAAGGTAGAAAACCTCGATTCTGTACAATTCTAGTACCTTATGATCCATACATCATACTATACTAGACTGGGGAGGGGGGGGGCTTGATGACGTGTGTATACATTAGGTCCACGGACATGGATATTGTTAGAGAAGCTCACTTGTCAAATAAAGCCCCAAATATCCTAAATAATGGACAGGCCCATAAACCCTCATATCCTCATCTATTACCCTAATATCCTCCCTATATATACTAGGATGATAACATATTAGGGTAAACCGGTAAACAACAATCTGGTAACCGAACATATACAACTTTGTATATACATCCTCCATAGGCTTTCTTAACCCCCCCCCCCCCAAACCCCCACCCCAATAATGGATGTACATCCATTATCGTTTATCACACCAAAACCTTTCTCATCGTCCTCTTCACAAAGTTGAGACGAAGATACACAGTCAATGTAAGCGTTACCCTGACCCTTGATTCTTAAACATATCTTAGGGTCCTTACCGGTTTACAAGGAAAACCGAACATCCGACGATCACCACCCGAAATATACTCATTTCACTTATGATACGTGAATATAAACAACGCATTAATGACATCTTATAAAAAAAATGAGAAAAAGTTATTCATCTATTATATGTAGTATGGATATAGATATGTGTAAAATGTATAAAAATATATAAGTTATAACTTAACACTTTATACATTTGCATCAATTGTCTTTAAAACATCGTCCCAATTAGTATATGACACATTTTTTTTGTTTTTGCGGTAATATTAAAAATTTGTTTTCCAAAAGGTGTCTAGCTTTGTTCTCGAGAAACACTTACGACTTAATAATATTTTACGAACGTTGTAATTTAGTATGCCTTTTGAAATTCTATTGATTTATATGTGTGTTTTTGAATTACACAAGTTCAAAAATTATAATAAATGAAGTATTAAAATGTTGTGTAAGATGTATTAGTAAAAGCTTTGTAATGTATACGTTATGTATTAAAAATTGTAATGCTTAAACAACACATTAATAACATCTTAAAAATGTTTAGGAGAGATAATCATTCCTTCATCATATGTAATATAGATAGATAAGTGTAAAATGTATAAAATTATATAAATTATAACTTAACCCTTTACACATTTGCATCATTTATCTTTAAACATTGTCCCAATTATTATATAACACGGTTATTTGTTTTTGCGGTAAACTTAATAAAAGAAAATTCAAAAGGTGTCTAGATTGGACTTCAAGGAACTTTTACAATTTTATAATATTTTAAAAACGTTGTAATTTATTATGCATTTTTAAATTCTATTGATTTATATGTGTGGTTTTTCATTACATAGATTCAAAAATTATAGTAAACAAATTATTAAAATGTTGGGTAAGATATATTAGTAAAAGTTTTTTAGCGTGTATATTATGCATTAAAAGGTACAATGCTTAAACAACACATTAATGTCATCTTAAAAAAAAATAAGAGAAAGAGTTATTTTATCATTATATGTAGTATAGATATGTGTAAAATATATAAAAATATATAAATTATATCTCAACACTTTACAAGTTTGCATCATTTGTTTTAAAACATCATTCGATTATTATAAAACACGATTTTGTTTTTGCGGTAAAATTAATAATTTTTTTTCCAAAACGTGTCTAGATTTGTTCTCAGGAACCTTTTACGATTTAATAATATTTTTTGGACATTCTAATTTAGTATGGAGTTGAAATTCTATTTATTTATATGTGTAATTTGCATTACACAAAATTCAAAAAATAGAATAAATGAAGTATTAAAATACTCTCTAAAATATATTAGTAAGAGCTTTTTAGCTTGTTCATTATGCAAGAAAAGTTTTAATACTTAAACAACACATTAATGAAATCTTAAAAAGATTTAGGAGATAATTATTCCTCTATTATATGTTGTATGGATATAGTAGGGTTAGTTCACCACAGTTCTGGACGAGAATTTGAACATAAAATAACCTACGATAGAAACCGAATCAAGATAAAGTTCCGCCCCAACTTCTTTAGAGTCCTTGAAGATGAAAGAAGTCTTTATTTTAAGCAACCGATGCGGTTCAAAACCAAAGCCCAAATCATAAAGAAGAATTTCAATTCAATGAGGTTGGAAATACTTCATTTGACGATGTAGATCTCCTCAAGAAAATAATGTTGTTTACTCACCCATCAATTTATTAGTTCGATATTATTTTTATTAATCTAGAATAAAACATTAATTTTTGGGACTGGATCATTGTTTCAAGGGTCAACTTAGTACATAGCATGATATAGTCATAAACGATGCCTCGCGTAACAAGTACACACCTATCTAATATTTGGCTTTTTCGTCCTCCTTTACATTTATAAATATATATTTAATCTATTTGATAGTAGAATAGCTAGTATACGTCTATATGACTATATCAAACATCAAGGATTTGGTTTAAAATAATGCATGTACACTTTCACGTGATGAGAGTTTAAGGTTATGTCCTAAGTTTAAAATTCATATTTGATAATCTTTTCTTCACTACAAAATAAATGACATTTAGTGACTGATAAAAAGTGTCAGAAAAAGCATAAAATCAGTCACTATAGGCATTTTGGTCTTCTCCCACTGAAAGAAAAAGCGACACTAAAGCAACCATCACTAAAAGTCTTTATTGACGCTTAATATCAGTCACAAAAGGTCTATTAGATTTTGTGTCTGATTGTTATGTGTCAATGTAGGTTTGAAAGAAAAACTTGAAACAATTTATTAGTGACTGAATTATTTCAATCACTAAAGGACTTGAAGTATCTTTCCACTTCTACTGCATTTTTTTTTGCATTTTTGCCATTTCTACTGCATTTTCATATCTCTTGTATATGTTTACAAACTATATAAAACAAATAAATTCACATATATGAAACCACAAAGTAACTTTATTGCGAAAATCAAGTCGAAACAACTCAAATTCTACCATTTCCAAATGTATATGTCTACATATGAGTCAAATGGTTCACACATGTTAATCTGAGCACAAAGTGTTCAGAAGCTTAAGATCTCATACATGACCAACATCAAACAAGGATAACAAAGAATAAAGTTTCTAGATAAATGCTCTACAATAACTCCATCAAACGACCATCAAAGCAAGCGCACATCTACAAAAGACATCGCAAAAGACATTAAAAGGTAAATCGGTAAAAGCAAGTAAAGCAAATACAACAAGAGCAAATAATGATCGATACAGGTATTGCACTATTGCTCGTTGTTTCTTTTATGGTTTGTATGATTTAAGACAAGCTATTTGAAGTTATAAGCGGTAACCTCACAAGTAGTGTAAGCAAATGAGACTTTACAAGTTTATTGTTTCTTGAACCATTATTGGAGACACTATATAAGGTTTATTAGCAGTGGTCGTTTCATCTAATATAACTAGACTGCAAAATCTATGCTAATCCCTTCAATTAAAAAGAGCATAATGTAGAAAAAGAAATGATCAACCTAAGAACACGATATCTTTTGATTTCTCGCAAAAAAAATACTCTATTTGAAGTTAAAGTAATAAAAGTCCATATAAAATTTGTAAAAAAACAAGGAATGCTTGCCTGAAATGAAAAGCAGTAACCTCATAGTTCCTATCTTAATTTCCAGCCAATCAAAAGAGCATCCTGCAAATGAAATTGTTAGAAAGACCTTGTTAGATGTTATGATGGTTTCTCAACCATAAAACAGGGGACTATTTTTTATAATTGTTGGTACTCATACCCGGAATTGTAATCTTCACTTGAACGAGATGTCAAGTTTCCACTAGGACAATGTTTATAGGCACTTGCACGAGATGATGTTGAGTGTTCACCAGGACAATTCATATCGGCATTTGAATTAGATGACGTTGGGTTTCCACCTGGACAGTGATGAGAGGAACTTGCACGGGATATTGTCGATTTTCCACGAGGACAACCGTTAGCAGCCTGATATTATTTTACATTACAATATATCATCATTTACTCAAAACCTATCAAATCTTCAAAAATTACTACCAAACTTGTATATATATTTACGAGTGTATGTAAACCATTAAAGATGTTTGAAAGATTAGAATATGTACCTTAAAAGAAGCCATAAAACGAACAATTTCCCTTTGCGTCTCTTTGAGTTCGTTAACTTCATTTTCAAGTTCATTAACACGAGCCTTAAGTTGTGGTACTTGTGAAGCATGAGATCCTTTGCGAATGGGCTTTACGATTTTCCCCCTACATCGTATATGTCCTCTTTTTTCTGGTCCTTTAACCTTTGCTAAGTCGTCATCTTTCCAGTTGAGAAGCCCTACATGTGAAGTACTAGTAGCCGTGTTGTTGATATTCTTCAATGCATCCTAAATGTTCTTATAAAGTTAAACAAAGTATATGAATAAAGTATATGACATGTTGAACAAAAGACTCAGATTACATACTATAACTTTAGCAGCCGGTACACTCGAAATACTTCCATTTTTACGTGTATGGCTTATACAGATAACCCTCCACGTGACGGTGCAACACCATTCTTTTGTGTCTGCAATATCATAAAACAATTTTTACTCATGATATCCAACCTTTACTCAGTGACGTAGTATTACAAGATGACCACGATAAGCATACCCAACTAGCTAAGGTCTATGTACACAGTGTCGCCAAATTCCTTACAGATTTACAATAATGAGAAGCTATTTATTAAATGATAAGCATACCCAACTAGCTAAGGTCTATGTATAGTGTCGTATCTAACTTTCTTATACTAAGGTAGGCTTTCAGGAAATTCATATATTAGGTGATTCCATCAAGAATCTTATATGCATGCCCGAAAACAAAGCACTTGGATATAACATACATGTGGTGCGGTGACCTTGAAACAGTCATTGCAGATTTGCCCATTTATCAAATATAATGTTATAATCTCACTAAAATACATACAGAGCTAAAAGATAACAAACATATCCTAACCACACATGAAAATTCCTTACTATCACAATAATGAAGAAGGGATTACATATTCGCCAAGTTCATGAACTCTATACTAGCATAGGTTGCAACTAAATACTCGGAGCGTTTTGAGGAAAGAAAGACCACAGAAATGGATATCAAGTACCATAGATTCATATATACTTTATGTAGGAAAAAGGAAATGAAATCAAGTAATTCTAGCAAAAGACTTTGTACCCGTCACATGTGGCTCATTTGACTTTGAACGAATGGTCTTCTTTGTCTCACTTTCCACCTATCAATGTGGATATTAACAATAGCTTAAAATCTTGTAACTAGACACATTAAGATCATTTCACAATTCAAGGAAGTATCAGGTACCTGAGTTTTCTGATAAACCAATGAGTTACTAGCTCTTTAAATTGTTCTTTATCAACCCTTTCATCATTCTGTGAAGCAACGATCTCATCAATACGAGAGCTCAGATGCAGAATGTAAGTATACGAAAACGAAACATCTAAGGCATAAAAACTTTACTACTTGGTAGCTAATTCAAAATCACATTGGCAGCAGACAAATATTATGTAACAAACGCTAGTTCTTAATAATGTCATATGGTAAAAGCAATGTGACATAAAACTGCCATTAAACTATCTTTCTTCATGTGATTAAATTGCTTCATTATATGTCATTACTTCCATTTTTGGATAATTGAAATAAGCTCGAATCAGAGATTAAACGAAAATGCTATATGCCAAACGTCAATTGAAAGGTCTAAAAACATTATTAATACAACCACGAGAATCAAGTAATCAACTAATTCTAGAATTTCAGTAACTACAATTCATCTAAAACATCATGAACAGAATCGTAAAATGTATGAGAAAATCCGTTTATACAGTAATAAATTCACTACTAGCAAATCGAGACTCAAAAGTCAAATTATAAAAAGAACAGATACATTCAATAGGATTATCACGCTTTGTATCATAACTACAACAACAAAAATGCTAAACGACTCGCAATGATCACAAAATCAAGCAATAGTGTTACTAAAGGAGATCAGAAATTTGCATTTAAGCTGAAAAACAACTACGACATACTTGACTGAGATCATCATCAACATATTCTCATCAAAATTACAAACTGACTAAACTCAAAACGTAACGAGATAAATTTCACTCTTTACCACAATCCATATAGTAACACGCAAAAACGACTCAAAATCATCATAACATCAAGTAACACAATCAAGCTTAAAACTAGCGATAATGACATCATACATGATTAAGCTCAAAAAAATTCACAAATTGCGCTACAACATAAACTAATTCATTAGGATTATCACAAATTGCGCAAAATGACATCATACTCATCCTAAGTTACGTCATTGACTTTAACAACACAAATCACAAATTCAGTTCAAATTCAACGAAATAATTCATAACCTAAACACAAAATAATCATCAACATAAGCTCAAATAATTCCTGATTAAACTAACAAATTCATAACCTAAACACAAATTAATCATCAACATAGCTCAAATACCAAAATTAAGAGATTAAACCCTAATTATTAGAGAAATAATAATTAAGCTCAAAACTAACAAATTCATAACCTAAACACAAATTCACTTGAAATAAGCTCAAATTAAGCGATTATTAGATCGGTGTAAATGAAACCCTAATTGTTAGAGAAATAATACCTTCGGCGAGATAACTGTAGACGGTGAGATAACCGGAGAAGATGACTGTAGACGGTGAGATAACCGGAGAAGATGACTGTAGACGGTGAGAGAGAGAGAGAGAGAGAGAGAGAGAGAGAGAGAGAGAGAGAGATGTTAAAATGATGGATTTTGTTGTTGACTCTTTTAATTAGCTTAATGTGAAGGTGAAGGTATACGAACATTAGAGAGAGGTGAAGGTGAAGGTGGATTTTGTTGGTTCACCAGGTGAAGGTGGATTTTGTAGGTGTTGAGAATTGACCTTTTGACTTTTTTATTAAGCCGGAATGATTAAAATGATGTTTTATTGACTCTTTTACACTTCAGTCACAAAAGGTTTCAGACACTAAATGGCATTTATTTTGTAGTGTGTGTTAAGGATGTTAGCTTTGGATGATGTTGATGATGAAAGATGATGATAATCTCATAATAGCTTAGCTTGGCTAGCTAAGGTAAGTAACTTGGTTACTATGTGTTCGATAAGAAATTGTTATAGTATGTGATTATATTGTTGTGCTAAGTGGTTTTAGATACTTCAAAGGTGTGTTGACTTGATACTTTATATTAGATGGTTATAGATATGTCTTGGAATTATTGAATGGCAAAGGTATGTGTTAGATGTCTTTTGTGCTAATTGAATAGTTGCTTGTTATGATCATATGGTTGTGATGCATATATAACAATGAATAAATTGAGCATATATTAGTCAATTACTTACTAAGCGTAATCGCTTACATGTTATAGTTGCTATGTTCTTGTAGGTTCATGTGTATTGGAAGTGCTATGGCTTGGATTGGATGTTGGATCATGGTTTGATCAAGGAAGTTACTAAATATGATATTAGGAGCTAGGTAGACACCGAGCTCATGTGATAAGTTTGTACCCCCGAGAGTCTTTTATGGTTTTGTAAATGTATCGTAAATTGACAAGTATAGGTCATAGTCATTATAGTATTTTGGAGTGTTTGGGTTAAAGTATATTTCTTACCCATTTTAAAGTTGTAAGAGTCAAATGATCATTTGTGTCAAAATGGACAAATTGGTATGGTGCAGTTTTGCTGTCAAATGTGCAGGTCTGTAGGTCTGACGGCGTCACAGTTTATGAGCGAAGACGTCCGGCCCAATGGGGACGGTGTCGGGCTTAAAATCCCCTGAACCGTCGCGTGTTAAATCTGAACGTGTTCTGGGTCGCTGCTAAAATGCGACGGCATCGCACCTTAAAGGACGATGGCGTCCACCGATATACAGTTTCAAGTTATTGATTAAAGAAGTTATCGAGTACATGCTATATAAGAATTGTCAAAGGTTAAATGTCATATTTAAGAGTTTAATGAGAAAAGGTAATAGTCAAACGTTCCGAGTCAAAGTTTTAGAAATAAAGTAAATTTCCGGTCAACCGGGAATCGGGGCGTAACAAATAGCCCCCGGAGATTATGAGACCAGACATGGGAAGCCATATCGGAAGATATTTTTTATAAAAAGCGAAAACAATTCATGTATCCGGCTTTGGAGCTTACAGATGAACAGACACGGAACTACAGTTTGGTAGAGATACAAAAACTCCTTCACAGAAATGGGAAGTCTCTCTCAGATTACCATGATCTTCCACAACCAGACACCCCTCACTTCTAAAAAATCTTGGACAACCGTCTGATAAGAAAAGAGTTAAGCTACAACATGAAACAGCTTAAAATTGAACATGAATTTCTTCATGCATCACTGAATCGCTTCATGTAAAGCATTCCTATACAAGACCATTATTTCCAGTTTGAGATCAGAAAAAATGATTGTTCTGGCGGTAGCATCATCAGGTGAACACAGGAAAAACTCATTTTTTAAATTTTAACCGGTTAATGTAACTTATGCTAACGAACCTTATTACCTCTCTCATGTACATAATGCCTCAGGAACAGCCCATAGCAGACTCGTTATACCGCTCGAGCTAATGGAAAGTAGTATGTACGGTATAAAACATAACACACACTTGGCGGAATTGATGAAAGAGGCCAGTTTGATAATATGGGTTGAGGCACTGATGACCCAGAGATACGCCTTTGAAGCACTGGATAAGACACTTAGAGACATATTGGGGTATCCAGACGTAAAAAACAGAGGACGCATGTTCGGAGGAATGACGGTATTACTCAGTGGGGATTTTAGGCAAATTTTGCCAGTGATCCCAAAAGCCAAATGACAAGACGTGGTCAAATCTTGCATCAACATGTCAAAATTTTGGGCAAAATGCCGCGTGTTTAAGCTCATGCACAGCATGAGGGTTAATGAATATGACGCGCAGGAGAACATTGACACTGATAAAAAAAAGTTTAATCTGTGGGTTTTAGACGTGGGAGATGGAAATGTGCCTGCAAAATTGAAAGATGGAGAGGATGAACCAACGTGGATCCAAATCCCCTAAAATTTCCTCATAAAGGATTGGGCATAGCTAAGATTGTTAAAGTAACATTCCCGGACTTCACTGTACGGCAAACAGATGAAAGTTATCTAAGAGAAAGGGCAATATTGACACCAAAAAATGATGATGCAGATGATACCAATGAGTATATGTTTAAGAAGTTGGGGGGGGGGGGGGAACCGTTACCTACAAGAGTTCGGATGAAGTCTGTAAAGCTTCAACTGATTCAGTAGATCAGGAACAGTTGTACCCACCGGAGTTTCTAAACTCTTTGAAATTTCAAGGCCTCCCAGCACACGAACTAAGATTAAAAAATGAGCTTCCGGTGATGTTGTTGCGAAATTTCAATCCCAGCCAAGGTATGTGTAATGGAACGAGAATGGTTATCACACATTTGGGAGATTTTGTGACACAGGAAAAAACATAACCGGTTCAAACATCGTAGGCGTTGTATTAATACCAAGAATTACGCTCACATCAAATAGAAATCAGTGGCCGTTCATTGTGAAAATAAGGCAATTTCCCATTAAACTGTATTATGCAATGACTGTCAACATGAGTCAGGGTCAATCGCTTGATTTCGTCGGCCTATATCTACCGGCACCAGTATTCAACCACAGTCAACTATATGTGGCAATATCTAGGGTCACAAGGCCGGAAGGACTAAAAAATCCTAATGATTCAAGACACTGACACGAACTTTATGCATCACACACGAAACATTGTCTATAAGGAGGTATTTAACAATCTAGGCTAGGCAATCAAAGTATGCATCCAAACTATGTAATCAGTACAAAGCAAACCACTTGAGTGACTTAATGTACTGATATCATTATCGCTTGATTGTAAAAAAAATAATAACCACCGACGAAACACATATTTCATTCCCAATATTGTTTGCACTCAAACTCACAGAAATTCTTGATTCACTTTAATAAAATGCATGCATAAAAAAACTAAAAGGCTACCTAATTGCTACCCTAAATCCTAATACTTTCATAAGTAGTGTCATTAATCAATGCTGGATCACGGTATAAATTATTAAGATAGCTAATTAATGCATAAAAAGCAACTAATCAAACATATCCAAACTAAAAATGAATCATACCTGATTAGGTTATCTCGAATTCCTAAATCGCCACCTCTAACCTTGCATGCCCGTTGAACCCAATCTGCCATTTTAGGTATGACAAGCCACTCTCAAATATCTGATAAATCAGGGTTCATATATGGATATAGTTTGAATTATTTGAGTTTTGATCTGTACGAATGAGCTCAGTTAAGTGTATGGTGAACAAATGTGATCAACTAATTTTTGGCTTTATTAAAATATTGACAAACCAAAATAATATACACTTTCGTAAATTGCATACAGCATCCCTCAAGTTTGGCTAAAATACATGTTTCATTGCAATTGTAAGTGCAATTATCGTCCCTATGGTGACGACCTTTGCACAAACGATTTGTCTAGAATGATGTTTATTGCATCAAAAGGTCCCTCACGTGGACGATCCTTTCTGTATCGTTTCGAACATAACATGCAATCTGGCAAAATTTAATGAACGATTCATGCAATTTGCTCTTAACGCAATTGCTAACCCAAAAGTTAATACACCATTTTCAAATATTTAGAATCTATCTTATGTCAATCCACTTAAAGATTATTAAACCTACGGTTAACATTGGATTCAAGAACGATGGTGCGCTACAATGAACCAAGCCCGTGCATCGCACGGGCCATGCTGCCTCACACTAATAGAATATATAGCTACAAACTTAAATCCAATTAATTACTGTAATTACAATAAAAATGAACCAATTAATTGGGTTCTTACCGCGCTAACATAGATAGTTGTTATAGCGCCACTCACGATCGATTGTCTCCTAAAGTTGTGTTTTAAATCAAAACGAGCCGGGTTGCCCGCGCGTTGCTGCGGGTGTATTTGGTTATGTGTGTTTGTTTGTTTTTTTTTAATAGAATATAGTTTTGTTTTGTATTTTTTTTTAAAAATGTGGTGTATACAAATGTGTAAATGTATTTTTTTTTAAATTTAGTTTGGTAAAAGGTATTGGGCTTTCCTAATTTGTTGGGCTTATTTTAAAAGAAGTTTTAATTTTTTTTGTATGGTCCGATGCAAGTTTTTTGGTTCTGTTGTTTTCCCCTCTCTTTGTAGGTGGGTTTATATACATTGTTTTATCTGTTTTCCTCTTATCTCTTTCGTGTTTGGTATCACTTGTTTCAGAGATCTACGGTTCATTTGATACGTCGGTTGTATCAACATCCACCTTATCAATTGATTTCGAATTTAATCAAAGTATTCAATTATGTATATATGATAGTGCATAGAATGTTATCTATTTTCCTTTACACTATTTTAGGGGTTTTTGTATGTATAAATACGTGCATGAATTTATGTGATATGATAACTCTTTTGGTCAAAAAGATGTTCTTATTAGCATCTATTTATGTGATATGATAACTGTTTATACCATATGTAGAATTTAGAATCAAATGAACCGTAGATCACCACATGCTAATAAGAACATCTTTTTCCACAAAATAGTTACTCTACATAATAGTTACATAATAGTTACTCCACAATTTTTTTACCAACGACAATTCTAAATTTTGTGGAGTAACTATTATGTAGAATTGTGGTTGGTAAAAAAACTCCACTTTTGATACAGTACGGTTTTACACATTCAGTTCATAGTAGCACAAACATAACATACGTAGGGGTACTGGTTCTAGTTTTTTTTACAAAAGTTATAATGTCTAAGGCGTAGTAGACTTTATTTGTATTTACATAAGGATGCATTTTCAAAATGCAGTTTGTGAGCATCCACTTGGTCTAAAGACCGTCTGGTTGAAATGCATACTGCATTTTAAGTCTTCTTTTTCTTGCTTTCAGACGTGTCATCTGTGAAAAGAGGCCTCTTAGATGTCTTTCTATTAGCTTTAGCCAATGCTTCTGTTTTTGATCTAGTTTGCATAATGGATGTTGTTGATGGTGGTGTTGCTATCTCTGTAAAAATAAACGTAAATACACATTAACATTTAATAAAGTCGTAATTGGTTTGCGATTGTTTTTTTACATACTGAATCTTAAATGTTGTAAATATGTTACCTTCTGAAGGGCGTTGTTGTGGTGTTATTGTATCTGCAGTTACCGCAACGTTTTCCAATGGTACAGAGAGGAGTAGCGCTGATGGGTCAGGAACTCTTGTTGGTGCATCTATTAGAAAAGCAGACATATAAATAAACGATTGATGGTATGTGGAGGTTGGTATAATATTAGTGTAGCCATTATTTTTTTGTAGGCTTTTTTTTTTTTTTTTTTTTACCTTCAGATGATGTTATTTTTTCAGTTGTTGTGTCTTGTTGGTATGTTGATGTTGAACCTGTTAACAACATAGTTTTAAACATTCGGTAACCAAATTTTTTTTTCCTTATATATTTTAGAATAATAGTAGATAGTATATATATATATATATATGATTACCTGATGGTTGGTCTTCAAGATTTTTGGGTTCGGCTGCTTCATCTAGCAGTTGGTTAAAAATGAAGTCTACTGGTTGTTGTTTTGAAGCTGTATTATAGTGAAACTGGAAAATGTGTTTTCTTCCGATGATTGCTTGTAGCTGTTCTGGTATTTGTTTAGGATCAGGGTTATTTAGCAGCGCCACTAATTCTGGACAGGTGATACCCATAAATTCGATCGCTTTAGGCGTGAAAAATGTAACCATGATTGCTGTGTTATCATCTCGTTATGTAGACCTTGAAATTGTATCTGCATACATAAAAGAATATTGTATTTTAGTTTTTTAACTAATAAGCAAACGGTCAATAAAAAAATGATTACCTGTAAGTTGTAGCCTCTAAAGTTCCATGGATTCTGCATACAAATTCGCCATTGTCCTCAGTTGCTTTGTTACTACACTGTGTACATGATCGGTAATACCATTCGCGCGATGTATTTATTCCTGTGATAGTTGCTTCAGTTGTAAACCGAACATCCTGTTGTTTGAGTATAAGATATAGTGTTACATGTTTAGTTTTTTTATACACAATTGTTCTTAATTATATTTTTAATGAAAAAAAATGCAACATCACTTAAGGTTAGTAGCGGTGTACACTGTAGGTTTGCGGGGCCTGTTGTAGCAACAGAGCTAACGGGAACCTGTTTCTCATTTTTTCTTGTTCTTTATCTTGGTATGGCCTTCTTACAATCTGTAATGGTGGATTCACATTGAACAATGCTGCATACCTATTATAGGCATATATTACTGTTAACTAAAATTGTAGTACAACATTTCTTATAAAAAATAATCTTTTTTTATGACTTACTCTGCGATCATTTGCAGTTAAGGAATTCTTGGATTTATGTAATAGTAGCTTGCTGGAGTCGATGATAATTGCAGGTGGTTTCTGTATCTTGAAACACGGCATGAACTAACAGCTATAATGATGGGTTTTTCCAGCGCATCTATTTCTTCTTTTTTAAATGTTTCGGAAATCTCATCCCAGAGTGTTAATTCAACAGAGTCACGACTGTTTTATTCAAATATGTTAAGTTATGGTTTTATTTGCAGTAAAAATATTTTTAATTTTCAAGTGTCAAAAATATTTTAAATGGTGCTTACTTTAAGTTCTGAATTTCCACTTTTCGATTAACCGTCTGGTTTCTATTTGGGTTACCCCATTTTTCTTTTTCTCCTGATCTGATGTAGCAACCTATGTAATCTTTAAAAAATAAAACATATGTTAGCTAATCTATTCATGAATGGATAGTAAAATGTGTAAAGTTGTAAACTTTTACCTGTAAGAACTGGATATTCTTTTTTTGTTTTGTCATTTGGGTCTATGACTCTGTATGGAAGTTGATTGTAAGAAACGAAATCGAAATAATGCTCTGGAAATCCATCTGCAGTTATAGTATCAAACTTTGTAAAGCGGGTAAATGAAAGTGATGTTTTGTTTTGCAGGGTCTGCTGCCAATTGTCGGTAGGAATACATGAGAACACTGAAATCCGATATGCTTTTCCAGGTATAAGAATACTTGTAAAATGTTTTATGTCATTTGGTTCCATGTTTGCTTGTATTGCATCACCCTGTGTATACAACAGATGCTTTTATATTCATAGTAATATGGATGGTTAGGGATTTTTTTTTATTTTATTTTTTTTTTATAGAAAAGTTTAATGTACCTGTCTGTCTATTAAAATAGCACGGAACCCTTTATCTGTTGTGTCTGGAGGGTCTCGAGCTATCCAAGCCCGATAGACTTTTGCTTCTATGATCTTGTCTCTGTCCCTTGGTCGTAGCTCTTTTATTGGACTATTCATCTTCCTGCATATGGTGAGAAAAAAAAATAATAAATAAAAAATAAAATAAAAAATAAAAAAGGAACATAAAATAGAACGTATTGTTAATGTTAAGTTGTTTCAAAATAATAATTTTATAATCATTTAGCAAGCTGCATGGTGATATATTAATGGTAATGCAATATTACGTTAATCTAAATGCGATAGCTAATTTAGGGGGACAATACACAATAGGTAAAATTGTACATATTACTGAAAAAAAATACGTTGAAAGTAGATGTATATAAAGTAAAAATTTACACCTTTGTTTGTAAGATGTTATCTAGGAATTGTTTATAGACTATGTTTTTTGTAACATGTGGTGAGTTTACATTTTCATTGTGCAAAAGGACTTTTAACCCATAAGGTGATGTTGCTCTTGATAGTGCAACGTATAGTTGCCCATGACTGAATACCGGTTCAGGAAGATATATTCCGATTTTGCTTAAAGATTGGCCTTGACTCTTGTTGATTGTCATAGCGTAGCAAACTTTAACCGGAAACTGTTTTCGCTTGAAAATGAAAGGGTAATTTGGATCTCTGTGGGTCAATGGAATTCTTGGAATATAAACTTTTTCGCCTATTCTTGTTCCTGTAATAATTTCTGCTTCAATGAGTTTTGACATGAGGTTTTTTACAATCATTCTTGTACCATTGCAGAGGCCACCTGCCATATTTACATTTCGGAGCAGCATGATAGGGACACCAGGTTTTAATTGGAGAGTATTTGGTGGTAGACCTGGAAATCTGAAGGTGTTTAAATATTCTGGTGGATATAGCATCTCAGTTGCAGCACCATCTTTTCCAAGCAGAATTGCTTCATCCGAACTCATGTAAACTGTTGTCTCTCCTTGTATCTGTGATAGTATTTTTTCATTTATGGTATCTGCAATTGCATTTTTAGGACAGACGATAGCTTTTTTCTGCAAGACATCTGCACTTGGATTTTGTAAGGTTTGTTCGTCGTAAATAAAATCAATGAGTGACTGAAGGCTGTTTTCGTCGTCGTATATTTGGTACTCTGGCGGAATTGCAACCCATTTAACGTCTTACGGATCTTGATGTCATGTTACGCCGACGTTACCATCTCCTATATCAAGTAACCATGATGAGAACCAATCTATTTGTTTGCGTACCCTTTCATCAAGGTCTGTTTGCATAAGTCTCATATTTTGTCTAAAGGTCGAAAACTTTAAAATGCTGCCACAAATATGATTTTGCAATTGATGAATTTATGATTTGCGATTTTGTACCTTTTTTTTTACGGGAAGTGTCTGCCTGAAATCACCTCCTAAAATAACTGGTTTGCCACCAAACACTTTATCCGGTTTGCTGAGAATATCTCGCAGAGTCCTATCAAGTGTTTCAAAACAACGTCGGTCATTCATCGGTGCTTCATCCCATACAATCAATTCAGTTTCTTCAAGAAGTTTTGACATGATAGTATTCTTTTTAATGTTACACATTGATTCATCGGTTAATTCTAATGGTATTTTAAATCTTGAGTGCGCCGTACGTCCAGATGGCAAGAGCAGAGAGGCTATACCTGAAGATGCAACTGTCAAGACTACTTTTCCTTCTGATCGAAGTTTATTAACAATTGTTTTCCATAGAAAAGTCTTACCTGTACCTCCATGACCATACACAAAAACCAATTCCTGCTTGTTTTCACTGCATGCATCGATTATGAGATCATAAATTTGTCGTTGTTCAGCATTCAATTTCACAACTAAGATATCAACTTCTTCTTTCAACTGTTCACGGTTGTAATTCTTTTCTTCCATCAGCACCCTGTTGTGTAGATCATCTAGGATATGTTTTGGAGGTAATGAGAATCCAAATTCTTTGATTAACCTTGAACAGTTGTTCAATATTATTTCTATTTCGTAAAGAATGTAGTCTTTTAGCTCTGGGTCATTTACATAGAGGTTTCTGACGCCACTTGTTTTTGAAGCCCTTGCTGGAATATCATCTGCCATAGAATACCAGTGTCTTTCCCAAAGCTGTATAGGGTCTGCAACCTTACAGTACATTAGAATATGGGAAAAAGTGCGTAGGCTGCGCGGCCGATCTTTGAGAAGGCTGCTTCCTGTAGTGCTGTATCCCATTCTTTGTCGTCGTCAAGCAGACCCATAGCTTGGCATGCTGCCCTGTCTGTTGGAAATGTTTTCTTGTTAACGGTGCGCACGTCCGTGAATGATTGACAGCCTTTTTGATGAGCAAGCAGCATGCGAAAGTAGAATAGCTCTCCTGCAGCAGGGTGGACGTACACTAATCTGCCTATCGCGTATTTTGTTTTGATAATTCGTCGTTTCCATGCTTTGTTGTCTTCATACCACACATATTCAGAGGGAAAGTCTAAATATGTTAGGTGTCGACCATCTTCGAATAATGAATTATATGTAAACCATTCTATAAGCGTTGTACGTTTTCTCCCATCATCGTTTAGAATAGCTCCCAATGGTTCTTTTTCGCGAAACGTCATTTTCTGCATATCTTTAAGATGAACTGCAAGTATCTGGACAGCCGGCTCTCTATGATGTATAGGAAAATCAAGTATCCTCCAGCATGCTTCATGTGGACATATGAACCTGCCGTCAATAAAAATTTTGATTTCATCTATGTGTATTTGACCTGCAGATGCAGAAGTACCCGGATCACCAAGAGGTTTTGTAATCTTTGCTGCAATTCTATCAGTCCCCTTTGAAATATATTTGAAAAGATATTTTATCAACATGCTCCAGCCACAATATTCAACATTAATATGTGCTTGGAACATAAGGCAAAGTGAGCGGTTATATGGAACAACATAATTGTTGTCCAGCTTCACTTCACCTCTTGGTACATAAGACACTGTCCTTCTTCGTTGATAGTGTATATGACCATTTTCGTCAAAATAACTCTTTTCATTGTATCTTTTTGGATAGTTCTTTGTGCATACTCCGTCCTGCATACATGGAGCTGTTGGTTTTGCATTTCCACATGGACCGTGCATCATCATATCAGCAACTACTTTATATCCTTCTGGATCTGATTTGTTGTCAGGTAATTCTGCGCAAATGAATCTGTCAACATCTTCGGGATTCTTGATTTTGTCATTCTTATCTAGCCATAGAAGTGTGTGGCAATGTGGAAGACCCCGTTTTTGAAATTCTATTGTGTACAGAACTGTATATGGAAAAAAAGAAAATCAGTTAAGAAAATTTTATTTTACATAATGGTATAGGAATGTGTTAGTGCCATAATGAAAGGAAATAGCGGATACTGCGGTACATCGGCCAAATATGTCTTTGTTCCTTGGCCGTTAAGAAATCTCCCACTTTTTGTTCAAAAACCCGACCCACAACATCGGCTCTATCTGATTGGTTAAGCTCTGGATACCTTTTCATATGCCGTTTAATTTCTGGCCAGTTGGCATTGCATGTAAAAGTGATAAAATATTGCGGATTCCCTAGGACTCGACATATAGCAAGTGCATCAAGATAATGGCTGTACATATATCTCGGTCCTCCTGTGAAACTTGAAGGCAGAATTATTTTTTGACCTATATCAGCTCCAAAGTGGTCACCTCTTGATATTGCATCACAAATACCAAAAAGACAATCGGTTCTTAGGTTATTTTGCTTTGACCTAATGAAATCAAGCCGTGATTGCTCAAGGGTACAGTAGACGTTAACAACGTATTGCTGAAATAATCTTCCTGCTCTAAAAAGAAGGCCATATTTATCAAATCGTTCATGCAACTGGTACTTATAATACATATTCATAGAAACCATTTTCTTCTTTGCACCTCCATTGACACCATTAAATGGAATCTTTGTATTGTAACCGGGCTGACCGTATACAAAAAGGAGAGGGAATTGTAAGCTCATATACGAACTATGAAGTTTATTGATTCTTTTAGGCTGCTTGTCTTTGTATTCTATTATTATGTCATAATCTGTTTTACTGTTTGCATCAGGCTGAAATACTATTGCTCCAAGAGTTCCGGAAGTAGGAAGTTCATATTGACGGCTCCCTAATACATTGTACAGCTGAATCTTGAACTCAGGTACATTTCCTTCTGCAAATTTATCCCTTGCTGTTCTAAAGACACGAACTAACTCATTGTGCTCATCCAATATCTGAATGAGTCGCTGGACTATTTCAGGAGATAGTCCACTTCGTTCTGGTCCACCAAAAGGCTTCATTCTGTTAGCTACTTCATTTTGAGTATCATATACATAAAGCTGCATAAACTTTGGGTCTTCATTATTGGTAGGACACAATGTACCTATCCAATGGTGTATTTGCCCAGAAATTTTGAACACATATGGACCTTTTCCATTGTTAACTGACTCATCAATTTCTGCCCCAAATGACGTCATACTAAACATCTGATTATATGCTCGGATTTGGGTTAGAAAATGCTTATCTTTGAATAATTCTTTTAAATATTTTGGTGGATCAATTTCTTTTTCAAGCTGGAACTGACCACCTCCACAGCATTTATTGTATTTTAGCTGGCGTCGAGCTGAGTTTCGTTTCGACCTCTCTCCATACCAGAAAGCCGCGTTGCAATACTCGCATGCATATTCACAATCACCCAAATCTAAATAAATTTCCGATGCAGCTGCAATTGCAATAGATAAATAATGGTATAAACATCGTTATATAATCATAAATGTATAAATACAGTAAAGAATATTATTATTCTTGTATCATTTTTTTTTAATTTTTTTCCTGCTCCTTTACCTTTACTACATGATGCTGTTGAAATGTGGGAAATGGTAGGTGTGCTCCATTGAGTATAAGCCATTGTTTCATTTACATAATCATTTTCACCTGCAGCATTTAAAATGTTTAGTACATAGTATAAGTATAAGTTACTGAAAGAAAGTGTAAACAGATGGTGAATCTTAACAGTTACATAAAGCGTGAAAACAGTACTTACTTTTTCCATTCCCACTTTTTTGGCAGGAACCTGAATTGTATGTATGCTGCTGGTTTCCAAAGGTGAATAATTCATTTAACGTCGTAGCAGACCCATTTACGTGTGAAGACTCGGCAACACTACTTTGTGGTAAATGTACGGTGGCTGGTGGGTTATTGAACATGCGTGTTTTAAAGGCCCTTCTTTGGTATTTCACATTGGTTTCAGCGGGAAATTGAAGACGTCTTTTTCGATTCTTATTGAGGTAAGCAACATAATCTTGACATTCTTTAGATGGATATATTTGCGTGCGTTTCTTAGTCATGTTATATAGGATGGAGTATAATAATATAGTAGCTTTAAATATATAGTATAACAGATATCTAAGTATGATAGAATTGAAGATAATATTGTTCATGGATATAAGAAGCACAATTAACATATTAGTAAGACTTGATTGAAAAAAGGAACAACAAACAAACAAATAATGCATTTTTTTTTCCAGTGACTTTATGCAGAAAGCTAAGGTTGAATGTTAACATACCTATGTAACAATAAGTTGGTGAAGCTGCTATCCTGCATGCAAAACAACATTAAATGATGTAAATAATGGCTTCAAAATAAATGGTTATACATACATGCACATATGACAAATCGTGTGGGTTCATGACAATAACCTTTGTAAAGTAAGAAATCTTTGTCTTTCTTTGTGGCTGAGTTGTCTTTGTTTGTGATTGAGTAGGACCAAGCCTTATGAAGAATAGGAACTGTCTTATGAAGCCAGATGGTTTGACATGAAAAAGATGAATGAAAAGGAGTTTCTAGATGCTGATGAGATTTTCTTGTCCACATAAAATTTTATTGTTTGTTTGTTTTTGTAATAGTAGATGTAATATTTTTTTTTGGGCTATTTTATTTGGTGGTACACGTGTTCCTAACTACATACTACTTGCTTCCAAATCCAAAATCAAATAGGGGACACTGTTAAATGTACAGTTGCATGAACAGTGTCACCAACAAATATGGTCCGTTTAAATCATAGATGGTGTACATCTTTACCGTCCAAACCATCACCGGCATACTGTTCATCAGGAAGAAGCATTCCCACCTTTTAAATATATAGTATAATGTTATCTACCTTAATTAATGTTGTTTCACTATTTCGCGATAATGAAACTTAGAGACCTAGATACACAATAACAAGGTTGTTTTAGTCATCTTTTTAAAGTTATTTGTTCCTCATATAACTTTTGTTAAATTTCAAACCTTTGTATTCTCCACCACTAGTTTCAAAGTTGGAATTTGGTAAGATATTATGTGCATGGAATTTCATGATGCCTAAATTATTGAGCGACAACTGCAAAGAGAGTTTTTCATGATGTTGAAAATGTCAACCTACTTAAGTCTTCTTCATGCAATAAATCAAAAACTGAACTTTCTATAGAATTTAAAGTCGAGAATTGCCCCTCGTTTACGTTTACTTGTTTGATAACCATGAATAAGTTAGATCTTTTCGTTACGTTGACAATAACAGCACTACTTTCTATATAAATGAAAGAGCGACACCAACATCAATAGCAAAACACGAATTCAAAAATGAAGTTCAATGGTATGACACTGATCTTAGTTGTTCTCTTCGCGTTTGTCCTAATTTCTGCAAAAGGAAGCAGAAATATACTTCAAGCTACTACACGAGCCCAAAGTCCGATACCAACACGTATGATCAATGAGTAGCACGTTGCACGTACATATATACTTTGGCGAGCAAGTTAGCGAAGACGCTTAGGCTTATACGCTTAAGCGTGCGTTTTGTTTTCACTACAAAAAAATCTTCACTTTGGCACTACAATCTCGTCTCAATTTTGTAAAGCACGTCGTTCCAAACCAAAAATGGCACGACATCTCGTCCCATTTTGGTAGTCCCATTTTAGTTGTCCCTAAAAAATTTGGGACGACATGTGATATAGAAATTTGGGACGATATATTCTGGGGCCCATGAGAATGTGAAGACTTAAAAAACAAAATGAGACGACATGGTATATGCAAAACAGGACAAGATTATAGTCCCAAATGTATTATTATTATTTTTTATTTTCTTTACTATTTTTAACTAAATAAGAAAATATTGTGTTGGTTTATTTATTTATTAATCCGTTTGGGATGAGACCACGTGGCAGTCCACAGAAAAATGGGGCGACATTTTTAGTTTAGTTTAGGGACTACGTTGCCATCGCAAATTTTCCTGGGTGCAGAAAAATGCATTAGACCTGTATATTTTCCGGATTTTTTTCCGGAAAAAAATCTACCAACACCTGCTTATTATAACCTGTAATCAACCACAATCCGCAATACCAATTCGACAATATGATACAATACCAAATTGCTAAACGATACAATACCATTCTATGCCACAAATCCACGATACCATTCGACAAATACGATACAAATTAAACTAACAAGCCATAAAGTTACTAATTAACATGTCTCAAAGTTACTAACAAGTCATAAAGTTAATACAAATATAATACAAATTCAGATTAAGCTAATAAGAAGTGGAAGTCCCTCCTTTGCTCTTACACCAACAACACGAACCTTCAACTATAAATCTCTACAAAAACAATACTCTATAACTTAAACTTTATACTAACCAAAAACAATACTCAATAATTTAAACTTTATACTAAACAAAAACAAAAATAAATTGTATGCATACATTATAGAGCCGGCTAGAGTGCTAAACCTTACAAGTTAGAAGAAACAATACATTGTGAAGGTGGAAGTTTACAATGCCTACGACGATGGTAAGATCACTTGGCAGACCTGCATTGAAAGTGAATTTGGACAAAGGTCAACACTAAATCAGTGGACTGTATTATATATAATATCGACAAATTGTTATCGCTAACCATACCTCTGTCATATTCCTAGCTCTAATTCCAACTAGAATACACAGTACATAATATACATAACCGGCAAAGCATAGATGAGCAAATTACCGAGTCATTAACCGAGTCAAAATAAGTCATCTTCTTAATTGGACCATTGCTTCATCATAAACAAAAAAGTAATATTTGTGTCCTATTATTCGTAAACTACATCAAAACAAAGAGATCACATTCAAATTACATACCACCAAAACATATTTAATCATACAAAATCATCATCAACAACCTAATAAATCTCTTAACAGTAAATAGCTTAAAACAAACATGAGTTAAACCGCTCATATTTAAAGTTTTATAGCTACATCACCGCAAACTATATCCAAATGAACACGACACGATTCATTCAAAACAATCATTCACAGCCTAATCTAACATTCAACCAAAAACTATCACTAAACAAACACGACTCAAAACTAAACATCATTTTAACCGCAAATACAAATACATATATCAACATCTTAATATCAAATTGTATACATCAGATCTAACAAACCTTTAAACAAAACAGATGACGGTGGGGGTGGCTGTGGTGGTCAGCGGTGGCAGACGGCACGTAGCAGCAACAGCGAGCAAAAATAACCCTTAAACATATATTTAAAAAAATAAAAAAAACCTCAAAAATGACCAAATTAAAAAATTAAGTAACTTAATAAATAAACTAAAACTAAAAAATTAAGACATAAACAAACCTTTAATTTGTGTGGTTGTCGGCGGTAGCAGCACCGGAGAGCAGTTGTCTGGCAGCGGCGGGTGTGGACACAAAGGATGAATCGGAAAATTAATGTGCACAGTGGTGTTGTTTTGGTTGGGAGAATGAAGATGAGATGAGAATTAGATGAGTTTTGTTAGCAAAAATTCAGATGTGGTGGTTTTGGTTGGGAAGATGAGATGAGAATGAAGATGTGTGTGAGTGTGTGTTTGAGATGAGAATGACTTAGCAAAAAATCAGATTCACTTTTGGCCTTTTGGGAATGAAAATTTCATTTTAGCGGGATAAAGTAATAGTGTGAGAGGGAAATGAAATTTTGGTGTCCACCTGCCCAGGGAAAATGAAATAATTTAGCATTTTTGTTGACTGCTCTTTTTGTTGAAAATGTGTGGGACCCATCTTCAATTTGAGACTACAATGTCTACCCAAATATTTTGGGCGTCCCCAAACCTTTGTTTTGGTGTAGTGTTTTATGAAATTTAATTTCTTTTGTCAAAACGTGCAGAAGCTTCAGTGAAAGGTCAAAAGTTTGGAGTCACCGACCGAGAGGGTAGCAGTTGGAGCAGTTGGGGCGGTTGTTGGCGTTGCTGGCAAAAGCGTCGCCTACTATGGTTGGGGTGATCAACATATGTAGATATGCTCATATGCTTGATCAAGAGATCACACTGTTAATTTACTTTTTCTTTATTTGTGTAACTATATGCATTGTTTGTGCTTCTTGTAATATGTTGCAGTGGTGAATTTCAAACTAGTTTTATAGTCAGATTTTGATAAAAATGAGTTAGTGGAACATTATTTACCAATTATTATGAAAAGTAAAATGTGTTAGTGGAACATTATTACTGAAATGAGTTCACACAAACTTACATCTATTTATATATAGGGAGAATTGCATATATACCCATTAAAAATTGAAAACTTGCATATTTCCCCAAAATACAAGTTTTTAATGCATGATGTACAATGCAAGTTAAGCATGTTTTAGGTATATATGCAAATATCATATTTTATATATACTACAACACTAAGGGTCTGTTTATTTGTCACTTAATTATCCCTTAGCTAACATGTGTGGACCCATAAAACATAATTTAATATTTCTTTTTTAAATGAGGCATACTAAATTCCTTTAGTTAATAGGCATAAAATTTCATCTCCTCCCCAATAAGAGGAAGAAACAGACGTGAACCCCATGTATGACCCCACAATCTTTATAAGCCACTTATTCAAGTAAATATGCCCTAACTGAATTACAAACTCTAACTAACTAATGACGTGGCACATGGTAAAATCTTTGATGTCTTATGTAGTGTGGTGAGATGTAACATCGGTCCTTATTTGCTTCCATCTGCATCAGTGCAATGTCTTCTACACATTTTATAACCATGTTGACTTTTTTACGTTGACTTTGGTGCGTATGCTATTAACCAACCCCCCTCAGCCAAAGTAGGATGTGTATATAAGCCATGCGGGTGACCACCAATCTTAACTAAGAGTTATAAGCAAAACAATGAACGAATGTTGTTTCAGAACCCAACGGCTTGTTAGATCGCTTGCCTTCAAGGATACGACAACGGTTCTGATATACATTTCTTCGGAATTTTAATACGAAAACAATGCTACTGGCAGGGTCGGTTAACTCTTAGTAGTTTAGGATATATGGTCGAAACGTAGGGTTGCATTTTTTTTAAAGAACGGATAAACGGCGACAACTAGAGTTTGACAAGGTAGCATAGATGTGGCGGCTAAAAATGGCGGACAAGGTTCAAAGATGAAACCTAGAACTCCAATACCATGTTAGACAATGAATCTCCGTAGGTGTATATTTTATCACTAGGCAATATTTAAAGAGAACATATAACATAATGAGAATCTAATGAACCCAAACGGGTATAGTACATATTTATCCTTTAACAGTGTTATAGTGTCTATGAAAAGGGTAAATATCACCAAAACGTCATATATTTTGTCAAATTATTGAAAAAACTATTATAAATATTTTTTGTTAGTTAAAGTTCAAAGTTTTTAAGATTGAGATCTTACTAAGGATCGTTTTCGTTGCTGCAATATCGAGATCATAAGATTGGATTGGGATCCTAAAATCCTGCTATAATGTCATTTTCTTGATATTTTTTATAATATTATTCAAATCTATAAATTATTATATATCATAAACAAAAACTTATATGAATATTTCATGAAAATGTTGTCCTAAATTATGAATATGATATGTTTAAAAAGATTAGCATTTGTTTATATAATTCTATAGAACAAAATCCATCACTTTTCAGGTTTTTAGTTTGCGATTCGAGAAAAGTAAGATCGGATCGGATTGGATCTTAAAATCATATGCATGGTGAAGATCGGGATCTTATAAGATCTTAAGCTTGTTAAGATCCTATGTAGGATCTGGATCATTTTTACTTTGTAATATCGTAAAATCGTAAGAACCTAAGATCAGGATCGAGATCTTAACAACTATGGTTAAACCATCCAGTTTTATATTAATTGTTGAAAAACCGTTTTGAGGAGTTTGACTGATTATAATGACTAAATTGGATTATTTTTTTCAATTTTTATCGATAATATAGATTAGTTGGAAATATATAGATGCAAAAACGACGGAAAATGAGACTGCCACGACAACGCAATGAATCTATTTTTGGTGTGTGTGATTCTGGTGTTTGTAACGTATATTTTTTTGTTGAGGTTGAGTATGTCTTGTTAATGATATTAGTTGTCTTATTACCCTAATTTGGTGATAAAGTTGGTTGTAAAAAAAATTACATGACCGGGTAAAATGGCAGTGGTGAAATTAGTTGTGGTTACCCTAGCTTAGACATTAGCCGTAACTTTTCACAGATTATGTTTAAATAATATTAGTTGGCAATGGTTGACTCAAAAGTGTTTTTTTCTTTTTTCTTTTAGCAGTTGACTCTAAAGTCTAACAAAGATCCAAATATAGGTTACGGCCTTCAATGGGAATCTATAAAAAAAATGTATACGAAAACTCTCGAATTTTTAAAATGCATTATTTGTAATAAAATGCAATTAATTAAACTATATTACGGCTAGATTATATCTATCTGCAAAAATGACCAAGATAAATTTTCAACTAAAAAATGACCAAATTTAGCTATGAAATTAAATGAAAAATACTGCACACTTGTAAATGTCAAACATCGACTCTTAGTTTAATATTTAAAAGAAAGACTCCGCCAACTTGTTAAGTATTATATGCCAGCAGATTTCCACGAAGCAACACATACTACATAAGTCCAAAATCGTGACAAGTTTGGCACTAAAAAGTCCGATAAAATTTGGGAACAATTTGCAATCGTTGACTGATGCACTATTTAGGTTAAAAATATCAAATCTAAAAGTGCCATATTTTCTAGAAAAAATTACATGCATACTAATTTACATACATAACATATATACAAACTTGACGTACGCATGTATCATCGGTCTCTTGGAAGAAAAGGTATGTAGACTTGTTACGAAAACGCCAAATGATCCACAGGGTTGAATGGTTGATTGAACCACGGCATCAAACAATTTTATACTATGGGTACCGTATAAGTTTTGGGGTTGCATGGTGTTTTGATGGATTCTTCTGCCAGAAGAAAGAAGGACAAGTGCAAATATATTAAATGAACAACTTGCAATAAGTAAATAGCAAATACCAAAGTAATTAAGACCGTACACCATTGAACTTCATTTTCCAATATTTTATTCTGAGACCGATATGGTTTTATACACACAATACACTTCTCGTGATTTAGTTGGTGAAAAGAGACGAATTTGCTAGAGAAATTATATGAACAACTTGCAATAAGTGACTCAAAGTCTACCCAAAATCCAAAACCTGGATGGACATGCAGTTAGACCTGTCTTTAGTGAGAATCTTTTTGAAATTTTGTTAGATATGTATAGTAATCCGTATTAACTAGTAGAAAAGCGATATTGTTAGTATGCGTATTGTAGTTACGTGTAAAAGTGGAATTTTAAGCTTCGGTTGTGTTTGATTTCTGTATAATTTGTTTCTGTTATAACTAATTAAATGGAATTGACAAGTGGTTTTATGGATTTCATCCAGAAATGGAAAAAACGAGACTACGTGAAATGTCAACAGGATAAGAGTGCTAGGTGCAATTAAGGTTATAGGGTGACTTGTTCGCTTACCACGTCAGCTGTTATCATATACCATTTATGTAACACAAAATAAATAAAACAAACTCCCCAACCTATAATATTTTTATAACACACCATCAATAAACCCCCTCTCATTCCACATTAAAAAGAAAATAGGTACTCGGACCTCCCAAAACTTTGAGGTTTTACTCATATTTGCTTAAAAGAAATATAACTTTAGCCTTCCCAAAGTAACTGATATAGTACTCGGCCCTCCCAATAAATTCACTCAAGTTCCGTCTATGATTATAGGTACCAAACATGCACGGATAGCGCTTCTATAATGCTTTGCAACGAGCACTCTATATAAGAATGAACCAGCCACGAAGCGAACCATTCCCAAGTAAGTTTTTTTTTTATGAAACTTTGAGGCTTAGAGCTTACCCCTACGACTCAAACCCGTAACCATGCATAAACTCATTTTCCAATACTTTATCCATAAGCAACTCAGAGTTACTAGTTTGAAGGGAAAAAAAAGTTGATTATTATTCAAGTGAGTACTAGTAATATTTACTTTAATAAATGTTACGGAGTAGTTATTTAGTACTCCCTCCGTCTCATATTAAATATTCAGTTTCAATTTTCTAAGTCTTTCTTTCTTAATTTTGATCATAAATATTTTTTGTTGTGTTATATAATATTTGATACAAATTATATGAATAGATTGAGTTTTAAATGTATTTCCACTACTTATTATTTTTATCTAATACTCCCTCCGTCCCATTTTTATTGTCTCATTTGACTTTGACCGGTATTTCTTGTTCAACTTTGACTATTAATATATTTATTTGTGTTACATAACATTTGATGAAAATTATACCAAATGAAAAAGTATTTAAAATCCAATATATTCATATATTTTTCATCAAGTATTTTATAACACAACCAAAAATAATTATAGTCAAAGTTAAAGAAGAAATACTAAGAAAGTCAATAATGGACAATAATTTTGGGACGGATGGAGTACTACATAACACAAATAAAAATATTTAAGGTCAAAGTTGTAAAAAAAACTTGAAAAGTCAGAATGTGTAATTCTGAAAAATCTAAACAATACTATGTTAAGTTTTATTGTACTCCGTATTTTATTCTCAAATGGGTCAAGTTTAATAATTAGCTGAAGAATCAAACGGTTTAAATAGGCTATACATATGTTGAATGTCACCAGTTCACCACAATCTATTCAAATGATTACATGCAACTTGTAATTCATAACCACAATATTCTACTTACTACTCCTTTAACAAATTCATGTACTTATATGCAACAACATTATATTACACTGGACAACAAAGAAGAACTAATATTGGAGTATTGGACAACAGTCACATATATGATATATGCTTGGTTATGTTGAGTGTGACGGTTACATTGCTACATGCATAGATACACACGTACAATCATACGCACTGCCATCATTCAGCATCTGTATGAGCTACTAGCTTTTACTGAGTCAACAGTTACTTCTCTTACACAAACAAATTAATAGAGTAGTTACTTTAGACACTAATTTGTCTTGTGCTTGTGCACCCATGACATATTATGAACTGATACATGATCTTACTTGTATGCTTATCGATCCATTTGTTGTTGGATTGTGACTTGATGGTTTTTTCCAGCCGAAGAAACGATTAATAATGTTAGTATGATTTTGTCTATCTACTTATACATGAATCAAACACATCTTGCAATAGCTCTTTTTCTGATATTATCAACTTAATTGCAAGAGTTGAGTGTAGTTGAAGTCTACCAAAATTCCGCAAACCCTAAAAATTGGGTTAGAGTTATCTGTCAATAAAATATTTCTACTTCTTTCAACAAATTCTTAAAATGATTCAGAAATATAACTTTAATCTTACTAAACAACCAAGAGAACTAGGTATAAGAATATCAAAATAATCAAAAGAATTCCATTTTATAGCATACTTAGATTATTCAAAATAAAAAATCAAAATGATACAACGCTACATTATGCCATCAAAGATCATGTTCAAGACACCAAAGGCACGACCCATAAATTTTTAACTGCAACCTGCACATAACACACTCTGTGTTCCTCTTCTCTCTTTCTTTTATTCTTTTCATTGTATTTTTTTAAAACGTTTTTAGTTTTGCACATTAGCCTTTCAATTAATGGACACTTGCACAATGATTTGTAAAATCCAATCAAAGAATTATGAGAAGAATCTGGTAGTCTTTTTATGTTGAATATGAAAACAAAAACAAAAAAAAAAAAAAAAAAAAAAAAAAAAAATTGTATTTGGAAAATATGATGAAGTATGTTTTGGAAAGTGACTTATAGCACACCAAAAAAGCATATGCTTGATGTGTCAGATGAGATGGTTGTTTTTGTTTGCCAAGACACCAAGGATGATTTGATAATTAAGTACTTAACGGAAGATTCTCCAAAACAAACGAAATATTTTTCATGTTAACTCATCAAATACTGTAAAAATGAGTTTACCAATATTTGGTGGCAAATACGCACTTAGTATATAGCTGAGTGGAAAATAAGGGTTGTTGAAAAGATGAGTGTCAAATTAACTCTTTCCGTATATTTATAATGACAAATTTGTCCTTTTAACATTTTCTCATCTTAGCGGAAGTATGTATATTCATTGGAGGGGGGAAACATCAATCACCATCAATTATACACTTTATCAAATGTGATGATCATACATTTGCCAATGGCACCTTATGTATGTCTAAACACAGTTGTAAATTATTACAATCAACACAGTAATCAAAATAGCAACAAATAGAATTGAATAATATCACAAGATAAGAGCTTTCGAACCAGTATAAAACAGCATCATTTCATAGCTGATTACTAGAAAACCAGATAAACCTTACACACTAGGTTGTTTAATATATAAGCACGATCATATATTGCTTAGCTAGATACATATTTAGATTAACGTGTACAAGTGAAACCACCACATGTATTAATGAGTCTATAGGAGAAGACGACGATTATGCTGCTTCCAACAACCATAACAACCTCCCCATGTACTATCCGTATGAGCTACTTTTTCTGATTCAAAAGTTGTGTGCATATGTAATTAAGCATTATCATTTATCAGTGAAGAGTATATATAAGCATTATACTGGTGTACGTACGTATATGATTGATCGTACCTTTTTGTTTTTGAGTTTGCGGCTGGTTGGTAGGTTGATGGGTTCTTGCGGCAGATGAAACAAGTGCAATCGTAAAGAAAACAACCAAGACAATGGTAATAATACGATTGAGCTTCATTTTATGAAGTAGATGTGTTTTATGTTAGAGTGATGTTGGTTTATATAGTGAGGGAACGTGTGATGGTTTGACTTTCCTCATGCCACTAACTTAAAAGTTCTTATATTTATATGATAAGATGTGTAAAACATGCGGTTTGATTATCTCGGATACATGAATGTTTCTCATTAATGTCTCATAAACCGTAACAAGATACTAATATAAAACTTTTTAATAAGTGCTTCAAAAAAACGCTTCTTGATATTTAGACTAGTGGTAATAATATTAAAAGGACGTGCGCTATGTCCTATGTGGCATCCTCAATACTCGTGCTCCTTACTACACTTACTCATGGAGAACGCATGTTAGTTGGTAAAAAGAAGAATTCGGTCTTTCAGAAGACTGAGTTGTACGTGGAGGTGTGTTTTTACTGTTAGTGTGTTTGATTTTGATGTTTGTAACGTATATTTTTGTTGAAATTAGGTATGTTTTGGTAATGTTGTTAATTGTCTTATTATATTAATTTGGTAATAAAATTGGTCGTGAAGAAAGAAAATAACATATCCAGTAAAATGGCAGTGGTGAAATTATATGTTGTTACCATTGGATTATATTTATCAACAACCTAAGCTAACCTCATCTTTTATTAAAATATTATTTTCTTTTTCCTCTACCTACACAAAATATATACAACAAATTCATATCATTTATCAACAATCCAACTTAAAATAATATAAGTATTAAAATTAAAAAATAAAAAGTAAAGAAAAAAACAAATAGCCATTGAATTAAATAATGTGACAGATTAGAGTTGTGATTTTGTGTTGCCATACAATTTAGGTTAAAAGAAAAATTTGAATAAAAGTATTAAAAAATTATTAATTTGTGTGAATGGTGTGCACAACATAATTGATAAACATAACCTTAGATATTACTCGTTAGCCTAAACTTTTTTCACAGAAGGCTAGGTTCAAATACTAATATAGTTGGCAATAGTTGACCCAAAAATGTTTTTTTCTTTTTTCTTTTGGCAGTTGACTCTAAAGTCTCTAACAAAGATCCAAATTTGGTTACGGCTTTCGATGGGAATCTATATAAAAATGTATACGACGAAAACTCGAATTTTAAATATGCATTATTTGTAATAAAATGCAATTAATTAATTCTGTTTTTTAACAGCGATATTATTTTCATAATTAACAAACGTTGGCCATTTGAGCAAACATGAACTGGATGTGAAATCGTTTAAGATTATATCTATCCGCAAAAACTCGCCGGTTGCATACTTGCATGAAAATTTGAAGAATGATAAATTTTCAGCTAAAAAATGACCAAGTTTAGCTTCGAAAATTAAGGAAAAATACCACACACATGTAAATGTCAATCATCGACTGTTAGTTTAATATTTAAAAGAAAGACTCCGCCAACTTGTATATAAATATGCTCGATTACATGCCAGCGGATTTCCACAAAGCAACACATACTACATAAGTCCTAAATCGTGACGAGTTTGGCGCTAAAAAGTCCCATCAAAATAAGGAACAACTTGCAGTCGTTGACTAATGCATTCACTTTTGGGTCATTTAGGTTGAAAATATCAAATCAAAGAGTGCAACGCAATTATACAAAAAGGGTCATGTTAAACAAACCCCTCTATGGGTCAACCGTACAACCCGCGAAACATATAGTACACCACTGCGATGCACACAATACAAATCTTCGATGCATGTAATGATTGGAAACCCCCTATAGGAGGGTCTATATAAACTGCCCCATACAAAAAATTACATGCATACTAATTTGCATGCATAACATATATACAATTTTATGTTTTTAACTCTTCATTTTTGTTTCGATTCGAACTCGAACCTAGCTAGTGATAATCACTTGATCGAGTAACGAGACATCATGATACCTAATGTATGTTTGTGAACAATGAAATTTCTGTAAACACTTGAGATGATGTTACGTGGCCATCAAGATGTATTTTAGTATTCAAACAATGTTATCTTGTGTATAATATAATACATGATGATGTAAGACAATTATAAAATGGTGTTACATTTGAAAATTCCTATCTTGAATACTAAAATTTCGTTAACATTTCAATTTTATTCTCTTTTTACTAATTTAAAAGTTGGTTTGCAAATATTCTACAAATGGGTAAAGTATTATTTCTAATTTCATGATGCCTCAAGAAGTGAATGCCAGCTTCAAAGAGACCTTTTCAAGATGTTGACACAAGAAGTTGTTAATCTAAAACTACTTAGGTCTACTTCATACATCATAGTAAAATATAATTAGGTTTGAACAATTCAATCTTTCAAATATTAAAATGTATTTTGTATAGAACTTAAAGTCAACTTGTTTACTTGTTTACTTGTTTCCTTGTCTAACAAGTGAAGAGATTAAATAAAGGAAAATGATTGGGAAGACTAATTATGTGCTTAAAGATGTGACTAAAAACATGTGGCATGATCCTGGTGGTTTATAAAAAGCGGGTCCCAATGCTGTAGCCGTCAGGATGATGCCACATATGGTTAGTCATATCTTTAGGCATATGATTTAGGTCTCCCAATCACTACTCTTAAATAAATCGTTCATTTCTGGTTGATAGCAACATCACTACCTTCTATATAAATTGAAGCACAACTTACAGCATCATCAATAGCATTACGCGGTTTTAACAATGAAGTTCAATGGTGCGACATTGTTTTTAGTCGTTGTTCTTTTTGCATTTGTCCTTATTTCTTCAGAAGGAAGACACATTCTTCAAGCCACTACACGAGCCGAAAGTCCGATACCAACAAGTATGATCAATGACTAGCATAAATGTACTTTTAATACGTGCAAATGTATGTTTTAGGTTTAATGAAATACATGTACACTAATTTCCTTTTTGTGTAAACGTCCAGAAGCTTTAACCAAAATAAAAGCGAAGCATAGTTCATGGGGCGGTTGTTGGCGTTGCTGGAAAAAGCGTCGCCTACTTACCACATGGTCGGGGCAGGGTGATCGATATATGTAGATATATGCTTGATTACGAGAACACATTATTTTATTTTTTTTTTTTTTTTTTTTTTTTTTTTTTGGTAACCGAACATATACAACTTTGTATATGCATCCTCCATAGGCTTTCTTAACCCCCCCACCCCAATAATGGATGTACATCCATTATCGTTTATCACACCAAAACCTTTCTCATCATCCTCTTCACAAAGTTGAGACGAAGATACACAGTCAATGTAAGCGTTACCCTGACCCTTGATTCTTAAACATATCTTAGGGTCCTTACCGGTTTACAAGGAAAACCAAACATCCGACGATCACCACCCGAAATATACTCATTTCACTTATGATACGTGAACATAAACAACGCATTAATGACATCTTATAAAAAAAATTGAGAAAAAGTTATTCCTCTATTATATGTAGTATGGATATAGATATGTGTAAAATGTATAAAAATATATAAGTTATAACTTAACACTTTACACATTTGCATCAATTGTCTTTAAAACATCGTCCCAATTAGTATATGACACATTTTTTTTGTTTTTGCGGTAATATTAAAAATTTGTTTTCCAAAAGGTGTCTAGCTTTGTTCTCGAGAAACACTTACGACTTAATAATATTTTACGAACGTTGTAATTTAGTATGCCTTTTGAAATTCTATTGATTTATATGTGTGGTTTTGAATTACACAAATTCAAAAATTATAATAAATGAAGTATTAAAATGTTGTGTAAGATGTATTAGTAAAAGCTTTGTAATGTATACGTTATGTATTAAAAATTGTAATGCTTAAACAACACATTAATAACATCTTAAAAATGTTTAGGAGAGATAATCATTCCTTCATCATATGTAATATAGATAGATAAGTGTAAAATGTATAAAATTATATAAATTATAACTTAACCCTTTACACATTTGCATCATTTATCTTTAAACATTGTCCCAATTATTATATAACACGGTTATTTGTTTTTGCGGTAAACTTAATAAAATAAAATTCAAAAGGTGTCTAGATTGGACTTCAAGGAACTTTTACAATTTTATAATATTTTAAAAACGTTGTAATTTATTATGCATTTTTAAATTCTATTGATTTATATGTGTGGTTTTTCATTACATAGATTCAAAAATTATAGTAAACAAATTATTAAAATGTTGGGTAAGATATATTAGTAAAAGTTTTTTAGCGTGTATATTATGCATTAAAAGGTGCAATGCTTAAACAACACATTAATGTCATCTTAAAAAAATTAAGAGAAAGAGTTATTTTATCATTATATGTAGTATTGATATGTGTAAAATATATAAAAATATATAAATTATATCTCAACACTTTACAAGTTTGCATCATTTGTTTTAAAACATCATTCGATTATTATAAAACACGATTTTGTTTTTGCGGTAAAATTAATAATTTTTTTTCCAAAACGTGTCTAGATTTGTTCTCAGGAACCTTTTACGATTTAATAATATTTTTTGGACATTCTAATTTAGTATGGAGTTGAAATTCTATTTATTTATATGTGTAATTTGCATTACACAAAATTCAAAAAATAGAATAAATGAAGTATTAAAATACTCTCTAAAATATATTAGTAAGAGCTTTTTAGCTTGTTCATTATGCAGTAAAAGTTTTAATACTTAAACAACACATTAATGAAATCTTAAAAAAATTTAGGAGATAATTATTCCTCTATTATATGTTGTATGGATATAGTAGGGTTAGTTCAGCGCCCACAGTTCCTGGACAGAATTTGAACATAAAATAACCTACGTATAGAAACCGAACTGAAGATAAAGTTCCGCCCCAACTTCTTTAGAGTCCTTGAAGATGAAAGAAGTCTTTATTTTAGCAACTGATGCGGTTCAAAAACCAAAGCCCAAATCATAAAGAAGAATTTCAATTCAATGAGGTTGGAAATACTTCGCTGAACGATGTAGATCTCCTCAGCAAAATAATGTTGTTTACTCACCCATCAATTTATTAGTTCGATATTATTTTTATTAATCTAGAATAAAACATTAATTTTTGGGACTGGATCATTGTTTCAAGGGTCAACTTAGTACATAGCATGATATAGTCATAAACGATGCCTCGCGTAACAAGTACACACCTATCTAATATTTGGCTTTTTCGTCCTCCTTTACATTTATAAATATATATTTAATCTATTTCATAGTAGAATAGCTAGTATACGTCTATATGACTATATCAAACATCAAGGATTTGGTTTAAAATAATGCATGTACACTTTCACGTGATGAGAGTTTAAGGTTATGTCCTAAGTTTAAAATTCATATTTGATAATCTTTTCTAGCTTATACAACTAGAAAGATTTTTTAAGCATGCCCACAAACTCACACGTACAGCTTCTTTAAACATAAACCTACACTTGAAAGAGAGAAAACAATCAAGGAGTACAGAAGCTTTACCTAAAAGAGAAAACCATCAAGATTGGGGCGGTTGTTGGCATTTCTGGGAAAGGCGTCACCTTCATACCATATGGTTGGAGTGAGCTATAATGTATATGTAGAGGTGTACATTGACCGGTTTTGATGTAACCGAAATTTGTTTGGAAATCCAAACCGGTTTTTGCTCAACAGTTCAAAACTAGTTTGGCCAAAAACCGGTTACGGTTCGCTCTGATTTTTTAGGGTAAAAAACCCAAACCGGTGGTAACCGGTTTAGGTCAGTTTCAAACATTTTTTTTTCAATTCTCTCCGGCCAACAGTTGGTAAATTTCGGTTTTTTTTTTTTTGTTTTCTACAACATAAACTCAATAAACTAACTAGACGAGATCATCTTCGAGTCCTATATCTTCATGTTCGGAGGACCTAGCCTCGGTGGCTTGATTATCTAGAGCGATTTCTTCATCGGAAAGATTAATTGAATCACCCTCTTGCACCTCTTCATTTTTTATTTGTTCTTCGTACTCCAGGGGTTCTTCAAGACTTGAAATGTGTTGTATACGTTTGGCCGCGTCTAAGTGATCCTTCAAGCAAAAACACATCTTCAAAAATGTCGGTGTGAGTCTTGTTCTTCGTATCGATAATACCCTTCCACTAGTAGAAAAAACGGATTCCGAAGCAACAGTAAAAGCTTGTATGCTTAGTAAATCCCGAGCCATTGTTACTAGAACGGGAAATTGATTTTCCTTTCCTTTCCACCAAGCCAAGATATCAAAATTGTTTAATTCTTCGAGTCCCATATTTTGAATCCAATCGGTTCCAATATATCCCTCATATTCGTTAGTCGCCGATTGGTCACTCCTAGCCCGTTTAACGCTTTCTTGTCTTAGACTATAAAATAAGTTCATTTGTGGATCTAAGGTAGTATTTGTCGAAAACGATGAAGAAGCCGAACTCGTTGAAACATTTGTTTGACCATATTTATTATAATAAACATCAAATAGATCTTTAAAACATTTGTTGAAATAATTTTTTGCATTTGTTGCAAAGAAAGGGTCTTCTTGAAGCAAATTCAAATCCGAAGTAATTTTTTCGATAAGTAATTCGACCTCGCTAACGTTAAAACATGGGTTTAATGCGGCAGCACAAGTAACTACCGATGAAATTGTTTCAAAATATTTGCCAAGTTTTTCTTTCATTAGGTGAACTATAGTTGCAAAAAGTGGACCATTAAATTCGAGTTGCCATTAGTGATTAGTGATTAGTGAGAGTTTTGATTGTCTTAAGAGCAATTTGAGAGTGTTTGAGTGTTGTGACTAAACCAAACTCAGCATACCTATTTATACTAAAGTTAGGAGGGCAAAATGGGGGAAAAAAACACGAACAAACGTTGGAAAACGATAAAAATAGGAAAAAAAAGGGTAAAAAAAAATAGCTCATAGCTGTTATCTAACGGTTAAAAACAGGTTTGGAACCGGTTTTTCCCGACTGGTTTCTCAAAACCGAAACCGAACCGGTTTCAACGGTGGGATCCCCAAACCGGTTGGAAACCGGCGATTTTTTCAAAAACCGAACCGGTTTTGACCTGTTTCGGTTTTGGTTTTTTTTTACACTGCTTGATTAGGAGAACGTATTTTTGCTTCTTTTTCTTTCTACATATGTTACTATATTAGTATGAATATTATAGGTGTAAACAACTCTTACATGGTCATAACCTTTATAAAAGAAGCAGGGTTTTATTTGTTTTAAGTCTATGTGACTTTGATCTCAAATCTCTTGAATTAGTTGTCAAAAAAATCCGAAATCATACCTACACAAAAGAAACTATTGTATATTAGTACGAATAATGGGTCTTTGATCTTTTGGTATAGTATCTGTGGGATCATCAAGTAAGGCTGGACGCAATCGAGAGGTTCAAATCGGTCGGGCACCAAAATTTTGCCTCCTCAACCGATTTCAACATCGGTTGCATCGAACGGGGGAGTCGGTCTCAACATCGGTCGTGTGGCCAAGAAATAGAATATCGGTTCGATTTTCGACCGATATTCAACATGCTTTTGTCCCTTTTTTTTTTTTTTTTAAAAACAAAAACAAAACAACTGGTCATCGGGGGCATCCGGTCATGTGTCATTTGGAGTGACACAGGTCGTCCCAGGTCACTACTGGGACTAGCCTAAGAAGTTGGTTTAACTCTCATGTAAAAAATGTGTGGGATAATGATAAAGATCGATATTTTATGATCACTCTACTAAAACAATAAATAAACTAACAACCAAATTAAGAATTACTCTTGAACCAACTTCTCGTTCTTTTTCTTCTTTGTTACTACTCATGCCACGATTACATTTATATAATAAAAGATGCTTGAAAACTACTACTCTAATTACTTGACCCACTAGCCTAAGAAAATTAAATTGCATGGAAATGAAAACCTGAATATCATTAGCCTAAAATAATGGACACATCTTGACCACAATGCAATACTAAAAATAAATGTTAACCTTGGACCATGTCAACTCGTATCAGATAATCTGATAGATAAGGTTATATAGAAATTTGTTAATAGTTTTGGTTATTCTTAAAATAAACTAGTTTTACTTTATCGTTACATTTTGATATACTGAGCTGGTAGAAAGTTAAGCTTATGAGCAACTCATATACTGTAATAATTTAGCTCATTCAGTTCCAAATTTAAAAAGGTTAGCTTATTAGCTTTCTCCGTTTCGAATAAACTGATAAGTTAACCATGGCCAAGCCAAACTCAAGCAGCTTGCGAGGTTGAATATTTGATGGTGAGCAGAATTCTAAACATGCGCTCACCTCAGGATTTAGCAAACGTACACAAGAGCTGGTTATATATGTGAACTAATAATCTTACTCCTTGCTTCATTTCTAAACGAAGAAACATGAAGGACCAAATATGTTCAATAGATAGTTGATAACCGCTTGGCGGTTAAAGGTAGTTAAATAACCGCTAGGTAGTTAATGGCGGTAACAAAAAAGTTAGTTATGGCGGTTGTAACTTCCAACCGTTGGAAACCTATATATACATGTAAATGTACACGATTTATTAGTTAGACAATATACTTATTCATTTCATACACTTTGCAATCTATATATCGATCATAGTTTGGTGCAACAATTGGTATCAGAGCAAGTGGTTAACGCGACTCGTTTGGATACCAAACATTTTTTAACGAGAAGACCCAAGGACGACGCTGTGAACAATTTGTTTTCAGTAGGCAGTAGGAATTTTTTGTTCTCTTTTCTTCCAAGAGAAACAAACGCTTTGAATAAGGATACGTAAAAGATAGTGCACAATCATTTTACGTAGGGGATTGCAAACGTTTACATCAAACAAAATTGGTGGGCAAAACTTTGTTGGTGACAACGAAGTGAAGGAAGGAAACTCTTGACGTAGCAAACGTGGAACAAGAGTAGAAAGGTACCAAAATTTTCTTTTGTGTTGGTACGTTAACGCAACATAGGCAAGGAAAAGGGCACTTTGTTCGGTTATAGAACAAGTGGGAAGTAGACTTTGTGAAACTGGTTAGAACAAGACACAAAGTAGAAGAAATCGCGGGGTATAACGCGGGGAAACGTTGTTGTGGAAGGATATATTGGAACGTTACGTAACAAGGAAGAAGAAAGGAGTACTCAGGAAATTTGTGTGGAGAAGTGTCGGGACGACTCAAGGCAACAACAACAACGAGGAAGAAAATCAGAAAAAATTTTGTTTCGGTGTGGGTTACCAAGTTTGGTACCAAAGTTGTGTGTAGGAAGGTTTGATTTCGAGAAGAAAAATAAACAACCTATACGTAAGGTTGGGAAGACGAAATCAAACAACACACAAGGAAAGAAAGCAAAGTGTTAGTGTGGTATAAGCAAGAAAAAGAAAGAAAGCATTTTTGTTTGCCTTATTGGTACAAAACCAATTCGACAACAAGGAGGCCGTGGGATTCTATTTTGGTTCGTTGAAAAAAAAAACCAGAAGAACCTTGTTCGAAGGAAATAAGATTCGAAAAAAAAGGAGGCCAAGGAATTATTCTTTTGGTTCGAAGAAAGGAAATTCGAAAAAAGGCAGAGGCATTTTGGTTCAAGGAAGGACTCGTTGGGAAGAAACACAACTCGAAAGAAATAAAGTAAAAGGAACCCGTGGTGTTTCTGATTCGAATTATACAAACTCGAAAACAGAAAAAGGAGACCGAAAGTTTTGATACAAATTGAAGTTGGAATAAAAAAGGCAACGAGGCAAGGAAAGCAAGGGAACCAACTTGGGAATAACAAAACGTTGGTAAACGATATTACTAACGCGAGACAAAGGGAATACATTTGTGTTCATCACAACATCGAGGTCATAAGTTAAACTTTTCTGGATTTCAATTATATTAGAATAGTATAGAATAGTTATTTTGTACTATTAGGAAATCCCGAGAACTATTTATTGATCCCGTACTATTAGGATTCCCGAAAAACTAGATATTTCCATATTAGTAGAGATACCATACTAGGAAGGATAATTCCCATTAGTATTAGAAAGTGAAGATAATAAGCACTTTTAAGATGGCCGGTGACGATACAACAAACACATCAACTACACCAAAACCCGTAACACCTATTGCACAATATCAATGCCCTAAGTTGAAAACCACAAACTACACAGTTTGGGCTATACAAATTAAGGTTATACTAGAGGCACATGGTTTATGGGAAGCAATAGAACCTAAGGAAGACACGCAAGTAGATGATAAGAAGGATAAGGCAACGACTGCCTTCCTATATCAAGCGTTGACCGAAGATGTGATTTTACAAGTAGCGGGTTGTAAAACGGCTAAGGAATTATGGGATTCTTTAAAGAAAAGACACGTTGGAGAAGAGAAAGTACAGCAAGCACGGTTACAATCATTGATGATTGGGTTTAACTCACTTCATATGAAGGAAGATGAGACGGTGGATGCATTTACGGCTAAACTAAGCGGCTCATACGAAGGCAAAAGAATTAGGGAAAAATTTGGATGAATCACTTTTAGTACGAAAACTATTAGACTCACACGGATAGGTTCATTGGATAGTAGCATCCATAGAACGGACAAGTGATCTCGGCGATATCACTTTAGATGAGATCCTTTGGAAAACTCAAGGCATTTGAGGATAGAATAAAACTCAGGAAAGGAGGGCAAGTGGAAAGCCAGGAAAACTTATTATTCGCACATGGCGAACACTCGGGAAATAGAAAACGTTTTTATAAACATGGAGGGAAATCAAATTTCTCACGAGGCTGGCGAATAACAGAAATAGAAATAACTCACAAGGAGGGAACTCAAATCACAAAGGAAATTCGAACAAGAATAAAAGTGAGTGGGATTTGAGTAAAGTACGATGTTTCACGTGTCAGAAACTTGGACATCTTAAGAAAGATTGTAGAGAAACATCAGCAATTCAGGAACAATCAAACCTTATCTTAGAGGACAATGAACCATCACTATTAATGACTACGCACGAAACCGAACACGAGGAAGTGTTGTTGAATGAAGGCTAAATTCAACCAGGAAAATATGCTACAGCGGACGCAAGCATATGGTATTTAGATAATGGTGCAAGTAACCATATGACGGGAATAAAGAGTCATTTGAGGGATATTGATGAAAGCATAACAGGATGAGTACGTTTTGGAGATGGATAGTATGTACAGATAATGGGTAGAGGGTCTATATTGTTAGGTTGTAGAAACCAGGAACAAAAGGTACTATCGGATGTATACTGATGACGTTCCCTCCGATCAGGTCGAAGGACACCCCTTCGACCTCAGTCGAATTTACATTACGAAGACCCAAGTCTTTCTTCATAAGTCATTGGTGGCGTAAAATCATTCATCATTGATATGATTACCAGTTGGGAATTACGCCGGAGAAGGCCTATGCCCTTCGGAGTCTCCTCTTGAAGGCACCAAGACAAAGGAGAACCTTGACTTGGTCTTCCCCCACGTTCCCACTATCTCTTTAGCTTCCCGCCAAGGCAGAGAGAGTGGGGATGAAGCCCTAGCGGTTACCACAAATCATGGGACGCCCCCATGATCTCTGAAACGTGTGCTAACACTCTCCAAGCTTATTTTCTCATCTATAAATAGGTTGGACGAGTCATTTCAATGGTATGTTCACTCAACACAAGTATTTTAAATACTCCATATTACTTACAACACATATCACATACTTACTCTCACGCCGGAGGTGGTTCGCATGGTCCAACCCCTACGCAATCACTTAACGAAGTGTCTATTATTTCTTATTGCAGATTGGCTATAAGTTTGGCGCAAAAATATCACCCCTCATAACCTTCAATCACCATCGAAGGCCTAGTCGTACGAATTATTGTACAATCAGTGGCGCCACCCGTGGGACCCGCTACAATTGGTCTCGTTATTCCAAACTTATAACCAGTCAATCACACTCACCAGTTCTTACGGCATGAATCAAGGAAGAAGATACACCCTCGGGTTTCGACCTTGACACCAATCCGATCAACGATCCTAACAACCTTCCCAACATAACCGCATCCACCTTTACCACACGATATCACCACGAAATAACTCCCAACAACCATGCTTCAACCGGCTAACCACGAACCGGTAATCAGTCCAGCGTTCGTCGAAGCTAACATCGAAGCACTAGAATCTTTACTGAGGGCTCGAAGGAGGCCAGCTCGGAATGTGGAGATGCGAAGGGATTTGGAATACTCAAGCGATGAGTATGACGAAGAGTTGGAAATGGATACTAGGCCCTTGGCTCCTGTGGCTACACGCTCAGTGCTAAGGATAGGGTCTCCGGGAAGTCGAAGGCCGAGTGGAAGGTCGATTGGTTTTGAAGATATTCCAGAGAGGGCTCCGACGAGAAGGGAAGGAACAATGGAAGGATCCAATGAAAGGAGTCACCGAAGGGAGACTACGGAGGTTAACTTGCCACCACTTTTGGCGGCTCATGCGGGGAAGGCGAGGCGGGGTTGGTTGCGACCTTCTCATGCATCTGGCGTAGAAGGCAATCCATCTCAAATGAATGGGGGAGGAAATCTTCCTCCTCATGGTATGTACCCCTCCTTTTCAGGCCTAATCCTACCCTCAAGGGGTTTATCCCCCACCTAATGGGCAGGCTAGCAACCCTAGTTTTACTCAACCATACGGAAGCATGCCCTATGGGCAACCTATGATGTACCCTTCGTATCCTGTCGGAAGTCACCCACCTTATATACCTACTACTTACCCTCAATATGTTAACCAAAACCATGTCGGAATACCTCCGAACCATAACCCATACAATGCTGTCCCTACTTACATGCCACCTTACAACTGCCTTTATTCGGAGCCTATGGGTTTCATAACACTCTTCGTAAGGTGGATATAAGACTACCCTTTGCTCGATGGGTTGAAAATTCTCGCACATATTGGTACTTATGATGGGAAGGGAGACCTGTTCGAAGGGGCAATCAGAATGCAGAAGTGGGTCATGCCCGTTGCTTGCCACATGTTTACATATACCCTGCGAGACTCTACTGGTATATGGTGGAAGCGGGCAAAACCATGTAGCATTGTGAATTTGGATGATCTCAAGGCCAAGTTGAGGATCCGCGATTCATCGGCGAAAAAGTTCACAAGAACACACCTAACAGTGCACAACTTCAAGCAGAAGGAAAACGAGAGCACCAGGGCTTTCATTACCAGATATACCGATGACACCTTACAGATACTGGTTCTACACGAAGACCAACGCATCTCAGGTTTCGTTCATGGCCTACGAAATAGGAGTTTGGTGGAATTCCTCTCCACTGGCCTTCCTGCAACCTACAAGGGCTTGGTGGAGAAGGATTAAACTTGGATCGAAGCCAAAGAAGTATCTACCAACGGGGCTCCGGTCGAAAACAAAGAAAGTCACAGCAAAATCCCGAAGGATCCTTGTTGGGAAGGGTCAAAGAAAAAACACAAAGGCAGAGACAGGTTTACACCCTACCACAAGAACATCAATCCCGGGCTCTTGGCTAATCTGTCCAAATCTTCAAGGGAGATACTTGCTACAGAAAGGGCTGCGAAAGTCTTTGATCCTCCTCCTCGCTTGGCAAGTAAGGGAAGAATCAGGGATACCTCCAAATACTGCTATTTCCATGATGATTACGGGCATGACACCAACAATTGTAGAGAGCTCAAGAAACAGATAGAAGAGGCTGTGAAATACGGCCAATTGGGACATTTGGTGAAGGGCATAAAGAAAGGTAAAGAAAAGGTCTCCGACACACAGTTGGGGAAAGACACCACACACGCCGAAGCACCCATCCTCATGGTGTCAGGGGATGATTACGGTTTAAAAAAAGCGATAGAGGAAGCATTATGCGGAGTAGGAGACGTTACTTTTCCTTCGATCACAGGCAAGGTTCTCTCGAATGACCCCGTGGTCATCAAAGTCTTGATCTCCAACAGAGAAGTAAACAGAGCCTACTTAGATTGTGGTAGCTCTAGCGAAGTGATCTACGAACATTGATTTCTAAAGCTCAAACCTTCGATAAGGTCGAAGAGAGTAGATTCAAAGGTACCCTTGGTTGGATTCTCAGGGGAACACTCATAGCCCCTGGGAGAAGTCCATCTAGAGGTTACGATTGGAGAAGGAAGGCTAAAAAGAACAGAAACCCTGGTTTTCATGATCGTAAGGTCTGAATCTCCCTATAACCTGTTAATAGGGAGAACCGCATCGAGAAAATGGGCATCGTTGTCTCCACCATACATGCCGCAATCAAATTCCAAACACCATTCGGTATTGAAACGGTTTTTTCCAGCTACAGCATGAATAAGCCCATGGAAGTAGGCAAAAGGGTCAAGCGGGTCTTGGAGGAGCCTCGAAAGATGTTCTCGGTACCGCGATGCGAAGAAGCATCGTAGTAAATGATCTCTACCACGATCGAGCAGGTGGTAATTGGAAACCAACTCTCTACCTCCTTTTAGGCTGAATTGGAAAAGGTACTACGAGCTAATGCAGATGTCTTCGCATGGACTTACTCTGACATGACGGGGGTCCCTAGAACTCTCACCATAGATGGAAAGCCCTTCGGCACTGAACACAAGCTTAATGAGTTCAAACACATTGAACCTATTAAGCAAAAGCGTCGAAGCCTTGCTCCTAAAAGAAATGCCGCAACATGTAAAGAAGTGGATGAGCTCGTAGTAACAGGCATACTCAGGGAGGTGAAGTATCAAACCTGGGTAGCCAACCCGGTAATGGTTAAGAAACACGACGGAGGGTGGCGGATGTGTGTAGACTTCACAGACATTAACAAGGCCTGTCCGAAGGACTGCTATCCTCTACCAAGAAATCGATTGGAAAGTGGAATCCTTATCAGGGTTTCGACTGAAATTTTTACGGGCGCTTACAAGGGTTACCATCGGTCTGAGATGGCGGAAGAGGCGAAGAAAAAATAGCCTTTTACGAAAGGGCGTTTATTGTTACAAAAAGATGTCTTTCGGCTTGAAAAATGCAGGTGCTACCTACGAACGTTTAGTGGACAAAGCCTTCCACAAACAGATAGGCAGGAATCTCGAAGCATACGTAGACAATATGGTTATCAAGAGTAGAATGGAGGAGGACATGCTCTCCGACATAAAGGAAACCGACCCGACTTCGCGCCATCAACATGAAGTTAAATCCCAAGAAATGTTACTTCGGCGTTGAAGAAGGACAATTTTTGGGTCATTTGATCACCTAGCATGGTATTAAGGCCAATCCTTCGAAGGTTAAGGCCATCACGGACTTGCAGCCTCCTAAGTCCCTAAAGGATGTGCAAAGTCTGAACGGAAAGCTAGCACCCTCGGCAGATTCTTATCGAATGGTGCGAGATAGATCTTTGCCGTTATTCAAGACACAAAAGGATGCACGGATAAAAAGGCGTTTCGGTGGAGTGCGAATCTGGCTGCCTTTCAAAAGATCAAGGAGTTCATGGCTATTCTACCTACACTTACCGCCCCAATCAAAGGCGAAGTGTTATTTATGTACATCGCGGCCTCCCGAAAGCATCAGTCTTTGTGTTATTGGCGAGAAAGGGAAAGAAGCAAATCCCTATCTACCGTTAGCGAGGGTTCTCTGAGGGGCTGAGCTAAATTATCCAGAGTTGGAGAAGTTAATCTGGGCTTTGGTTCATGCTGCGAGACGCCTCCGAAGGTGCTTCCAAGCTCATCACATAACCATACTCACTGGCAAGCCTATTAGCGAATACTTTCGGCGGAGAAATCTGAAAGGATAGCTAAGTGGGCTATTGAGCTGGGCGAACATGACATTGAGTACAAGGGTAGAAACTCGGTCAAAGGACAAATATTGGCGGAGACTTCTTAGCGAAACACCCTCCAAACCAAAGCGGGACAAAAAGTTGTTGAGAAGAAGCACTGTTAAAAGCGGTAGAAGGGTGGAAACTTTACACCGATGGAGCCTCCGACTCAGGCGGTTGGCGCAGTCTAATGCTTGTTGACCACGAAGGGAAGGAGTATACTTATGCACTCCGTTTGAATTCGATGCTACTAACAATGAAGCCAGTCTGAAGCCTTGCTAGCAGCCTCCGGCCAGCTAAGGACATGGAGGTAGAAGACTTGTCTATTTTGTTGACTCACAACGGTGGCTAATCGGATAAAGGGCTCCTCTGGCGAGACAACCCGTGATCAAGCAATACTTGGATAAGGCCATAGAAATGCTCGAAGGGTTTACATCCTACAACATAGAGCATGTTCGAAGAAACCAAAACAAGAAAGCGGATGCACTTAGTAAATTGGCATCAATGGCATTTGCACATTTAACTAAGGAGGTTACGGTGAAGTGTTGGAGATAGGTCCATCGTCCGAAAGGAGGTGGTGGCGTATCTTGGAGGAAGACTCAAATTGGATGACTCCAATTAGATAATATCTAATAAGTGGTATACTTAGGAGGATCGAAACTAGCTCGAAGGCCGCATCAAAGCACCACGATGCAGAATCATGGGGAACTACCTATACATAAGGTCTTTCTTGTCTCTATGGCCGTTGTGTGGGACCTAGGCAAGCCGCCAACATCATTCAAGAAGTGCACGAAGGATCCTGCGGGCTTCATGCAGGACCCGGCTCTGTTGTTTCTAAGATCATGAGGATTGGATATTATTGGCCTTCGATGCACAGGGACGTAGTAGAAATCATCCAGAAATGTGAAGCCTGTCAAGTTCACTCTAGGGTGCCAAGGCTACCAAAACAAGATATGACTTCTGTGACGTCCACATGGTCTTTCAGCCAATAGGGGATAGACATCGTAGGCCATCTACCAATTGCTTCGGGAGGAGTAAAGTTCTTGGTTGTAGCCATCGACTACTTCACGAAATGGGTGGAAGCTATCCATCATAGGAAGGCACATGGAAAAGTTTGTATGGGAACACATTATCTGCCGGTTCAGAGTACCCCACATCATCATCTCAGATAATGGGAAGCAATTTTCCGAAGGGGTATTTCTAGTGTTTTGCAGAGGCCTAAGTATAAAACAATCTTTCACGTCCGTCTACCATCCTCAAGGTAACGGGCAAGTGGAAGTTACTAACAGGGACATCATCCAACGCATAGAACGAAGGCGGGATCATACCACAGTTGGGTAGATGAGCTACCTCAAGTACTCTAGGCTCACAGAACGCACACAAAGTCAAGTCATGGGGAGACACCTTTTAGCTTGACATATGGCACGAAAGCTGTCATCCCTTGGGAAGTAAGTGTCGAAACAGAAAGGGTCATGAACTTGAAAAGCAGACAACGAAGAAAGACTTCGTAGCAACCTAGACCTACTCGAAGAACGAAGGGAAATAGCCTCAATCAGGGAGGCTATTCATAAACAAAAGATTGAAAGGTACTACAACAGCAGGGTTCGGCCTTCGACCTTCAAGCCAGGAGAATACGTCCTCCAACTCAACAGTGCAAGTAAAGCTAAGTATCAGGGTAAACTATGGCCTACATGGGAAGGACGCTACATTGTTAAGGAAGCATATGGAAACGGAGCTTACAAGCTGGAAATCTTCGACGGAGACGCTATTGATAGAACTTGGAATAGCACCACCCTTCGTAAGTTCTACGTATGAAACTTAAAATGTCCAAGGACATTTTTTAATTTGCTTTCAATCAATGTATTTGCATTCTTCTCACTTGGGGAAAGAAGCATTAATGGTAGGCGTCTAATATTCATTTCTTAAAATGATGTAATCCTCCCTACCCACTTAATGATATAACGCATTTCCCTCAAATCTCTTGTTTCGTTCAATACAACAAAGATTTGTCCACCAAGTTGCTTTTATACGTTTCAATGTCGAAGGGATGTACAAAGACTAACAACACGTCTTGCTCATATGCATAACATCCATCTCAACTTCACATTAACTTTCCTATATGGCCTTATGGTATTTTAAGCCTTTGCCCTAAAGGATTAAGATGGAGTGGGTCACAACCCTCTGTCGTGATCCAAATTATACGATTGCTATATTCTTGGTGAAGTAATTACACACAATGAGGCTATGCATCTACCATACGCCTTAGGTTGTAAAAATTTTCGTGCAAATAAAATGTAAAGAAGAATCACACACTGACAAAATACATGCGAGTGGCCTTGATGTAGATATTAATGACTAGTTTAACTAGTCCCAACAGGTCGTAGCCTTAACGATCAAAACAAACAAAACATTGTCTTAGGCCAAAGCCTATACCACATACATCAAATGTTAATTGTTTCATCGGGCATATAGCACGGAGAGAACCTGAACAAATTATTTGAAAACAGGGTACATACCACCATGGGGATCAAATTACTACCACATGGTAGCCTTCATCAAACTTTGGAATGGGTGGGATCAGTGAGAACACGGGGATGGAACCTTGGGAGATGTTGTCTTCTTCGAAGGGGATGGATGCTGGACCTTCCTTGGCTTCTTGGCCAGTAGGTCCTCAATGGAGGCCGATGGGTCCTTTGATACTTCGGCAAGGAAAGGGAACTCTGAAGCGGTTAAGGCATTGCTTGCATCATCATATTCCTTCTCATGAGTTGCCCTGTAGTATGGATCATTTTCCAGCTTCACTGGTTCCTTTGTCGCAACTATCTCCTCCAAAGTGGTACACTTGCCATGAAATATGGCTGCATTCACCAGATTCCCAATCACAATCCCCACATCATTACTATGGTAGAGTTCCATGGCAATATAGGGGATGACTTTGGTCACCAAGTCCACCCTATCCTTCTTGAGCATCTTCAACCGAAGGTTTAACCCATCTACCTTCTCCCTGAGCTTGATCTCTTGGTCAACCAGCTTAGCTCTATCTTCTTCAAGGCCTCCACATTTGGATGTAAGAATGGATATTTTCTCTTTGTAGCGTATGACCTTCAAGCCTTCGAGAGTTAGCTTGCTGCATTCAGCTTGGCTTGCTGCTAGTTGACCCTTGAGCTTTCCACATCGACTCACGAGATCTTGCACCAATGGGTTCTTGTCAAAGTCCTCCATTGCTTCTTCACACTTTCTCTTGGTGCGTATACCGATCCCTAGCCTTCACCCTAGCAAGCATGACATCCATTTCTTCTCGAGCTTTGGTGGTAGCGGAGGCGGACTCCCTTGTCCTGGTGTTGAGCTGGTTATCCAACATGCATTGTCTGACATAACTCTTGTCATGAAGATCGTAGAGCCTTTCCATGGAAATGTTGTCCATCACCCCCTTCCAACTAGATAGGGTCACACGCTCCACAAGCAAATGACAAGCTAGAGGAGAGGAAAGCTCCTTCGTATCAGGAAGTCCTGCAGCATATGAAAACTTGTTAATATATTATTACTTGCATTTAGTCCTTTGTAACAGGAACAAAACCTTACCATGGATATCATCTGTGCTGGGCCCTTCGATGGCTGGAAACACCACGACCTTACCACAGGCACTCTTTTCGGGTAGTTGAGAGGGAGGAGTAAGGCGGGATAAGCTTCCTCTTCGATCTTGATTGCGACCTTAGCTGAGGTATCTTTCCTACCGGACTCTCTAATGCTGGGAGGGTCCTACGATGGCCAATTGTCCTTCGAGACGGGTTCATCGAGAATCGCAACATTCTCAACAAGTGGTCATCAACATCTAGGGGTTCCTTTGAAGGGGAGCGGAGGACCACGAGTTCGATGGGTGAACATCCACATCATTGTTGTTCAGACCGAAGAAGAGCCCACACCATGCTTCGCCTCACAGGGGATCCTTCCGGGATGAAGTGACCTCCTTTGCACCACGGCAACAACAAAATTCAGAGCGACATCTCTCGCAAAGGGAGGAATAAGATGAATATCAGAAAGATAAGTTCCTATCTCTTATTTTAATTAAAAATTTACATACTTTCTCCATCACAAATAATCTCCGGAACCAATGGAGATCCCTCTCAGCTTTCAGCAAGACCAGCCATGAAAAGAATTGGCTCAGGGAATGTTTGACAATCAGCTGGATGACGAGCCAAACGCTGATACAAAGGATTCCTCCTCACAGTATAGGGCAAGGGATCATTAAACCTTTTTTCATCATATTGAAATTCTGGGTTTAGCAACGCAGGGAAAGTTGGAGGGATAATGGTATTTTGGACATAAAAGAACTTTCCTTTCAAATTCCTGATGTTTGTAAACGACCTATCTATGAGAATGGGCACATCCCTCTCACTCCTCTTTGCCAATGTCAACCAATCTCCTCCAGGGTACAAGTTCAGAAACCCTCTAAGCACAGTTAATGATGGTTCAAACCCATAAGCTTTACATATTACAATGTATGTCGTGAGCTTGGCTAGGCCAAAAGGGTTAAACCTAGATATGTGTACTTCGTAATACTGGAGGAGTTCTAAAATCAAAGGGTGCAAGGGTATCCTAAGGTTGGAGGTGGTGAATGCATGGGTGTATAAGCCTACATAGTTTTCTGGGGCATAAAAAATACCTTGATTTTTGCCAGGTAACATGATTTTATACTCTTTGGGAATTGGATAATCAGTGAGGAATGCTTTAACCTCCTCCCTAGTCAAGGTGCAGCCTTGTTGTTTGATTACAAATTTTTTATTGGTAGACACGATCCTTCTAAATCGATAAAAAAGTATTGGAAACGTGGAGCATCTGAAGGAATACTTTACTGTTTGTTCGAAAGCTTGATCGGAAGGAGATTTAGTAGGTGAAAAATTGGGCGTGAGATGAAATTGTGTTAGGGTTTCTTGTTTTTACTTTAAATACCCTCACACATGATTAAATCTCGACCCTACGTGTCCTAAGTTATCCCCTAACCTCCTGATTTCAAATCCTTTTTAAATTTTGAATAGACGTTTTACTTTTACCGAGGAAAGGGTGGTTAGGATAAGTACATGCATTAATTACGGGTCAAGCGTTGACCGAAGATGTAGTTTTACAAGTAGCGGCTTGTAAAACGGCTAAGGAATTATGGGATTCGTTAAATAAAAGACACGTTGGAGAAGAGAAATCACGTAAACGCGGTTACAATCATTGATGATTGGGTTTAACTTTCAACATAAATCACACAAGCAGCACTTGTGAATGGCGGACGTAACGACTTAAAACTGCTTAAAGCGAATGCAATGAAGATCACAGGGGAGTATAGTGTTTCCAGGGTCGTTATGTCAAGAAAGCTATGCAATGGATTATCAAGCGTATAGTGATAGGAGATTTGAGCGGAAAGAGGATTGTGAATTATTATACTAAAGAAAAAGTATAAAACTACAGGGGGCTTAAATGCAAATTAAAGAAAATTAAAAAGATAAAAATATTAAATAAGCAGTATCACTATTTGCAAAATGATGAGCGTTTAAAACTTAAAACAAAACTTACGTTTAAAATAAAATTAAATAGCGTACAAAATAAAGTGAGATCTAAGAAATAAAATTCCTAAAAATATGAAAATGACATTTTTACAAACCTAATGATAAAAGAAAATTTATAGAAAAAGAAAATTATTTTTATAACTATTTAATCAATTATTATTAATTAAAAACTATTTTTAACTATTAAATAATTACCTAAAATACAAGAATATAGGAAACAAAGCTAGAAAAATAAAATTAAGACTAGGAAAAATCTAAAAATATCAAAGAAGAATTTTCAAAACTATTTTTTATTTTCAGATTATTTTTTCTATTTTCTAGGAATTTTAAACTATTGAAAACTAATTAAATTACTTAAAAATTACAAAATAAACTATGAAAAATCTGGAAAATTACTTTTTTTACTTTTTATATTTATCTAAACCTAAGAAAATTGAAAAATTATTTTTTAGAACCTTTTCTGAATTTTTTATATTAAATGCTATTTAAAAATGCTTAGAAACTAATTTAAATTAAGAAAAATAGCAAATCAACTTGGAAAAATCTGAAAATTTCAGGAAAAGTCTAAAATAATACTAGGAAGCTAGGAAAAATGGAAAAAATTGGGGTTATGTGGAGGGATTTGAAACTGAAGTGCAAAGGGCTTATCAATAAGCTCTTTGAATAAGCTAATGAGCACCAAAGTGAACCAACTGATTATATAAGCTAATGTATGCTAAAACCACTCTAAGACAACCAATTACATCTACTCCTAACCACTAATGAGCATTTTACCTAGGATTAAGCCAACCTGAAATTTCAAAGCAGTGTAGCTTGACCCCACTGTTTAAAAGCGATTCTAAGCTTAACCAATAAGCTAAGGTGAAAACTAAAAGCATGGCTCTCAAGACCACCTACCAGAGATCACATATCCAGATTTATAGCTAATTAGGACTAGTAATGAAGAAGATATTGAGCAAGTTAAAATGGCATAAATGGACAGGTTCTTTGTTGAATGCACGAAACAAAAGAAACGGTACTACTATAAGCTAATGTAACGGCTAATTCAGTAAGCTAAAACAAAAACCATGAATGTGGTCTTGAATACCACCTGGCAGACTGCTTAAAGACCAAAGATAAGACCCTAACTAGATGAAATGAAGACTGTGCAATGACTGCAACTTCTGCAAAAACTGGTTTATTGGCTCACTTTGACTTTTAAGAACAAATTAACATTTTGACTTTCTTGAGATTAGAATGCAAATGATTGACTGGAATGGATGAAATATGATGTAGTGAAAGCAATGCAAGCTAGATGATCAACTTCTAAACCTCTGTGATATGATTACTGTACCTAGATTCCAACAGAAATGCAACAAGAACAGTGGGCTTATGAATTTGACTTTGAACTCAAATGACAGTAAGACAATGACAGATATGATAATAATAGACTATAACAAGAATAATGCAACTGATCTAATACAATATTCTACCCTTTAGCACAGTTGTAAGTTCTAATCCAAACACCCCTTTATATAACTGATATGAACTTTTCATGAAGCTAACTAATGAACCAGCTTGAACCAATGATTGAACAGAGTCTACATGACCATTATACAACTACACAAACAAGTTTAAGCTATCTATAACTACATTTACAAGTTCAAACAAAAACTGCCATATGACTTGGCGAAAATGATAAAATCACTAACCACGATTGTCCAGACATGAGGGGCCAAACCAGAACAACTAACCTAACCTATGCTAGTTGACCCATTATCACTCTGTATCAACCAAATTCATCACCATTTCAATGTAGGCTCATAGTTGACTTTGTTGACTATTATTCAAAGTTACTTGAAAATGAGCGTAAGCTTAAACATAAAAAGCTTAAAGGAGTTTAAACAAGCTTATTAAAGCTTCACATAAGCCACTAACAACTTGGACCATGGAATTGAAACTGAGAAATTTCAACAGTTAACCACAAAATTGAAACTTATATGAAAGCTTAGATTGATACTCAAAAGTAACTTACAAAGGTTTGTAAACTTGAAATTGATACAATGAAACTGAAATTACACCATTTTAATTTAAACTAAGACAATAATTAAAAAAACGACATAAGTAAAATTTTTATAAACTAACTACTACTCTTTACTGCTTCTTTCTCCTTTCTTTTATACCCATCTTCCTTTCTCTCTCTTTCTGAACAGTTCCCACCTTCATTTGAGGCCATAGGATGAGTTGAAGTGATCTTGGCCACTGGATTGGATTTTGGCGGGAAAATGGGATTTAACAGTTGTGTGAGATTAAGTGTGGGTAAGGGTGAAGTAATCAATGTATCTTGGATGTAGTGTTTGGAGGGATAAGGAGGTGGAAAAGAGGGAGATGGAGTGTATCATGGGGGCTAGTTGCGGGGAGTGATGATGAAGTGGTTAACACGTGAGGGAGGGAAGACAGAAGTCAAATGGGGTTTACCCGGGGTTATTAATACCGAGGGGTCCAAATGGTTATTTGACAGGGTCCAATAGATAGGCAAGGTCAAATGGATATAAAGGCTTAAATATTACAAGGACTTATTGTGTAATTTCTGAATTTCAAGGGACCATTCCTGCCAATTAAGCAAATTTGTTCCAGGGATTATCTTGACAAGCTTCAAAAACAGGGGACCAAATCTGTCATTTCCAATTTTCAGGGGCCATTTACGCCAATTTTCAAAGTTGAAGGACCATTCTTGTAATTTTCTCAAACTTTTGACATTTTTCACCAAAGGACTAAATTTGACAAGTTATGATTTTAAAAGGACCTTTGGTGATTTATCTTTTGAAATTTTGACTCGAGGGACTATTTTGATAAATTTTGAAAGTTGAGGGACTGAAACTGCCATTTATGCAAACTTTGCTCATTTTTCATCTGATTTTGAACATTTTGCATCTGAAACATATAAAATGCAATTTTGGAATATTTTCAGTGTTTTGATGCATTTCTGAGCATTTTTAAACGTTTTGCAGTTCAGAATTAACCAAAAATGATGAGTATTTACACACTCATCAGTTACAATCATTGATGATTGGGTTTAACTCACTTCATATGAAGGAAGATGAGACGGTGGATGCATTTACGGCTAAACTAAACGGCTATGCCACGAAGGCAAAAGAATTAGGGAAAACTTTGGATGAATCACTTTTAGTAAGAAAACTATTAGACGCTACACCAAATCGGTTCATTCAGATAGTAGCATCCATAGAACAGACAAGTGATCTCGACGATATCACTTTAGATGAGATCACTGGAAAACTCAAGGCATTTGAGGATAGAATAAAACTTCGAGGAAAGGAGGGCAAGTGGAAAGCGGAAAACTTATTATTAGCACATGGCGAACACTGAGAATAAGCGTTTTTATAAACATGGAGGGAAATCAAATTTCTCACGAGGGAACTGGCAGAATAACAGAAATAGAAATAACTCACAAGGAGGGAACTCAAATCACAAAGGAAATTCGAATAAGAATAAAAGTGAGTGGGATTTGAGTAAAGTACGATGTTTCACGTGTCAGAAACTTGGACATCTTAAGAAAGATTGTAGAGAAACATCAGCAATTCAGGAACAATCAAACCTAATCTTAGAGGACGATGAACCATCACTATTAATGACTACGCAGGAAACCGAACACGAGGAAGTGTTGTTGAATGAAGGCTAAATTCAACCAGGAAAATATGCTACAGCGGACACAAGCATATGGTATTTAGATAATGGTGCAAGTAACCATATGATGGGAATAAAGAGTCATTTGAGGGATTGATATGTGTCTAAAAACACATATATTTTATATCGTTTAAACCCACAAAACAGCCAAAAACACACAAATAAACATATAAATGCTATAAATATCATGAAAATGTGTTTTTATATGTTACAAATGCAAAAGGATTGAAAACTGATGAAAAACAACAAATTTGCAAAATTGGCAGTTTTAGTCCCTGAACTTTCACAGATTGTCAGAAATGGTCCCTGGATAAAATATTTTGAAGAAAAATCAACAATAGTCCCCCAGGAATCATGAAATGATAAATTTTACCCTTGAAGTTCAAATTTGCAAAAATGGCAAGTTTAGTCCCTCGACTTTGAAAAATGTCATAAATAGTCCTTGGTGAATTTAAAAAGTGAAAATAATCAAAAATAAACCTTGTACTATTCAAATATGACAAAATTGGTCCTTATGGTAAACTTTGGAGAAATTACAAGTTAGGCCCTTAAAGTTTCAAAATTAGCAGATTTGGTCCTTGGACTTATAAAAATGGAACTTTATGCAAATATAGTCCTTATACTAACCATTAATTGCAGGTTTAACCCTTGTATTAGTTTTGGAAAGTTACAGGTTCAGTCCTCAAAAATCACAAATTTCAATTTTGGTCCTTGATACTTAACTAAAACCATACGGACCCAAATTAAATTAAAAACACAAACCCACCAATAACCCAAGCCCATTCCAATACTTAACCCAGTGTTTAAAAAGAATAAAAAGCAGCGTGCACTGTTCATCCCTTCCAAACCAACACCTGTTACCAGTTATTATTCCTCACACTGTTTTACCACCTTACCTCACCTTTCCTGCCATACCTACCCTTCACCATCACCCTTTCCACCGCAAAACCACTCCGTCTTCAATTAATGCTGCTACCCACTCAAAAACTTTTCCCGCCAAAATTGCCAAATGGCAATTTTGATGATCTGGATTGATCCAATGGCTGAGAAATGGTGGGAAATGCTTAGAGGTCGACAAGGAAGCTTTTGGTTGATAAATAGAAGAAAAAGGAGATGAGAAAGAGTAGTAGTTAATTTTAGAGTAGAGTAGTTTATCGTTTTAAGTGTAATTTCTGTGGAAACGTAGAGGGGGGGGTGAATACGTTACCGTTTAAAAACTTTAGATCTTTAGTATCAAATCGCTTACGAAGCTTGTTATAATATGAAAGTACCAATTATTGTTTGTGACTAATATAAAGTATGGTAAACCAAGTTGTCATACAATCATGAACATCATCACAAACAATAGTATAGTGCAAGTATAAAAGTAAAGAGATAAAGAAAGGAAAGTGCAAACCGAACACGCGGATTTATAGTGGTTCGGTCACGGATCTTTCGCCCTACTTCCCCCTACTCCACTCCTCAGTACCAACTCGAGTTACTTCACTAAATCAACAAGCTCCCTTCTCGGCGGAGAAAACCTTACAATATTACACTTTTCCGGTACAAAGCTAAATACGGTTCTAGTTCGAGTAGAACCAACCTACGTCGCCTATACAATATTTCCGACACTAAGCTAGATGTCGAGTTCTTTTACAAGGGTACAACCACTCCCCATATGTTTTATGGCCCAACATAATAAACCTTGTGTTTTATGGCACAAACACATAAACTATCTAATCTAGTTTGGTGAAAGTGTTGTTATGATGCAATGATGTTTACACTAATGATCCATGACACAAATGTCTAATGGATATGAATAACTACTTCTAAATGAACTTCCATTGATAGGAAGCCTTCATGATGAAGATCACAAGTTCCCTAAACTTCTTGTGATAGATCTTCAACTTGTGGTAAGTGGGGATGGCTAAATCTCCAAACTTTCCTTGGTTGATCAAAGAGTATGCTTGCAACAAAGATGAATGTTAGAAGCATTATGATCATGATCATTAGGGTGTTTAATGTATGTTATTACATTGTTAATGATTGATCTAAATGTATGCAAGAAGGTGGAGAAGATGTGATTTGAAGTGGTGAAGAAACGGGAAAACAATGGGCTTTTATTTATAGCCAAAAGTGGACAGGAGCGTCCACGGACCAAGGAGCCCTTTAAAGGGTTCCGCCCTTTATAGAAACGGGTTCCGTGGGTGCACGACACAAAAGCTAAAAAAATCTTTCTTCAAATCTTTCCAAGATATTACCAAATCTTACTAAGATCACATTTGAAATATTGTGTGTCAATCTAACCAAAATATTCAAGTGATCTTCCAAGGATTCAAAGATGATGCATGACATGATGTAACATGTATTTCCATTTTAGATTAAAAGGTTTATCAAGGTAAACTTGTAAAATGTATTATGTAACTAGTTAATAAAATGTCTAGTTACCTTTTGAAATACTTGTGAATGCAAAATGTAAAATGAGGTTCGAAATAGAATGGTTAACCTATTAAAATACTTAGTGACTCTAAATGTATTTTAAACATTCTAAATGATTTGTTAATGGGTTTGATCATAATGCCACATAACAAACATGTACGAACCTGTGTTGTAACATACGAGGACTTGAGACATCGAGAGGTGTTAAATGTATGTTGAGACAAATGTAATTACAAGTAACTTGTACATTTTACGTTATGTATTACAAGTTACATGTTTGTCATCAATCAAAACAAACGAGACTGTATAGATTAAATATCGTAATATTTGCACTAACAATTTCAATTTTCAGTGTAATTTTAATCTTTCTAGTATTAAACTAAGTTAACTCAGTGTATTTCGACTCTATTTCAATAATAAATTCCAGTGTTTTAGTACACTTTCAGTTTATGCAATTTTACTTTTGAAAATCTCAATTTACTATTGTAATGTCAAAAGATGTTGGTTATTTGCTCTATAAGCTCATTTTAGTCAATAATCAGTTTCTATAAGCTTTTAATTCATTAAACTTTTTCTTACTCAGTTTTACTAAAAATGTCAAAAATCACTAAAAAATTAGTTAAAAATAAAAAAGCAATGGTAATGAAGATCAAGACTGAAGCATGGTGATATTTGGATTGATTTTGGTTTAGAGGCTTAGTGGTAAGCCTATAGGAGTGATACTTTGTTCTCAGGTCTCTGTTTTAAGCATAAAAGCAATTTGTAAGCCATTTCTTTGAAATTTGCATTTTCTATTATTAGTAATTAAAACTTGTTAATTCTAGTTTAAACATGTCTAAATACAGTTAGTATAAGGTTTTTAATTAGTTGCATGAACTTAATCCTTGGAATCCTTTGAAAAGCTTCAAAACTGCTTCTTAAAGGGGTGTTTGGATTTGCTAAGTTAATTGTGCTATAGGCCATTTGTGTTGTTGTTTATTGTTGTTTCATGCCACATGAATGTCTAATAACTCATTTCTACCATAAAAACATGTGCTTATTAGTTAAAAAGTCAAAAGTAGCTTTAATATTACACTACTTGTTCACTGTTAGATATTTTGATTACATAATCATGCATACTAGTGTAAAAGTTGTTTATATAGCCTAAATCAGTCTTATAATAGCTTAATACATCAAATTAGATCATATAGGATCATTAGAAGTTCATAAAAGTCAACCTAGTTCACTTCTTTAAAAAGTCAAATTTTTCCTAGAAGCAGTTTTTGAATAAACTTTAGAATTTTAGTGTGTGTTTATTACTAAGATTTAGCTTAAATCCTTTTGGGATATTAAAGTTTAGCTGCTTAAAAAAATTAGAAAAATAATAGTTCACTTATAATTAGCTTATTCAGTGCTTATTCATCAGCTTCTTTCAAGTCCTTTTAAAAAAAATGTCCTGTGCAAGCGGTGCTTATTTTGGCTTATTTTGTGTTTATTTTCAAGTTATATTGCTTATTAGGTTATAATATTAGCTTATAATCAGTATCTAGCTTATTTCCAATTCACCTTGTGCTTATTCATTAGCTTATTAGTTACTTAGCTAAAATCTTGTGCTTAATCTATTTTTGGCCACTTTGTTGAGAAACATAAGCTCAAACTTCGACTTATTAGTGGTTTTAGAAAAAGTTCTAGTTGAAAAGTGCTTATTTCTTGTGCTTAATAAGTTTGTAAAAAAAAATATATAGTTCAAAAAGGTACATGCACTGGATTGAACCGGTCGGTCCTCTCTAACCTTCCACGCCACACACACACAACTCACAAATCCATCTTTGCCCTTGGGTCTTTCTTGTCATTCTTTGCACCTTTAATTCCTTTATATACGTTTTAACTTTTAATACTAAATAAGTCCTTTAGTTTATTTTCTGCTTATTGGTTGCTGAATTTTCAAGTTTCTAATTTTTCTTAGATTTAGTTTACCAAAAAGTATTTTCCTGAAAAGTTTCGTATTTTTCCAATTATTTTTAATATTTTTAAACATTTAATTTCTATTTTTTAGTTTTTAATTCATAATAAAAAATATAAAAGTCTAAAAAATATAATTCTTTTTTCTAAAATTTTATTTTGTCATATAGTACGTAAGAAAATTGTTTTTACATTCGTAGGACTTTTATTTCACAAAAATTACGTTTTTGCTTGCGCACTCGCGTAATTTTTATAAATAACGTACGTTTTCATTTTAAATCAAGTTTTTAGATAATTTAAGTTTACATTTTAGTTAAAATAGTTTATTTAAGTTATTTTGTTTTATAATATCACAAAAACATCATTGTAAAAATAGTGATAGCGTTTATTTAATATATTTTAACTTTTTAATTTCCTTTAATTTGCATTTAAGTCGCTGTAATTTATAGATCTTTTCTTTAGGTATAATTATTCATCAAAATCCTTACTAATCACTATCCTTAGTAATTATTCGACATCTAAAAGTGTTGAACACCATTCATCCTCCGTGGGACTTAACGACCCAGGAATCCACTATATTCCTCTGATCTTAATTGCATTTGTTTCTGAGCTGTTTTAAGTTTATTACGGTTGACCATTCACAAGTGGTCAGCTTGTGTGATTAAACTTGACCGTTTGGGAACGAATCAGGGATATTGACGAAAGCATAACAGGACGAGTACGTTTTGGAGATGGATAGTATGTACAGATAATGGGTAGAGGGTCTATATTGTTAGGTTGTAGAAACCAGGAACAGAAGGTAGTATCGGATGTATACTATATACCAAACCTCAAGAGCAACGTACTAAGTCTAGGAAAACTAACAGAGATAGGTTGTAAAGTCATTATGGACGGAAACAAATTGAATTTGTATGATAAGAGCAAGAAGTTGTTGATGAAGGTTGAAAGATCTAAGAATCGACTTTACAGTATTCAACTATGGATAGAAGCACCTATATGTCTCTTAGCAAATGTAGATAACCAAGCATGGTTATGGCATGCTAGATTAGGTCATCTGAACTTTGACGATATCAACAAGATGACTAGGAAGGGTCTAGTGGAAGGAATACCAAGAATAAATCATGCCGGACAGATTTGTGATGCATGTTTATTAGGAAAACACAGTAGAACACCATTTCCAAATCAAGTTAAATTCAGATCAAAGAACCCGTTGAACTTAGTATATGGATACCTTTGTGGTCTTATAAGTCCAGCCACACACTCTGGCAAGAAACTCATTTTCTTGTTAGTGGACGATTGTACACGTTTTATGTGGGCCTACTTTCTGACATCGAAAGATCAGGCATTTAGTACTTTCAAGGAATTTAGACGGAAGATAGAAATGGATATGAGAATGAAATTAAGGATGCTAAGAACGGATAGAGGTGGTGAATTTACATCAAATGAATTCACAAAGTACTGTAAGGAAAATGGAATAGCACGACAGTTGACAGCACCTTACTCACCACAACAGAATGGAGTAGTGAAGAGAAGAAATAGGACAGTGTTATCAACTATGAGGAGTATGATGAAAGCGATGAAGTTACCCTTAACCTTTTGGGCGGAAGAAATTAAACATGCAATTTACATAATCAATAGGGTACCTACGAGAGCCCTGGTAGATAAAATTCCATATGAAGCACACTACAACAGAAAATCGAATCTGGAAAACCTAAGAATATTCGGATGCACAGCTTATGCGAAGATAACAATACCTCACTTGAAGAAGCTGGATGATAGAAGCATACCAATGATTTACTTAGGAGTAGAGGAAGGATCAAAAGCATGTAGGTTATATGATCCAATAGCCAAGAAGAAACATGTTAGTAGGGACGTAAACTTTATGGAAACAAAACCGTGGGATTGGAATAAAGATGAAGAAGATACAAGTACACAAGACACATTTTGGGCTAGTTTTGTGGTAGGAGTTGACAATGAAAACCTTACACCATTCAACACAGAAAACAATGATAACACGTATCAAGAACAGGATCCGATTCCTGATCCAGTTTCACCAATCACTCCACCAAAATACACTTACATCCCACACTCAGAAGAGGAAGAAGAGGCTACTATTAGTTCTACAGAGAACTTAAGAGACAGATTTGATGATACCCCAGTACACGAGTACAGAGATATGTCTGAGATATATAAGTATGCACATAGAGTTGAACCTCAGAGTCTACTATTTACGGAAGAAGAACCCTGTAACTATAAGGAAGCATCAACAGACGAAAAATGGATTGAGGCCATGAAGATTGAATTGGATTCAATCAAAAAGAATAATACATGGACTCTTACAACATTTCTAGAGAATCAGAAGGCAATAGGACTCAAATGGATTTACAAGACCAAGAGGGATGCAAAAGGAAAGATCATCAAATACAAAACATTGTTAGTAGCAAAAGGATATGTACAAGAACAAGGAATAGACTTCTATGAAGTATTTACACCAGTTGCTCGGATAGAGACAGTTCGGTTTATATTAGCATTAGCAGCATATCATGGTTGGCAAGTACATCACTTGGATGTAAAATCAGCATTTTTACATGGAGATTTGAAGGAAGAAGTCTACGTTACACAACCTGAAGGATTTACTCAACAAGGAAATTCATGGAAAGTCTATAAGCTTACTAAAGCTTTATATGGCTTAAGACAAGCACCAAGAGCTTGGAACGTGAAGCTTGATAATACCTTAAAGTCATTAGATTTTAAGAAGTGTAATCTCGAACAAGCAGTTTATACAAAGAGAAGCAAGAATTCTACACTTATAGTTGGAGTCTACGTAGATGATTTGATAATCACAGGCACTCCAAGGAAGGAAATAGAAGTGTTTAAATCCTAGATGAAAGACAAATTTGAAATGAGCGACTTAGGATTGTTAGCTTATTACCTTGAGATAGAAGTTACACAGACAGGAGGAGAGATTACAATCAAGCAAACAGGTTATATCAACAAGATCTTAAAGGAAACAAGTATGACGGATAGTAATGATACGAAGATACTAATGGATCCCGGTACTAAGTTGGTCAAGGCGGAAGATGGAAACTCAGTTGACGCAACTTATTATAGAAGCTTAATTGGAAGTCTCAGGTACTTACTACATACAAGACCAGATCTTAGTTACTCAGTCGGTCTACTCAGCAGATTCATGCAAGACCCGAAGGATCATCACCGAAGCGGTAAAGCAAGTAATCCGATATATCAAAGGAACAAAAGAGCATGGCATAATATACAAGAAAAAAGGCGGCTGCAAGATTACAAGTTACAGTGACAGTAGTTATGGAATCAACACCGATCAAGGAAAAGGAACTACTGGATAGTATTTTATTTTGGAGAGTCACCTATTACCGGTGTACTCGAAGCAACCAACAGTGGTGCTATCATCATGTGAATCAGAATTAATGGCGGCTACTGCAGCAGCATGTCAAGCTTTATGGATAAAACGACTACTTAGTGAATTAACTGGATGGGAAGAGAAAAGGATAACGCTAAAGGTCGATAACGTTTCAGCAATAGCACTTGTCAAGAACCCAGTTTTTCATGGAAGAAGCAAGCACATCGATATTCGCTACCATTTCATTCGTGAATGCGTTGAGAATGGGCACATCAATGTGGAACACGTCAGTGGAGAACTACAAAGAGCAGATATTCAAACAAAGGCTCTACCAAGATTGAAGTTCGTGACTATGCGACAAATGCTCGGAGTTCAAGACTTATGACGAAGCAACGATCAAGATTGAGGAGGAGAATGTGAACTAATAATCTTACTCCTTGCTTCATTTCTAAACGAAAAAACATGAAGGACCAAATATGTTCAATAGATAGTTGATAACCGCTTGGCGGTTAAAGGTAGTTAAATAACCGCTAGGTAGTTAATGGCGGTTACAAAAAAGTTAGTTATGGCGGTTGTAACTTCCAACCGTTGGAAACCTATATATACATGTAAATGCACACGATTTATTAGTTAGACAATATACTTATTCATTTCATATACTTTGCAATCTATATATCGATCATAGTTTGGGACAACAATATAGCTGTATCGGCCTTGACTTGGCGATTTTGAGACTCTGTTCATTATATTACCTTCACATTTGCGTGATATGAGAAGACAATACTAGAATGTATCTCGAAAATATTATGTATTTGAAAACTTCTTAACAATAGATGATGTTGAGTGAGTGCAAGTGCAAAGAGAGTTTTTTCAAGAGATTGAAAATGTCAACATAAGATTATGTGTGCGAACACTTCTTCACAAAAGATTATTATATCTGAACATTTAAGTCTTACAATAAAGAATTTTTTTATTCTATTTTATATATAATACTCAATGTCGACTTTTCTTTACTTCTTCCTTGTTTGAGTTTAACAAAAAATAAATACTACAGAGTAGTTTAAAGTCCGTGTCATTAGTTTAACAATTACATTACTATCTTCTATATAAATAAAAGCAAGACACTAACATCATATGCAAATTAAAACACGCACTAATAATGAAGTTCAATGGTGTGACATTAATCGTAGTTGTTCTCTTAGCATTCGTCCTTATTTTATCGGAAGGAAGAAACCTTCTTCAAGCCACTACACGAGCCCAAAGTCCGCAACAAACAAGTATAATCAATGACTAGCATCTTGTATACGTGCAAATTAATGTGTGTTTCTTTTTTTACAGAATGATGTATATATAGTTGTGTACTAATTTTTTTTTGCAGATCATGTAGGAGCTTCAAATAGAAAAGGAGGCATACCACGGCCACCGCTTGCGAATCCAAGGGTGGGTGGTTGTTGGAAAAAGCGTCGCCTACTTACCACATGGTCGGAGCAGGGTGATTGATATATGTAGATATGCTTGATTTAGGAGAACAATGTTTATTTTTATTTTTTTTATTTTTTCTAATTATGTATTTATACTATTATGATTAAAAGATCATGGCAAGTATTCTTTGTGATTCTTGTATTGAGTGACAATCAATAAATTTTCATAAAATCAATGTTGTTGAGACAGAATTATTGTATTTGTTACTTATTCATTCAACAGACACATGGGCTCAGTTTATGATTTGCTAAAGGTAAGAAGCTTAGGTCTGGCCTATTTTATTGTATGGGCCTTGTACAAACAACAAATTTCAAAATTAGTAAGTTTCTTATGAAAATATTTCTTATAAAATCTTAGAGTTATTGAAATCCTTAAGAGCTTCGTCACATTTGGCTTCGAGATCCTTATAACTAGCATCCATGTCCTTCTCCCTCTTCTGTTGGTTTAATGGACAATAAATTAATAGACGTGTGTTAGGATCGAACTCGAGACTACGGGATTGCACACTTTACGTATGAGAATTAAAGTTAATAATTAAATGTAATAGTTATATTTATTTATTAATTAAATGAAATAACATAACTGACGTTAAGTAATTAGTGTAATGGACTAACGGTCGTTAAATGCATTTGGAAAAGGACTAAGTTGTAAATAATTGGAAGGTTCCGGAATTCCTTGTGGGATACCTCATCCGATCGGCCACAAGAAAAGGAAACTCAATCCATCTACAACTCAAACATGTTCACCAAGTTTGTTTGGGTATAAATACAAAACCAAGGGTGTTTGTAATTTATCTCTTGTACTCATTATGCTAAAACCTAAATAGTTTTGTGTTTGTTTTTGCATAATTCGGTCGACAACACCTTGTGGGTGTCGATCCAAAGCTTTTCCAAACTCAAGTTATTTTGTTTGATTAAAACTAGCATTCCTTTAATTAGGTATAGTACGTGTGTACAAGAAAGTTGTACTAACACATTATTGTTAGTATTTTTTGATTGAATTACAAAAATGTAAGGGGTAATTCACATAATCCTATAAACCCTAATTAGGGTTCATCCAATTGCTAGTTTTGTAGATTTGATTCTTGTTCGGCTAGAATCAAGAAAGGTACGCATATTCTTGTTTATGTTAATTAATTATTCGTTAATCTTTCCTATACGCTTCCGCATATGTACTTGATGTTTATTGTTTATATTTATGATTTGTCATGTTATATAATTCCAACAGTGGCATCACGAGCTTGGTTTAATGAGTAATTAATTACTAAACACGTAAAAAACGGATATTGTATTGTGTTTGATATGATTAATTCTAGGGTTTGGTTATTATTATGTAAACCCTAATTTTATGGTTAGGGCTTTTGCCCTAATTGGTTTTTAAATTTTTTTATGTCGACCTAAAATTTTTTTTAGTCGATTTTTATAAATTTTTTTTTAGGGTTTATAAAATTGTTTTGTTAATTGATATCTAAACCTAGAATTGTATATATGTTACGTGAATTAATTCGTGAATAATTGTTATGTGACATGGAATTGTATGCGATCTTGTGACAACGTGAATAATTGTTATGTTATATCCATGATGATACATGCATGTTTGTCATGGATAGTTGCTTGAATATTTAATTGTTAAGATTGGTTATGCGAAAACTAATTGTTAAGTTTTATACACATGTATATTTATGATAAATCTTGAATTGGGGGAAAACTCTAATTATATACATTAATGAATCAATTATGTGCAATTTGATAAATAATTCATTATAGGTTTACGCAATCGATTCGTCGATGTATGTGGCTCACTTTCAATTGAGAGAATGAAAGCCCTAATTAATATATACATTAATTAACCTAAAAAAAAATGGTTTTTGGCGGAACAATTTCAAGCCCGTGTACCTTTTTGGTACCCATCAACCCCACCCAACAAGGGTTTGATGCCTGTGAATTACCTGATCGCTACATTAATTAACCTAGACATTGATTATTAATAGGGTTTTATCGAATAAGTTGCATGTGGCTACTTGTTTACACGTATTAAATTGTTAGTTATGTGCGCATTGTTTTTAGTTGGTTATTTTTTATTTGTTTACTTTTTTGTTTATTATGTGCGACAATTATAAGCAAATGGTAATTTTGAATAGAAAAATAATACGGACTAAACAATGGTGAAATTTGATTTGTTTGAAGAGTTAAGTTTTCAATAGTTTAATTGATTGTGATTTTGGTACAAATGGTCTGAACGGCTCACCCACCAGAACAAACTATAAAGGAGTTAATAAAGAAGTGTGCACAGTCACACTGAAAGGATGTCTAAGGTTATGCTTTTGCGCTTACCTGGTCCTCTGCCCCCTGTGAGTTCGATTGGAGCTACTAAGTAAGCCATGAATGTACAAACTCATCTTAAGGGCGAATTAGTTTCAATTTCATGCGCCACTTCGGTGATAATTACCCGAAACACTAAGTGTTTACACTTATGCAAAAGTACGGTATAATGGGCGATAATTGACGCTAAATTCCTTGATTGGTGAACCCAATACCTCAATCAAAACTTTGATAATTTGATCTTTATGAATTGGTTAATAAAAAGTTTTTTTATTAAAATTATGCTACAAGATGAATGCATGACATCTTTGTACATATTTGATTTAACCACATAAAATCAAAAACTAGTACCCTTATAAATTAAGTTATGTGCCATCTAATTAAAAGGAACACTTGAAGTTGCAATTTACGTCATGACAGTACTTGGCGAGATTGTGATGGACAGGTAAATCTCTATGTAAAGTCAGACCTTACATGGACACATTTGCAGTTCTTTAAGTTAGACACTTAAGTTGAGTAGGAAGTGAGACCTGGACTCAAGGCATAAGATGGGATGAAACATGTTTATATTTGCAATAGCGTTGGAAAATATAAATCCCATAATGATCTAGGAATTGGAAATTGTTTGCCAATTATTTTTCAACAGATTACCTTATTATATGCTTTCGTTACTAGCAGATCAACTGATGTAATGAACCTATCATAATTTGTATCCTAGTTTTCGAGAAAATTCTATTGTTATATGAATATTACCTTGGGTATTTTATTTTCTTGAAAAGTTTAATTATCGAAAATACTAAAATTGAATTTTTCTAATTCTTTAAATGCATTAATGCGACATTAAACCGTAAACGAATGTTATTCCTGTATTGGTAAATTGATCTACACCTGTAAGGGTTTTTGGTAGAGTCAACTTTATTAAAAGAATAAACCTAGTCTTCTTTTCATAAGAAAGAGTGAGATTTAATCATATTCCTTTTCATGAATGAAGAAAGGTATGATAGGACAATTAGAATTGTCTAAATTCTAAATACATAACTCGTAAGCAAATTTTAATAGTTAAAAAAATTGCATATTTTCTGAGTTATTAAATAAGAAGCTAGACTAATTACTATATAATTGGTAAAAGACAAACTAGCATATTTTATCTAGTTGTTTAGTTTTGACCATTTAAAAGTATTACTTACAATCGTTGTAATAGTAGAACTATTAAGAAAGAAATTACATGCCCAATTTTTCAAGTTAATAGCATTGATGGATAGTTCATCATCTACATAGTAGAATACACTCTTTTAGTACATAAGTAATTGTTATGTATGGACTTTCTCAAAGGTGTAGGGAAGTAAATAGAACACTATTTTCTTTCACTGTTAATGAAACACTTACAATGTTGTCAAATCCAGTGGGAGTATTGTGTTGTTATTACTGAATAAGGAATTAATGTAATGATCTCTAATTCAGTGGGAGTTACAAGCTTTATCATCTTGGTAGTAACCCATATTATCTCTAGAATGTCTTAAGATAATTACTTTCCACTTGTAGACACTTATGTTTTCAAGGATAGTCATGTACGTTTCCTTATTAGACAATGAAGAGGTTCTAAATCTACTAGTTATGCTAATATCAATGACACAATCATATTAGTCACATAAACAAACATATGTCGTGTTGTTTATCTGCTACATGATGTTGTTCCATGCACAAGTGGGAGAAATCTATATTGTGTGCAAGGTACAACATATAGGTATATGTTTTAATGGATTCTCTTGTCTGCAAGGTAAGAGACCAATATTCTAATATAACTTGTACATATCTAATTCAAGAAACACTTGATGTTGCAATTTGAGTCATGTCAGAACTTGGCGAGATTGCAACAACAAAGTAAATCTCCATGTGAATCAGACCTTGCATGGACATATTTGATGTTTTTAAATTAGACAAGTATTTAGAACATGTGTCAAAATGATATATAAGACTACTTAAAATTAAATATTTATGTATTATTAGAATGACCTAAATAAATGAAGTAATCTAATACTACTTCAATTTGTTTATTTATGTATTTTGAAATGACATAAATGAAAAATAATGTAGTCCTACATTATTGAGAAGTAAATAAATAAACTTGAAATTACTATTGAAACCAAAAGTTGTGTTCATAATTACTTTAGTTAAACATGTTTATGATTCATTATAAAGACATAAACATAAAGTCTTTTAAGACTTATAATAAAGTAAGACGTTAACTTGTTATGTTTTTAATTAAGACATACACAAGAAGTCATTGAGTTGATCAATGATTTATAACGTTAAATAGGATTATAACAATTTATGTTTTTTTGATGAGACATGGATATGAAGTGACTTGGTTAAAAGTACTTGTATTATAAAGCATGCAATTGGCTTGAAAAGTCTATTATACCATTAAGTTGACTTAGTTGGTAAATAGGTAAGCCAAAAGGAATATGTTTATCTTATATATTGTTAGATTATCTTACAATATTAATTCTAATGAATACCACAAGTTGATGGTATGTTCAGTTAGGAGAATCAAACTCTATTTGATTTGTTTGATTCAAGATAACAATAACTTCTTTCTTAAAAAGTAACAAGGTTAAAAAATTGATTATGGATTGAATATACTCAATATGACTCCAAACTAGAAGATTAATAAAACACCATTTTATTATGGAATGTGATGAATCACATTAAGTTTTAAAATTGAAGATTCTGAATTTGTTAAACTACTTATGAATAGGTTATTAACAAACTAAAGTCAGGAATTATCAATGTGTATTTGTAATGTCCCAAAAAGAGAACAATGTATTTTTGCTCTAATTGCTAAGTATATATAGATAGTCTATATATTACAAAAGGCAAGTGGGAGTTTTTTTTATCTTGAAAGATAAAATTACAAGATACATAATCTTCTTAAAAACACACTAGAAAATATCATGATGAGGTTAGACATGTAAATGATAGACCTCATGATGATGAAATTTTCATTCATAGATCTACAAGGATATCTTAGATATTTGACTTATATGCTGAGAAATATGAGTTACAGGATTATAGTAAACCTAATAATCATTATGATGGATTACCAATATTGAATTGGGTAAATTACTCATACTATGAATGTTATAGATGATGTCCATAAACATAATCAATTTTGGAAATTTGGTTTATCTTAATAGTTAGACTAGAGAATGAAGATGAGTTTCTTCAAAGAGATGAAAAAATCTAGTGGTTTAAATCTCTATGTAGAAATCATATGGACAAAATTGTACACATATTAAATGTATGTTTTATGACAAGATTATTAATCATACTTAAGCAATTAATTGTGATTGAATATTCTTTCCTAAACACAGTAAATATATAAAGATAATAATTGTCATACTTGTTTTCATTAATATGAAATATGACAATGGAATATCAAAACTCTTTCTTGAGAAATTACTTGAGCGAGGACGGTAAGTAATCGAAAGATTTTTTGAATTCATATAATCTTTGGAAGTGTACGAAGTGCAATAATTCATGAATGGATAAATGCATGCATCTATGAAATTATTCTTATGTTTAATTATTAAATCCTAGTTTTGATTTATAATTGAAATAAGATAAATTTTATGTATTCTTGAAAGCTAGTGGGAGTAATATGTTAAGGTTTTTAAATCTTATATTTTGTATAACATATAGGAAGTAACATTCCTTGTAAGCTAAATGTTAAGTCTTAGATTGGAATGAAACTTCACTTGTAAGATTTAAGAATTAAAACATATAACCTTGGAATATATGTTTATTGTTAATAAACATGTGCAGTAAAATAAATGATTCTAATAAAACATGATATATCATTTGTGAAATGGATAAATATCTTTTGACAAGATAGAACATAAAAGAAATCTAAGTTTGACCTATAGATTCATGATGTACATCATGTAGTGTATTCAAATAGTTGTATCATTCTTGAATGATAGATGATTTGACAACATTGATATCTAACTAAAAGTTATTAGATAACTTGTGTAATGAATATTTTAATAGAATTACATCCTCAGCCTGGAATTGCACCTAGATTCTATGGATGAATAATATGTCAATTGTTGTGCAAATTGTCATCAGCTTCAAACTTGAAAGTTTGAAAGACATCAAACATTACACAATAAGATATTAAAGTTTACGGAGTTTTAATGAGCATATTGTTGTTTGTATACAATGATGCTGGTTTAATTGAGATGACACTCAATACTAGTCATGGTAGGATTTCATCCTTGTTAATGGCCATGTGAACTAGTTGTGCTACTAAGAGCACAATTGCATTATACATTAAAAGAATAAGAATACTTTAAACTTTAAAATGTTTGAAAGTTTAAATTGTCATAAATTGGTGATAGAGGATGTCACACACTTTATGAATTATTATGTGGATTGGTGAATGCACACATACAAGGACTTCACTAATTGAATTCTTGAAATAAGTATTCTCAAAATTATGATAGATCAAGTTGGTTAATTTATGCCTTGTCAACAAGTATGATTGTCATTACTTGAGGCATAATTCATCAACTGGAATTTTTATGCATTGATCTATTTGGTATTTGGATAAGGGATGTTAAACAATTGTTATAATAAATCAAATACTTGATATATTTGATTTTATAATATATTGTATCCTATATTTGTATGTTTAATCCGTGAATAAATTTATTTATTCTAAATCGTCCGTTGTCAATTAATGATATGGGAGTATCATTAAACTAAGACAAATCTGAGAGATATGATAGAATATACTTGAAAGTATATTGATGAGAAAGCATACCAATTTCAGATGATATTCAATGAATTGAATATAGGACTTATACCAACTACATGATTTTACTTTATGGATATTGTTATTAAGTAAATCTTGAATAGTTATCCTCAGACTTGAGATACCCGATAAGTGTCATGAATGTAGTGCACTTCTGTGGAACAACTTAACGCTATACGTAACTGGTAGTCATAAGGGTTGTTTCCTGAAGTGTTGCCAAGTTCATGGGTTATTCTTGTAGTCAAGATAGAATTTGTTCCTTCAAATTTATTTTGGAGTTTAATATTGATGGGCCCCTCTTAGGGTTGACAAGATGTTTGTGTGGCCACACCCAAAATCTCCCCTAAATATGTTTAGAATATTTGGTAATCTTGCTCAATCACTTATAACGAGAAACATAATGGTTGAATAAAGAATTACTTAATTCCATATCTTTATTTAACATAGTATTAGAAAAAAAAGGATAATAATAATAATGAGAAATCAATAAAAGGTTTTCCAGGAGCCTTGCTCGAGTTGTACTAGAGGCATCGAAGTGTTGCTAGACGCTAACCGATGTGATCACTCTATTAAGATATGTCAAAGTGGGAGCTGTTGGTTTAATGGACAATAAATTAATAGACGTGTGTTAGGATCGAACTCGAGACCACGGGATTGCACACTTTACATATGAGAATTAAAGTTAATAATTAAATGTAATAGTTATATATATTTATTAATTAAATGAAATAACATAACTGACGTTAAGTAATTAGTGTAATGGACTAACGGTCGTTAAATGCATTTGGAAAAGGACTAAGTTGTAAATAATGGGAAGGTTCCGGAATTCCTTGTGGGATACCTCATCCGATCGGCCACAAGAAAAGGAAACTCAATCCATCTACAACTCAAACTTGTTCACCAAGTTTGTTTGGGTATAAATACAAAACCAAGGGTGTTTGTAATTTATCTCTTGTACTCATTATGCTAAAACCTAAATAGTTTTGTGTGTGTTTTTGCATAATTCGGTCGACAACACCTTGTGGGTGTCGATCCAAAGCTTTTCCAAACTCAAGTTATTTTGTTTGATTAAAACTAGCATTCCTTTAATTAGGTATAGTACGTGTGTACAAGAAAGTTGTACTAACACATTGTTGTTAGTATTTTTTGATTGAATTACAAAAAGGTAAGGGGTAATTCACATAATCCTATAAACCCTAATTAGGGTTCATTCAATTGCTAGTTTTGTAGATTTGATTCTTGTTCGGCTAGAATCAAGAAAGGTACGCATATTCTTGTTTATGTTAATTAATTATTCGTTAATCTTTCCTATACGCTTCCGCATATGTACTTGATGTTTATTGTTTATATTTATGATTTGTCATGTTATATAATTCCAACAGTGGCATCACGAGCTTGGTTTAATGAGTAATTAATTACTAAACACGTAAAAAACGGATATTGTATTGTGTTTGATATGATTAATTCTAGGGTTTGGTTATTATTATGCAAACCCTAATTTTATGGTTAAGGCTTTTGCCCTAATTGGTTTTTAAATTTTTTTATGTCGACCTAAAAATTTTTTTAGTCGATTTTTATAAAATTTTTTTTAGGGTTTATAAAATTGTTTTGTTAATTGATATCTAGACCTAGAATTGTATATATGTTACGTGAATTAATTCGTGAATAATTGTTATGTGACATGGAATTGTATGCGATCTTGTGACAACGTGAATAATTGTTATGTTATATCCATGATGATACATGCATGTTCGTCATGGATGGTTGCTTGAATATTTAATTGTTAAGATTGGTTATGCGAAAATTAATTGTTAAGTTTTATACACATGTATATTTATGATAAATCTTGAATTGGGGGAAAACTCTAATTATATACATTAATGAATCAATTATGTGCAATTTGATAAATAATTCATTATAGGTTTACGCAATCGATTCGTCGATGTATGTGGCTCACTTTCAATTGAGAGAATGAAAGCCCTAATTAATATATACATTAATTAACCTAGACATTGATTATTAATAGGGTTTTATCGAATAAGTTGCATGTGGCTACTTGTTTACACGTATTAAATTGTTAGTTATGTGCGCATTGTTTTTAGTTGGTTATTTTTTATTTGTTTACTTTTTTGTTTATTATGTGCGACAATTATAAGCAAAGGGTAATTTTGAATAGAAAAATAATACGGACTAAACAATGGTGAAATTTGATTTGTTTGAAGAGTTAAGTTTTCAATAGTTTAATTGATTGTGATTTTGGTACAAATGGTCTGAACGGCTCACCCACCAGAACAAACTATAAAGGGGTTAATAAAGAAGTGCGCACAGTCACACTGAAATAATGTCTAAGGTTATGCTTTTGCGCTTACCTGGTCCTCTGCCCCCTGTGAGTTCGATTGGAGCTACTAAGTAAGCCATGAATGTACAAACTCATCTTAAGGGCGAATTAGTTTCAATTTCATGCGCCACTTCGGTGATAATTACCCGAAACACTAAGTGTTTACACTTATGCAAAAGTACGGTATAATGGGCGATAATTGACGCTAAATTCCTTGATAGGTGAACCCAATACCTCAATCAAAACTTTGATAATTTGATCTTTATGAATTGGTTAATAAAAAGTTTTTTTATTAAAATTATGCTACAAGATGAATGCATGACATCTTTGTACATATTTGATTTGACCACATAAAATCAAAAACTAGTACCCTTATAAATTAAGTTATGTGCCATCTAATTAAAAGGAACACTTGAAGTTGCAATTTACGTCATGACAGTACTTGGCGAGATTGTGATGGACAGGTAAATCTCTATGTAAAGTCAGACCTTAAATGGACATATTTGCAGTTCTTTAAGTTAGACACTTAAGTTGAGTAGGAAGTGAGACCTGGACTCAAGGCATAAGATGGGATGAAACATGTTTATATTTGCAATAGATGGACAATAAATTAATAGACGTGTGTTAGGATCGAACTCGAGACCACGGGATTGCACACTTTACGTATGAGAATTAAAGTTAATAATTAAATGTAATAGTTATATTTATTTATTAATTAAATGAAATAACATAACTGACGTTAAGTAATTAGTGTAATGGACTAACGGTCGTTAAATGCATTTGGAAAAGGACTAAGTTGTAAATAATGGGAAGGTTCCGGAATTCCTTGTGGGATACCTCATCCGATCGGCAACAAGAAAAGGAAACTCAATCCATCTACAACTCAAACTTGTTCACCAAGTTTGTTTGGGTATAAATACAAAACCAAGGGTGTTTGTAATTTATCTCTTGTACTCATTATGCTAAAACCTAAATAGTTTTGTTTGTGTTTTTGCATAATTCGGTCGACAACACCTTGTGGGTGTCTATCCAAAGCTTTTCCAAACTCAAGTTATTTTGTTTGATTAAAACTAGCATTCCTTTAATTAGGTATAGTACGTGTGTACAAGAAAGTTGTACTAACACATTATTGTTAGTATTTTTTGATTGAATTACAAAAAGGTAAGGGGTAATTCACATAATCCTATAAACCCTAATTAGGGTTCATCCAATTTCTAGTTTTGTAGATTTGATTCTTGTTCGGCTAGAATCAAGAAAGGTACGCATATTCTTGTTTATGTTAATTAATTATTCGTTAATCTTTCCTATACGCTTCCGCATATGTACTTGATGTTTATTGTTTATATTTATGATTTGTCATGTTATATAATTCCAACATCTTCAACATCACATCCATCTCATCCCTAGCTTGCTTCACGGTCTTCAGCAATTCCCTGGTTCTTTCATTGAAGGCATTGTCCAACACAGTCTGTCTGGTATAGCTCATGTCATGAAAGTCGCATAGCTCGTCAATACTCATGTTGTCGAGGCAAGCCTTCCAGACTGAAGGAGTAACATTCGACACGAGCAAGTGACAAGCTACGACACTTGGTAACTCTTGGCATCTAGAAAGCCTTCAAGCAAACGTAAAATGGATTTAGAAGAGGGAAGACAAAGTCAAAACACTAGCAGAAACATATAATTAGATTATCGTGAAGATCACGAGTACTGTCATCATAGACTTCGAAGGGGGCCGAAGACTTAGCCTTGGCTTTCTTAGACTTCTTAGAAGGCTTCAAGGTCATTTGACGGGTCACCCCTGAGGTCAAAGTTGGATCAACATTCTTTCTCTTTGATGATGCTTTCGTAGCCTGCAAGCCACTCTTGTTCTTTTTCTTCACTCTATTAGCTATACCCTTTGCACTAACCAAAGACCAGTTCCTTCTTCTCACTCTGAGCATCCTCATTCTCTACGAGTTTATCAGGATTCACTGATGCCAAAGGCTCGACATTAACACCCATAAGCGGCTCATTGTTGACCGAGATGAAGGGTGACCCAACACCAAACCCACCCAAAATTTGGAGGATCCCTAGTCATGAAACTCAAATCCTTATCGTTACCAGACACAACAAAGTTTCTAAAGGCCATTTCTCCAAAACAAATGAACGAAAGGTATAATATCAACAGAAAAGAATGTATATTTAAGAAAAGTGGAAAGAGGCATACCCTTTCCACGTACGGTGCATTATGATAGGATCTGCTGGGCTATACTTCCAAGAGGTTTGTAGGAAAAGTGTCTTTAAAAGACGTTGTTACATAGCATGTCTTCTCATGTGATAAGAAAAAGTGTCTTTAAAAGATTTTTTATCAAGCTTATTGTCATCAGACAACAGCTCAGAATATTCAGCAGCTACAAGCCTATCCTCAATGTAGAAAAACTTATCTTTCCAGGATCTAATATGGTATAAGGTTGATCAATGTTGTGTGTAGTCAAAATTAAACAATAGCTAGTCCATTGTGTATCTAGATTTTGTGTATTCGTTGTAAGTAATAATTACCGGCAAGCACACTGCAAATTATATAATTAGAAGAGCATGTATCAGTACTTATGTCAATATATATTACTAGAAATACTGATTTTTGACATAATAATGATTTCTACCTTTAATTATCATAGAACCTGCATGTCTAAACACATATAACTGTGTATAATGTTAATTAGTAGAAACTAGATTGTTGGTATAGTCTAGCTTGTAGTGGATATAGTAAAAGGTGTTGGTTTAATGGACAATAAATTAATAGACGCGTGTTAGGATCGAACTCGAGACCACGTGATTGCACACTTTACGTATGAGAATTAAAGTTAATAATTAAATATAAATGTTGTATTTATTTATTAATTAAACGAAATAACATAACGGACGTTAAGTAATTAAGTGTAATGGACTAACGGTCGTTAAATATAGTTGGAAAGGACTAGAATGCAAATTAATATTTGGAAGGTTCCGGAATACCCCTTGAGATTACATAACCGATCGGCTAGGGGGTTATCCCAACCCAACCCAAACTCAAACTTGTTCTCCAAGTTTAGATGAGTATATATACAAGGCTAGGGGTCTTGTGTTTTGCATCTCTTGTACTCATTATGCTAAAACCTAAATAGTTTTGTGTGTGTTTTGCATAATCCGATCGTACAACCCCTCTAGGGTGTCGATCCACTTCTTTTCCAAAACAAAGTTATTTTGTTTAATTAAAACTAGCATTTACTTTAATTCGTTAATAGTACGTGTGTGCAAGAACGTGGTACAATCACACTATTGATTGTATCTTGGATTGAATTACAAAAAGGTAAGGGGTAATTCACGTAATCCTATAAACCCTAATTAGGGTTCATCCAATTGCTAGTTTTGTGGATTTGATTCTTGTTCGGCTAGAATCAAGAAAGGTACACATACTTTATTCTTTAGTTAATTAATTATTCATTATATGTTCCTATACGCTTCCGCACTTGCTTTGATGTTTTGTGTTTTATTAATTGAATGTCATGTTATATAATTCCAACAGTGGCATCACGAGCTTGGTTTAATGAGTAATTAATTACTAAACACGTAAAAACGGATATTGTATTGTGTTTGGTATGATTAATTCTAGGGTTTGGTTATTATTATGTAAACCCTAATTTTATGGTTAGGGCTTTTACCCTAATTGGTTTTTAAATTTTTTTTATGTCGACCTAATTTTTTTAGTCGATTTTTATAAATTTTTAGGGTTTATTAAATTGTTTTGTTAATTGATATCTAAACCTAGAATTGTATATATATTACGTGAATTAATTCGTGAATAATTGTTATGTGATATGGAATTGTATGCGATCTTGTGACAACGTGAATAATTGTTATGTTATATCCATGATGATACATGCATATTCGTCATGGATGGTTGCTTGAATATTTAATTGTTAAGATTGGTTATGCGAATATTAATTGTTAAGTTGTATACACATGTATATTTATGATAAATCTTGAATTGGGGAAAACTCCAATTATATATACATTAATGAATCAACTATGTGCAATTTGGTATATTATTAATTATGAGTTTACGCAATCGATTCGTCGATGTATGTGGATCACTTTCAATTGAGAGAGTGAAAGCCCTAATTAATATATACATTAATTTACCTAGACATTGATTATTAATAGGGTTTATCGAATAAGTTGCATGTGGCTACTTGTTTACACGTATTAAATTGTTTGTTATGTGCGCATTGTTTTTAGTTGGTTATTTTTTATTTGTTTACTTTTTTGTTTATTATGTGCGACAGTTTTAAGCAAATGGTACTTTTGAATAGAAAAATAATACGGACTAAACAATGGTGAACTTTGATTTGTTTTTGAAGAGTTAAGTTTTCAATAGTTTAATTAATTGTGATTTTGGTACAAATGGTCTGAACGGCTCACCCACTAGAACAAACTATAAAGGGGTTAATAAAGAAGTGCACACAATCACACTGAAAGGATGTCTAAGGTTATGCTTTTGCGCTTACCTGGTCCTCTGCCCCCTGTAAGTTCGAATGGAGCTACTTAGTAAGCCATAAAATATGCTAACTCATCTTAAGGGCGAATTAGTTTTAATTCCATGCGCCACTTCTTGGTAATTACCGAAACACTAAGTGTTTACACTTATGCAAAAGTACGGTATAATGGGCGATAATTGACGCTAAATTCCTTGATTGGTGAACCCAATACCTCAATCAAAACTTTGATAATTTGATCTTTATGAATTGGTAATAAAAGTTTTTTTATTAAATTTATGCTACAAGATGAATGCATGACATCTTTGTAAATATTTGATTTGACCACATAAAATCAAAACTAGTACCCTTATAAATTAAGTTATGTGCCATCTAATTAAAAGGAACACTTGAAGTTGCAATTTATGTCATGAGAGTACTTGGCTAGATTGTGTTGGAGAGGTAAATCTCTATGTAAAGTGAGACCTTACATGGACATATTTGCAGTTTTTTAAGTTAGACACTTAAGTTGAGTAGGAAGTGAGACTTGGACTCAATGGTATAAGATGGGATGAAACATGTTTATATTTGCAATAGCGTTGGAAAATATAAATCCCATAATGATCTAGGAATTGGAAATTGTTTGCCAATTATTGTTCGACATATTACCTTATTATGTGCTTTCGTTACTAGCAGATCAACTGATGTAATGGAACTATGATAATTTTGATCCTAGTTTTCGAGAAAATTCTATGGTTATATGAATATTACCCTGGGTATTTTATTTTCTTGAAAAGTTTAATTATCGAAAATACTGAAATTGAATTTTGCTAATTCTTTAAATGTATTAATGCAACATTAAACCGTAAATGTAGGTTATTCCTGTATTGGTAAATTGATCTACACCTGTAAGGGTTTGTTGGCAGAGTCAACTTTACTAAGAGAATAAACCTAGTCCTCTTTTCTTAAGAAAGAGTGAGATTCAATCCTATTCCTTTTCATGAATGAAGAAATGTATGATAGGACAATTAGAATTGTCTAAATTCTAGATACATAACTCGTAAGCAAATTTTAATAGTTAAGAAAATTGCATATTTCTGAGTTATTAAATTAGAAGCTAGACTAATTACTGTATAATTGGTAAAAGACAAACTAGCATATTTTATCTAGTTGTTTTGTTTTGACCATGTTAGGAATTAGAAATTCCAGGTATTAAAGAGTCGGTCACCTCAAGTATATGTAATCGTTAGAAAGCTCGTAGTCATAGTTATTTTATGTTAAGTAACACCGTGGAGGACGGACGGGTCTTTACCCACTGTATGCCTGATCCACAGCCCGTTGTGTGGCGTTTTATGTAAGACTATAAATACTCTCTACCTCCCAAGGTAGAGAGTTGGAGCTCATAATATTATTTTCTTTCTCTCACTATAGTTCCCAACTCTCTTCCTTTCTCTCTCACTAGAACTTTCTCTCTCTAACATTCTTATACGCCTACTTTGATCATGGTTTAGAGTGTTTGTGAAATCCAATATCCTACAATTGGTATCAAGAGCCATGGTTTGATCACTCATCTTTCATGCTCTTTGTTTTGGTGGATTTCATAAGGTTTTTGGAGTATTAAGGGTTTAGGAGAGTTTGATTCATTTGGACAAATTCTTGTGTTAAAGTTTGAATTTTGCTTGTACTTTTGTGTTTAGGATCATCATATGTGTTTATGTTTTGAATTGGAAGCCTTAAATCATTGTGGTTTGTTTGTTTTGGATTGATAAAGTGGTTATTTTTGAAAAAAGGACTAGCGAGTTGTGTCTCGGACTTGTGTTTCTTCAAAGCGAGTTGCTTTGTTATTTAAAGCGAGTTGGTACATGCGACTTAGCTGTTTAGCGAGTTGATATTTATGCTACTTGGGTTCTAAGCGAGTTGTTTCTTTAAGCGACTTGAGATCTAAAGCGACTTGCTACTTAGCGAGTTGTAACGTTAGCGAGTTAACTTAAGCGACTTAGTGTTCAAGCGAGTTGATTGTGTTGCGAGTTGAGACTAAAGCGAGTTGGCTATTTAGCGACTTGATTAATTAAGCGAGTTGAGTGTGTTGCGTGTTGACTGCTTATGCGATTTGTGTGTTTAGCGACTTATTCATTTAGACCTTTTTCTTCTTCGTGTTACGTTCTTACGGTTGTTCTTTTGGTTTAGTAAAATCCCGTGAAAGAATCAATTTCCCGGTTTAATCAAAGAATTGCAAAATCCCGTAGAGCTTGAAACATGTCTACAAACTTTCCTACTATCATCTCCATCGCTGTGCGAGGATGTTCAAGCGGTTTAGATACTCGTCCACCCATGCTTGATGAACAGACTACGATTCTTGGGCTCAACGAATCAGTTATTGTACGCCTTGGAAAGGAAAATGGTGTCAACATTCTCAAATCCATTGATGAAGGACCGTATCGAGTTGAGACGACTAGATATGTACTTGATACTGCGAAGATGGAACTCGATTTACGGAATGGACAGACCAAAGATGTATGATGAGCTTGATGATAAGGAGAAAAAGAGATTCGATGCTGATATCGGGGCTTCAAACATTGTTCTTCAAGGTCTTCCTAAAGACATCTACAAGCTTATCAATCACAACACCAAGCAAAGGCAAGATGGGATAATGTCAAGATGCTTCTCTCAGTTCAATTAACTATGGAAGACAGAGAATCACAACTCTATGACGAATTTGAACACTTCAAGATGAAACCAGATGAGAGTGTCTATGAGTACTATGTGAGATTTCATAAGTTGGTGAATGACATGAGGAACATCAGAATGACTATGCCTAACATTCATTTGAACTCAAAATTTGTGAACAACATGAATCCCGAATGGCACAAGTTTGTCACCTCCGTGAAGCTCACTAAAGGATTGAAGAATACAAACTATGAGCAACTCTATGCCTTCCTCCTTCAGAATGAGAGACATGCTATGTTTGAAAATTGGTTCTTAATCAGTTCAAAACCAACCAGGGAGAGACAAGCTCGTCTAATGACTCAACCGCCTTCTACTCAAACATCGGAATCACAACCAAAGCCTCACAAGTCATACCCATGGGAAATGGTAATCACAAACTAATTCCTGATCTCATGTTCAAACAAGCCGATCGATGCACACGTGGGTAATTTCATTAATCAACTAGCTCTTCTGATTAGTCAAAACATGAATTCTCTCCCACAAACCAATAACAACCTCAGAATAGCATCTAACCCACACAATCAAGCTCACGTTAAAGATGGGAGGATCGTGGTGCAACCGTGGAAAGACAGATGATCGAGGGAAGAGGTGGAGCCGGTAGAGGTTATGTTGGTAATCAGAATCGAGGAAGGAATGGTAATCAAGGTCAAGCTAAGCCGATCAAATGTTATAATTGTGGTGGTGAGGGACACATTGCAAGGAACTGCACATCTCCAAAGCGCCCATAGAATGCCGATTACTTCAGAGATAAGATCGCTTGTGCAAGCTCGGGATAATGGTGCCGCTTTGGATGAAGAGGAATTGTTGTTTCTAGCTAAGGGCAATGCCAAGACCTATGATGCAGATGTGGATGAGCGACCTATTCAGAGATAGGTCACAATCATCGAATGCCTTTCAAGTCGCTGATTGTGATGCATAACGACTCGATGTGGATGATGGACCTATCGACACACAATCTTTATGGCTAGCATTTCTCCAATGGTTTCTCCCAAGGTCTCCTCTTCACCACAAGCTGGCCCATCCAAAGAAACACTCATCTCGAGGTACTAAAACTATACGATGATGCTGATGTGCAAAAGATGCATGACAAAGTACTATCAGCTGAAACTTTTGTATCAAATATTGAAAATATGGGTAATATCAATGTTGTCCCATATGATCAATATGTGAAACAAAGTGAAAGTGAAGTTGTACCAAGTGATGCATCTCCTGCGGTCAACAATGACTATATTTTTGATGAATACACCGCTGTGCCCTGATGAGTCTGTAATATCTGAATTAAATGCCTATAAAGAACGTGTTGCTATTTATGAACAACGTGCTAAATTTAAGTTGACCACTCGTGGCGAGGAAATGGATGACCAAGTGCATACAATTATTAGAAAAAAGTAATTTTCGAGAAGAAGTATTAAAACAAGAGTTAAATTCCTTGCAAGAAAAGCTTTCTAAAACTGCTAAGCAAAAACAAGAACTTCAAGAAAATGTGAAAATGCTTAAGCAAGAATTTAATGCAAAGGAATCAAAACTCTTGAAAGATTTTTCTAATCTTAAAACTTTGAAAAACAAACTTGAAAACAAGTTGTACATACAAAGGAACACCATTCAGACTGCTCACATGATCACTAAGCATAGGGTCCTAAGCGATAAGCATAGCATTTCCCTTGTTAAGGAACCAAATCAGAGGTCATTAAAAGGGCTAGAAATGCTCATAAGGTTCTTTATGATGGCAATGAAATCCTTAAACCTAGACAGAAACCTAGTTGCGTTGAGTGCACTGAGGAAGATAAGAAATCCGATGAAGTCACTAGGGAAAAGATGAACAAGAAATTAGATGATCCTAAATGTAGAGAGAAGAAAATAAAGATCACACCCCATGATTACAAGAAGGAAAACTGGATTTCCTTGAACATGTTTAAACCTCGGACATTGTTGACTCCCGAACAAGTTTTCTGGAAAATGGATTTAGATAAGCGAAAAGTGAAAATATTGTTGAAACAAACCCTCCTCTTTGGAAAATGCCTAGAGCGAGTGTGTATCCTCCTAATACACCAATGCATCTTGTTCCTAGAACAATTGCCACTAAAAGCAAGACCTTAATTAGCCAATATGTTATACTTCAACTATTTGTTGATTTTGAGAAAACTTGCAAGAAAAGGATCACACCCACTGGTATTACGGAAGGAGAAAGGGTTTTGAGCAAATGAAAGAATGTTATTTAACCGAGGTCATGCCTTTCTTTAAACTTCTAAAAGATCACTTTGAGAGTCTTAAAAAGGGGATAGAAACCGATATTAAGGGAATGGAAAAGGAATTTGATGCAATGATAGTTGAAGTTAGTGACTATGAGCGAGCACTAAAATATAATGAGATTGAGAGGAAGAACTTGCATAAACTAAATGAGAACCTCGATTTCGAATGTATTACTCAGATGTGTTTTTCACCGCTACAAATTGTTCCATTAATGCTTCCAAATTTCATGAATTATCGGTTGCCTCGAAAGTCTCCCATGATCGTGTCATTGAGCTTGAAAAACTAATTCGAACTAAACGAGAAAATTGAACTGGATGATCACGACAATTTGGTTAAACATTTTTCTAAACTCGAAGTTGAGCATTTTAATTTACAACTAAAATATCAACATCTTAAAGAAAATGTCAAAACTTCAAATATCAAGACATCCTCGGATGCTTCAGAGTTTGATGCAGTTTTCAAATTAACAAAGCGTGATGAACGATTCAAGCTCACGGCAACACGATCGAAAAGTTGAAAGCCCAAATCTCTCAATTAAAGGGTCAAACGAACAATATGACAGGCTCCCAAATGCCTCCTCCTTTAGATTCTCCGAATTCTCAAACTTTTCATCTTCAAAACTTAGTTGATGCCTTACAAAAGGAAAACAAGAGTTTTCTAGAAGAAAATGAAAAATTTAAACGACATTTTAAAGAGTTATATGATTCAATAAAAGTCACCCGTGACCAAAACAACGAAAAATAACGTCTTTACGAAAGGAAATTGAGAATCGAGAAGTCGTGGAAATGGGAAACCGCCACTTGTTTTCAATAAGAATGTTGTCTCAAAGTCACCCTTAGATCAGCAAATACATCGTGATGCTTAAATATACAATTCCTCCTCATCTTAGGAATAATGAACATGCTTTTCATGAATAATGTGCTCACCTTAAGGATAGTCTAGAATGTCTCCGTGAGATTGTCGAAGAGGATTTCATTAACAAACCTCTTGATAGTGAAATTAGGTTTGCTTGCCTCCAGGCCAAACGATCTCAAGAGTTGCTAGAATGTGTAATTGCAACATGTCCCAAATCCTTAACCTTACGTGCAAAAGGCAAAGCTGTGATGCCTTGTTCTATGCCTAGTGTTGATCCTTCAAACCATTCTAGGCCCAGTTTTAAGAAAGTATACATCAATGTGTCGTCTAGTAATACAGATCCTTGCACGTCTAGTTCAAGAATGCAAAAAGTAGAAGACCAACCTAGGATCTTTAAGCTTGTGTTGAATAAAACGAATCGTGTTGATTCTAGTATTAGCCTTAGGCGTACTGTAATTAATTCAAATTCTGATACTATTTGTAAACCTTGTAATGATGTCGCTTGAATTTTGCTAATCATGAATGTGGTGTGAATGCTTTGTCTAATCTTTGTCAAATGCCCGATTAAAATTGTTAATGCTAATAATCGTGGAAATAAGGCAAAAAGCGAAAGATTGTTAGAAAAAAGTGGAAACCACGGGAAGAACTTTTATAAAGATAGGTTATTATTGGATACCTTTTGGCCATAAGAATAATCAGCTTTGTTCTCAAACTGCTAAGATTATGCCCACTAGAAAATGGATGCCTCTTGGTAGAACTATTCCCTTAAGAAGTGAACATACTTTGAATAGGTCAAATACGACACCAAAGATTGCATCTATTCCCAATGATTCCATTGCTTCTACCGATATGGATGTTTCTTTTCGATGTGGGTGTTCCAATTCCTGTTACTAACCAAGTGGAACCCATTCTTGCATGGGGATCCCCATTATCCAGTTATCCATTCTTGTCGGTTCAAGCGAGATCGTTCAAATCGTTCGTGGTACCTGGACTCAGTTCCAAGCATTTGGGAGACCGGTCAGCGGCTCATGAACTTCGTGAGCAAATTCATCGGGACAGTTAGATTCGGTAATGATCATTTCGTGCAATTATGGGTTATGGTGATTATGTTGTTGGTGATAGTGTTATCTCTAGAGTATACTATGTTTAAGGTCTTGGTCATAATCGTTCTCGGTCAATTCTGTGACTCTGATCTAGAAGTAGCCTTCACAAAACATACTTGTTTTGTTAGAGAACTTGATGGTAAGGAACTTTTAAGAGGAACTCGTGGTTCAAATCTTTACACCATCTCTATAGAAGATATGATGAAGTCTTCTCCAATTTGCTTGCTGTCAAAGGCTTCAAAACAAAGTCATGGTTATGGCATCGACGTCTCAATCACTTGAACTTCGGCACCATCAATGATCTCTCCCGAAAGGACTTAGTTGTAGGTTTACCTAGACTAAAGTATGAAAAGGATCATCTTTGTTCACATGTCAATTGGGAAAAAGCAAGAAGTATGCCCATAAACCCAAACCTACTAACTCTGTCATCGAAGTTCTTCATACAATTCATATGGATTTATGTGGACCAATGAGAGTGCCGAATATCTTTGGGAAGAAATATGTGTTAGTTGTGGTTGATGATTACTCTAGATTCAACTGGGTCAAGTTCTTAAGGACAAATGATGAAACTCCTGATATCATCATCAAACTCATCAAACAGTACCGCAGTTCGACTTAACAAAACCGCCATAATTATCCGGACAGACAATGGAACCGAGTTTGTTAACAAACAACTTAGTGAATTTTATGAAAGCATTGGAATCAGCCATCAAAGAAGTATTTCACGAACTCCTCAACGAGTAACGGTGTAGTTGAAAGCTAAATCGAACTCTTGTAGAAGCCGCTAGAACAATCTGATTTACTCAAAAGTTCCAATGTTTCTCTGGGCTGAAGCTATTGCCATTGCATGCCACACACAAAATCGTTCCCGATTCACACGTTCATGGAAAGACACCATATGAACTTGTCCACAACCGAAAACCTAATCTCTCTTTCCTTCGTGTGTTTGGAGCATTGTGCTATCCAACTAATGAGGGTCAAGACTTAGGCAAACTTAGAGCTAAAGCGGACATTGGAGTATTTGTAGGGTATGCACCAAACAAAAGGGATACCGAATCTACAACAAAAGAACCCGAAACATCATGGAAACAATTCACATTACGCTTGATGAGTCGACCGGTCAAACGGCTCTGAACAATTCAGTTCGGACCCGCACTTCAAACAATCCAATTGGTTCATCCCTTGTTCCAAACTCTTCTCAAGAAACTCCATATGTACCTCCATCCGAAGATGATTTAAAGAAATTGTTTGATCCTATGTTTGATGAACTTTATGATCCAAGTACTAATTAGGTGTTGATTCCTACAACGAGGCGCTCATATCCCGTGAATGAAGTCAATCCCTCAATCTCAATATCATTAAGTCAAGAAGCACTCCGCCGATCCTTGATCTCATCAACAAATCATCATTCTTCAAATGTACATCATGGAACTGTTTCTCGCATCAATGATGAAGTTAATCCCTTTGCTACTCCTGAAGATGCTCCATTTGAAAACATATTTGTTCCTGAATCTTCATCGAACCATCTTCGGAGACATCAACTCTGCTACTTCAGGCCCTCAACAACTACCACATGAACACCTCAGAAAATGGACTCACGATCATCCATTAGACAACATCATTGCTAATCCCTCTCGTCCAAGATCCACACGGAAACAACTTGCAACCGATGCCTTATGGTGCTTCTTCAACTCCGTACTCTCTAAGATCGAACCAAAAGATGTTAAAACCGCCATGAATGAAGATAGCTGGTTCAATGCATGCAAGAAGAAATTCATGAGTTTGATCGACTTGATGTATGGGAGTTAGTACCGCCTCAGTTGTGCTATGATTATTGCTCTAAAATGGATCTTCAAAGTGAAACTTGATGAGCATGGTGATGTGTTGAAGAACAAGGCTCGATTAGTTGCTAAAGGATACCGTCAAGAGGAGGGTATAGACTTTGAAGAATCTTTTGCTCTTATTGCTCGAATCGAGGCAATCGAGAATCTTTTGGCTAATCTTGCTAGTAAGAACATGGTAGTCTATCGATGGATGTAAAGACGGCATTTCAACGGAGATCTTAAAGAAGTCGCCTACGCCACCAACCGAAGGATTTGTAAATCAAGAGCATCCTACTCACGCTTATCGTTTGAAGAAGGCCCTTTACGGTTTAAAGCAAGCTCCAAGGGCATGGTATGATACATTGTCAAAGTTTCTTCTATCAACCGGATTTAGCAAAGGAGCAGTTGACCCAACATTGTTCACCACGAAGTCGCAAACATTTAATTCATGTTCAAATTTATGTTGATGATATTATTTTTGCCTCGACTGATCCAATGGAATGTGATCGCTTTTCTAATGAAATGAGTTCAAAATTTCAAATGTCAATGATGGGACAAATGTCATTTTTTTGGGATTACAAATTTCACAAAGTCCCGGAGGCATTTTCATAAATCAATCTAAATATGCAATAGAAATCTTAAAGAAATTTGGATTTGATTCAAGTGACCTTGTTGACACCCCCATGATTGATCGAACCAAACTAGATGAGGACCACTCGGGGATCATGATTGACCAAACAAAATATCGTAGTATGATTGGATCCCCGATGTACCTCACGCCTAGTAGACCGGACATCTTGTTCTTTGTTTGCATGTGTGCTAGATACCGTGCTAAGCCTACTAAAAGCACCTTGAAGCTGTTAAAGCGGGTCTTTCGGTATCTCCAAGGAACCATCAATATGGGACTATGGTACCGAAAGACACCGGTATGTCACTAACGCCTATGCAGATCTGATCATGCAGGTTGTCAAGATACCGTCGGCACGGAGGTGCTCGGTTTTTGGGTGATAAGCTTGTGAGCTGGTCTTCAAAGAAGCAAATGAGTACTTCTATTTCCTCTACAGAGGTGAATACATAGCCATGTCATCTTGTTGTGCTCAAATCTTATGGATGAGATCTCAATTATCTGACTATGGCTTTGAATTCAACAAAATCCCTCTGTATTGTGATAATAAAAGTGCTATTGCTCTATCATGCAACAACGTTCAACACTCAAGAGCAAAGCATATCGACATTCGACATCATTTCATTAAGGAACAAGTGGAAAGAGGTGTGGTGGAACTCTATTTTGTGAGGTCTCGAATATCGGTTAGCGAACATCTTCACCAAAGCTCTTCCAAGAGAACGCTTTGAGTTTATTCTTCCACGCCTGGGCATGAAAAGCCTTCAACCGAACACTCAAACGCGTCTTCGGGAGGAAGACGAGGAGTAAAGGTCTATCTTCATCTATCTCTTGTATATATCTATTCGAAAATCAAATAGAAAAATATAAAACTTTCAAAATCCATAAAAATTTGAAAAACTTGAAAATCTTCAAAAAAAATATTGTTTTTTGTTTTCTCGTTCGATAATATCTACGGTCTTTGTGTTGTCATTCAAAGAATGACACGGGACTTTAGATGTTGTTCGAATTTTCATAAAAAAAAAAAAAAAAAAAAATATATATATATATATATATATATATATATATATATATATATATATATATATATATATATATATATATTTGAGAGAAAGAGAAACAATGGTTTATTGTCATTCAAGAATCCGCTTTTCAATGAAAGAACGAGCCATGCTTTTCATGTTTTTCAAGATTTGAGAATTTGTTTGACCGTTCATCAAAAGCCTTCTTATCAACCAAATTCCATGCTCTGATTCTATAAACATTTATCTCGAAAACTAACGCTTTGAAAAATAACTTCGTCTCTATTTTTGATAATCATCTGGAATTATTTGTCAAAAGATCAATCTCTCAATCAACAACCTATGTCATTGATTGAGGGAGAATGATTTCAATTAAATTAAAAAGTTATTTGGCATTCAATTGTTTTCAAAAGATATACATGCATGTTTTATCAATGGAGTTTAAAGTCTTAACATCCGATCCTTATCGGTTAAAACGCTTTCATAATCAAGTCACAATTCTTCCTAAAAGCTTTCAAAATCAATTTAAATCTATAAGAGATCACAAATCTCAAATGATTTGATAATTGTGATCGGGGAGAATGTGTGATTTAAATTGGATTTAAATTGATAATTCGGTAAATGGTTTTATAAGGATGTACATGCTCTTCTTCCCACATGTGACAAACGATTTCAAATTTTCCATGCACATGTTGAGGGGAGCATCTATCTTAAACCTATGATTTGAAACGTGATCATTTATCTCAATGTGTTCCTCTAGTATGTGCAAAACTCTTTTCAAATCTTGAGGCACATATTGAGGGGGAGCAAAATCATGAAAACCTCATCCTTCCCAAAAATGCTTTATCTACTTGTCTTGGTTAGGGAAGTGATGTTGATATCTTTTAGAAAATGGTAATCAAAGAAGTTAATTCTTTCTCTTGCCTCCGTGTGCAAAACGATTTCAAACATTTGATGCACATGTTGAGGGGGAGTTCTTATTCTAAAAATATCAAAAACAATTCAGGTACAAAATGCTTTGATAAAATATCATAAGTATCCGGATTGATTTTCAAATGGTTTTCAATTGGTTCCTATGGCCGATGAACAATACCAAAAAGACCGACCAACTTTACATTATGTATGGTGATATAAGGACGATAAGGTTAGGTATGTGTTCCCATGATCCGCCAGAACCGGAGGGATCTACCCGGGGACTATCCACTAGTTAGTGTAGAGTTCTTAGGTATGATGATAAAAGGAGAAAAATGAGAATATGGGAAGAGTGCTTGGTGAGCTAGTAATCTTTGGAATAAACCCAACAAGGTTCTAGTTATGAAGTCTCGGTAAGCACTCAAGGGGTTGAAGAATGAAAAAGAATTGAATGAGAAAAGGGTGAAAACAAATAGCCCTCCAATTATTCAACCTTAGGCGTAAAACCGGGTTCAATTCATATGCTATGATGGTAACATAGGTATTGAAGACAAGGACGTCATGGACCCGGACGACCTTGCACTTCAACTTTCCAAACCACTCAAGTTCCTCTTAAAAGGACTTGTTTCATTCTCACGGGAACCGACATTATCTATCGACTTTCTCTTAGAGATTGTTGATATTGAAGGAGGAGACCCTCTTCCTAGTCTCCGATATAGGATCCAAATATGCACAAATTGAGTCTAGTGCCACGAGATCATCAATAAATCTCATTAGGACACTTTCAATGAAGACTCTCTGTTTCACACAATGTGGAAAGAGAGATTATATCTTGAGTCCTACGCATTATCCTTGTGGTATTGCCATAACATCTGAGTGATGTGTTTACATATTCCACCGTGAAGATGGAAAGCCTTCTCGAGCCAACATCTAACAAGCTCCTGGTAGGTGGCATGTGAGATCTATTATACTGATCAACCATGTGACAACTGAACAAAAACAATGGGGCGATTCAATCTTTTGAATCAATCATGGTTCAGGTTATGGATTGACGGATACCTTTGAAAACCGGTCTTTGTGCTTTAAAACTCTTTTCATTAGCACGTCGACCGTGTACTAATTTTTCAAATCAAAAGGTGTTTTATGATTGATAATTGATTTTCATTAAAACCTTCGTTATATTGCAAAAACAATTTCTATTGAGCAATACATGATTGTTTTTTAAATCTCTTTTCATCAATCGATGGACGTAAATTCATGGTTCACTCACTCCGTGTTGTCTTCTTTGAGACGTTCGGTTTGAGAACGGCTAGAGCAGCTGCGAAACCCTGTCAAGGAAATTCTTCGAATTATACCGATCACGAAGCGCATTTGTACCGATCAACGGGAACCGTGGGCGTGTACCTCAATTCATCGAAAGTGATCAAAGACACTTTGCGCTTTATTGCTAAGCGTCTTATGCGGTACACCCCGACGTTTGCGGCTAATCGAATGAAGCGGTCAATCCATAGCCGCATGCTCACCTAACACATTCATCTCAAAAGAAATCATGATTAGTGCATCAATGACTCTGATATTTCACTCCATGCTTACGCTACTGGCCGCCAATATCATGAATCAACTAAAGCTTCCGCTACTCTGATGAGAAGATATCATGATCCAGAATGTGAGCATGTCGGTCTGATAGTCACAACATCACATAATACCAACACCACAATGGATGTCTCAGAGATTTTCTATTAGTGATGATCTCAAAAGCTTGCTCAAATTTATTATCACGTGGATCAGTAAAAGACCTCCTCTGATTAACCAAACATGCAATGAGAAGAATCAATGACTACGAAGCTTGAGCAAAGTACTACATCAAGAATGCAAGAACAATTGTTAATGTAATATCGTTTGTATTCAATGTAATTTTAGTATATGTTTGAGGTGACCTCCCTTAGGGGGAGATTGTTAGGAATTAGAAATTCTAGGTATTAAAGAGTCGGTCACCTCAAGTATATGTAATCGTTAGAAAGCTCGTAGTCATAGTTATTTTATGTTAAGTAGTATTTTGTTAAGTAACACCGTGGAGGACGTACGGGTCTTTACCCACGTATGCACGATCCACGCCGTTGTGTGGCGTTTTATGTAAGACTATAAATACTCTCTACCTCCCAAGGTAGAGAGTTGGAGCTCATAATATTATTTTCTTTCTCTCACTATAGTTCCCAACTCTCTTCCTTTCTCTCTCACTAGAACTTTCTCTCTCTAACATTCTTATACGCCTACTTTGATCATGGTTTAGAGTGTTTGTGAAATCCAATATCCTACAGACCCATTTAAAAGTACTACTTACAATTGTTGGAATAGTAGAACTATTAAGAAAGAAATTGCATGCCCAATTTTTCAAGTTAATAGCAATGATGGATAATACATCACCTACATAGTAGAATACAGTTTTTTTAAGTACATAAGTAATTGTTATGTATGGACTTTCTCAAAGGTGTAGGGAAGTAAATAGAACGCTATTTTCTTTCACTGGTTAATGCAATACTTACAATGTTGTCAAATCCAGTGGGAGTATTTTGTTCTTATTACTGAATAAGGAATTAATGTAATGATCTCTAATTCAGTGGGAGTTACAAGCTTTTTCATCTTGGTAGTAACCTAGATTATCTCTAGAATGTCTTAAGATAATTACTTTCCACTTGTAGACACTTATGTTTTCAAGGATAGTCATGTACGTTTCCTTATTAGACAATGAAGTGGTTCTACATCTACTAGTTATGCTAATATCAATGACACAATCATATTAGTCACATAAACAAACATATGTCGTGTTGTTTATCTGCTACATGATGTTGTTCCATGCACAAGTGGGAGAAATCTATATTGTGTGCAAGATACAACATATAGGTATATGATTTAACGGATTCTCTTGACTGCAAGGTAAGAGACTAACGTTCTAATATAACTTGTACATATCTAATTCAAGAAAAACTTGGTGTTGCAATTTACGTCATATGAGAACTTGGCGAAATTGTAACAACAAAGTAAATCTCTATGTGAAGTCAGACCTTGCATGGACATATTTGCAGTTTCTAAATTAGACAAGTATTTAGAACATGTGTCAAAATGATATATAAGACTACTTCAAATTAAATATTTATGTATTATTAGAATGACATAAAATTAAATGAAGTAATCTAATCCTACTTCAATTTGTTTATTTATGTATTTTGGAATGACATAAATGAAAAATAATGTAGTCCTACATTATTGTGAAGTAAAATAAATTAACTTGAAATTACTATTGAAACCAAGAGTTGTGTTCTTAATTACTTTAGTTAAACATGTTTATGATTCATTGTAAAGAAATAAACATAAAGTCTTTTAAGACTTATAATAAAGTAAGACATTAACTTGTTATGTTAAGACATATACAAGAAGTCATTGAGGTGATCAATGATTTATAACGTTAAATGGGATTATAACAATTTATGTTTTTTTGATGAGACATGGATGTGAAGTGACTTGGTTAAAAGTACTTGTGTTATAAAGCATGCAATTGGATTGAAAAGTCTATTATACCATTAAGTTGACTTAGTTGGTAAATAGGTAAGCCAAAATGAATATGTTTATCCTATATATTGTTAGATTGTCTTACAATATTATTTCTAATGCATACCACTAGTTGATGGTATGTTCAGTTAGAAGAATCAAACTCTATTTGATTTGTTTGATTCAAGATAACCATAACTTCTTTCTTAAAAAGTAACAAGGTTAGAAAATTAAGTATGGATTGAATATACTCAATATGACTCCAACCTAGAAGATTGTTAAAACATCATTTCATTATGGAATGTGATGAATCACATTAAGTTTTAAAATTGAAGATTCTGAATTTGTTAAACTACTTATGAATAGGTTATTAACAAACTAAAGTCAAGAATTATCAATATGTATTTGTAATGTCCCAAAAAGAGAACAATGTAGTTTTTCTCTAATTGCTAAGTATATATAGATATTACAAAAGGCAAGTGGGAGTTTTTTTTATCTTGAAAGATAAAATTACAAGATACATCATCTTCTAAAACACACTAGTAAATATCATGATGAGGTTAGACATATAAATGATAGACCTCATGATGATGGAATTTTCATTCAAATATATGCAAGGATATCTCAGATATTTGACTTATATGCTGAGAAATATGAGTTACAGGATTATAGTAAACCTGATAATCATTATGATGGATTACCAAATATTGAATTGGGAAAATTACTCATACTATGAATGTTAAAGATGCTGCCCATAAAGATAATCAATTTTGGAAATTTGGTTGATCTTAATAGTTAGACTAGAGAATGGAAATGAGTTTCTTTAAAGAGATGAAAAACCCTAGTGGTTTGAATTTCTATGTAGAAATCATATGGACAATATTGTACACATATTTAATGCATGACAAGATTATTGATCACACTTAAGCAATTAATTATGATTGAATATTCTTTTCTAGACATATTAAATATATAAAGATGATAATTGTCATACTTGTTTTCATTAATATGAAATATGACAATGGAATATCAAAACTCTTTCTTGAGAAATTACTTAAGCGAGGACGGTAAGTAATCGAAAGGTTTTTTTTGAATTCATATAATCTTTGGAAGTGGACGAAGTGCAATAATTCATGATTGGATAAATGCATGCATCTATGAAATTATTCTTATTTTAAATTATTAAATCCTAGTTTCGATTTATAATTGAAATAAGATAAATTTTAAGTATTCCTAAAAGCTAGTGGGAGTATTATGTTAATGTTTTAAATCTTATATGTTGTATAACATGTAGGAAGTAACATTCCTTGAAAGCTAAATGTTAAGTCTTAGATTGGAATGAAACTTCATTTGTAAGATTTAAGAATTAAAACATACAACTTTGGAATATATGTTTATTATTAATAAACATGTGCAGTAAAATAAATGATTCTAATAAAAGATGATATATCATTTGAGAAATTGATAAATATCTTTTGACAAGATAGAACATGAATGAATTCTAAGTTTGACTTGTAGATTCATCATGTACATCATGTTGTGTATTAAAATTGTTGTATCATTCTTGAATAAGAAGTGATTTGACAACATTGATATCTAACTAAAAGTTATTAGATAACTTGTGTAATGAATATTTTAATAGAATTACATCCTCACTGAATTGCTCCTAGATTCTATGGATGAACAATATGTCAAATGTTGTGCAAATTGTCATCAACTTTAAACTTGAAAGTTAGGAAAGCATCAAACATTACACAATAAGATATTAAAGTTTACGGAGTTTTAATGAGCAAATTGTTGTTTGTATACAATGATGCTGGTTGAATTGAGATGACACTCAATACTAGTCATGGTAGGATTTCATTTTTGTTAATGACCATGTGAACTAGTTGTGCTACTAAGAGCACAGTTGCATTATACATTAAAAGAATAAGAATAATTTAAACTTTAAAATGTTTGAAAGTTTAAATTGTCATAAATTGGTGATAGAGGATGTCACACATTTTATGAATTATTATGTGGATTGGTGAATGCACACATACTAAGATTTCACTAATTGAATTCTTAAAATAAGTATTCTCAAAATTACGATAGATCAAGTAGGTTGATTTATGCCTAGTCAACAAGTATGATTGTCATTACTTGAAGCATAATTCATCAACTGGAATTTTCATGCATTGATCTATTTAGTATTTGGATAAGGGATGTTAAACAATTGTTATAATAAATCAAGTACTTGGTATATTTGATTTTATAATATATTGTATCCTATATTTGCATGTTTAGTCCGTGAATAAATTTATTTATTCTAAATCGTCCGTTGTCAATTAATGATATGTGAGTATCATTAAATTAAGATAAATCTGAGAGGTATGGTAGAATATACTTGAAAGTATATTGATGAGAATGCATACCAATTTCAGATGATATACAATGAATTGAATATAGGACTTATCCCAACTACATAATTTACTTTGTGGATATTGTTATAAGTAAATTATGAATAGTTATCCTCAGACTTGAGATACCAGATAAGTGTCATGAATGTAGTGCACTTCTGTGGAGCAACTTAACGATGTACGTAATTGGTAGTCATAAGGGTTGTTTTCAGAAATGTTACAAAGTTTGTGGGTTATTCTCGTAGTCAAGATAGAATTTGTTCATTCAAATTTATTTGGAGTTTAATACTTCTGGGCCTCGTAGGGTCGACAAGATGTTTGCATGGCCATGCCCAAAGTTCTCCCTGAATATGTTCGAAGATTTGGTAATCTTGCTCAATCACTAATAACGAGAAACAGAATGGTTGAATAAAGAATGACTTAATTCCATATCTTTATTTAACATGGTATTAGAAACAAAAGGATAATAACAATGAGAAATCATTAAAAGGCTTTCCAGGAGCCTTGCTCGAGTTGTACTAGAGGCATCGAAGTGTTGCTAGACGCTAACCGATGTGATCACTCTATTAAGATATGTCCAAGTGGGAGCTGTTGGTTTAATGGACAATAAATTAATAGACGTGTGTTAGGATCGAACTCGAGACCACGGGATTGCACACTTTACATATGAGAATTAAAGTTAATAATTAAATATAAATGTTGTATTTATTTATTAATTAAACGAAATAACATAACGGACGTTAAGTAATTAAGTGTAATGGACTAACGGTCGTTAAATATAGTTGGAAAGGACTAGAATGCAAATTAATATTTGGAAGGTTCCGGAATACCCCTTGGGATTACATAACCGATAGGCTAGGGGGTTATCCCAACCCAACCCAAACTCAAACTTGTTCTCCAAGTTTAGATGAGTATATATACAAGGCTATGGGTCTTGTGTTTTGCATCTCTTGTACTCATTATGCTAAAACCTAAATAGTTTTGTGTGTGTTTTGCATAATCCGATCGTACAACCCCTCTAGGGTGTCGATCCACTTCTTTTCCAAAACAAAGTTATTTTGTTTAATTAAAACTAGCATTTACTTTAATTCGTTAATAGTACGTGTGTACAAGAACGTGGTACAATCACACTATTGATTGTATCTTGGATTGAATTACAAAAAGGTAATGGGTAATTCACATAATCCTATAAACCCTAATTAGGGTTCATCCAATTGCTAGTTTTGTGGATTTGATTCTTGTTCGGCTAGAATCAAGAAAGGTACGCATACTTTATTCTTTAGTTAATTAATTATTCATTATATGTTCCTATACGCTTCCGCACTTGCTTTGATGTTTTGTGTTTTATTAATTGAATGTCATGTTATATAATTCCAACAAAAGGTTAGTAAAAAAGAGTTTTATGGATGCTTAAAACTGATATGATTAAGGTGACTAACATTAACATTGTGTGTTTTTTCGAACTACCAATGTATTAGTTCGATATTATGTTTATTAGTCTAGAACAAGCGGGTTAACCCGCGCGTTGCCGCGAGAGTGCGTTGGCCTCTATTATTTTATGTACGGGAGTCTTTGTCATAATTTTTTTTATTAAGGACTAAATTTGCAAAAGAGCGATAACGGGGGACTAACGGTGTGATTTACAGCTAATGTGAGGGACCATTTTTGTAAATTGCTTAGCTACAGTACAAGCACTATTCCCCACTGTTTTTCACTGTAGCAACTATTGTTTGGCACCGTAGGAGCATTATTTTCGGTTTTAGTCCTTGAAAATATCGGTTTGTTGCAATTTTAGTCCTTAAGGACTAACCGTGAAAATAAAACTTAACCATAGGGGCTGTTTTTGCTTAGTATTTGAACAGAAACAGTCCCTCAAGTTATTGTTTTGTTGCAAAGTTAAGTCACGACTGTTAGGTAACGGCTGTTAAGAACTGCTTTTGTAATGAATCAAAAGCCTCAGGGGCTAAATTGAAATTTGCCTATGTATTGTAGCTACAGTGCCCCTGGATGATTTTTAGTATATATCTATATATATATATATAATAAACAAATGTTTTTTTGAAAATTATACATGTCATTAATGCCACATGTACACCTTGCCATGTCATAAATGCCATGTCACAAAAGCCACTTGGCATATAAAATTTACACATTGCTCCCTTTAGTTTATTGGCATTTAATGGATTTTTATAATTTTCATTTAATTTTCCACGATTCTTTTCAAGATTAACAAATAAGATGATATATTGTGATTTTGGTTTCTTTTAGTTCTCAACCTTCAAGTTTTGTTGGTACGAAATTTTAATATTTCATTCCTTCTCTCAATCTTTAATATTTCTCTTATGTTGGTACAAAAGTTTCTGTTTGCATTCATCCAATTTGATCTTGATTTGGGTTTGCAACCCGATTTAAAATGGTCAATCTTATTAGTGTTTCACAACCCATTATGAAAGGTAACTCGATTAGATTTTTTTTTTTTTTTTTTTTTAAATGCCGATAACAAAAATTGTTTGACTTTGACCGATAATTTTACACGATTAGGATTTGCAACGGGATGTATAGCGTAGCATGTTTTTGTCTAATTTATGAAGGTTTATGATCCCCATGCAATGGAAAATGGTATATATGGCTTCTTTATCATTGGTTCTAACCAAAAAATATTTTCTAAAATTAAAGTAATTAAACAAAGGGGTATTTGAAGAAGTCCACAACATCTGTTTAACAAAATGTTTCTCAAGGGTTCAATCCAAAGCTCATCCCATAATCATAGCTTGCACTAAAGTTTTGGTAACACACACAAAAAAAACGTTGATTGCATCATAATAAAGAAAACAAAGTGAAAATATATGTTCCATGTTTGTTATACTCATTTAGTGCCATTTTTCTATTTTGTGAAAGCTGGATTTTGTTATTACTAACTCCAACTGAAGACCCAATTAAATTAAGGGCCCTTAAATTAATCGTTCCAAATAGGTTTTTGTTAACTCCCTGTTAATGTAACTAAATTGAATTAGTTTATTTTGTATAGATAGCCAATATATACGCACATGTAAATAACCTCATCGGCTTATGGATATCTTATTTGATGCGATTACGTGCTACAACACTTATATAAGCTTTATGTATGATCTTAAGCTCATGAATTATTGTTAGGTTCTGTAATTCCTTAATAAAATATATGCTAAAAATATCATCCATATTCCTTTCCATAAATAAGGACTCATGTTGCATATTGATGAATTAAGAAAAGTCATTATTGAATGAGGACTCATTCTTGAAATGAGAACGCTACTTATGGCGTTGAACGTTCGGAACCAACATATATAAGAGGCTATGTGACATGGGAGTACTTTAAAGACTACACATTTCAAATGTTGATTGAGTCGCTTCGTGATTTGGATTCTTGGTGTTTTGCTTGAATTAATCTACTACCTTTTAGTCATCATGTTAATTTCATGGGCTATACGGGAAAATAACAAGAGTAATGATTCTTGAATTCGGTGAACACCACTTCTTGAATTGGGTGAACACCACTATCATCCTACAGGTGAAACACAATCTTTCCCGGAGAGGTTTTCATTAAAGATTAATTGAGGACACTGTAACTTTTTATTTTGCCATGACTATCAATAAAAGCCAATACCGACTGTTGATGCAAAAGTTGGATGTTCTTTGTTTGGAGCTCCGGTTCCTACACCAATTGAGAATTGCTGCTTGAGACCTGCGCACTAAAAGACGAAAGACACCGTTAGGCTTATCGTGGGATTGTTTCCCACGATTATCCTCCGGCGTGAGAGTAAGTAATCGGTTTAGGGTTTAAGGAGAGTTAGGGTTTGTAGATCGTACCTTAAACGAGGGATGTGATTCCCTTTATATACGCACGGAATCCTTGTTGGTTCCGTGTTCCTCAACCTTCGGCGTATCCGCCTTAGTCGGTTGGGAATGATTATCTATCTATTTTAGAAGATATCGGATATCTATTCCGTGGATAGCTTTGGGCTTGGGCCTTCGTGAGCCCAAACCTCTAATCGGTGTAGCCCGACTCGTACCGGGCTAAGTTAGTGTTGGACTTTAGCCGGGTTCGTGACCTGGATGTAGACTATACGTCATCATGTCCCCCCAGTCTAGTATGCGCAGTGCGTAACTGCGGATGCTAGACTAATAACCATAGTCAATGAAAAATATTCCAAACGTAACAAAGAAGCTAAAGAAATATTCGCTGGATACATTGTATCCAGTCGTAATATTAAAAAATGGGCACCTCGTAAATCGGGGGAAAGTTACTGCACCTGTGTCTCATCAAGCAATCTGAACCACACAGTTAGGGTTAGTGGAGTCCACGTGTCGGTCATCGTGTGGCGGGAGAAGATTATATAACCCCTTCACTTCATTTTCACCGTCACCACACACAGTAAAAACAATCCGCCATTAGCAAACCTTCCAACACATCAAGACTTCAGACTGAAATACCCCTAAGGTAACGCGCTGCCGCCTTCATTCTTGATTATAACAATACCATGGTTAAGGAATTATCTGATTTTACATCCAACATAACGGAAGAGGAAGTACAACAGTTTGCCTCAGATTATTATATCCCTAGCGCAGTACATCCGGAAGTTCCGGCTGCGAATGCATCAATAGCGGATTTTCCCGATGGGAAGATTGGTGTATACACGCGATTTTTTGAATTCGCAAATCAGCGCATACCCATATCATTATTCCTAAGTGATGTATTGAATTATTACCGCATTCACTTGTCCCCTGCCTGTATAGGTGCGGCGGAATTAATTAACTTCGAGGTGAACTGTCACTTATTGGCCATAAATCCGACCATCCATTTATTCGGGCATTTTCCACACCACGTGGTCAAACGGGTGGGTTTCCTTCGAAACGCCCGGATCCCTCCAATGCTACAAGACAAGTTAGACGCTCCCGAAATTGGAGGGAAACCTTTTCTACGGATTGACAACACTTGTTTTCCGGCCCCATTCGATTTTTACGCTAAGGGGACACGCCAAAGGATGAGCCGCCTCCCTGGATCATATAATGCAGAGGATGCGGAAACAATAAACACGAACCGCATCCCTATAAGCTCCTACCCCGAGGAGTTCTTGGTGCATATTGGCCTGAGCCACAACTATTTTGGCAGCTCAGAAGAAGTCCCTATCTTCTTAGACACCGATGGTCAGGGTGGGTGCTCATGCTTTGTACCCGTAGAATTACATTCCTGTAAGTTATTCACTATTTCTGCTTCGTTCTTGTCATGAACTGTGTGTGTTTTTGTTGTTGCGCAGAGATGGATCTATTCAGCGTGGTGCACCTGACAAAGCCAATGGATGTAAAGGTGGGAACTCGACTCCTGAAGGAGGGAGAAGAGCCCGTGCTAGTAGCGGTGGCCGGGCGTACCGTAGCTATGGATATAGGCGGCGGTGAAAGTTCATCCTTGGCGCTCCAAGCAACTCCCTTACAGAGTAGGCCGAGTACCACGGTACAGACACCTCCCGTGCAACCAGCGCCCATAGCGGCGGAGCACGTGGAAGAAACAGATGAGGAAGAAGAGAGTCCCAAATTGGAGCGCAAAAGGAGCGCAGCGGGCGATGGCGCTGCCACATCCCGGAAGAAGCGCCAGTTGTTTTAGTGTGGAGTCATCTTCCAGTGATGTTGCGTCGCGCCCCCATCACCGGACACCTCCATTCCTGCGTAAGTATCCTTGAAAGATTATGTATCAAAATATAGCTAGATAGCACTGAATAACTGTGATTATCTCATCATGTTTGTAGGTTTGAACAATCCGCAGAGTCGCCCCCCTAAGCAAGTCCAAGTCGCGCTGAATCATCTGGGCCGAAGAGCCAAAACGGAGCCTGAGACCTGGGGAAGCACCCATGGAACAACTTGTGGATGACCTGGTCTCGCTTGCGATGCGGATAAAGGCAAAGTACTGGTGAAACTAGCCAAGGTGCGGAGAAAGACAAACGCATTGCACTACTTGAGGCTCAATTGGCTAATGCTAGAGGCGAAACAAAGGCTCTTGGGTCATATGCTAAAAAACTAGCCGATGAGAAAATGGCACTGATGTGTCAAATAAATCAAGAGCGCGCGGAGGCCGCGAGCTATAAGTCTTCTTGTCTGTGGGCTATTAAATATTTGGAAAATGGCAAAGACGCACTGACCTCCCAGCTTGAAGACTTCGGCACTACTGTGAAAAGTGTTCTAGAGACGCAGGAGGAGAAGTTGCGTAAACTAAGCATAGAGTACGACAAGGAGTTATATCCGCAACTTCTCTCCACCATAGCTGAGCGCAGATGGCTCATAAGCCATGGGCTCCGCCTAGCAGCGTTAGGTGTCCTGGAGTCACAAGAGGTTCGTGACTCATTCGGGGATGTGGTGAAGTGTGCGCTGGAGCGTGGAAAGTCAGAAGCCATTGAAAAGCTGCAAGAGGCTGAACTGCTAAAGGTACCCGTTGAGAAGGTACCTACTTATGATGCGAAGGCTTATGACAATCTGGTCGCTGCCATGAAGAGGATGAAGGACTTGGAACTCCCCAAGATCGCTGAACTAGAGCGTGATCAGGACTATCCAATAGACGTAATTTTTGCGGTCGACTCTAGCCCGTCTCTCGGTGGAGAGGCTGTTGCGCAGCCGCACTATTACCTTAGACCCGATGCATCCCAACTGCAGGTTCCTGTTTTCGTGCGCCCCAGAGATATCCTGAATCCTTTTGTCCCGGTGAAGTCCCCCGAAACAAGTGTTGGAGGCGCATGCGACGAGGCTTGCTGAAAAGAAAGGTGTTAAGGGCAAGGCTGTAATGTGTGGCATTGGCGCGGCGCACCTCCCTCGGTCTGACGGGGTGCCTGTGAGTGTTGCCACCGTGGCTCGTCGAGATGCTGACTTGTTACAGGAGCTGAATAGGATTGGGGATGATACTAGCCGCGTGGGTAGTTCCTCCTTGAAGCGTAGTCATAGTTTTTAGTTTATCTCTGGTGCTGTAACTATCTGTGACAAATAACTCGTAGTCCATTAATGGACCTCCTTTTGTGAAGGGTATTGTAAAGATATTTTTTCTTTTTGTGATGTACACACTTATTCGTATTTATCTTTGCGTAAAAGGAATATACGTTGTTATCTGTATATGCAAGTGTGAATAATCCAAGGATTTCATAATCATGTATGAAAATCCGAAAAAAATTGTCAAGTATAATCGTGTATATCAATGGTATGCAGCGTACTGTAAATACCAATTTAAGGAATCAAGTGTCTTGGTTCCAAAGTTGTTAAACGTGCACATGTGCATTGTTGCGCATCCGTCGTAGGGTGCGCACAAAGCTTATTCCAACGTCTTGAGAACAAGGTGTTTAACAAGGATACGTGATCCAGCGTTGATGGGTTTGCAACCCTCTTACTCAACAAGTTGTTTATTAGGTTAACTTATCCTTTTGACCATCGTGGGTTTATATATTGCATGCACGCCATGTAGGCAAAAATGTTAAAAAATTGTTAAGACATATAGTATATGGAAGTAACAAATTAAAGTGTGTCACGGAGTTAGCTAGAAACCGCAACGTTTTATTTATACTTGCAAGTGTTTATGAAGAAATAAAAAACATGATACTAAGGAAATGGAAAAAAATAATACATAGTTGTGCGCGGCGTAGCCATTCCTATAGGTAGCATATTTTGAGATTGCAGATGTTCCATGTGCGTGGCAATCCACGACCATCCAAGCCCCGTAGCTTATACGCGCCTGTTCCTAGTGCTTCAGTAACCTCATAGGGTCCCTCCCACTTCGGTCCAAGCTTACTTGTGTCTTCTGCGTGGCTTGCATCATTAGCGCGATAGACGAAGTCACCGGTCGAATGAGACACCTCTTACTTTAGTGTCATAGTATCCCTTCATTCTTGACTTCGATTTTTCTTCACGTATAGCTGCACGTTCACGCCTTTCTTCCAGCAGATCTAGGTCAAGTCGCCGTTCTTCATCATTATTTGCCACATTTACTTCAGCAGTGCGGATGGTTGGCATAACCGATCTCGGCCGGTATGACGGCTTCGCCTCGTAGACCGAGAGAAGGAGTATCTCCTGTATGGTTTTGATCGAGGTGCGATGCGCCCACAAAACATGTGATAGCTCTTCCACCCATCTCCCTTTGTGCTTGTCCAGGCGTGTTTTAATACCTTCGCCTAAGCTTCGATTCGCCCGTTCCACTAGGCCATTGGTTTGTGGATGTTTAACGGACGCAAAGTGCTGTGTGATGCGTAGCTTCTCACACCAGTCTTTGAAGGGGTTGTCACAGAATTGTTTTCCGTTGTCTGAGATGATTTCTCCAGGAAGACCAAAACGGCATACAATGTTATCCCATACGCGCTTCACCGGTTGCCGTGATTGTTACCACCGCCTTTGCTTCAATCCACTTGGTGAAATAGTCTATAGCAACTATGAGGAATTTTAATCCCCCCGCTGCAACGGGAAAAGGGCCTGCGATGTTAATACCCCACTTGTAGAATGGCCATGGTGATGTTATCGGCGTTAGCTCATGCTGTGGTTGGCGTGGGATTGGCCTATGCACTTGGCAATCGGTACATTTCTGTATTAAATCCCGCGCATCTCGGTGCATAGTAGGCTAGTAGTAACCAGATCTCATGGCGCGTGCTACAACAGATCGTGGTCCCGAGTGCATACTGCATGATCCTTCATGGATTTCTCGCAGCACATAATTTGCCTGTAATGGGCCTACACAGCGGAGCCATGGTTGCAGGAAGGAGCGTCGGTACAGAATGTTGTCTCGGATTTCAAATCTCTGCGCTGTGCGCCGTATTCTGCGAGCTTCCTTCTGCTCCTGGGGTAGCATTCCTTTGTTCAAGAAGTCCACTATCGGTGTCATCCATGTAGGACCATCCTCCTCTATGATTGTGGAGACTTCCATATCTGAGATGGACTTGCTTCTCAATGTTTCTACCAGAACTTGCTTTGATAGGTGTGCAAAGCTTGTCGAGGCAATCTTGCTCAGTGCATCCGCCTTGCGGTTTTCCCCTCTAGGAACCTGTTTGATGGTGAACCTGTCAAAACCTTTGATCAATGTCTTGGTCTTGGCAAGATACTGAATCATGTTATCCTCCTTAGCCACGTATTCGCCTAACACGTGGTTGGCTACTAGCCGGGAATCCACGTTTGCTTCTAGGTTACGTACACCTATTCTAGCTGCAATGCGTAGTCCAGCAAGTAGAGCTTCAGTACTCGCCTCATTGTTTGTCGCAGTAAATTCAAACGCAGTGCATAGGTGAATTCCATTCCCTCTGGATTTGTAAGGATAAGGCCTGCTCCTGAACCATCAATGCAAGAGGATCCATCTGTAAACAAGATCCATGGATCATGTCGGTCCGTCTTATTTGGTGCGGGTACCTCATCGGTGTCTGGCTTTTCAATGAGGAAGTCTGCCGAATCTGTCCCTTTAACGCCGGCGTGGTCTGTAGGAGATGTTGTGTTCGCCCAGCAATACACTCCACTTCTGGAGTCGGCCTGATGCATCAGGTTTAGAGATGATCTGCTTGATTGGCTGATCGGTGATTACTGCAATCGGGTGCGCCTGGAAATACCTGCGTAGTCGTTTAGCAGCAAACACCAATGCAAGAACCAATTTTTCCATGGCGGTGTAGTTCGCCTCCGTCTTCTTTAGCGCTTTGCTTACAAAGTAGATGGAGTTTGCATGAATCCCTATCTCGTTAGTAGTACGCTGATTGCTCCATCAGTTGCGGACAAGTACATGATCAGTTCTTCCCCTGGTCGGGGTGCAACGAGCGTTGGGAGTGTTGCCAGATGCTGTTTAAGCTGAGTGAAGGCTTCCTCTGCCTCCGTAGTCCACTTAAAATCACCCTTCTTTATGCAATTCTTGAGTGTTTTGAAAAGTGGTAACGATTTTTCTGCTGATTTGGATAGGAACCTGTTTAGGCCGGCCAACTTTCCGTTAAGAGATTGGACTTCCTTCAACGTGCGTGGTGAAGGAAGTTCGATGACCGCTTTTGTCTTTTCTGGACATGGTTTTATACCGTCCGTTCAATCGGTATCCAAGGAACATGCCTTCATAGCGCCGAATGTGCACTTTTGGGATTCAGACTTCATGTTTATCTCTCGTAGAGTTTTAAATGTCTCCTCAATGTCGCGTATTAGCTCATCTTCAGTATGGCTTTTGATGACTAGATCATCGACATAGACTTCTAGGTTGCGACCCACCTGTTTTTCGAAAACGGTATCCACCAACCACTGATAGGTGGCACCCGCGTGCCAAAAGGCATTTTTGTGTAACAAGAAACACCTTGGCCTGTGTGGAAGGCCGTCTTTTCTTCATCCTCTTTAGCCATCTGAATTTGATGGTACCCTTTATACGCATCTAGGAAACACTTCAATGGATACCCGCACAGAGACTCTATTTTCCGTCTATCTCGGTAATGGGTAGCAGTCCTGTGGGCAAGCTTCGTTAAGATCAGTAAAGTCAACACACATTCGCCAGCCTACCGTCGCTCTTTTGACCATTACTGGGTTAGAAAGCCAGTCGTGGTAGTAGACTTCGCGCATAATTCCCGCATCGACCAACTTGTGTATTTCTGCCAGGATCGCTTGCCAGCGCTCGGGGCCCGCCACGCTTCTTCTGGTGGATCGGCGAGTACCCTTGTCGGATTCGCAGGTTGTGCTCTGTGATTGATCGCGGTACCCCAGTCATGTGTTTTGGCTCCCATGCAAAAATGTCTAAGTTCTTTTGCAGGAGCGCACACACGGCTGATTTGCCGTTGTCTGATAGTGACCCTTCAATGGCTATTTCCTGTTCGGGTATTCCTGGGTGGATCGCTACTTTCAGATGTGGAATTCGGTCGTCCGCGGTGCCGGGTTGGTGCGGTCTCGCATGCAATCGTGTTGCATTCTCTATGTGGTATAGTGGCATTGTAAAGAGTAACAATACCACCTTCCACTGGGAACTTAAGCATCCCATGCGCCGTTGAGCACTCGCCGCATAGTGAAATTCCTGGTCTCCCAATGATGCCATTGTATGGTGAGGGAGATTTAATCACCATAAATTCCATCCAGGCCGTTGCGGAGTGTTCTTCGTTCCCAATGCCGACAGTAATCTTATTTGTCCCATAGGCCATATTTTCTCACTGTAAAACCAGTCAACGCTGTTCGACTGGGGTTACTTGGTTGCGTATTTCGGACGCAGTTGCTTGAAACTGCTCATACATGATGTCGGCAGAAGCTCCACCATCAACATACATGCGGTGGATGTCGTGACCCCCCACGCTTATCTCTATGGTAAGTGGTTCCACCACTGCGTTGTTCGCGGTCAGGGTGGGGAACGAGATTTTCTTTCCTCGTGAAAAATCCGGCTTACCTTCGCTTTGTGACCCCGCCATGATTGTATCATGTAAATTGTGTCGGGCTTGTCTTTAGGCGTTTCTTTCTTATTGCCGCTCTTTTGTTTGTCCTTCCCTTCCTTGATATTCTTGACCAGATGGTCCAATCTACCCTCTTTGACCATCTTGTCGATGAGTTGGCGCAGTTGGACACATTCGTTAGTGGTGTGGCCCTTCTGCGCGTGGTAATCACAGATCCACCGCCGACACGCCTATCCTCCTGGAGTGCGCATTTGTGGTGGTCTCGGGAAGTTAGCGCCCTCTATGCGAGTATTTCCTTTGGCGATTTGGTAAGCGGGGTATATTTGTCATTGTCGCGTCCATTCCCCTGGTTGCGATAGTTTCTGTTACGGTTACTATTCCGATCTGTGGATTGTCTCCCAGGTTGTTCCTGTGACCGTAGTTGGAGTAGCTTCTCTTGCTATCACGCGGCGCCTCTCCTTGTACGAAGGATCGCGTGCGCTTCATAACCTCATCGAAGGATTGGGGAATCCTATCATTCAATCTTTTAATAAGTTCCGGGTTACTGGTCCCATTCATGAACCCGAGATTTTGAGTACGGGACATGCTTTGACTTGCATGCACTCATCCTTGAAGCGCTCCATGAAAGCGCTTGTGGATTCCCCTTGTCGCTGTTTGACTCTAGCGAGTTCAATGGGATTTTTAGCGCACTTTTTTCGTTGAGTAAAGTTTAGGCGGAATGCCTTCCTCAACTCTTCGAAGCCATTGATGCTTCTGCGTGGAAGCTTGTTGAACCAGTTCCGCGCATTTCCCACCAGTGTGGAATTGAACATGTGGCACCATACAGGTTGTGGCCAGTTTTCAATGGTTGCGGCTGATTCGAAAATTTTTAGGTGATCATCGTGGTCACCTGTTCCATCATAGGTTTTAACATTAGTAGGCATGCTCTTTTGTTCTCCGAAAAATCACCGATACGTCTAGTGAACGCATCTACCTTTCGACGCCATGGGAGAGACATATCCTCCTCTTCTTGGTCATGGTTTTTTCTTCTGGATTTCCAATGTCCAGTCTCACTGTCCTCGTTGTCCGAGGAATTACTAGAAGATAGTTCCTCTCTCCTTCGGCGTTTACGCCGGTTGTCCTCAGAATTTGTGCTTGGGGGGCTTTCACTTGGGGAATATCGCTCCCCCAGTTTATCTTGTACTCTGCGGCTACCAAGTCTAGTGTGGACACTGGTGCGCTTCTCATCTTCCTTACTTTCAGTCATAGGCGTGAGTCGATGTATCATCTCCCTCGACTCTCCTTCCGATTCTAATGAACACTGGGGGTCGGCGATTACCCCTCCCGTTTCTCCTTCGACGACGCGGTGGAGATGTCCCAAACTCTGGGCCAAAGTCTAGCCGAGCATGCAGGCTCCGACTTGGTCTTTTCTTTGCTTCCTCTTGCATGAGGATAGCTAAGGCTTCGTAATTTTGAGAGACAAAACTACTTGGCTCTAATTCCGGAATGACTCCCTTTAGGACAGGGGTATCCGTTTCTATCAACACGCCCTTGTTCTTGTCGGGTGCGTCGGGTGCTTTTGTGAAGTTAACTTCTAGCACCGATTGGAGTGGAGTAAAAGGAGTGCGCAGCGGATCTCTGGTGCTGGTGGTGGTAGTTGTTGTCCGGGTTGTCCCCAGAGTGGTTCCACCGAGGAAGGAATCTGGCCTGATCCTTGATTTTAGCAGACCGGTTGTCCCAGATCGCTTGGGGGTTGCCCCGGCTGTGCACCTTCTTTCCAAGAAATATGATTGCGACGCTTTGTCATCCTAGTTCTTGGTTCTTAGTGAATGGTCCCACGGATGGCGCCACTTGTTGATGCAAAAGTTGGATGTTCCTTGTTTGGAGCTCCGGTTCCTACACCAATTGAGAATTGCTGCTTGAGACCTGCGCACTAAAAGACAAAAGACACCGTTAGGCTTATCGTGGGATTGTTTCCCACGATTATCCTCCGGCGTGAGAGTAAGTAATCGGTTTAGGGTTTAAGGAGAGTTAGGGTTTGTAGATCGTACCTTAAACGAGGGATGTGATTCCCTTTATATACGCACCGAATCCTTGTTGGTTCCGTGTTCCTCAACCTTCGGCGTATCCCGCCTTAGTCGGTTGGGAATGATTATCTATCTATTTTAGAAGATATCGGATATCTATTCCGTGGATAGCTTTGGGCTTGGGCCTTCGTGAGCCCAAACCTCTAATCGGTGTAGCCCGACTCGTACCGGGCTAAGTTAGTGTTGGACTTTAGCCGGGTTCGTGACCCGGATGTAGACTATACGTCATCACCGACCTTTTTGTATGATTTAATTTGGTTTTTTTCTTGCCGAAACCTGTTTTCACCCATCGTTAGCTTTATGTCATCGTGCATAAGGTAAAAAGTCAAAAATGATTGAAGGTTTTGAAACAGGACAAGAATAATCAAATGTCAAATAGTAACTTGAATTGAACATTATTTATCATGAAATGCTACGAATAATTTGATCCGAGAATCTATATTCATTTCTACCGTGCAATGCAAACATTTCTTTCATGCTACTGAATTTTTTTTCACATGCATGGTTTTATTTATCAACGTTCTTTTAATCTTTTCACAAATTGTGTATACCCATAAAATTGTTATGCAAATATTCGCTTACTCTTTGAGAATTACCATATGTAACATTAGAATATGAACTATTATATATTTTCAAACTATTTATAAGCAACCCGTGATTTATCACGGGTTTATAGGCTAGTTATAATTATAATAAGACATTGATTTTTGGGATTGGATCATTGTTGCAACTTACAAGGGTCAGCTTAACACATAACTTTATGGGAGTAACATCCCTGCTGCTGCAGCAGCTTCCTTCTCTGCAAAAAGGAACATTTTTTTTTAATATTTACAGTTTTCATCCTTGAAGATCTTGAATTATACATAAACCATCCTCTGCTATAAATACAAACAGCAGATATGATCCCTGCAGTTTGCAGCAGGGATCATTTTCCCTAACGTTATCTACCTATACTATAATCAAGAAGCTTGAGATTACTGTATAGCCTCAAATAGAAGACACGTAGGATGAAAACAGTGCGACACTATTCCCTCTATTTCATTATCCTTTTATCTCAGCTTCTCTACTCTTTGCTTTACTCCCTATCATTCTATATCTTTACTTTCTCTCACTTGTTTTCTCTTTCTAAAATGCAGATGCAGGTTCTCAACGAATGGAAACTGGGATTTTTTTTCATTCCCTCGATATTTAATGAAAGTAAGTTACTGAGAAGTCTGAGCTTTTAATCGTTTAGTTTTATTATATTGTTTACCAGCAGACATAATCTATTTGACTTCAGATCACCAGGTTTTAGTATTTTAGTTTTCCAACTTTTCTCTTTTGTTTAAACTTCAATTCTTTAGTTTTAGAATTTACATCACCTATCTTTGTTTGTCGAGATTTACATTGGATTTTGTTTGTTATTGGTGTATCTTGGGCGTACTGTGGTGATGTTACATGCATGCTTGAAGAGACGTATCATTTTTGCTTTAAGATAACATCGTGAATATACTCTTACGGTTAAAAAAAACGTGTCCTTATAAGCATTCATTAATTCAGGTTGTCATAGAATCCATGGAACTCCTTTTATAATTTATATACTTCTACACGGAGTATATGTTTATTAGAACAATAAAGCAAACATCTATCGATGCATGATGTATATTTTATCGAATTTAATTGGCAAAGATATCTTTATCATATATCTTTACATTTACTTTTCTCGGATAAGAAACATTGATTAGTAGTAGTATTTTTATGTAGCTGAGCTCATGATCTATACTTAATTTTTTTTGGTCATCTTTGTATTCCAAAGTTGTTTTCTTTTTCAACATATTTCTAGAATTATAAACAAGAAAATAAAAATAATAAAGTTGAAAGAAAAAGTTATATATACCAGTACACGCAAGATTTTTATTTTTAAAACATATAATATGCAAAATCAAAATATCATTGTGTGAAGAAAGAATGGTCTCCTACCTCTCTCTAAAACCTCTTTCTAAAACAAATCCAACCTAACCTTCCAAAGCATATCTCCTTCCTCCGGCGGTCGGTTTTAACCGGCCGTCTGGACCTTGTACTTTCTTTTCCCAAAATAAAAGCCTTCCTCACAGATCTGTCATCTTCCTTCGCCGCTGCCGTGGTTGTCGCTGCCACCACCGCTGTCTTCTGCTCAAATCCGTTACCATCCGGTCTCTTCTGCTCAGATCTGTTGTGGTCCGTCATCGATGGCTTGCTGCTGCCTTGGGTTTTGATTCTAGATCTGTTGGGTTTTGCTCAGGCTCCTTTTAGGATGCTTTGTTTTATCTTCTATGTATGTTATCTGTACTTTGTGTACTTTTGTCAAGCTACATCTTCATATGGTTGTGTCTACCAAAAGCTCACCTTGGTGATTCCCCCCACCCTTGTATGGTGTTGCTGTAGTATGTCACAACTATTAGGGTGTACGCTTTCTTTTGGCTTAACTTGTTACCTCGTGTATTTTGTTTGGCAAGTCGGCTTCGATTTTGCCCTTTATGTTCGATGTAACTTGTTGTGTTCAAATTACCTCTATTTGTGAGGAGTGATATGAAATCTCTGTTCAAAAAAAAAAAAAAGAAGAAAGAATGGTCAACACTCTTTGTATAAATAGTTTGGTTTGATAGGATGGTGTGGCACAGAAGGTACGGCAGGAAGTGTGAAAATAAGAGAAGAGTAAGTAATGTATAGTAGCCAAAATAGGATAAAAATGAGATATGATGGGAGGTTGTTGGGTGAATGTACGAGTGCTTTACACACAAATTATTTTCAAAGTCTACGATAGTGTGTAATCATATGATGCCTCTCACTCTAACAACCTATGTGTCTTTTACTATGGGAGGTGGATTCAGGGTATGGCCCGGTTGAACTTTGGAAATATGGTGTTTTCTACGTCTATCTTTGATAGCTCGGAAAACCCTGATACGGAGTATAAAAATAGGTATTGTTTTGTTGGTCTTAATTAATAAACCTTTTAAAAAAATATTATCGAATTATCAAATACTATTTGGAAAGTAAAAGTTTATATTATAAGAGTATATTCTAGATGAAAAAGTGTGGTGTTGTCAGGAGATTGAAAAGAATGATCAGAGAGAAACACATATATGTATACGGTGAGTGAGGTGGAGACTATTTTACTTCACACATTTTTTTAAATACATGCATATTTAATTAACGTGTCTAATGTGAAGATATGACGAGAGTTAGGGAATTAAGGTGTTCCATTTGGTTTATTGTGTTAAAAAAATAAGGTGTTCCATTAGTTATGTGAAAAAATCATGATGCTAAAAAAATCAATATTCAAATGTGACAAAGTAAAATTGAAAGTTAACAAGTGACAAAGTAAAATTTAAAGTTAACAAGTGTTACGAATAATGCTATATGTTTTATGTCTCAGGAGCCATGTGAAAAAAATAATGATAATAAAACAAGACCAAGATTTAAATACGATAAAGAAAAATCGATAACTGAGACCTTGTCATAAATTATGAAGGATGGAGGTATTTGATATCAACAAGAACTCGTTTTATCCGTGCTTTGTTGGCTTAGCTAACACACGCACACCTACTATGCATCCATGTTGACTACTAAGATTAAACCCACTCGAGTCGAGCAGGACCGCTTGAATACACTTTGAATATCATAACGCCAAAAACTCATGTTTGTTATACGAATCACTTGAGCAATCTTTTAAAACAAACATGATCATCGTACGTGCTTAGCACGGCATAAAAGAATTACCTAGGATAGTCATAAGTCAGACATGATGCCTTGCGTAACAAGTTCACACCTACCTAATTTGAGTTTTTCGTCCTCATTTACAAATATAAATATATACTTAATCTATTTCAAGTATATTATTATTTTTCTTTTCAACAGGAAAAGATATATATAAAAATAAATAAAACTCTAGCAAGAGCTAGAAAAAGTTAAAAAAAAAGTTTTCTTAACCAATCATTCAACATAACACTATAAAACCTCTAAAATTTAACAAGAAAAAAAAGACGAATATTATCGTAAATGTCACATTTCCTTATTGAACTATAGTTAAATGTGAATGTTATTCCGAAACTTCTAAAGCATCTACCAAATAGTAGCAACAATTACGAACATTCTTTCTTTGTTACCATTTAGATTCCCCATATTATCAATCCAAGATAAGCAATTCGCTACGGTATGCATCAAAAGAATGTGAATATCACATATATCCGCACCAACCTCACAGATGATGCTACTTCCCTTGAGAAAAATGAATGATTGTTGGATTCCATCAAAGTATAATATTATACATCTATATCAAACATCAAGAATTTGGTTTTGCAACAATTTCGTCAATATACACGCTGAAATTAAAATAAAACATGTACACTTTCATGTGATATGAGAATCATATCTATGAGAGCTTATGGTTCTGTCCTAAGTTTAAAATCATATACTATAATCTTTTTTTTCTTCTCATAGGTAAAAAGATTTTTCCCTAATAACATTATTACTTAAGACACAATTAAGAACAACGAATATGGGTAAATCTCACATCTCAACTCAAAACTTGGCAAAAATAAATTTACCAACTGTACTTAAAAGCTAACTTATCATAAGAATGACATGTCACACTTATGCGTCCCAATTACAAACGCTATTTAAATTGACCACAAAGACTAATTCAAAAGCATTTGCAAACTGCATTTGAGCATCGGTTAAACCAGAATCATCAAATTCATCATCATCGTATGGATCTTCAGAATAATCTTCATTCCATTGTTCAAACAAGCTTTTATGTCCTCCTAAACTGCCGCTCTTAGAAGCTTTGTTACCATTTGAGCTCGCAGAAGCTATAAAAGTGGCAATTTCATCATAAACCTCTAACACTTCATTATCACTATCCGTGTTATCTGGATCAACAACCTTTTTAGAACTAGAAAGCATTGATTTACCATGTTTTAGTGGCTTCCCATCATCACCCAGTAGCACAAGCTTCACATCAAGAATCTTACTTTCCATTTCATTAATCCTTTCAACCAAAGATAGAGTACTTGGACTACCAGATGTCGTACCAAGAAAAGGTGTATGGACATTACCACTAGATTCTACATTAGCATTAGAAGCCTCACCCAATTCGCCTAGAACACCAAAAACATTTGAAGTACTTACCACTTTATCATTCGTTTTTGGTTGTCTAGATGTAGAAGCTTCCTTTGTGTAATGTTTTTGAATTAGAAGCCTTAGTATTCTTTGGTGCAACAGGCCTATACTAAAAAAACATTCTTTCGAAAGCCTTTAAACTTCTTCGGATTAGCTCATTTCCACTTCACAACTGTAAACCCATCATTATAATTTGAAACCTTCTTTAATATAACCAAACTTTCTGACCCTTACCTTTATTTATCCTATTCACCACACGATTAGGAGCAGCTTTGGGATGATCATCAAGAGAATGACCACATAACAATCAAGTATCACAATGAGGGGGTTCCTACTCATATTCAATGCGGATGGTCTTTTTCGTGTATCCATCTCCCTCAAGCTTTGGAACAGCCACTACAAGCTTATCTTTAAAATCATTATATGCATTTATTTCAATCAAATCTATAGAATAGCTACGTCTCCCAATGAATCCAAACAAATGTTGTTCGTATACGAATCTAACATCACAGGAGTACTAATTTTCATGGCCATCATGCCTAATCCATCAGAAGTGTATGCAACTAATGTCACATCATGAAACTTCACTCAAACTGGGACTCAAGACAATTCTTCTTTAAAGAGGCTCACAGAGGGTGACCACCTATTGAGAAATATGGGAATTCCACATATCATCCATGGGCCATCAAGAAGAACAGATTCTACACCCTGATTCGATGAGAACTTAAAGAAGAAAAGACCATTCGCTTTCATTGTTACTTTCAAAATACCTTACTTTTTCTAATTATTGCGAACGAATCATTCAACAACAGGAAGTGCAAGCTTTTTACCGATAAAGTATCCGTATAATGAATTCTTTAATCTATCATTTACCACATGAACCAAAGAAATAGGTTGATCAAAATCATACTCAACATCCTCCGGTACCATAGCTTCGAGTTTTCAAAAATTCGCCTTTTCCACATTAACCATAAGGCTTACCTTAGTAACATATGAAATTGGAACAATATGCACATTACTAGGCTTATTACCCCACATTGACAATGGGACCAGTAGCATATTTTGTGACATCGTTTTCAAAACTGGAGCAGTCGCAGAATCCTGCTCCACATTTGGAGTACAAGTTGTTGCAACATTACCACTCTTGTTACCATTACGAGAATCAGGAACATTCACAGTAGCGTGTCAATCTGCATTCACATAAACCACCGTATTCTTACCTACAGTCGCAGCCACATTCATACCTACAGTGCCAGTAGATGTGGCCAAAACAGGTTACAATGTTCGAGCTTGAGTTCATCGCATTCACCTGATTTTTTCTTATGATTGCATCCCATCCCTCCCGACCCAAAAAAACCCTCTCTCTATGTTTACACCATGCACGAAACCAACTACACAATTAAATCAACACCACTTACCCAGCCAGCATTAAACACACCAAATCCACTCAAAGTAAACCCTAAAAACGACTCAAGGAATCGTTTAGGGATAGAAGCACCAATTAACTCCAAAAAAGTAAAGAAAAAATGTTTGACAACTCATAATTTTTAGGTTTACTTTTAACATTTACGTTTTTACTTAATCCTAAAGCCAGGAGATGAACCCACGTAACGTGAAAAACAACTTTGAAAGCGTACCGGCGGCTGTTCAAGCTTGGTCTACATTAAATAAACACATTATGACTCTATTAGATTTATTTTATGAGGCATTACACTTAATTTTACAAGTCTCACGTTAAACACGTATATTTTTATGATTTGCAAGTAAAAGATTTGAAAACCATAGGTGTACATATATACATGTACACGACACACTTACAAAACACTTTCATAATTTGTATCACCAAGTTATGTTTGTCCTTTTTTGTTTGATTTCACGTACAAAGTTAGTTTGCGTATGATTTATGGTCTAATTATTGATTAATTAATAATTATACTATCAATTGGAGTATGAGGAAAACTAGGCTAGTTGGCGTTGATTTGGGTTGAGAAAGTGATATTAATTGGTGGAAGGGAACTAGGACTAGATTGGAGTTGTGATTGCGGTTAAACACGTAGCTTAAACGTCGAAATATACATTTTTGGACCTAGATGTCCCAAAACCGAAAAACTGGGAAAATAGGTTCAAGATTTTCAACAAAAAGTTAGGGAAATAGAAATTAAACCTTATAGGCTAAACGTAGTCACTTGAATCACTAAAAACGGACAAAAACCGAAAAAGTTGTGCTATTTTGAAATTACGACAAAAACTATATTTTTATAATAAAAACGGCACTATTAGTTCAACTATATTTCATAAACTTTAAGTAATTTTCGAATCAATAGAATCGAGATAGGTAAAAATGGTAAAGTAAGAATTTACGAACGGCTCATGCCGAATTTTCGCTAGAAATATATTACTTAGACTATTTTTATAAATGGTTATACTTTTAGAATAAAAATGAATATTTTTCTATAAAAACACCAAGTGGGCGAGATTAAACTTTTATGAGTAATCAATAGTTATTATGTGCGAAAACCTGATAAAAAGACGAAAACCCGTCAAAAGAACAAAAACTTACAAAAAGACGAAATATTTTATAAACCATAAAAATATATTATTTTGAACACTTAGAACAAATACGAGAACATTTAGCAAGTGACAGAACTTATATACATACTTGAATTCAGCGAAACGGGATAACTTCTTTTAACTTATAAAACACAAACACAAACGTACCGTAGTGATATAATGTTTTGGAAACTCATTTACATTTTCCCATTTCAAATAGCATTGTAGTAAGTCAGGCCCATACTTAATTAGGTTATCTTTCGGAGCCGTTACCTTTCATATCTTGACTTATTCATTATTAAGTTGCTACTGTACTTAAGGTGAGTTTCATAGCGTCACTTTTACTTATTTTTAAACTTCTTTGGGGGTGAGAATACATGCTCTTTTTCCGTAAACACTTTACTCATTTACTGAAACACTTTAACTGTTTACTGAAACACATTACTCACTTTATTCAAATACATGGTTTGTATTTACATATAGTCATAAGTGCACTAAACTTTTACAAATTGCCTATGTTATGAATCGTTAATTACGTAGTAAGCGTGAATTTTGTGAGTAGATCTATTAAGATTGAACTTCCCCGCCCGGGTGGTTTCCCCACTTAACTGGTATGTCAAACAGACGCATAATTATTTAAGGAACTTTGGGTGTCCTAGGATTGAGATCTACTAGAAACTAGAAAACTTAAGGCTTCGGTGTCATGAGTTTAAGGCCATAGTAATATATTTTATATGACATTGTATTTGTTATATGACATTGTATCTTTGTGATCCACGTTTTGATAATTACATTTATTAAAACCTTTGAACTCATCAACTTTATGCTGACCCTTTTTTGTATGTATTTTCTCAGGTTCTTAGACGCGTTGCATGATTAGCATTCGGAGCATCATTACTAGAGTCACATTTTCACGGTATCATCATTTTGAAGATTTATTGTACTACTTTTAAAATGCTTGGTACTTGAAACATTTTCTTGTAAAACCTTATCGATGAAATAAAAATGTGTATTTTCAAACGACTCATGTAGGTCATTCGATATAACTGTAACTTTGTTTCCATGAAAGTCACGCCCCATTACCATTCCGCTTTTACCCGATTTTGGGGTGTGATAGATTGGTATCAGAGCTATGGTTATAGCGAACTAAGTTGCATTTACGACCTAGGCTATAACTACTACATACATTGGGACTCCCATTATTACTTTACACATTCTCTACTGCATTTCACACACTAAGTAACGAAACTTTCATACATGCACCTACATTTTAATGGTCCCATTTAGTTTCCAGGACATTGTGATTGATACAAATGGTCGCTAAAACTTTTCTAAATCATACATAACATCGCCTTACAAGATATTAAAACATGTCGCAGTCTATCGATTCCCTCAATTACTTTACTAACCCTCTCTAAAGACTAGTTTGAGCACTCTTCCCATACTTTAGAACCGCGACTTTAATCTTTCATCTTATAACATGCCGCCTCAGGTCACTCAACTTTAGAACACGACCTTACTACAACTAACCTTACTTTCCTTATTTTGAATAAAATGCCACCAAAAAAACAGAGCATGAGTGCAGCCGCCATTGAACGACTCGCCGTTGAACGAGTTGCCACTACCATTGCCGATAACGAGACACGTCGCAATAGCGGTAACAGTAAAAATGAAACAAGTGGAACTGCTGTCAGAATGGAGCCCACGACTCGTGGTTGCTCCTACAAGGAATTCATGAACTGCAAGCCTCAGAACTTCATTGGCACAAAAGGAGCTGTCGGCTTAGTCTGATGGTTCGAGAAGCTAGAAACAGTCTTTCGTATGAGCAACTGTGTAAAGGATTGCAAGGTGAAGTATGCTACGGGAACCCTGCTAGATGGTGCCCTATCATGGTGGAATGCTTACATGTAGTTGGTAGGACTTGATGTTGCGTATACCAAACGTTACCATGAACTGGCAACTCTCTGCCCAAGAATGGTTTCCACTACCCGCAAGAGAATTGAAAGATACATCTTAGGACCTCCACCCAATATCCAGGGAAATGTCACTTCCTCCAAGCCAAGTACACTCGATGAGACAATCAAAATGTCTCACACACTAATGGACCAAGTGGTGCGGGCTAAGGCTGTTAGGGATGCCGACAATAACGACCATAAAAACAACAAAAGGAAGTTGTAGGACAACCAGGAAAAGAATCATGATCAACAGGCCGAACAAGGGACAAGAAGTAGTAAGATCCTACGCTGTAGGACCACTCACCAAGAAAATATATGCTGGGAATTTATCCTACTACAACACATGCATCCTCCATCACCTAGGTCATTGCAGTGAGCCATGTGGGTTATGCAAGAAGCATGGTCACCAGACCAGGGATTGTAGAAACCTCACAAATCAGAGGATCCCAGGAAGCTGCTTCGAGTGCGGAAACATAGGACACTTCAAGAAGGACTGCTCGGAGCTGAAGAACAAGAATACCGAAGTATAAGCCCTCTAGTGCCATACTTATTTAGTATTTTGAATTAAGTAATTTATTACGAGTTCCATTGTATTATTATGAACTTCCATATAATTAATTTCCTATCTCTTATTATCGCCGCGTTATGAAAGCTCTCTTCTAGTACACACTCAAATTCACTTTCGTTTTCTCCACTGTTTTACAAATATACGTTACTACTCTGTAAACTAATTTATGTACATTCTATAAAATGTCCGAATATTTTCCCTTATGAATTTTTACCACTCTATAAAATGTTTTACTAAATACGGTATAAATCTATTTTTGTTATCATTTTGCAATCCATTATGAAACTATCCTACAAACTACTTTTGCTATCGTCATATAAACTGTATTACGCCTTTGAAAACTTTTTTGACTACCATTTTATAAACAAAATGATTAACACCACTAAACTTTAACAAACATAACACTATTCTGACTAAATCGAGCAATACATTATTAGTCCTTAATTATACATAGCCTGACCATCTATGTCTAATTTCAGAAGAATCATGTCATGATTGGATTATTACCCTTAAACTTTACTTAAAAACAAACTCTTACTTAAACCCTGGAAGAGAATTTTTTTTAAAACCATTCATAGACATTCGCCTCAATAAGCACAGTAACCGAATAAACCTTTATCTCAACCTTACCTTGAAAAGGCTATCCCTATTTGACACCACATACTGAGTCAACAAGTAAAATTCCTATCATCAAAAGGTTGCTGGATTTCTTAACGAGGTCCTGAATTCACTTGGAAACGAGAAGACCAGATCCGTCGAAAATACCCACACCTCTTCATCGATACCACTATGCCAGAAAACTCGACCGAACCATGGGAAGCGATTCTTTTAAGAGGGTAGACTATGAAAACTCACAATTTTCAGGTCATTATTTACCTTTTTACTCAAAACTATTACCTTGAAAATCTTCTTATTTACTTTTACACGTAACTGTGAACTGAATCACGTAAAACGAGAAATGGCATTTTTCATAAAGGGTCAAATTTTTAAGTCAATATTTGACTAAAAACTTAAAACATTTAATTTTAACATTTACGTGTTCACTTAACCCTAAAACCGGGAGATGAACCCGCGTAACGTGAAAAACAACTTTGAACGCGTACCAAAACCTGACCGAGCTTGGTCTACAATAAATAAACACATTACGATGCTATTAGATTTATTTTATGAGGCATTGCACTTAATTTTACAAGTCTCACGTTAAACGCATATATTTTGCATTTTATCTCGCGCATGCCTGGAAACTAAATGGGACCAAATTAAGATAAGATAAAAATGAGATATGATGGGAGGTTGTTGGGTGAATGAATGAGTGCTTTACACACAAATTATTTTCAAAGTCTACGATAGTGTGTAATCATATGATGCCTGTCACTCTAACAGCCTATGTGTCTTTCACTGTGGGAGGTGGATTCAGGGTATGGCCCGGTTGAACTTTGGACATATGGTGTTTTCTACTTCTATCTTTGATAGCTCGGAAAACCCTGATACGGAGTATAAAAATAGGTATTGTTTTGTTGGTCTTAATTAATAAACCTTTTAAAAAAATATTATCGAATTATCAAATACTATTTGGAAAGTAAAAGTTTATATTATAAGAGTATATTATAGATGAGAAAGTGTGGTGTTGTCAAGAGATTGAAAAGAGTAATCAGAGAGAAACAGATACATGTATACGGTGAGTGAGGTGGAGACTATTTTACTTCACACATTTTTTTAAATACATGCATATTTAATTAACGTGTCTAATGTGAAGATATGGCGAGAGTTAGGGAATTAAGGTGTTCCGTTTGGTTTATTGTGTTAAAAAAAATAAGGTGTTCCATTAGTTATGTGAAAAAATCATGATGCTAAAAAAATCAATATTCAAATGTGACAAAGTAAAATTGAAAGTTAACAAGTGACAAAGTAAAATTTAAAGTTAACAAGTGTTACGAATAATGCTATATGTTTTATGTCTCAGGAGCCATGTGAAAAAAATAATGATAATAAAACAAGACCAAGATTTAAATACGATAAAGAAAAATCGATAACTGAGACCTTGTCATAAATTATGAAGGATGGAGGTATTTGATATCAACAAGAACTCGTTTAATCCGTGCTTTGTTGGCTTAGCTAACACACGCACACCTACTATGCATCCATGTTGACTACTAAGATTAAACCCACTCGAGTCGAGCAGGACCGCTTGAATACACTTTGAATATCATAACGCCAAAAACTCATGTTTTTTATACGAATCACTTGAGCAATCTTTTAAAACAAACATGATCATCGTGGGCCGTGCTTAGCACGGCATAAAAGAATTACCTAGGATAGTCATAAGTCAGACACGATGCCTTGCGTAACAAGTTCACACCTACCTAATTTGAGTTTTTCGTCCTCATTTACAAATATAAATATATACTTAATCTATTTCAAGTATATTATTATTTTTCTTTTCAACAGGAAAAGATATATATAAAAATAAATAAAACTCTAGCAAGAGCTAGAAAAAGTTAAAAAAAAAGTTTTCTTAACCAATCATTCAACATAACACTATAAAACCTCTAACATTTAACAAGAAAAAAAAAATATTATCGTAAATGTCACATTTCCTTATTGAACTATAGTTAAATGTGAATGTTATTCCGAAACTTCTAAAGCATCTACCAAATAGTAGCAACAATTACGAACATTCTTTCTTTGTTACCATTTTGATTCCCCATATTATCAATCCAAGATAAGCAATTCGCTACGGTATGCATCAAAAGAATGTGAATATCACATATATCCGCACCAACCTCACAGATGATGCTACTTCCCTTGAGAAAAATGAATGATTGTTGGATTCCATCAAAGTATAATATTATACATCTATATCAAACATCAAGAATTTGGTTTTGCAACAATTTCGTCAATATACACGCTGAAATTAAAATAAAACATGTACACTTTCATGTGATATGAGAATCATATCTATGAGAGCTTATGGTTCTGTCCTAAGTTTAAAATCATATACTATAATCTTTTTTTTCTTCTCATAGGTAAAAAGATTTTTCCCTAATAACATTATTACTTAAGACACAATTAAGAACAACGAATATGGGTAAATCTCACATCTCAACTCAAAACTTGGCAAAAATAAATTTACCAACTGTACTTAAAAGCTAACTTATTATAAGAATGACATGTAACACTTATGCGTCCCAATTACAAACGCTATTTAAATTGACCACAAAGACTAATTCAAAAGCATTTGCAAACTGCATTTGAGCATCGGTTAAACCAGAATCATCAAATTCATCATCATCGTATGGATCTTCAGCATTCCATTGTTCAAACAAGCTTTTATGTCCTCCTAAACTGCCGCTCTTAGAAGCTTTGTTACCATTTGAGCTCGCAGAAGCTATAAAAGTGGCAATTTCATCATAAACCTCTAACACTTCATTATCACTATCCGTGTTATCTGGATCAACAACCTTTTTAGAACTAGAAAGCATTGATTTACCATGTTTTAGTGGCTTCCCATCATCACCCAGTAGCACAAGCTTCACATCAAGAATCTTACTTTCCATTTCATTAATCCTTTCAACCAAAGATAGAGTACTTGGACTACCAGATGTCGTACCAAGAAAAGGTGTATGGACATTACCACTAGATTCTACATTAGCATTAGAAGCCTCACCCAATTCGCCTAGAACACCAAAAACATTTGAAGTACTTACCACTTTATCATTCGTTTTTGGTTGTCTAGATGTAGAAGCTTCCTTTGTGTAATGTTTTTGAATTAGAAGCCTTAGTATTCTTTGGTGCAACAGGCCTATACTAAAAAAAACATTCTTTCGAAAGCCTTTAAACTTCTTCGGATTAGCTCATTTCCACTTCACAACTGTAAACCCATCATTATAATTTGAAACCTTCTTTAATATAACCAAACTTTCTGACCCTTACCTTTATTTATCCTATTCACCACACGATTAGGAGCAGCTTTGGGATGATCATCAAGAGAATGACCACATAACAATCAAGTATCACAATGAGGGGGTTCCTACTCATATTCAATGCGGATGGTCTTTTTCGTGTATCCATCTCCCTCAAGCTTTGGAACAGCCACTACAAGCTTATCTTTAAAATCATTATATGCATTTATTTCAATCAAATCAATAGAATAGCTACGTCTCCCAATGAATCCAAACAAATGTTGTTCGTATACGAATCTAACATCACAGGAGTACTAATTTTCATGGCCATCATGCCTAATCCATCAGAAGTGTATGCAACTAATGTCACATCATGAAACTTCACTCAAACTGGGACTCAAGACAATTCTTCTTTAAAGAGGCTCACAGAGGGTGACCACCTATTGAGAAATATGGGAATTCCACATATCATCCATGGGCCATCAAGAAGAACAGATTCTACACCCTGATTCGATGAGAACTTAAAGAAGAAAAGACCATTCGCTTTCATTGTTACTTTCAAAATACCTTACTTTTTCTAATTATTGCGAACGAATCATTCAACAACAGGAAGTGCAAGCTTTTTACCGATAAAGTATCCGTATAATGAATTCTTTAATCTATCATTTACCACATGAACCAAAGAAATAGGTTGATCAAAATCATACTCAACATCCTCCGGTACCATAGCTTCGAGTTTTCAAAAATTCGCCTTTTCCACATTAACCATAAGGCTTACCTTAGTAACATATGAAATTGGAACAATATGCACATTACTAGGCTTATTACCCCACATTGACAATGGGACCAGTAGCATATTTTGTGACATCGTTTTCAAAACTGGAGCAGTCGCAGAATCCTGCTCCACATTTGGAGTACAAGTTGTTGCAACATTACCACTCTTGTTACCATTACGAGAATCAGGAACATTCACAGTAGCGTGTCAATCTGCATTCACATAAACCACCGTATTCTTACCTACAGTCGCAGCCACATTCATACCTACAGTGCCAGTAGATGTGGCCAAAACAGGTTACAATGTTCGAGCTTGAGTTCATCGCATTCACCTGATTTTTTCTTATGATTGCATCCCATCCCTCCCGACCCAAAAAAACCCTCTCTCTATGTTTACACCATGCACGAAACCAACTACACAATTAAATCAACACCACTTACCCAGCCAGCATTAAACACACCAAATCCACTCAAAGTAAACCCTAAAAACGACTCAAGGAATCGTTTAGGGATAGAAGCACCAATTAACTCCAAAAAAGTAAAGAAAAAATGTTTGACAACTCATAATTTTTAGGTTTACTTTTAACATTTACGTTTTTACTTAATCCTAAAGCCAGGAGATGAACCCACGTAACGTGAAAAACAACTTTGAAAGCGTACCGGCGGCTGTTCAAGCTTGGTCTACATTAAATAAACACATTATGACTCTATTAGATTTATTTTATGAGGCATTACACTTAATTTTACAAGTCTCACGTTAAACACGTATATTTTTATGATTTGCAAGTAAAAGATTTGAAAACCATAGGTGTACATATATACATGTACACGACACACTTACAAAACACTTTCATAATTTGTATCACCAAGTTATGTTTGTCCTTTTTTGTTTGATTTCACGTACAAAGTTAGTTTGCGTATGATTTATGGTCTAATTATTGATTAATTAATAATTATACTATCAATTGGAGTATGAGGAAAACTAGGCTAGTTGGCGTTGATTTGGGTTGAGAAAGTGATATTAATTGGTGGAAGGGAACTAGGACTAGATTGGAGTTGTGATTGCGGTTAAACACGTAGCTTAAACGTCGAAATATACATTTTTGGACCTAGATGTCCCAAAACCGAAAAACTGGGAAAATAGGTTCAAGATTTTCAACAAAAAGTTAGGGAAATAGAAATTAAACCTTATAGGCTAAACGTAGTCACTTGAATCACTAAAACCGGACAAAAACCGAAAAAGTTGTGCTATTTTGAAATTACGACAAAAACTATATTTTTATAATAAAAACGGCACTATTAGTTCAACTATATTTCATAAACTTTAAGTAATTTTCGAATCATTAGAATCGAGATAGGTAAAAATGGTAAAGTAAGAATTTACGAACGGCTCATGCCGAATTTTCGCTAGAAATATATTACTTAGACTATTTTTATAAATGGTTATACTTTTAGAATAAAAATGAATATTTTTCTATAAAAACACCAAGTGGGCGAGATTAAACTTTTATGAGTAATCAATAGTTATTATGTGCGAAAACCTGATAAAAAGACGAAAACCCGTCAAAAGAACAAAAACTTACAAAAAGACGAAATATTTTATAAACCATAAAAATATATTATTTTGAACACTTAGAACAAATACGAGAACATTTAGCAAGTGACAGAACTTATATACATACTTGAATTCAGCGAAACGGGATAACTTCTTTTAACTTATAAAACACAAACACAAACGTACCGTAGTGATATAATGTTTTGGAAACTCATTTACATTTTCCCATTTCAAATAGCATTGTAGTAAGTCAGGCCCATACTTAATTAGGTTATCTTTCGGAGCCGTTACCTTTCATATCTTGACTTATTCATTATTAAGTTGCTACTGTACTTAAGGTGAGTTTCATAGCGTCACTTTTACTTATTTTTAAACTTCTTTGGGGGTGAGAATACATGCTCTTTTTCCGTAAACACTTTACTCATTTACTGAAACACTTTAACTGTTTACTGAAACACATTACTCACTTTATTCAAATACATGGTTTGTATTTACATATAGTCATAAGTGCACTAAACTTTTACAAATTGCCTATGTTATGAATCGTTAATTACGTAGTAAGCGTGAATTTTGTGAGTAGATCTATTAAGATTGAACTTCCCCGCCCGGGTGGTTTCCCCACTTAACTGGTATGTCAAACAGACGCATAATTATTTAAGGAACTTTGGGTGTCCTAGGATTGAGATCTACTAGAAACTAGAAAACTTAAGGCTTCGGTGTCATGAGTTTAAGGCCATAGTAATATATTTTATATGACATTGTATTTGTTATATGACATTGTATCTTTGTGATCCACGTTTTGATAATTACATTTATTAAAACCTTTGAACTCATCAACTTTATGCTGACCCTTTTTTGTATGTATTTTCTCAGGTTCTTAGGCGCGTTGCATGATTAGCATTCGGAGCATCATTACTAGAGTCACATTTTCACGGTATCATCATTTTGAAGATTTATTGTACTACTTTTAAAATGCTTGGTACTTGAAACATTTTCTTGTAAAACCTTATCGATGAAATAAAAATGTGTATTTTCAAACGACTCATGTAGGTCATTCGATATAACTGTAACTTTGTTTCCATGAAAGTCACGCCCCATTACCATTCCGCTTTTACCCGATTTTGGGGTGTGATAGATTGGTATCAGAGCTATGGTTATAGCGAACTAAGTTGCATTTACGACCTAGGCTATAACTACTACATACATTGGGACTCCCATTATTACTTTACACATTCTCTACTGCATTTCACACACTAAGTAACGAAACTTTCATACATGCACCTACATTTTAATGGTCCCATTTAGTTTCCAGGACATTGTGATTGATACAAATGGTCGCTAAAACTTTTCTAAATCATACATAACATCGCCTTACAAGATATTAAAACATGTCGCAGTCTATCGATTCCCTCAATTACTTTACTAACCCTCTCTAAAGACTAGTTTGAGCACTCTTCCCATACTTTAGAACCGCGACTTTAATCTTTCATCTTATAACATGCCGCCTCAGGTCACTCAACTTTAGAACACGACCTTACTACAACTAACCTTACTTTCCTTATTTTGAATAAAATGCCACCAAAAAAACAGAGCATGAGTGCAGCCGCCATTGAACGACTCGCCGTTGAACGAGTTGCCACTACCATTGCCGATAACGAGACACGCCGCAATAGCGTAACAGAAAAATGAAACAAGTGGAACTGCTGTCAGAATGGAGCCCACGACTCGTGGTTGCTCCTACAAGGAATTCATGAACGCAAGCCTCGAACTTCATTGGCACAAAAGGAGCTGTCGGCTTAGTCTGATGGTTCGAGAAGCTAGAAACAGTCTTTCGTATGAGCAACCGTGTAAAGGATTGCAAGGTGAAGTATGCTACGGGAACCCTGCTAGATGGTGCCCTATCATGGTGGAATGCTTACATGTAGTTGGTAGGACTTGATGTTGCGTATACCAAACGTTACCATGAACTGGCAACTCTCTGCCCAAGAATGGTTTCCACTACCCGCAAGAGAATTGAAAGATACATCTTAGGACCTCCACCCAATATCCAGGGAAATGTCACTTCCTCCAAGCCAAGTACACTCGATGAGACAATCAAAATGTCTCACACACTAATGGACCAAGTGGTGCGGGCTAAGGCTGTTAGGGATGCCGACAATAACGACCATAAAAACAACAAAAGGAAGTTGTAGGACAACCAGGAAAAGAATCATGATCAACAGGCCGAACAAGGGACAAGAAGTAGTAAGATCATACGCTGTAGGACCACTCACCAAGAAAATATATGCCGGAATTTATCCTACTACAACACATGCATCCTCCATCACCTAGGTCATTGCAGTGAGCCATGTGGGTTATGCAAGAAGCATGGTCACCGACCAGTGGATTGTAGAAACCTCACAAATCGAGGATCCCGGAAGCTGCCGAAGAGTGCGGAAACATAGGACACTTCAAGAAGGACTGCTCGGAGCTGAAGAACAAGAATACCGAAGTATAAGCCCTCTAGTGCCATACTTATTTAGTATTTTGAATTAAGTAATTTATTACGAGTTCCATTGTATTATTATGAACTTCCATATAATTAATTTCCTATCTCTTATTATCGCCGCGTTATGAAAGCTCTCTTCTAGTACACACTCAAATTCACTTTCGTTTTCTCCACTGTTTTACAAATATACGTTACTACTCTGTAAACTAATTTATGTACATTCTATAAAATGTCCGAATATTTTCCCTTATGAATTTTTACCACTCTATAAAATGTTTTACTAAATACGGTATAAATCTATTTTTGTTATCATTTTGCAATCCATTTTGCAACTATCCTACAAACTATTTTTGCTATCGTCATATAAACTGTATTACTCCTTTGAAAACTTTTTTGACTACCATTTTATAAACAAAATGATTAACACCACTAAACTTTAACAAACATAACACTATTCTGACTAAATCGAGCAATACATTATTAGTCCTTAATTATACATAGCCTGATCATCTATGTCTAATTTCAGAAGAATCATGTCATGATAGGATTATTACCCTTAAACTTTACTTAAAAACAAACTCTTACTTAAACCCTGGAAGATAATTTTTTTTAAAACCATTCATAGAAGTTCGCCTCAATAAGCACAGTAACCGAATAAACCTTTATCTCAACCTTACCTTGAAAAGGCTATCCCTATTCGACACCACATACTGAGTCAACAAGTAAAATTCCTATCATCAAAAGGTTGCTGGATTTCTTAACGAGGTCCTGAATTCACTTGGAAACGAGAAGACCAGATCCGTCGAAAATACCCACACCTCTTCATCGATACCACTATGCCAGAAAACTCGACCGAATCATGGGAAGCGATTCTTTTAAGAGGGTAGACTATGAAAACTCACAATTTTCAGGTCATTATTTACCTTTTTACTCAAAACTATTACCTTGAAAATCTTCTTATTTACTTTTACACGTAACTGTGAACTGAATCACGTAAAACGAGAAATGGCATTTTTCATAAAGGGTCAAATTTTTAAGTCAATATTTGACTAAAAACTTAAAACATTTAATTTTAACATTTACGTGTTCACTTAACCCTAAAACCGGGAGATGAACCCGCGTAACGTGAAAAACAACTTTGAACGCGTACCAAAACCTGACCGAGCTTGGTCTACAATAAATAAACACATTACGATGCTATTAGATTTATTTTATGAGGCATTGCACTTAATTTTACAAGTCTCACGTTAAACGCATATATTTTGCATTTTATCTCGCGCATGCATGAAAATACCCAACTAATTCACCACCTTTGTAACTTATACACACATACACTTTATATAACTTCAAAATTAAAATTCCATCCCTTCCAATCTCATAAAAACCGGCCTCTCTATGGTAAATACAAAACCATGAGCTTATGTAAGACAAAAGCCAAAGTACTAAGTCCTAAGTCTACTAATAAAACAAAGGATTCTCATCCCCACTTCCTACAAGCAATGACATTATCCATGGACCACTATCACTCCCCTCCAAGACTTCCCAATCTAGGATAAACACCACCCTTGTCATCCTTGTACCTCTCTTGTCCCATATCCACTTTGGTGCCTATATAAACTAACCTAAACTAGCCATTTTTCACACATAATTCAAAACACCTACATAATTTCTCTCCCATCTTAATTTCGAAATATCTTAGGAAGGTTTCAAAGGTATTTTTACTTGGGTAAAAATTTGGTAAACAGTTATACAAGAAGGGTTTGCAATACTAGGGTTTTAGGTTGATAAATTAGGGTTTTCTTGAGGTTTTCTAGTGTTCTTGAGCTCCATACATTACAAATCTTCGTAAGCATTTTATATAACCCATTTCATACAATATTTCTCACTAAAGATTGTAAGTTATCTTTTCGTAAAATACATTGTACTTGCTTAAAGCTTAACACATATAGATTTCAGAAGTACAAATTGATTTTAGGATTTGCAAGTAAAAGATTTGAAAACCCTAGGTGTACATATATACATGTACATGACACAATTACAAAACACTTTCAAAATTTGTATCACCATGTTATGTTTGTCCTTTTGTGTTTAATTTCATGTACAAAGTTAGTTTGCATATGATTTACGGACTAATTATTGATTAATTATTAGGTTTATATTATCAATTGGTGGATGAGGAAAACTAGGCTAGTTAGAGTTAATTTGAGTTGAGAAAGTGATATTTATTGGTAGAAGTGAACTAGGACTAGATTGGAGTTGTGATTGCGGTTAAACATGTAGCTTAAACGTCGAAATATACAATTTTGGACCTAGCTGTCCCAGAACATAAAAATGGGTTTAAGATTTTCAACAAAAGGTTAGAAAAATAGAAAATATACCTTATAAGCTAAACATGATCGCTTGAATCACTTAAAATGGACTTAAAACGAGAAAGTTTTGCTATTTTGATATTACGACGAAAACTATATTTTTATTATAAAAACTACGTTGTTTGTAAAACTATATTTTCATAAACGTTAAGTAGTTTTCGAATCATTAAAGTCGAGATAGGTAAAAATGGTAAAGTAATAATTTACGAACTGGTCATGCCAAATTTTCGCTTGAAATATATTACTTAGAGTATTTTTATAAATGGTTATACGTTTAGAATAAAAATGCACATTTTTCTATAAAAACGCCAAGTGGGCGAGATTAAACTTTTATGAGTAATAAATAATTATTATGTGTGAAACCCCGATAAAAAGATGAAAACCCGACAAAATGACGAAAACTGATAAAAAGACGAAATATTTTTATAACCCATAAAAATATATTATTTTGAATACGTATAAAAAATACGAGAACATTTAGCAAGTAACAGAACTTATATACATACTTGACTTGAACGAAACGGTATATCTTCTTTTAACTTATAAAACACAAACACAAACGTACCGCAGTGATACAATGTTTTGAAAACTCATTTACATTTTCACATTTGATATACCATTGTACTAAGTCAGGCCCATATTTAATTAGGTTACCTTTCGGAGCCATTACCCTCCATATATTGAATTATTCGTTATCAAGTTGCTACTGTACTCAAGGTGACTTTCATAGCCTCACTTTTACTTATTTTTAAACTACTTTTGGGGTGAGAATACATGCTCATTTTCCGTAAACAATTTACTCATTTACCAAAACACTTTAATTGTTTACTGAAACACATTACTCACTTTATTTAAATACATGGTTTGTATTTACATATGGACACCAGTGCACTAAACTTTTACATATTGCCTAAGTTATGAATCGCTAATTATAAAGTAAGCGTGTATGTTGTGAACATATCTATTGGGATTGAACTTCCCCGTCCGGGTGGTTTCCTCACTTGACTGGTATGTTAAACGGACACATAATCATTTGAGAAACTTTGGGTGTCCTGGGATAGAGATCTACTAGAAACTAGAAACTAGAAAACTTAAGGCTTTGGTGTCATGAACTTAGGGCAATAGTAATACCTTTTTATATGACATTGTATTTGTTATAATGGTCATATACCAAAACTTTGTGATCCACATTTTGATAATTACATTTATTAAAACCTATGAACTCACCAACTTTATGTTGACCGTTTTTAGTATGTATTTTCGCAGGTTCTTAGATGCGTTGCATGATTAGCATCTGGAGCATCATTACTAGAGTCACATTTTCACGGTCTCATCATTTCGAATATTTATTGTACTACTTTTAAAATATTTGGTACTTGAAACATTTTTCTTGTAAAACCTTATCGATGAGATAAAATGTGTAATTTCACATGACTCATTTAGGTCGTTCGATATAACTGTAACTTTGTTTCCTTGAAAGTCACGCCCCGATTACCATTCCGCTGCGACCCGATTTAGAGGGTGTGACAAAATGCAATTATAAACCCTATAAATTGAAAATATCAAACCCTAATTCAGAGTATATAGAGCAAGAGCATTCGACTTTAGGGATAGAAAACTACAGCACAATTACATACAATCGATAAAGACAACACATTATTCAGCGATTAAAAAAAAGACAACCGTAATCGCAATATAGCCAAATCGCAGACCTAAAACCTATGTAGAAGTGATTAATCGTTAGAAGAATTACAAAACTAGACTGGGATTAAGATACATAAAAGATTCTATGAGAGATTAGAAGAGTTTAGTCGATCGTTTATGGGTTTTTGATGAGCTACCGATTTCGCCAAAGGAGGGAGTGTTTAGGTTTTAAGTATATGCTTATGGGCTTATTTTATAATCTTTTCTTATACAACTTGAAAGATTTTTAAGGCATGCCACAAACGCACACGAATATCTTTTTAAACATAAACATGCACTTGAAAGAGAGAAAACCATCAAGGTAGGTGGCGCAGAAGCTTCACCTAAAATAGAAAACCACTCGCCTTCATACTATATGGCTGAAGTGAGCTATAAGAATCCTCGTAATGCATCGGTCGTGAGTGTCCTTCGAGCCCAAGGACGACGTTTCCCTGTTACGGACTCCTTCCCAACGTGTCCTGGCCCAAAAAAAAAACGGTTCCAACGACTCGGTCGTATGATACGACCGAGTCGTTGGAACCGTTTTTTTTTTTTAATTGAGTTCTATATATGAAGTATATTTGTGTTTAAGTTGTGTATGTAATTTTTTGTGGTGTCATAGTCACCCACTATGACTAGTTGGTCATGAAATTGTCGAAAGAGAAAGTTGATGTGGCAGTGATGCCTTCGATCCTTTTGTGGTCACCATTACTGGTAGCTAGCCTAATATTTATGCTTTATTAGGAGAACAATTTTTTGCTTTTTTTTTCCTACCTATGTAACTATATTAGAATGAATCTATGAATGATACAGGTTTAAACAAGTCTTACATGGTCATAACCTTTATAAAAGAAGTAGGTTTTACTTGTTTTAAGTGTGTGTGACTAGCTTTAAGCTCAAACTCCATGAATTGGTTAGCTAAAAAATTGGAAATAATACTTACTTTAAAAAAAAGTATTTTTTATAAGTACGACTTGGTTCTTTGATCTTGCGGTCTAGTATGTGTGGGAACATCAAGTAAGAAGTTGTTGGTTTAGCTATCTAAACAATGTATGGCATAAATGATAAAGATCGATTTGAGATGATGACTCTTCTAAACTGATAATTAAAGTTAACAACCAAATTAAGAACTAATGACTTCTCTTTCGCTTTTCTTCCGTGTTACTACTCTTGCCAAGATTACATTTAAGATGCATGGAAACTACTACTTGAATTACATGACCCATTATCCTACGAAATAGTACGTAACTTGCATGGAAATGGAAACCTGAATATCACTAGCCTAAAATAATGGACACATAATGACTACAATGCAATACTTAGAGCTCTAGGTGTAGTGAGCAACTTCACCTCCTCATTTACGGGGTGTCATATCACTATAACAAACCCTTTTCTACAACCCTCCCCTCTTCTCTCCCCTTATCACAACTAATCACAACTTACTCATTTTGGTTCCATCACTTTCTATTTTATTTTTTTTATTCAATTTATCAAATAGCATAAAATTCATTCATTAAAATAAAAAATACAATACAACATATTAAAAACATACAAAACTTAAAATGAAGATACGAAAAATAAAAAATGATACGGAAAAAAAACACGATATGATAAAAAATCATACAACACCATTAAACATTTGATTTGTGAACCTCTCATTCGGGGTGGTTTCTCAAAACCTCCTACCCGTGAACATATTGGAATCTTCTCCCACCAAAGCGTTGTTCGAAAATGGTCTTTGCAGATAGCACGATATGATCACTGACATTTTTCTCGCTTGTACGCTACAAATGTTTGTAAATAGCGTTGAATTTTTTACACTCGCTGTTAAGTCTTGTCCATTTACCCGTGATCATATTTTTGGTACGATTGTCACCGTCAGACTGGCTGTTGAAAATGTCCACAACCTTTTGCCGAAAGGACTCATGGGAACGGTCATTTTTTATGTCTTGTGAAACTTCGACCCAAACTTCCGCTAGCAACTTGTGACAACTCGTAATTTCAGGTCATTTCTCAAATTACTATTCATCTCGGGAATTTACTATTCATCGGTTACTATTCATCGTTTTAAAGTCGGTTTGAAACTTTGAGAGGTTATTTTAAAATTTTACTATTCATGAAACACTATTCATTCCCGGAGAAAAATCACTATTCATGATTCACTATTCATCATTTTTCGTAAACTAGGTTTACGAGTATCAAATTCGAGTAACCGTAAGGGTTAAGCTGCGTATTCATGGAACATCATTGAAAACATTACATATAGACTAGAGTTAGTCTACATATCATCAGTAACATCATTCTCATATTAGTTCATGCGTGGGTTTGCATATTTCATTAACTTATATTTATTTATTAAATAAACGTTATCACACGATCATTTATTTTGAATAATTGATCCGACACTTCCAACAATTATACTGATATAATTTTATACTCATTTTAATGATATAAAAATTATATTATTAGTTTACCCGATATTTTGAATTTATTTTGGTATATAAATTGTTATATATATATATTTACGGCGGTTTTCGTAAATTCTATTCGATAATTATATAATCACCCGATACTTGTGAGAAATACATTTTTATAATTTTAATGACTTCCATATATTTTATTTTGTTCCGTTAAAATCGATTTCTAGCTAACGCTACACTAAATAATTAATTACATGTACAAAATATACATTATACTTAACTTAAAATACATTTACACATCAAAACTATATAAAACCCTTTCCTATTATGCCCTTGCCGACCTTCCCCCCCCCCCCCCTTGTCATCCATTTCATTAATAAAATTTTCCAACTAAGCGTACACATACTCCATTTTGGCTAGATATTTGTACAATATACAAGTAATATTTTTCATGACTCATACTAACTTACACATACAAAATATCACAAGTAAGAAAATTTTATCATTTTCTCTCTTCATTCATTTGGTCGACCAAAGCAAGAACACAAGGAGAAACCATTGATTTTTCAAGCTTCAAGTGTTAATCAAGTTCTAGTAGTAATCTAGTTAGGGTTTTGGAATAAAAACCTCAAGATTATTAAGTATACTTTGCTCAAAAACTCTTCAATCACTCAAGTAAGCTTCAACTAATTTTTCCTACTCTTATAAACTCTTACTTGATGTATTTTTATGATCTAGTAAGAAAAACATGCAAGTATACTATGATCCATACCACTTTTTACTTGTTTTTATTACTTATTATTAGTTTAAACTATCCTACTATTGTTTTTATGAAACCTATCATCATTGATGAAGTTTAGGAACCCATGACACCCTAAGAAGGTGTATGGTAGGATTAAAGTAGATTTGGTGTTGATTTGAAGTGGTTGGAATAAGATTCACGCAAGAAAAATCAAGTTAGACGATAAAAAAATATAGTTTCTGTCCATTTTTATAAAATTTGGAAATTTCAGCAGGTCATGGATTATTTTAGTTTATATTTTCAGAAAATAGACTTTAAAACGAAACCGTGGTCGCTTGAACGGGTTTATAGCGAAGAAGTTACGTTAATTTCAAGTTTAACGACGAAAACTAATTTTCTGAAATAATGTAAGCTGTCAAGGGATTTTTATGGGGCAAAATCGAGTTTTAAACATAATCTAAATGAGTTAATTTATTAAAAATATATTAGTATACATTAACACGAAACCAATGATATATAAAACGTAGAAAACGGACTTATAACGACTAAGTTACACGCATTTTAAATATGGCTGTCGTAACTATTTTTCACAAGTATTAACACTTACATATTTTTATTAGTCCAAAATGGTTATCGCAAGAGACCATGTTTGGATCCGTTTTTCATATTGATAGAGTACTTTTGAGAAAATGATGTCTACAAGTAAAAGTGAGTTCGCCTATCCTATTTTCCAAAATATTCAACCGTTTGTCAAGCGAAGTTATAACGAATAATATACGATCACTCAAACTTTGCCGAAAATCTAACCTTAACAATAATTTATTGATTTATTATTTAACGACTATCGTGGGATGTTGTTTCAACATATATAAGCGTAAAGTATTTGATAACTTGACAAGACGTTATAAACCTATTTTTCGACGATAAACTTTATATTCAAAAATGCACAAGTGGTATGGATATCATATGAGTTTGCATGCACAACATTGTTCCATGACTTACATTAGAACATATCGTTCATATTAGCTTGCAGATAGAGATTGCACCTCATTTTAGTGTATCCATTTTTGCCATCATAATCATTGCATCAGGTGAGTTCATAGCCCCACTTTCTATTACTTAATGGTTTTACAAACTCTTGGGGGAGATACATGCTATATTTTTAATCGAACACAAATGCTTTGAACTGTATGTTATATCCAAATGCTTTATTGTCACTAAGTATTCTATTTCCATGTTTGAAGTCCCTACATCATGCACCATTAGTCACTTACGAGTGAGCGCGAATATTGTGAATAGGCCTATTGGAATTAACACATCCATTCTTATTAACCCAGTTAGGGGAAATCGAATGCACTATATTCGAATCAATAAGGTAAATTGGCAAGTTTACCTACTAGGGGTGCGATGAAACGATTTTACCAATTTCTATTGGTACGAGGTTTACGCTTTGGTTGTCATGAACTTAGTGAAATAAATGCTGTTTTGTTTTCAACGATGAGTGTGAAACAACGTAACTCACACTACTAATATTGTGTTCAAACGATTTATTTAAACCTATGGATTTCACTCAACCTTTGTGTTGACTGTTTTAAGCATGTTTTATCTAAGGTATTAGCATATCATCATGGCTTGCATGGAGTCGCTGAGTTGACGCGTCTCACATATATTTTATGCACTTAACTATCGTTTGATTGTAATAAACTCATTTTGGTACTTTAGAAATCTTTTGGGACCTATACTTTGTAAACTCTGATTATTTTACTTAATCGAACGATGTATTTTCAAAATGACACTTTAGGTCGTTCAATATAACTGTAACTGTGATGCTATGGCAGTCACGCCCCAGGTATTCCATTCCGCTGCAAAACAGGTATTTTGGGGGTGTGACACAACTTTTCTTCTTCCTTTGACCAACGAGTAGTCATTTCCGATGTTTAGAATTTGAAACAAATTTTTAAAATGGTTAGATAGAAGTGTTTAAAAAATAGTGTGTTATGGTATATTATTTATAAGGTTAAAGTATAAGCGGGAGAATTCAAAATTTAAATTTAAAATTCAAAATTCAAAATTCAAAATATATTTCAGGATTCAAAATTTAAATTTAAAATTCAGAATTCAAATTCAAAAGTGTCAAGAAAATACAAAAAAAGTTAGAAGTTAGTGAGTCAAGTCTTATCTCAGCAATATCACGTTATATATGTGATTGACTTGGATAATTGACTTGTCACTAGTAAAAATTTCCTTTATCTAACAAACCGTGTTTTTTCACACTCTTACACCTAACGTTACAACCCTTTAAAAGCACTCTTTGATAGTTTATTATAGGTGCTTACACCAAAGCGGTGGAGGTTTGATCTTTTCTCAAGCCCTATGGTAATCTATATGCTATGACAGGTAGAGAGTGTTTATCTATCAGTTTCCATATATGTATTACTTACACCCGAGAGATGAGAGAATCCAAACACTTTATCTGAGGTGCTATTATATAGTTTTCGTGCTTATTTTGACTATTGTAGAGCTTGTACTTGTTGTAAATTATTTTGAATCAATGTTAAATTACCTCTAACTTGTAAATTGATTGGATAAAAACACATTTGCTTGAGGAAAAGCAAATCCCAAGTGTATGGATATTTGATAAGGATTTAAAATGTGCATTTTAGCGGGTCATTTAACCTCTAAACTCGTGTATTTATGATCAATTATTTGCGTAAATCGTTTCTTTCACATTTAGGTACTTGGGACGCAAAAGATGAAAACCGGCATGTTTTGGGCTAGATTTGACAAGAAAGTGAAGGAAACGACCAAGTCACGAATCTGTCTGGAAAAGGGCTCCAGACGGCGTCACAATCACACGTGACGCCGTCACTTTTTATTTGACATGACGGCTCAGAAATTTTGAAGATTTATAACCTCACGACGTCACTTGTATTTGAAGACCAAAATTCAGAGTAAAAATCACACGTGACGGCTCAAAACTTTTAAAGGTCGACGGCGTCAGACACATCATGACAACGTCATAGTTATCAAAGCGACGGTGTCAAAACGGCAACTAGCACAAGACGAAACCGTAATTGACGGCGAGCTAACGACGCCACACCTATAAAGTGACGCCGTCACATGTGTAAATCTATATATAGTTTCGTTGATTTTTCATTCATGGTAACACGTATTAAGGGAACAATCGGAGTCTAAAATTATGTAGAAACTTTAGGGTTTTTACAGCCCTCTATTTCAAGTTTAATTAAAGATAATTTATCCCTCTTTAATCATTCAATATATCTATGTGTTGTTTGACTATATGTGTTTCTTTTCTTTCAATTAACATGTCTGGCTAGATTGCTTAGTGTTTTCTTGGATTGAATGAAACTTAGTTATTGATTATTAGTTGTCATCTCTTGTTTGATTAGTTGTATTGCGTTAGAATAGGAAAACTGACTTCTTCACCCATTAATTAGCTTGAACGTCCTATTAACGTATTTTTATACCCTAGAGTGCACTAGTTGGTTTATTTGTTGTATTTATTGTATGGATTGTGGCTTGTAAATCCTAGAAGATTCAAAGGAGATGACTTAATTGTCACTTGTAGATCTATAGTTTTCTAGGGGAGACTTATACATTCATAGAATTAGGGAATTTGGCACCACCCTATGATTAATACTGGAATACAACGCGCCAATTAAACAAGGACGTGACAATTCGACTAATTAATAAGAGATGATTAGGGAGTAAGGATATCTAAGTAAACACATTTTCCCAATTATACGAGTTCACCACTTTACTTTCTTGCAAGTAGTTTAAATTAGTTTTAGTTAATTAGTAGTTAAAACAAACCACTCTTCAAACCCCGAGATTTTAATTGCTTTCATAAAACATAAAAATTTCCAAAAGAATCATCCTACACCTCTAGAACTAATACGTCATACACTTCGACCTTCAAAACACTATTCCCCTAGGGAACGATCAATCTCCCGTGTCTTGCCTATACTACACTACAACGGTTAGGTACACTGCCTAGAAGGATTGTAAAACTTCTTGAGGTTTTGCAAATCATCCATCAAGTTTTTGGCGCCGCTGCTGGGGAATAGTTTATGTTTCGATTTCTATTTCTTTTAGGTCTACTCACTAGATTCCTATGAAGTGAGATTTTTCTTTTTTTTTAATTATCTTTCTGGTAGTCTATCTTTTCTTTGAGTCTGTAAATCCTTCGTTGTCATCATGGAAAACAAAGACCTCAATAACCATAGGCAACTTTTCTACTTCTTCTAGGGAAGTTCATACACGACTTTGTTTGTTTTGTCATCATCAAATAGGGGAAGATTGTTGGAATTCTTGATTTGATGATACAAAGTAAATATAAGAAAGAAACAAAGAGACTAAAGTGACAAAGATGAAACCTACAAAAAGATGGAGGGACTTGCTTGAAAGAGAAGAATTTATTTTATAGTCCTTAGTAGTCTTTTTTAAACCCTAATCTCTACTTTATAAAGAGATCTAGGTTACAGGTTTTTATCTATGTCTTCGAAAATGTAGTCGACTGGAGTGTTTGGTTGTAGCCCCAAGGATCTTTGATCCCTGTTATTATTGAGTAACCGTACTAGAATTGATCATCTAGTATTGGGGCTTGGAGTGTTATTAATGAAAAACCTTGTTGCAGTAACAATTATGTTTTGATTTATCCGTTGCGTATTGTCTTTGTTATTGTAATTCCTAATGCTCTAAACGATCCATGGAGTCTAACAAACTTCATAATTCTTATGTTCTTGAGTTTTTGAAATTTTTCTGATGAACTTGATTGAGTTTAAATGTGATTTAAGATGTTAGTGAATCTTGATATATGATCTTGATTGTTGGTTTGACGATTAAGTATCTAGTTTTACTTGATTTAGGTTCAACGTTTTTTTTCTAGAGCTTGGTTTGATTCTCATGCACCACTTTCATGTTCTAAGGAGAAGCAAATGAGTAACTTTTGATTCATAACTATTTTGTGTTCGTTTCAAAGAGCATGCTTCAATTTTTATAATAAGGAAATAAGATGAGCATTGTTTGGGAACGATGGACTTTTTTTTGGGTAATCATAGTTTCCGATCTTTTTGGCCGACTAATTCACGGGGTTTGAACTCACCGTCACACATACTCAAATCAGGTAAAGCCCTCCTTTTTTCAAGAGGTTGGCGTGACTACTTCAATATTGTTTGCACCTAGAAGGAATTGAACTTGAGACCTCACACATTTTAGATTGATAGTTACAAGCCCGACCGTTTACCACTAGGCCACCTGGTTTTAACAATGGGACTTTCATGCACCACTTATGTGTGTCTTAGTAGTTCCATGGCCCACATTTGATGTTCAAATGATAAGTCATGCGCCACTTTGGTCATTTGGATGGTATCTCATGTTTGCTTGCTTGTTTCATAGTTCATGCGCCACTTATGGATGTTTTTGCAGGGAAGGTAGTTCATTCTTGCGGGAAAGTAATTGGAATGGTTTTGGCTCAAAATTAATTTTGCTCTCATGATCTTCTTTTGTGCTTAAGTGTTCTAAATAATGTGTTTACTAAGTGTCTTGATCTTTACGTGCATTTGTTTTGAACTTAAACTTGTTTAAAATCTCTTTTGTGATCGCATAACATCTTAATGACTTTTAATGTGAAATTTTTTGGAAAATCTTGAGTTGAGTAAAAGGGAAGAAAGCAAATGAAAGTGATAAAATGTAAAAAAAAGTCATGTTTTTGAGTTTTTTAGTAATGAAGTGAAAGTAAATGGTTGAAAGAGGGAGGTATTTCCTTTTAAAACTTTCACCCCACTTTTGGGATGAAAGTAAACTTTAGTTTTTCTTTTTTTCCTTTACTTCTTCTTTCTTTCCTTTACTTCATTTTTTTTAGAACACATTGTTAAATTTTACAACACTTGCAGAAAAAAGGTTAAAAAATTTCTAAGTGCTTGTTTTCTAAAAATTTATTGAAAAGAAAAAGTTTTTCAATAAGATTTTGTCATAATCTTAAAAAGATTTTAATCTTTGACAAAACTTATTTTGTGTGTTTAAGTTATTTTTTTAACTTATTTCGAAAGCAAAGTGATTATTGTGATAATCTTTTTTTTTTTTTTTTTTTTTTTTTTTTTAAAAACAAAAATAGAATTTCTATTATTACTTGTAATAACGGATTACAATAAGATGGCAGGCAAACGGGCAACAAGCTGTGCCGCAACCCCCTTTTGAATAGTAAAACCAATTCTACTAAAAATAAAATTTTGCGACTTAGGGGTCGCAAAATTACTTTGCACAACCTTTTGAACCCTAGTCAAAAACTCTACAGCTGCCGAAGCTAGGAACCCAAATGTATCAAAAGCAAAAGGGATAAATACGTGTTGATTCTCTAAACAAGCTTTCTCGTGTTTAGCAACTTTGCTCGATTCCGCTTTCAACGCCGCTTGTCCCGCAACAAACCCATTGTCCCTTAGCCCAACAAGAGAGGACACTCCGGTAAGATCCACACAAGCATGTTTCCCCCCGGCCCATCCAAACACAAGTATATCAGCTGGCCGTGAAGTAGACCTCCCTTCAAGCAGATCTGTCAGAAAGTTCACGGGGGGCCTCTTTTTTAGAAGAAATTCCTGCTCATTTAAGAACATCATACAGAACATCTCTAACCAAATCATGCCTGTATTTGAAACCCGGTAACTCCTTGCAATGGACCGCATGCTCGCCAAAAGAATCTAAACAAACCTTGCGGCAGACTGGGCAAGGCTCATCAGCCGGAAACAGATGGATCATTAGCCGGTACTTAAGGATAGTCCGTACTTAAGGATAATCTTTTAAAATTTTGAATCATATTCTTTCAAAATATATCACATTATCACAACTTTTAAAATCGAAATAATTTTTATACGTTTGAGAAAGGGAAATCTTGTTGAAAAGTGTGAATTTTAAAACGTTCTTGTTTAAATCTTGCAAAAAGATTTTTCACATTTTCTTTATCTTGTTGGTGAGTTTGAAAAATAGAATGATAAATACGAAATCGTACTCGAAAATAAAAGAAAGTATGCTACAAAAGCATTGTGTGTCTTTTTTCAAACTACCAATATAATGGCATCGTTTGTCATAATTTCGATTAATATTCAAAATAATAATGTTGGTTATTCACGATCAAATTATTAGTTCGATATTACTTTTATTAATCTAGAATAAAACATTAATTTTTGAGACTGGATCATTGTGTCAAAGGGTCAACTTATTACATAACTTTATATAGTCATACACGATGCCTTGCGTAACAAGTACACACCTAACTAAATTTGGGATTTTCGTCCTCATTTACAAATATAAACATATACTAGTTTATTAATCTATTTCATAGTATAATATTATACGTCTATATCAAACATCAAGGATTTGGTTTGGCAACAAATGTCTTCATTAATATACACGCTGAAATTAAAATAATACATGTACACTTTCACGTGATATGAGAGCTTATAGGGTTCTGTCCTAAGTTTAAAATTCATATTTGATAATCTTTTCTTATACAACTTGAAAGATTTTTTAAGCATACTACAAACTCACACATACATCTTTTTTAAACTAAAACCTACACTTGAATGAGAGAAAACCATCAAGGTAGGTGCAGAAGCTTCACCAAAAGACGAAAACCATCAATATAGGGGCGGTTGTTGGTGCTGCTGGGAAAGGAATCGACTTCATGCTATATTGTTGGAGTGAGCTATAATGTATATGCCTGATTAGGAGAACGCATTTTTTTCCCTACATTGGAGAGACTTGTTCTTGCTCTTTTAATTCAGAAAGACTGATTTCGCCGGCTGGTTCAACATGTTACTATATTAGTATGAATATTATAGGTGTAATTAAACTACTCTTACATGGTCATAACCTTTATAAAAGAAGTAGGGTTTTACTTGTTTTAAGTATTTGTGACTTTGAGATAAAACCTCCTGAAATAATTGGTTAAAAAATTGAAAATCATACTCGGCTAAAAGAACGATTGTATATTTAGTAATAATAATGGGTCCTTGATCTTTTGGTATAGTATGTGTGGGATCATCAAGTAAGAAGTTGGTTTAATTCTCATGTAAAAAATGTGTGGGATAATGTCATAATGATCGAGATGGATTTGAGATAATCACTCTCCTAAAATGATAATTAAACTTAACAACCAAATTAAGAACTAATTTTGAACGAACTTCTCATATTCTTTTTCTTCTCTGTTACTACTATTGCCAAGATTACATTTATATAATAAAAGATGCGTGGAAATTACTACTCTAATTACTTGACCCACTAGCGAAAGAAATAGTAACTTGCATGGAAATGGAAATGTGAATGTCATGACCAAAATCTAATACTAAGAAATAATTGTTGACCACTTCTTGTTGGACCATGTCTACTCATATCAATACTCCCCACCTGTCTTGTCCTCGAGGCTCATGGGCTCATGGCTTGTACATCGTGTCATGTGGCTTCCAAGGTGGTTCCGGTTCAGTTTGGAGAAAAACCAATTTTGGTGGATGACATTGGCGTCCAAGAGGAAATGTTTTCAAGTAAGGGAGATGGCTAACATGTCCTTGACGAGGGTGACAAGAGCGCTAAGGAAGAACTAAGGAAACTTCATTTTACTAAGGGAATGCATATTTTTAGTAGAGATGGCAGAACAGGTAGGTTGGGTAGCGGGCTCAAACCGAGTTGGTAAGCAGAGCTGGAAATCCGGAAAGGGTAGTGTTTGAGATTGTGATGCGACATTGTTTTCTATCTTGGCAATAGGTGATCACTAGGTGGTGCAAAACGGAGCCATAGTTTGGTCTGGTTTAATGGTACTTCTAATGACTCGTTAATTGTGGGTTGCAAGTTCTTTAATAATAAGTTTGAGTTTGGCATGTTATGTGGTTAGTAGTTCATTATGTGAGGAGTTGGTAGGGATAAGTTTCGCGAGGTTCTTGGTCATGAAGGCCATGGACTCGTCGATTGATGGAGGCATAGTACGAAGCAATGAAAGCATCATCGATAGAGATTGATTTGTGATGATCTCTTCTAAAACAATAATTAAACTAACAAAATTAAGAGCAACTCTTGAACCAACTTCTCGTTCTTTTTCTTGTTAATTAGTTTGTTACTACTCATGCCAAGATTACATTTATTTAATAGAAGATGCTTGAAAACTACTACTTGACCCACTAGCCTAAGAAATACTCCGTAGTAACTTGCATGGAAAAGAAAACCTGAATATCATTAGCTTAAAATAGTGGACACATCATGACCACAATGTAATACTAAGAAATAAATGTTAACCTTGGACCATGTCAACTCGTATTAGATAATGTGATAGATTAGGTTATATAGAAATTTGTAAATAATTTTGGTTACTCTTAAATTAAACTAGTTTTACTTTGTTGTTATATTTTCATATAGTGAGCTGGTAGAAATTTTACCTTATAAGCAACTCATATACTCTAATAATTTAGCTCATTCAATTCCAAATTTAAATAGGTTAGCTTATTAGCTTTCTCCATTTCGAATAAACTGATAAGCTTAGTAACCATGGCCAAGCCAAACTCAAGCAACTTGCGAGGTTGAATATTTGATGGTGAGCAGAATTCTAAACATGCGCTCAACTCATGATTTAGCAAACGTACTGAAGAGCTGGTTATATAGCTGTATCGGCCGTGACTTGGCGATTTTGAGATTTTGTTCATTACATTACCTTCACATGCCTACCTTGAGTTATGACTTACGAAAATACAATTATAATTGTTCACTTTCGCGTGATATGAGAAGACGCATACTAGAATGTATCTCGAAAATATTATGTATTTGAAGACTTCTTAACAAAAGATGATGTTGAGTGAGTGCAACTGCAAAGAGAGTTTTTTCAAGAGATTGAAAATGTCAACCTAAGATTATGTGTGCGAACACTTCTTCACAAAAGATTATTACTATATCTGAACATTTAAGTCTTAGAAAAAAGGATTTCTTTATTCTATTTTATATATAATACTCAATGTCGACTTTTCTTTACTTCTTCCTTGTTGAATTTAAGAAAAATAAATACTAAAGTAGTTTAAACCATGTCATTAGGTTAACAATAACATTACTATCTTCTATATAAATAAAAGCAAGACACTAACATCATATGCAAACTAAAACACGCATTAAAAATGAAGATCAATGGTATGACATTAATATTAGTTGTTCTCTTAGCATTCGTCCTTATTTCGTCGGAAGGAAGAAACCTTCTTCAAACCACTACAGGAGCCCAAAGTCCGCAACAAACAAGTATGATCAATGACTAGCATCTTGTATACGTGCAAATTAACGTGTGTTTCTTTTTTACAGAATGATGTTATATATAGTTGTATACTAATTTCTTTTTGCAGATCATGTAGGAGCTTCAAATAGAAAAGGAGGCATGCCACGGCCACCACGTGGGAATCCAAGGTGGGGCGGTTGTTGGGGTTGCTGGGGTGGCACAGGGTAATCGATATATGTAGATATGCATGATTAGAACACATTGTGGTGTTGTTTTATTTATTTGTTTTTAATTGTTTTTTTTTTTCTTCTTATTATGTATTTATACTATTATGATTAAAATATTAGGGCAAGTATTCTTTGTGATTCTTGTATTGAGTGACAATCAATAAATTTTCATAAAATCAATGTTGTTGAGACAGAATTATTGTATTTGTTACTTATTCGTTCAACAGACACATGGGCTCAGTTTATGATTTGCTAAATGTAAGAAGCTATGGGCCTTGTACAAACAACAAATTAGGGGTGTTGATCGGTTCGGTTCTCGGGTTGTTTGGTTAGTTCAGTTCGGTTCGGTTAATTCGGTTAAAAAATTCTTTTAGGTCAACCCGAGAACCGAACCGAACCAAACTCATATTCGGTTTTCGGTTCGGTTCGGTTGAATTCTAATTCGGTTCGGTTTTCGGGTTGACCCGAATAACCCGAATTTCACTATTTTAAAAAAAAATTAATAATTACATAGATATTTGGCAAAAAAATATATTTCAAGCATAAAAAGTGTTTTATTATATTATGATAACCTTTTAATAGTATTTATTTATATATAAATATACATAAGAATATATAAATATATATATAAATATATAAAAATATATATATTTATATGAATTCGGTTTTTGGTTCAGTTTTCGGTTCAAACTACAAAACCCATAACCAACCCGAGAACCGAATTAGTAGTTCGGTTCGGTTCGGTTTTAGCAAATTCGGTTCGGTTATTAGTTCGGTTCAGTTATTTTCGGTTCGGTTCGGTTCGGTTTCGGTTTTCGGTTTATTCGGTCTTTTCGGTTTTTTCGCTCACCCCTACAACAAACTTCAAAATTAGCATACATGTCCTTCTCCCTCTTCAACATCACATCCATCTCATCCCTAGCTTGCTTCACGGTCTTCAGCAATTCCCTGGTTCTTTCATTGAAGGCATTGTCCAACACATTATGTCTAGTATAGCTCCTGTCATGAAAGTCGCATAGCTCGTCAATACTCATGTTGTCGAGGCAAACCTTCTAGACTGGCGGAGTAACATTTGACACGAGCAAGTGACAAGCAACGACACTTGGTAACCCTTGGCATCAAGAAAGCCTGCAAGCAAACGTAAAATGGATTTAGAACAGGGAAGACAAAGAGAAAACACTAGCAGAAGCATATAATTAGATTATCGTGAAGATCATGAGTACTATCATCATAGACTTCGAAGGGGGCCGAAGACTTAGCCTTGGCTTTCTTAGCCTTCTTAGAAGGCTTCAAGGTCGTTTGACGGGTCACCCTTGAGGTCAAAGTTAGAGCAACATTCTTTCTCTTTGATGATGCTTTCGCAGCCTGCAAGCCACTATTGTTCTTTTTCTTCACCCTATTAGCTATACCCTTTGCACTAACCAGCACCAGTTCCTTCTTCTCACTCTGAGCATCCTCATTCTCTACGAGTTGATCAGGGTTCACTGATGCCAAAGGCTCAACAATAACACCCACAAGCGGGTCATTGTTGACCGAGATGAAGGGTGACCCAACACCAAACCCACCCAAAATTTGGAGGATCCCTAGTCATGAAGCTCAAATCCTTATCGTTACCAGACACAACAAAGTTTCTAAAGGCCATTTCTCCAAAACAAATGAACGAAAGGTATAATAACAACATAAAAGAATGTCTATATAAGAAAAGTGGAAAGAGGCATACACTTTCCACGTACGGTGCATGATGATAGGATCTGCTGGGCTATGCTTCCAAGAGGTTTGTTGACCAGCCACATATAACTGGGGTCTTGCAAGGTTTGAACATCAACAGGGTACTTTGACATACGTTGGTACATGGCATGTCTTCTCATGTGATAAGAAAGAGTGTCTTTAAAAGATTTTTTTATCAAGCTTATTGTCATCAGACAACAACTCAGAGATTTTAATTGCATTCATAAAACATAAGAAATACAAAAAGAATCATCCTACACCTTTAGACCTAATACGTCATACACTTAGACCTTCACAACACTATTCCCTTAGAAAACGATCAATCCCTCGTATCTTGCCTATACTACACTACAACAGTTAGGTATACTGCCTAGGAGGATTGTAAAACTTCTTGAGGTTTTGCAAATCACCCATCAAGTTTTTGGCGTCGCTGCCGGGGAATAGTTTAGGTTTCTATTTTGTATTTCGTTTAGATCTACTCACTAGATTCCTATAAAGTGAGATTTTTCTTTTCTTTTTATTAGCTTTCCAGTAGTCTATCTTTTCTTTGTGTCTTTGTTCGTAAATCCTTCGTGTCATCATGGAAAACGACGACCTTAATAACCGTAGGCAACCTAGAACCCATAGTTCCCTCAAAACACTTGTTGAGCCTTATAACGAACCCGAAAGAGAAATGCGTAAGAGATTGAAAACCATTCGTACTCAAGAATCACAAGGCACCTCAATCAACTTCGATGAGGCCTTTTCTGATGAAGATGTCGTAATCCATCCCGAATCACAAAGCACTTTTGCTAGTGTTGAATGCACTTCCTATGATGAGGAAATCCCATTGACTCCTAGAAATAAACATAATGATCAACCCAATGGCAATAATGTGCCCAAAAATCTCAAAGAATATTCCTCTCCTACCTCTTCTGGATTTGCAAACACTATTGTTTTTCCTAGCGAACAAACCAACGAAATACTGCATGCAACTGACATTTAGCTCGTCCAAAATGTTTGCATATTTCATAGGTTATGAACTAAGAATCCGATCCATCACATAAAAAACTTTTTAAAAATCGTCGATACAATTCACGCTGACGGAGCCGCACAAGAGACATCTAGGCTTCGATTCTTCCCATTCTCCCTTCAAGGAAAGGCAAAGGAGTGGCTTGACAAGCTACCCTCAAGGTAAAACTTTACATGGGATCAACTAGTTTCGAAATTCTACGACAAGTTCTTTCCACCTGGAAGAACTGCATCAATTAGGGAAAAAAAATTTCGTTTCCATCAAGGAGAAGGGAAATCCATCTTTAATGACTGGTTTCGTTTCAAGGACCTCACCATGGCATCAGTCTTTGGCTCCTTGTTCAAATTTTCTACGATAATGTCTCTCGTGATGATCAAAAGGGGATTGATTTTTCAACAGGAAGAAAAATCTCTAACCTTAGTGCAAAACAGGGATGAAACTTCATTGACGAATACGTTCGAGACCAGGATAGCACCTGGGACGAAACAGCGGTCGTAATGAATATCTCTACAACCCTATAAGAGAGCACACCTCCACGAGAAAATAGATTAAGAAAGTTGCAGGAAAAACTTGCGTATCTCACAAGGCCACGAGGGACTAAAAGAATGGTAAATCCATATCTGATTTGTTACACTTGTGGAGGACCACATGAAGTAGAAGAGTGTGGGGATGAGCAAGTTTTCCTTTGGATCCACGACATCTATGATGACCCTTCACTATTAGTATTCTATCAAGGTAATGATTATACCTTGTGGGGTAACCTTAAGAGGAAAGCAGAAAGGGAAGAGGGGCCCGAGTTCACAATCCGAAGTACCTTTGAGAAAGATCTTGGACATTTCACTATGGAGAAGGATTTGTTGCTCAAAGGACTTGGAAGGTTCATTCAAGAACAAGAAAATAAATTAAAGGCTCAGTTCTCATAACTTCAAGCTAGCCTCGAGAGAAACAATAAGCCTTTGTCGAGCCATCAAGGCCCAACCTGTGCCATTACAACTCAATCTAGAACAAATACTAAAGACCCACTGGACCCAGTCCAGTCTCTTACGGCATAAGAGCCTGAGACTCCTTTTGAGAGGGAAGCGGATAAAGAGGAGGAGACGCCTGAACCTACATCAACCACTCGTACAGTTTCTCCACCATCAACCCCACCTATTCGATCCACTCCGCTCACAAAGATACCTTACCCCCTCCCGCTTGAAGAACCAGAAGGCTGAGGACAATAACAAATGACTGATGTCGTACTTTAAGGATGTCGTGGTCACTATTCCTTTACTCGACACATTCTATCATATGCCCAAGCATGGCACATACTTTAAGAAACTTCTTTCCAATAGAAAGAAACTTAAAAGTATGGTAACTTTAGGGAAATAATGCTCTGCGATTATCCAGAAAAGCCTACCCAAAAAGAAAGATGACCCAGGGAGTTTCACCCTGCCTTGCTCTATAGGGACGCTACAGTAAAAAATGCCTTGGCAGACTTAGGAGCGAGCATCAATCTAATGCCCCACTTACTATTCTTAAAACTTTGATATTCAGGGTTAAAACACATAAGGATGAGTATCCAGCTTGCTGATAGATATGTTAAGTATCCCATAGGGATATGTAAAAACGTGTTGGTTAGGATAGGAAAATTTAGATTTCCTATTGACTTCATGATTCTAGAAATGAAAGAGGACGATGTCGTTCCAATAATATTGGGAAGGCCATTTCTAGCCACTACTCATTCCATTTTTTATGTTCATGATGGCAAACTAACTTTTTGAGTAGGGTCCGAAAGCCTAACCTTTGACATTAGAGACACGATGAATTTTCCTATTTCACAAGATAGCCCATTGTATCTTGTCTGCGAAATTAACGAGTTTGTTGATGAAATTGATGGATGTGTCGATGAAAAAAATCACAAATGGGTTGTTAAAAGAAGATAACACTATGTTATGCGAGGAAGAATAGGAAGAAACAAAAGTAGTTGGAGCCGTTTCTTTCTACCCAAGCACCGAACCTGTCGAACCCCTTGAACTGCGAAAACCTGAAAATAAGCTTAAACCTTCAATCATAGAACCGCCTACGTTAGAAATAAAGAACTCGCAAGTCATCTGGAATATGCCTTCCTTAAAGAGGAAGACCAACTTCCAATAATCATAAATTCTTCTCTAGAACTCAATAAGAAAGAGAAGCTCTTGGAGGTTTTAAAGGATTATAAAGGAGTAATCGCACGGAGCGTTGCATATATCAAAGGGATCAATTCAACGTTTGGTATTCACAAAATCCTCATGGAGGAAGATTATAAACCAAATTTCCAACTTCAAAGACAGGTGAATCCTAATTTCAAGGAAGTAGTGAAGAAGTAAGTCATCAAGCTTCTCGATGCTAGTCTAATTTACCCAACTATGACAGCCCTTGGGTTAGTCCAGTCTAAGTTGTTCCGAAAATGGGGGGGGGGATGACTGTTGTAAAACATGATAAGGATGAGTTAGTTCCCCAGAGAACGGTTACCGATTGGCGAGTCTGTATCGATTATAGGAACTTGAACGATGCGACCCCAAAAAGATCACTTCTCGTTGCCCTTCATTGATCAAATTCTAGAAAGGTTGGCTGGGCACGAATATTATTGTTTTCTTGCTGGATTCTCGGGGTACTTCCAGATTCCTATAGCCTCAGAAGATCAGGAAAAAACCACTTTCACGTGCCCCTATAGAACTTTTGCTTACAAACGAATGCCATTTGGGTTATGTAATGCCTCCGCCACTTTTCAACGATGTATGATGGCAATATTCCATGATCTAATTGAGGATAGCATGGAAGTATTCATGGATGATTTTTTGGTGTTTAGAAGCTCCTTCGATCATTGTCTCGCCAATCTTAAGAAAATGCTAAAGTGGTGCGAGGAGACTAATTTAGTCCTAAATTGGGAGAAATGTCATTTCATGGTAAAAGAAGGGATTCTTCTAGGGCACAAGGTCTCTGAAAGTGGGATCGAGGTGGATAGAGAAAAAATTGAGGCAATATCTAAGTTACCTTATCCCACGAATGTCAATGTTATTCGTAGTTACCTTGGTCATGCAGGTTTCTATAGAAGGTTCATCAAAGACTTCTCGAAAATCGTCCGACCAATGACCCAGCTACTTATGAAAGATGCACCATTCAAATTTTCACAAGAATGTAAGAAAGCCTTCAATCGGTTGAAACAAGATCTCACGCAAGATCCGATCATGATTACTCCTGACTGATCTTTACCATTTGAAATCATGTGTGACGCCAGTGACTATGCCGTAGGGGTTGTCCTTGATCAACGGAGGAACTAGCATTTCCAGCCCATCTATTATGCTAGTAAAACCATGAACAATGCAAAAGAAAACTATACCACTATTGAGAAAGAACTTTTAGTAGTAATTTTTTCCTTTGATATGTTTCGACAATACCTTGTTCTATAAAAAACTATCATATTCACTGATCATTCAGCTTTGAGGTATCTATTTTCAAAACAAGATGCCATACCCCGACTCATTCGATGGATATTGCTGCTGCAAGAATTTGACATCGAAATCCGAGATAAGAAAGGAGCTCAAAATCTAGCGGCAGATCATCTTTCTCGCTTAGAAAATCGGAATATTGGTGAACTAAATAGCAGCGAAATTCGAGATTCATTTATTGAGGAGCAGCTGATGTCAATTAAGGACACTGAGCCATCTTATGAAGACTACGCTAATTATCTGTCAAGTAGAGTTCTCCCGAACTACATGACCAAGCAGGAGAAGAAGAAATTCTTCACTGAATTAACGTATTACTTCTGGGATAAACCTTTCTTGTTCTATAGATGTCCCGATCAAATTGTTAGACGATGTGTCTCTAATGGAGAAACAGATAGGATCATGAGGGAATGTCATGTTGGACCTTTAGGAGGGCATCATGTGATAAATGTCACTGCACGAAATGTTTTTGATGCAGGATTCTATTGGCCCACCATATTTGGTGATGTTAAGAGATTAGTTCAAACTTGTGATGCGTGCCAAAGGGCTGGGAATATCTCAAGAAGGGATGAAGCACCTCAAAATTATGTTCAAGTGTGTGAAATCTTTGATGTGTGGGAGATTTATTTCATGGGTCCTTTTCTATCATCTGGAGGAAGCGAGTACATACTCGTTGCCATAGATTATGTATCCAAATGGGTAGAGGCACAAGCGCTTAGAACAAACGATGCTCGAGTACTCATTCACTTTTTTAAAAAATGTTTTCCCAAAGCCCTCATAAGTTATAGGGGGACTCATTTTTGTAATGCCCAAATAGAGAAGGTGATGAAGAAATATGGAGGTGTCCTATAAGTTTTCAACCGCATATCATCCTCAGACAAATGGACATGTTGAAAACACCAAAAGGGCATTAAAACGAATATTAGAAAAAATGGTTAATCAAAATAGGAAGGATTGGTCGTTTAAGTTAGATGAGGCTTTATGGGCATTTAGGACGGCTTATAAGATGCCTATAGGGACAAATCCTTCTCTTTTGGTCTATGGTAAAGCATGCCATCTCCCTGTCGAGCTTAAGCATAAAGCATATTGGGCATTAAAGGCATGAAATATGGACTACTCGGAAGCAGGGAATAATAGGTTCTTGCAGGTTCAAGAGCTTGATGAATTAAGATTAGAAGCTTATGAATCATCAATAACATATAAGGAAAGAGCTAAGAAACGGCATGATAAACGGATTAAAAGTCCTAAGTAATTTGTAGAAGGGGATAAAGTACTCTTATATAATTCTAGGTTGAGATTATTCCCGGGAAAGCTTAATCTAGATGGTATGGGCCTTTTACAGTAAAGAGATCAATGAGTAGTGGAGCCGTAATTTTGCTAGACAACAAAGATAAAGAATTAACTGTAAATGGACAATGAGTAAAACACTACCAAGTAGGTAATAATGACTTGGTTAATGTTGAAGACATTATTTTAGAAAATGAAGTCATGTAATAGGCCATGACTTTGAGTCTAGCTACAAGACTCGTAAATAAAGAAAAACGCTTCTTGGGGAGGCAACTCATGTTTAATTGTTTGCTTGATTTTGTTTTCATTTATTTGAGTCATATATATGTTTCATCATTATTGTTTAATTCTCATGTTTCGAAATAATTTTGTGAAAATGCTTTATTTTATTTTTAACTTCGTCTTAACTACATATAAAGGTATTTTACAAAAAGATAAGTGTAGGAAAGATCATATGTGTTTGAAAGAACAAAATAAAACATGGAATTTACAATGTTTAATGCACATATATTCTGTCATGATTGTGTGCTTGTTTGAGTCAAATGCTTGTATCGAGTCACAATGAATGTTTTGCAGGAAATTCCAGGTTTTAAAAGGGTAATATTTTTCCAGAAATTTTCCAGAAAAAGAAATTTAAAATTTTGTTAGGTCAATCCTGACGGCGTCAGGAATTACAACTTGACGGTGTCAGGCACTATAGCAACAGTTTTCCAGATTTTTATTTTTCTATCAAAACTGAATTTTTGAAAATTTCCAGAAGTTTTAAAATTCCAGGATTCTGCAAACATTTATTTTGCAAGCATTAAATGTTATTCGCTTTCTAGTTTAGATTTTATCATATATAGTTTATACCAACGATTTTCCGCGAGGTTTCGTGCTTGTTGTCTTATTGATTTATAGGTTATATTGGACAAGAAACCTATCATTGGACAATGTTACTATCTAGAGGAGGATTTAACCGTTTTTATACACCGTCCATGCAGAGCAAATCAGGGGAGTATTAGTTTCTCCTATCTCTTTTATTTTCCTGTTATCATAACTTTGATACTTTTTAAGAAAATTGGGGATAATGTTCAATTTAAGTGTATGGATGAAAAAAGGGACACCTTAGAAACTAATCACTCACTTGATATTTGTCTTTTTTTGTGAAAATGGTGAAATATTATTAATCACAAAAGATAACATAAGGATCCAAAACAAACATGGACATACCTCATGCTTGTACAACAGACACTTATGACTTACAAATTAGCTTGACTAGAATACAAGCATTCTATGCTACATATACTTCCTTAGATACAAGTATAAACTCAACAATACAGACTATACTCCTATACATTCAAGTTGCTTCTTTTTAGTTCTTCTTAACTGCACATTCCATAAGGCTTCAACTTCCCTGACATTATCAGTTTCCTTCACAATAAAACTCATGATTCTTCCTTTAATACTATCCATGATACTCTGTACAAGCCCTTCAACTGTTTTAGCATTGTTCATGAATATTCTGGTGTTCCTTTCCTGCCATGTAAAATAAACTGTAGCACCCAGAATCAGCCTCCTAATAATACTCCATATGCTTCTATTAGCTTTTAGCTTGGAGAGTTCATCAATGATTGTTTTCCAAGTGAAAGAAAACTGTTTACCAGCAACCTTTTGCATCTTTGTCCAAACACTTTTAGTGTAGTTACATTGGAAAAATAGATGCTCATGAGAGTCTTGGATGGCTTTGCAGAACACACATTTCATATCATCATTTGGTCTCCATTTTGCAATTCTATCTTGTGTTAAGAGTCTACTCTGAATTGCCATCCAAAGAACAAAAGAATGTTTTGGTATACTTTGTGAGAACCACACCACATCCTTCCATATCACTTTATTACCATCCTCACACATATCTGTCCATACCCATTTTGTTGCAAAATCAATATTCTTTCCAGAATTAGTCACCCACATAGCTTTGTCATGAATGTTATTGTGTAGAATAGGGACTTGGATGCTGTTTAGAATAGGAAATTTTACTGACCACTCCTCAGGCCAACTCTAATTACCACTATTGATTATATTACTCACAAGACTTTCATTGCTAAGTCTTGCATTGTATAAATCCCTAGCTGAAATAAGCTCACACAATGGTCCTACATCACACCATTTATCAAACCATGCAGACATACTTTTTCCATTACCAATTATGTAATACACATGGGTTCTAACTCTTTCTCTAAGCTTCAAAATGTTACTCCATCCAACACTACTATTACTATTCTGATTCACTTCCCATATGCTTCTACCCTTCAATTTCTCCACATTTATCCATTTTACCCAAAGAGTATCCTTTTTGGCTGCTATATTCCACAATTGCTTCATAATCAAGACTTCATTCCATATCCTTAGATCTTTTATACCCAAACCACCTTGGTCTTTTGGTTTACAGATATTATTCCTTGATATTTTAGCTTTCCCCCTTGTTAGATCCCCTTGACACCATAAAAAACCTTTAAGCAGTTTGTTAATGTCCTTAACCACACCTTTAGGAAGTATAAACACTAAGGCCCAGTACACTTGCATAGAAGATAAAACTGAAGCAATCAATTGCAATCTTCCTGCATATGACAATGTCCTATTCCTCCAATCTTGCACCCTTCTTCTAACCTTCTCAATCAGTGGTTTGCAATCATTTATACTTAACTTCTTATTAATTAGTGGGACTCCAAGATATCTAACAGGAAGTTTTCCTATTGTGAATGGTACGATTTTCACAATATTTTCTTGCTCAGGACTAGATAATCAACCAAAGAAAATGGTGCTCTTTTGCATATTCACCTTAAGACCAGAGTATTTACTAAACTCTTCCAATGATTCCTTAATGACTTTGACAGAATTACAATCCCCATGATTGAATACAATTAGATCATCAGCAAAGCCTAAATGTGTAAATTTTAGTTTTTTGCAACCTTGATGGTATGTGAAGTCCACTGCATTCTCAATATTCTTCCTCATAATCAGATTGAACACTTCCATTGCGATAGTGAATAAGTAAGGTGAGATTGGATCACCTTGTCTCAACCCTCTACCCCCACTAAAATACCCAATCCTCACACCATTGACATTCAAAGTGAACTTAGTGGTTCTTACACAGGTCATGATCCAGCCTACCATTTTCCTATGAAATCCAACCAATTCCAACACTTTCTTAAGGAAACTCTAATCTAATGTATCATAAGCTTTTTGCAAATCAATCTTAACAGCACATTTCTTTGTTTTTTGTTTTCTATTATACCCCCTTAACAATTCCTAGGCTAACAAAATATTGTCTGTAATCTGTCTTCCAGAGAATGAAAGCACTTTGATTTTCATTAACAAGTTTACCTAACACCCCTTTGATCCTGTTTGTGAGAACCTTACTGATACATTTATACAGGACATTACAGCAAGCTATAGGTCTAAATTCAAAGACTTTATTTGGGGTAGGGATTTTAGGAACTAGAGAGATCAAGGTAGCATTCAACTCACCTAAAATTCTCCCAGAGTTAAAGAATTCTTGAACAGCTAGACACACCTCTTTTCCAACTATTCCCCAAGCTGCTTTAAAGAATTTGGCTGTGAACCCATCTGGTCCTGGTGCTTTTGAATCTTCTATATCAATCATGGCTTCTTTAACTTCAGCATCTGAAACATTTCTCACTAGATTCTCAGCTTCTTCTGTTGATAATTTGTTAGTCCATTCTACATGATTATTTGGTAACTCTGCAACATTATCTTTAGACCCCATAAATTTTCTGAAATGTTCTAAAAACTGTACAGCAACTTGTTCTTTCTCATAGCTTGAACCATTCTCATCACAAACATTCATTATTCTGTTCTTATGTTGTCTCCCCTTGATAATTTTATGAAAAAACTTAGTGTTTCTATCCCCTTCCTTTAACCACTTTACTTTTTCTTTTTGCATCAAAAGACTTTCCTCATCCTTTATAGCATCACAGTACTCTTGAAGGATTAAGCAACTTTGTTTCTTCAACTCCTCACATAATGGATTTTTATCAACTTCTTCTTGTGCTTTTTTAACCTTTTCTCTTAACATTGTAACTCTATCATGAACATTTCCATTTTTCCAACTTAGAAAGTTCAATTTATGCTTTAGCCTTTTCATTTTCTGAATCACCTTGTACATCTGGAAACCATTAACATTCTTCTCCCATTCATCCTTTACTACTGTTAAAAACTCATCCTTCTCAGTTATAAAATTTGACATTCTAAAATCTTTTTTCTTTCTTGATCCTCCATTTGGAACTACTAAAATAGCAGGTGAATGATCAGATATAATATATGGGAGGAACAGACAATGGGCACTTCTAAATGTATCCAAGAAATTTTCATTGGTCATCACTCTGTCCAATTTCTTTAGTGTCTTACAATTAGGATTTTTTAAATTCTTAGTCCAAGTAAACTGAAAACCTGAGCTCAATAAGTCTTCAATCTCCACTTCCTCAACACATTTTTTGAATTCAATCATTTCATTTGTATACATTGAGCTTCCATTTAAATGCTCATTGACTTCCAATGTTACATTAAAGTCTCCCATAATCACCTAGGCAGTCCCTCTTGCAATTTATTTATAAGCTCCCAAATCATTCCAAAGCCTTCTTCTTTCAACTACAGAATTGCTAGCATACACAACTGTACAGAAGAATCTACTTTTTTGATCATTTGTTTCTACTAGTAACAACATACTTTGCTTTGTTTTATTGATATCCAAGCATCCATCTTGTTCTGATCCCATCCTATCATGATCTGACAACCTTTATTGTTGTCCTCAGCATTTGTAACATATTCCCAGTTTCCAAAGACCTTATCACCCACTTTCTTGAAATTTTATATCTGATATGTGTCTCAAGTATTGCACACATTTGAATTTTCTCCTCAGCTATAAATTTTTTAACCTCCTTTTGTTTATCAGAGGTGCTGAGGCCTCTTATGTTCCAAGTAGCAACTTTTAAATCCATATTCTCTCTTTATGTTTTTTGCTCACTAAATCTCTCAATTCTTTTGGCTCACTTATACACTCTATCTGTTTTTAAAACACACAGCTCTCTATCTGTTTTTGAACTCACAAAATTCTCTCAATTCTTTTGGCTTTCAATCACTCTGTCTATTTTTCCACACAAATACTCTCTATCTATTTTTTGGCTCACCAATCTCTCAATTCTTTTGGCTCACTAACTCTCTGTCTATTTTTGCACACAAAATACTCTCTATCTATTTTTATACTATCAAATTCTCTCAATTCTTTTGACTTACAATGCACTCTATCTATTTTTGAACACACAGATACTCTCTATCTATTTTTGTGCTCTCAATTTCTCTCAATTTTTTTGGCTCTCTATTCACTCTGTCTATTTTTTCACACAGAAAAAAACAAAAAATATATACAGATCAGGAAACTTACTATATACACTATAGAATCAATATACAGATGCCTTTGTAGTTGAGGGTATGATTGCATACACCCTCAACTTCATTCCTTATCAAGTTTTCTCCAATTGAAGAAAGATCTTCCACAACATCTTCCTTATTCTCTAATGCTTTTGCTGCATTCAACAGTTCCTTTTTATCCTTATAATATCTCTTCATCTCTATATACCAACTCTCCCATTCTGCCACAGTAGGATCGCCATTTTTACCTAAAACCTCATCCACTTGCTTCCTTTCATCAATGTTTGGCTTTAAATCTTCCTCATTAACTAGTGAATCTAAAAGTGAAAAGCTATTACTGCTTAGAATTCCCTCAGCATCTTTTGTAAGACCATCCCTAGATGTGGCAGGTATGTTATTATCTTTAAGTGGTATAGCAGGCTTGTTGCTAATTTCTTTGTCCTTGGGTATACTAGGATCCTTACCCTTCTCCATGCCTGTTTTAGTACCCACTTCCTCATCTTTTTTGGTCCTATATTCCTTTTTATTATGCTTAAGACCATCCCTTTTATTATGATAACTAGTTCCCCTGTAATAACCAATTTGTCCAATTTGGTCATTTCTCTTATTCTTGTTGCCTTCTGATTCATACTTACTTTTCCTAGAATGCACTTCTTGGAACCCATCATTTTTGTCACAGTGTTCATCTTTCTGTTCCTCATCATCCTTATCTTTAGGTATCATCCTACAAGTTTTGTCTTCATGACCAAAAACACAACAGTGGCTACACTGAGTTGGCTTTCAAGCATACTCCACTTGAACAAATTTAGTCATACCAATTCTAGCATCCTTTTTCCTATATGCAACTTCAATGACATCCTTAAATTGTTTCTCGGCATTTATTTCAACTAGCACCCTAGCAAATCCAAGCCTACCAACTCTTGTCATACACATTTTAGTTGTCATTTCATCCATGATAATTGGTTTTCCTAAACAACTTGCTAAGGAGCTAATACCTTTAACACTCCAAGCTTCTAAAGGCACATTCAACAATTTTACCCATACTGGCAAATTCTTTGGTTCAGACTTATCCAAGCACACTTCAATATTCCATCTTTGAACAAAAAGTGGTTTGTTATTAACTATCCATGGGCCATTGCTAATTACCTCAAGTATCCCCTATTCATCTTGGAATTTAAAGAAAAAAATCCCATTCTCATTCACAGTCATATCTACCAAACCATATTTGTTCCACATTCTTCTTACGTGATATCTAGTCTCATTAAAGCTTACCATACAACCCAGAAATTGACCACATATAGTCTTATCCCACTTAGCACTTCCTAACTCAACAGTCTCCTCATCAAATACTTCAAATTCTACCCCATTCTCATTCACTTCAGTTGATACTATTAGTAACTTGTTGTCTAGAGCATTTGCCCTCAAAACCTCAGCAAGTGTACTAGCATTCCTCTTATTAGTCTCATTCACATTATTTCTAGTATCACTTTCATTCAATGGCTTATCACTAGTTACAACATTAGCACTAATACTATCTTGAACAACTTTAGCAGACTTACTAGTATCACTTGCATTATTATTAACCCCATTATCATTTGAATCAATCTCAATACAATCAGCATTAACATGAGTATTCAAATCCATATCATTATTAGTGCTACTAGTAGATGATGCAATTGTGTTTACCTGACCTTGTAGACCAGGAAAACCTTCACCATTCAAATCTCCATCAAACTCCTTTTTACCTCCCTTATTCTTATCCTCAGTATACTCATTATCCCCCCCCCCCCCTTTGATTCTTAACCTCATCACCCTTTCTTTTCACCTGATTATTATCTTTTCCAGTAATCTTTTCAATATGCTTTTGAATACCATGAATTGAGTCCCCATACCTTGCCGGAACCCTAATAACACGATTAGATGATCTCTTCCTACCGACATCCTTGCAGAAGTATCAATTCTTCAATTCAAAATCAATGAAATTACTACTAATTTTTTTTTTAAAGGACTGAAAAAGATTAAACTAAACTTGCTAAAACCTAATTAGAAACAAACTAGGTCAGAATTGGCGCCAAAAAAGAGATTTGGGGGTTTTCTCAATACTAGATGAAATTCAAATCACACTTGATATTTGTCTTGTTTTCGAGTAATTGTGTAATAAACCGAAAGAAATACATGTTAGGGCAATTTTAGCACCAAATTAAAAAAAAATATGACATTTATGAGCAAAACTTTAGTCTTAATAAAGCGTCTCATGGATAGGGGTTATATAGCTAGCACAAAAACCTTACCTCTCAAATTTCACCCTCAAAATATGAGGTTCGCATTTAGATATATAGGATATAAAAGCATTTACTTTTAATGCTTATGAGTGTACCGGTAGTATATAGATTCTAGAACTTGTTTTGTGATGCATTCTGAGATCGCTAGTGAGACTACATTCGTGTAGTTAGGATTTACTAGATGATAAGAGGCATTAGGATAACCCTTGTTATAAACCTGTTTAAATAATTACATTGGCCACATTGGTTGAGTAATTACCCCACACCCTTGCTATGTACTCATTTTTAGTACAAGATACCCCTAGTTAACCCCTCTAAGCCTATCCTTTCCGCATTTCTCGTGATATTCCGGTGGATTCCGGGATATTAATGAAGAGTATTGTTTACAATCCACCCCCAAATATTACACCCAAATCGCCTTAGCTTTCCTCGTACGAACTCATTTTTAGTGCATTATTGTTATTTGTTAAGCCCTTAGTTAATTGTCTAGTTGATTACATGGTTGCTAAGTCGAGTCATATCTTGTATATAAAGTTTTGGGATGATTAGGACTCATGGGTTTACTACTAGTTGTTATGGAGTAATGAGGAAGAATTCAAATTATAATCCTCATATCTACGATAATACTTAAATTATTCCACGTGTTTCTAATCCTCGCAATTCGGGTCATTAGCTAGTTTGTATATATCAAAAAATTCAAGTGTAGGTATGCAATTATAAATCCCTTATGATGTATTATTTTGCAGATGATATGGCAAGAATGTATGGAAAAAAAGAAAAAAAAAAAAAAAAAGAAGAAAAAAAAGTGAAAAAAAATGATGAAAAAAAGAAAGAAAGAAGAAAGAGAAAAACATATGGACTACCATCCCGCTTCTATCCTTTATCCTTTTTATTTTGTTTAAGTCAAGAAAGTGTCAAGAAAATACAAAAAGAGTTAGAAGTTAGTAAGTCGAGTCTTGCCTTAGCAATGCCACGTTATATATGTGATTGACTTAGATAATTGACTTGCCACCAGTAAAAATTCCCTTTATCCAACAAACCGTGTTTTTCCATACCCTTACACCTAACATTACAACCCTTAAAAAAGCCCTCTTTGATAGTTTATCCTAAGTGCTTACACCAAAGCGATGGAGGTTTTATATTTTCTCAAGTATATGGTAATCTATATGCTTTGACAGGTAGAGAGTGTTTATCTATCAGTTTCCATACATGTATTACTTACACCCGAGAGATGAGAGAATCCAAACACTTTATGTGAGGTGCTAGAATATAGTTTCCGTGCTTATTTTGACTATTGTAGAGCTTGTACTTGTTGTAAATGATTTTGAATCAATGTTAAATGACCCCTAACTTGTAAATTGATTGGATAAAAACACATTTGCTTGAGGACAAGAAAATCCCAAGTGTAGTGATATTTGATAAGAATTTAAAATATGGTTTTTAGTGGGTCATTTAACCTTTAAACTCGTGTATTTATGATCAATTATTGCCCTAAATCATTTCTTTTCACATTTTAGGTACTTGGGATGTAAAAGATGAAAACCGGCATGTTTTGGGCTAGATTTGACAACAAAGTGAAGGAAACGACCAAGTCACGAATCTGTCTGCATAAGGGATCTAGACGGCGTTACAATCACAACATGACGCCATCACTTGTTATTTGATATGAAGATTTAGCCCATATTTTACAAGCGGCGGCTCCGAACTTTTGAAGATTTTATAACCTGATGACATCATTTGTATTTGAAGACCAAAATTCAGAGTAAAAATCACACGTGACCGCTCAGAACTTTTAAAGGCCGACGGCGTCAGACACATCATGATGGCATCAGAGTTATCAAAGCGACGACGTCAAAACGACAACTTGCACAAGACAAAACCCTAATTGACGGCGAACTGACGGCGTCACACCTATAAAGTAATGCCATCACATGTGTAAATCTATATATAGTTTCGTAGATTTTTCATTCATTGTAACACGTATCAAAGGAACAGTTGGAGTCCGAAATTTTGTAGAAACTTTACGGTTTTTACAGCCCTCTATTCCAAGTTTAATTAAAGACAGGTTATCCCTCTTTAATCATTCAATATGTCTATGTGCTATTTGATTATATGTGTTTCTTTTCTTTCAATTAACATGTCCGGCTAGATTACTTAGTGTTTGCTTGGATTGAATGAAACTTAGTTATTGATTATTAATTGGCGTTTCTTGTTTGATTGGTTGTATTATGTTAGAATAGAAAAATTGGCTTCTTCACTCTTTTATTAGCTTGAACGTCCTATTAACGTATTTTTATACCCTAGAGTGCACTAGTTGGTTTATTCGTTGTATCGTTGTATTTATTGTGTGGATTGCGGCTTGTAGATCCTAAGAGATTCAAAGGAGATAGGGTTTTCTAGGGGAGACTTATACATTCATAGAGTTAGGGAATTTGGCACCACCCTACGATTAATACCAGAATACAACGCGCCAATTAAACAAGGACGTGACAATTCGACTAATTAATAAGAGATAACGAGGGAGTCAGGATATCTAAGTAAACACGTTTTCGCAATTATACGAGTTCATCACTTTACTTTCTTGCAAGTAGTTTAAATTAGTTTTAGTTAATTAGTAGTTAAGACAAACCACTCTTCAAACCCTGAGATTTTAATTGCTTTCATAAAACATATAAAATACAAAAAGAATCATCCCACACCTCTAGACCTAATACGTCATACACTTCGACCTTCACAACACTATTCCCTTAGAGAACGATCAACCCCCCGTATATTGCCTATACTACACTACAGCGGTTAGGTACACTGCCTAGAAGGATTGTAAAACTTCTTGAGGTTTTGCAAATCACCCATCAAGTTTTTGACGTCGCTGCCGGGGAATAGTTTAGGTTTCGATTTCTATTTCGTTTAGGTATACTCACTAGATTCCAATGAAGTGAGATTTTTCTTTTTTTTATTAGCTTTGCGGTAGTTTATCTTTTCTTTGTGTCTTTGATCGTAAATTCTTCGTTGTCATCATGGAAAACGAAGGCCTTAATAACCGTAGGCAACCTAGAACCCGTTGTTCCCTCAAAACACTTGTTGAGCCTTATAACGAGCCCGAAAGAGAAACGCGTAAGAGATTGAAAACCCTTCATACACAAGAATCATAAGGCACCTATATCAACTTCGATGAGGCCCCTTTTCGATGAAGAGGCCATAATCTATCCTGAATCACGAAACATTTTTGCTAGTGTTGAATGCACTTCCGATGATGAGAAAATCCCATTGGCTCCTATAAATGAATATAATGAGCAACCCAATGGCAATAATATGCCCAAAAATCTCAAAGAATATTCCTCTCCTACCTCTCCTGGATTTTCAAACACTATTGTTTTTCCTAGCGAACAAACCAATGAAATATTGCATGCAGCTGACATTTGGCTTGTCCAAAATGTGTGCATATTTCATGGGTTACGCATTGAGAATCCGATCCATTACATAAAAAACTTTTTAAAAATCTTTGGTACAATTCCGCCGACGGAGCCACACAAGAGACATCTAGGCTTCGATTCTTCCCATTGATCCCGTTTGTTTAAATTTGTTCAAATTGTTCGCGGGTTTTAAATTAGTTCAAAGTGACAGTTTGTTTATAAATCTAAGGCACCAAAAAAAACCAAAGGAAACTAATAATAAAAATGATACTACGGTTCATTCCACATTGATCCCGTTTGATTTTTTGAGCTCTATGGTAGATGAGGAGGAAGGAGACAGTTGTAAATCCTCTAATTTGCATGCATGAAAAGAGCCAAGTGGTATATAATGGGAACAAGGATAAATATGAGAGTGCTCCTAGTGATTCATTTGGTAGACCAAGTGCTATATCTCTTATTTATAGGATTAATAATATAGAAAGTCAAATTCTTGATAGGAAGCTTATGTTATTAGATGATGATGGGAAGTCGCTTCCTATGCAAAAAGAGAATAATGCGACATCGGTATGTGGACCTAGTACTATTATGAAAATGTAAGGGGAAGATTTTGATAGTGATGAAGTCGTGGATATTGATGATGATATGGCTCGATTTATGGCTGACTCGAATCGTGCCGATGGAGGAACTAATAACGCAAGTCTCCGGGAGCATGAATATTATGATGGTTATGATGATTTCGAATATGATGTTGATGATTTAAATGAAGAACAACTTGCGTTTTGTGACGCATAAGACATCTGTATCCATGGTAGAGCTAAAAGTAGTTTTGGTTTTTGTCATAGGCATTTTATTTTAGTAGATACGTAAGATAGGCATGTTTCTCTTAGGATAGAAGTTGTTTGAAGCACAATAGGTGCGTTTGTTTTGCCTGTAATAGGCTGAGATGTAGGTTTTACCCTCATCTCATGTATTTTAATATTTTTTTTGAAGTAATATATATGTATCAGAGAAAACATTAGAAAAAAAGTATATAATAAATAAAAAAGATTATGTGTGTGAAACTTCTTAACAAAAGATGATGTTGAGTGATTGCCAACTACAAAGAGAGTTTTTTCAAGATATTGAAACCATCAACCTAAGATTATGTTTCAGTCTTACAAAAAAGGATTTTTTTTATTCTATTTTCAAATACTCAATGTCGACTTTTCTTTACTTCTTCCTAGTTTGAATTTAATACGGTATACGGAGTAGTTTAAACGTTGTCATTAGGTTGACAATAGCATTCCTACCTTCAATATAAATTGCAGCAAGACACTAACATTATATGAAAATTAAAACACGCATTAAAAATGAAGATCAATGGTGTAACATTTATATTAGTTGTTCTCTTAGCGTTCGTCTTTATTTCGTCAGAAGGAAGAAACCTTCTTCAAGCCACTACACGACCCCAAAGTCCGCAATCAACAAGTATGATGAATGACTAGCATCCTGTATACGTGCAAATTAATGTGTGTTTCTTTTTTACAGAATGATGTACATATAGAAGTATATTAATTTCTTTTTTGCTGATCATGTAGGAACTTCTGCTAGAAGAGGACCAGTCATGACGCCTGGGACGGGCGGTTGTTGGAGATGCTGGGAAAACCGTCGCCTACTTACCACATGGTCGGGGCAGGGTGATCGGTATATGTAGTTATGTTTGAAGAGAACAAAACAATATCGAAATCAACAACAATACTCTTAATCCCGTCAAAGAGCAAGTATGGGGATTAGGAGAACACGGTGTCTGATTTTTTTTTTTTTTTTTTTTTTCTATTTATGCAACTATACTTGTTTGGTTAAATTATTAGGACAAGTATTCTTTGTGATTCTTGTAGTGTGTAACAATCAATAAATTTTTGGTTAAAATATTAGTTTGAGTCTTTCAGACTTGTTCATTCGACAGATGCATGGGCTCAGTTCATGATTTATTAAATGTAAGTAGCTTAAGTCCGGCCCATTTTGTTATATGGGCTATGTAAAATATTAAACTCGTATAAAAATCTTAGAGTTAGTATAAAGTTATTTTCTGCATAAAAATGATTTACATGTTATGAAATGATAGAGCACGAAACCATTTGTAACAACTTACATGAGAACATTATTTCATAAAGAGAATGATACTCACACCACAACTTTTTATACTTTCATCGCAATTTATGCATTACAGTGTTGTATGATGTGCTATACAGCTTGTACAAAGTGGTGTAACTATCAAATAAAATGGTATGAGCATCAACACCCTTTCATATAACATGGCAAAAGGTGTTTGTAAGTAATTTTTTTTATATAATAAACAAAACCTCAAGTAAGGACTTTTGTATTTTTAAAAAATCAATTCAACCACCCATATTGAGTATATATCGTCTTAAAATTATAGTTTTTGACTTTTTGTCTTCTCTTTTCAACTTTGACCATAAATTTTTTATGTTATACAATAGTTGATGAAAATTATACCAAATGAAAATACATTTAAAACTCAATCCATTCATATATTTTGCATCAAATATTATATAACACAAAAAACAATACTTAAGGTCAAAGCAAAGAAAGACCGAAAAAATAAAAAGGGGACTATAATTTTGGGACGGAGGGAGTAATTTTTTTAATTTTACTTTTTTTCCTTCTAAATATTTCTTTATTTGGAAAAAACCTAAACCTGCACTCCTTATGGGAGGTGATTTGCACACCTAAACGATTGGGACACCCACATTTTGAGTGTTTGGACATTTATACCCTCACAGGATAAACATAACTAAAAATAATGTAAGGGTATAAATGTTCAAACCAAGGTTGTCAAGATCGGGATCCTACCCAGGATCGTTTTCGTCTTTATAAGATCGTAATCGTAAGATCGGATCGGGATCTTAAAATCCTACTCTAATGTTATTTCTTAATAGTTTATGTAATTTTATACAAATCTACAAATTCTAATACATTATAACCATAAAATACTATGAATGTTTCATATAAATGTTGTCCTAAATTATGAATATAAAATGCTTAAAAAGATTAACATGTTGTTTTTTGAATTCTACGAACAAACAATCCATAAATTTGTAGTTTTTTAGTTTGTAATCCGAGAAAAGTAAGATCGGATCGGATTATATCATAAGATCGTATGGTAAAGATCGGGATCCTATAAGATCTTAAGCCTGCAAAGATCCTATGTAGGATCCGGATCGTAAAATCGTAAGATTTTAAAATCAGGATCGAGATTCTGACAACTATGGTTCAAACACTCAAAATATGAGTGTCTGAATCATTTTTTAGAGTGTGCAAAGTTTGGATGTACATGTTTAAGTTTTGTGAGTGTGAATAAGAGTTGAAAGTTAATTTAATTAAACTATGTAACCCAACCAACCCAATTTTTAAGTAAACAAAATTTTCACATTAACATATTTATTTATGATGAAAAAAAATGTTACACATATGCACCGCATCATCATTTAGTTGTCACTTGTCACGTCACATTCAGTGATCACATTCAAATGTCACTAATTCCTAGAGGTGTGCACGGTTTGGTTTGAGTCGGTTTTAGCTAAAACCGAAACTGAACCATAATGTTCGGTTTTTGTAGAACCCAAAACCAAAACCGTTCGGTTTTTGGAGGGTTCGGTTTTTTCGGTTTGTTATCGGTTTCGGTTTGGTTTTTCGGTTTCTAACCGTTAATATTTTTGGGTTTGGACAAATTATACCAACAAACTTGTTTTACGTACAAAATTAGTTATTCTTCTTTACTTTTTTCAATCTAAGCATTATAATGATTATTGCATAATTTTACAATTACAAACATATAAATGAGACATATACATAAAAGTGAACATACACGTAGTATAATCATTATCGAATACTTATTGATATATTCACACAAAACACGCGACACGACAAACACACATATAAATATAAATGTTAAGATAAATATATAAAAAATCCACTAACAAAATAAATATGAATTTATAAATTTGATTTATTTAGTTATTTAATCATATTATATTAATTAGTTATTATCACATAATAAAACCGGTTTGGTTCGGTTCGGTTTTTGCGGTTTGGTTTTTGGACGAAAACCGAAACCAAACCGCATTTTTTGGTTTCTGAAAAGGTAAAAACCTAACCATCGGTTTTTAGTTTCGGTCGGTTTTTACGGTTTTCGGTTTGTTTTGCTCACCCCTACTAATTACCACGCTAATGCATCTACATTATCAAGTATAATTCCTGTTAGGCTGTTAGGAAGGACAACATCGAAGAAGTTAATATCACCTAAGTTTAAAGCAAGAGGCGCTTGTCTTAATGGCATCTTATGTGTGAAAATGTTTTTTTAACCAATATAGGCATGGGGTTAAATTTTGCTTGTGAAATTGATTTAGGGTCTGTTTGTTTAGTTTTTTTTTTATTATTAATTCCTGTTAAATTAAAATGTCTGTTTGGATAAATAATGTTTGTTTATAGATAAGTAAATGGTTGTTTGTTTTGTGTACTGAATACAATGTCTGAGTTATACAAATTTTTTTTTTTTTTTTTTGAAAGTAAGTTATACAAATTATTATTATACCATTTTATTTGAAATAAGTGTTGAATTAGATATTAAGAAGAGAGAGGGTAAATATGTAAAAGTATGATAAAAATGATGACTTAATGTAAAGACCCTCACTCACATGGTTTTTTTTAGAAGGTTATCCATGTAAATTAAGCACCAAATAAACAATCAAGTAATGACTTAATAAATTTACCTATTTAAGAATTAAGACTATTTAAGTCATTAGCAAACACTACCTTAGTGTATATATAATGTGAGATAGTTAATTGTCGTTAAAAAATATTCTTAAAATATTAAAGCTAAATCTTAGAAACAAGTGTTTTTCTAACTTGTGCCTAAGGAGTAAAAGTTAATCACACAAATAGACACTAAAAGTACATATGAACCCACATAAAATTATACTTGTCTATACTTTTATATAGGGAAGGGATTTGTACACTCCCTTAATTAATTGGGACACTCTAAATAAGAGTGTTTTGACATTTATACCCTCGCATTACTTTTACACATTTTACACTATAAGGGTATAAATGTCAAGACACTTTTATTTAGAGTGTCCCAATAAATTAAGGGAGTGCGCAAATCACCTCCCTTTTATATAGGTCCCTGAATACTTTTTCATTTATCCTATGTACTTTTGATATGCTTAACTTGTACCCTTAAAGGACAAGTTAGAACAACCCTAAAAACAATAATTACCTTTTTTTATCCTTAACTCTTTTTCATACAACCAACTTTGTCATTAAATTGTTACATCACACAAACTTAAGTCACACTTCATTTTTCTACTAGTCAAAGACCCAAAATCAGGTAACTTGAGGGCGAATTTTTCTATCAAAAGAAAGAGTAAACTGCAAAAATTATTTATGTAATTTATTTAATTTGACACTAATCACGACTATTAAAAACGATCAGTAACAAATAAGACTTTCTTTTTCTAAGTTGAATCACCTCATCATCACCATCACTAAGATAATCAAATGACTTTAAAGATTCTTCTATATCACTTTCATCAGATATAAGCATTTCAATACCATGGTCTGTTTCTGAGTCACTATCACTATCGTCACGATCATCATTCTCTCTAATGACAATACCATTACCTCTAGGCATTGCCTTCCTTTTCTTCCTTATACCACTGTCATCTGCATTCATTATAGCCTTGCCCTTATCTAGTTGTTTTTGTTTAGCCAAAACTTCTTCATCTAGACTAAGACCCTTACCATTATCAACAACATTTGTAGCAACATCCAATTGATCCACATCATCCACACCACCAGAATTAACAACATTCTCCATTGCACAAGTTTGAACTACCTTCTCCACTTCACAAGTCTCACCTACATTCTCCACCGCACAAGTCTCAACTACATTGTTAACATAATATTCTGATAAGTTATCAATCCCATCATAGTGTATGTTCAAAAACACATCATCTGGTTGGTCCATTGGACCTCTAAAAATGAAAAATAAATTATCAAACCCTAATTTTAATATAAAAATCGAATTTTAATATGTAACTCATAAATAATTAATATTTATTGACAAATTGGGTAAAAAACATAAACTAAATTAAAAATATACCTTTTTGCTTGCCCAATTAAAGAAAACGACAATGATTTTGATATTAGGATTTTCAGGAGAATAATGTTATCCTTTGAAAGGGATATATGGTGTTAGTGCAAATATTATGATATTTAATCTATACAGTCTCGTTGGTTTTGATTGATGACAAACATGTAACTTGTAATACATAACGTAAAATGTACAAGTTACTTGTAATTACATTTGTCTCAACATACATTCAACACCTCTCGATGTCTCAAGTCCTCATATGTTACAACACGGTTCTACATGTTTGTTATGTGGCATTATGATAAAACCCATTAACAAATCATATAGAATGTTTAAAATACGTTTAGAGTCACTAAGTATTTTAAAAGGTTATCCATTCTATTTAGAACCTCATTTTACATTTTGCATTCACAAGTATTTCAAAAGGTAACTAGACATTTTATTAACTAGTTACATAATACATTTTACAAGTTTACTTTGATAAACATTTTAATCTAAAAATGGAAATACATGTTACATCATGGCATGCATCATCTTTGAAATCCTTTGAAGATCTCTTGAATATATTGGTTAGATTGACACTCAATATATAAAATGTGATCTTGGTAAGATATGGTAAAATCTTGAAAAGATTTGAAGAAAGATTTTTTTCTTGTCAGGCACCCACGGCACAAAATGCATGTTGGCTAACCCTTTATTTGGTAATTACCGTGGTCCGGACGCCTCCCCTTTTGCCTTATAAATAGAATAAAGCCCATTGTTTTCTCATTTCTTCACCACTTCAAAGCCATCTTCTCCACCTTCTTGCATACATTTAGATCAATCATTAACAATGTAGTAACACACATTAAACACCCTAATGATCATGATCATAATGCTTCTAACATTCATCTTTGTTGTAAGCATACTCTTTGATCAACTAAGGAAATCTTGGAGATCTAGCCATCCCCACTCACCGCAAGTTGAAGATCTATCAAGAAGTTTTAGGAACTTGTGATTCATCATGAAGGCTTCCTATCAATGGAAGTTCATTTAGAAGTAGTTATTCATATCCATTAGACATTTGTGTCATGGATCATTAGTGTAAACATCATTGCATCATAACAACACTTTCACCAAACTAGATTAGATGGTTTATTTGTTTGTGCCATAAAACACAAGGTTTATATGTTAATATAAAACATATTGGGAGTGGTTGTACCTTGTAAAAGAACTCGACATCTAGCTTAGTGTCGGAAATATTGTATAGGCGACCTCAGGTTGGTTCTACCTCGAACTAGAACCCGTATTTAGGTGTACCGGAAAGTGTAAGCGACGTAAGGTTTTCTCCAAGAAGGGAGCTTGTTGATTTAGTGAAGTAACTCGAATGGGTACTTTGGGAGTAGCATGAAAGGAGATCCGACCGAACCACTATAAATCCTCGTGTTCGGTTTGCACTTTCCTTTCTTTATATCTTTACTTTTATACTTGCACTATACTATTGTTTGTGATGTGGTTTGATGTTCATGATTGTGTGACAACTTGGTTTACCATGCTTTATATTAGTCACAAACAATAATTGGTACTTTCATTTTATAACAAGCTTCATGTTTATTTGATACTAAAGATCTAAAGTTTTAAACGGTAACGATTCACCCCCCACGTCACATATGGTATAGTAGATTGATGGGGTAAGGGCAAGTAAAGGAAATATGAGATATCAAAAAAATGCACGAGGTTGGTGGGATCGGTGGTTATGCAAAGAGTGTGTATAAAGTGTGTAAGATTAAAGATGGAAGCGTATGTGGACTGGTTTAGCCCTCGTGGATAACCAGTTGGAATATTAAAAAAATAAATATATAACAAAAACGGTAACGTGGGTAAAAGTTTACACAAAGGCCAAAAAGTGAGTTTAGTAGTGATAGTTGCAAAAAAAATTTGTTTGATACATACAGAAGGAACGGGTGGTAAGTATGATACATTTACAAGCAATTAGCCCTATTATTATTTTAATTTTTAAGTATACGTCTAACTTAGAAAGTTTAATCACGTAAGCTTAATTCGTAACTAACACTAGACTATGGTCAATCTAGATGTTCTATACCTTTTTTTTTCCTTTTATACATATTTTATTTGCACTATTACTATTTTACAATTTTTCTTACGTAAACTTTGTAAGTTTTACATTTTATGCATATTTAAACCTACGTTTCTAGGTTTTAACAATATTTACGGGCCTCGTTAAACTTACCACTCAATTAATATATTAATGTAGAGTATATTGATAAGTTTTAACATTCTTATAAGTATAATATTTTTACGTTACCTAGTTTTAAGTTTCATAACTTAAGGACATTATGTTAGTAATTACCGGGATCAAACTACCCTCTATAATCCTAATTATACTCGAAATAAGTGATAATCTTACACATTTTTAACGACTAAATTGCAAAAATCATCCTTGTGGTTTAGCCAAATTGCACGTTTCATCCGTAATGTTCATTAAGTGCAAAAACAGTTACATGCACTTTCGTTCCTTCATTTTAATCGACGTTAAGTGAGTTTCGTGAATAGTTACACGTTAGCCCTTTTGGCTAACGTTAGTTGCAAATAAGATGTTCTTTAACAAGTTATAAAGACTCCTTAACTAGCTATCGCTTATAATTTAAAATTTTTGTCCGCTTTTGTCCATTTGTTCGCTTTTTACCAAAAGCGGATCCCGACGCTTTAAGTTTTGTCCGTTTATTTGTCCAAGCTGGTTCGCTTTGATCGATTTGCCGCATTTATTCAACTGTAAGCGTTGTCCGTTTGATTGCTTATCCGTTTGTCTTTTACGATTCATTTTCATCCGGTTCATTTTGTCTTATTGTTTGTCCGTTTTATCCGTTTATTGTTTTGTCCTATTAATATTGTAATTTGAACAACTGAAAATAAAATTTTACAATATGTCAAAATAGGACAAAAACGAATGAAAATGTTAGAATAATAGACAAAAATGTAAGAAAACAGACAAAACCGAATAAAATTAGACAAAAACGTAAGAAAATCAGACAAAGTGTAAGAAAAACGGATAAAAACAGACTAAAACTTAAGGAAAACGGATGAAAATCTAAGAAAATCAAACAAAAACATTAGAAAACCAAACAAAAACGGATGAAAACGTATAAAAACGAACAAAAACGGACAAAACGTAAGAAAAATGGACCAAACATAAGAAAATGGATAAAAACGAACAAAAACATAAGAAACCATTAAAACGTGGATGAAAATGATGAAAATGTAAGAATGGAATATAAATGGGCCAGCAAGGACGGCTGAATGATTGTGAAGGTGGCCGGGACATAATGCAAGGAATGAAACTTACTGGTGAAGGGAATGGAATAAATAGGGATGGAATGGATACAATGCGAATGGAATGGATTTATTTATGATTTAGCCGAAGACAAAAGAAAAATAACACATGTCTTAAGTTTAGAGAAAGGTGTAACTTGACTAGCCTAATTACTAACTTTTCTCTTTCATTGATGAAAAATGAAGATAGTGTTAATACAAATAAGCCGTAAAAACGTTTATTTATATTCTACGATCCTCTATTGTTTTGTCGATAACAAAAGTAAAATCATTTTAAAAAAACAAATAAAATAAGTAAATGGTTTGGACTAATAGTTTTCTAACACACTTACGCTTTCACATAAAACACTAAAACAAGTATAAGTGATTTTATGATTTAGATACATATGTACAACAACTAGTGTTTACATATTGGGTTAAACACATACTTAAACTAAGTATGCTAAAATGGGTAAAAACTAAGTATATGCTAAAATGGGTAAATACAAGTATATACTAAATGAGTAAATACTAGCAAATGGTTTTGACCCACAACCCATGGTTTTATATATACTACTTAACCAAGTTCATCGTATCTAGAAAGAAAACCATGGATCAACCCATAACCCATGACCCATAACCCAAATTACCCATGGGCAAAGAAGGATCCACGATCCCTAGCTTTGTAGCTGCGGGATCCTTGTGGTCGGGATCCGTGGGATCCGGGGAACAGTAGGATTTTTCCTCTATAAATAGTGAGTCATTTCTTCATTATTTCTCACCCCTTTCCAATATACTTTCTCCCCTGAGTTAAATCTCACTAACCTTAGATCCATGAGATCTATGTTTGTAGTTTTGTTTTTGTGTGATCTTTTAGGTTCCTCTTAAAGGCAAGATCACCACCTTTGAAGTCGAGCAAGCTCAAGTCCATGAGTTGCCATGCTTCCTCATCATCAAAGCTATTGAAGTCTACTTGTTGATGATTCCTTTCTTTCTTCAAAGAAGTGTAGTGTTGAAGACATTAGTGAAAGATGTCTCAAGAGTCAAGACGAAAATATTAGTGAAGGGTATCTATCGTCTATAGGATAAAGCACTTGTGGTAGGTGCTTAGAAGTCAAGACAAAGAAGCATTAGTGAAAGGTGCTTAGAAGTCAAGACAAAGAAGCATTAGTGAAAGATTCTTAGAAGTGAAGACACAAGACATTAGTGAAAGGTGTCTTGTAGATCTAGTCAAAGGCATTAGTGAAAGGTGCCTTAGATGTACATTCGATTTGGTGTGTTTCGATGTACAAGATAGACTAGTATTAGATATAAGGATATTGATATCCTTGTTGATGTTGTAAAGGAGTAGATCTCCTTTGGGATTAGTCGTTGGTATAGTGTGGTAGTAGTTCCTCCATTGCAATGGAACTAGGTGCTTAGCCTAGTACCTAGTAAAGGGTAGGCGATGTTGTGAAGGTGTAGTTCACCTAAGGTGTGAAAGAACTAGGTACTTAGCCTAGTACCTTATAAAGGGTAGGCGACGTTGTGTAGGTGTGGTTAACCTTGGAGTGAAAGAACCCGGTGGTTAGCCTAGCACCGAAAAAGAGTGTAGCGACGTTGTGGGCTTCTCCGCCATAAGGAGATTGGTGTAGTGATTACTTAACTCTCAGTAGGTGACTCGGGGAGTGAGCAGGGAATGTGACCTAAGTCCACTATAAATACTGCGCTGTGGTTTTGTGCTTCTTACTCTTATCTTTTCATTACTTACCTTTATATGTTTGTTTATCAACATCCAACACACACATCCAAATAGATTGACATAAGTCGATCTAAATAGATTAAAATGAAGTTTTAATTGGTAAAACTATTCAACCCCCCTTCTAGTTTTCCACAATTGGATCGAGCTTGCTACCAAGGTTCTTGAAGTATATTGTACTTTAAAAACTTGATACGATCCATGGTTAATTGAAAACTACAAAGAAGGTTTTTCATAAAAGCAAACACCATGTTTTTCAAAACTATATGTTTGGATGTTGAAGTTGATAACAACATTTTTTTTTAATTGCACTAATCCTCTTTGTCATATTGATTAGTCAAAGCTCATACCCACCAAGCTTTAGGAGTAGCTTGGTAACAAGAATACATTCCTTAAGAAGGTATCTTAATCGCAAAGGAGCGGGAATCGTCTAAGTGACATTTGTTGTGTCATTTGTAAAGACATTCCTGCTTAGAGGTGGATTCTTCTTCTATTGTGCTTGATAATTAAATATGCCTATTTAGGTATTTATATGATTATTCTTTTTGTGCTCATACATGTTTTACGTGAAGCTTCGTTAGGAAGCCTTTTTCTTACAATAATGTGTTATATTTCTCATCTATGGTCATAGTATATAAAACTTATGTTTTATTTCTTTTAATCCTATAATAAAACAAAACACGAATTTCAAAAATTCCTCCTTTCCTATTAATAATCCCACTCGACGCCCACTCTATCCAATCCTCACTTTTTCAAATTTCCCAATTTCAAAAACTCCCTCTCATTTAAAAACTTCATCTTCCTCCTCATTCCATCTCAATCGAAACCAAGAAAGATCCGTCATCAACATGGTTTACATCGCACTCGTGCTCATCACCCTAACACTCATCACACTTTTGTTCCCTATGATGAAGTTCACATACGAGACATTTTACTTTGTGTTGTTAATCTATATTGGGATCATATACCCAATCCTTTGTATCATACTTAGTATTGAAATGCAATATTATTAATAATCTAGTTTATCTAGGTTATCTTTATCATAATGTGTTTGTCACTTATTTTGATTTATATGTTTTATATTCTTTCGTGATACATTAGAAGTTATGTATGCATGCTAAAGAAAACAGATAAAACATATATCGTGGTATAAAATGTAAAACCTATGTTTTTATCAAATTGCTAAGTACAATATATCTACGGATTCCGAAATATATACTAGTTTATCTTTAGCAAATCCGGATCTAAGAGATTTCTGTTTAAAATACATATGTAAATTAAAATTTAGTATAAATACAGATTTATAAGTGTTGACCACAAACATCTCCTTTTATCAACTTGTCATTTCTATAGGTTCAACTATGACGCATGAATATGAGTTTGATTTTTTCACTCACTAGCTCTACACTCAACATCTCTCTAGAACCCAACACGCCGGCATCATGTCCGTGGGTTCAATAATTCAAAACCGCACTTCCATGGGACGTATTGTAGACACACCTCTCACAATTCGGAGGTATCATACCTCCTTCCCGAGCCATAGGACTAGAATGCCTTCTTGAAATCAACGAGAAGATATGTCCAAGGTTCATAATGGAATTCTTCCGCCAAGTCGAACTCGTTCGTAATGAGGATCGCTCTCTATCTCTTTGGTTTTATATCAAAACCAAAAGTTCACTCTAACCCTTGGGCATTTTGCTCACATCCTCCGAATTCCAAATCATGGACAATGTGCCTTCACCGAAGATTGGTCTCTTGATTCTCTCTTCAACTTTCGTGAAAAAAATAGCCCATATTGTTCACACATCCTCTCCTAAGATTTAAAAGATAATATGCAAACCTCGACCATATTACTCCGATCCAAACATTATCTTTACAAGGGACATCCGAGAAGAGTACAAGCCTCTTGCACTCATCCTACGTGAAAATTTTGGAGTCTTAGGGGAAATCGAGAAATCCTTCCCGCTTGTTGTGCTCACATGTTGTAATGTTTGCTAACACAACAACCATACAATCTCTACTTCTTAGCAAGGGCGAATTGCCAATCTTCAAGGCTCCAAGAATAAACTCATCCCTTATGGAATGTTCTTGACAAGTCTATATCATAATGTTATGCACTTCCATCCTCAATTTCAAAGTCCATACTTTGTGAACAAGATGATGGAACCGCTAAACATATCCCTCATGAAGACTTTCTTCATTCTTGACTCCACCAACACTCATCAATCACATAATGATCCTCCTAGCGAAAACACTCAAGGAAACTAGTAGTATTCTAAAATATGATCAATCTCTTGTACTGTGCTTTATCAATGTAATCCAATTTCTTTCATGAAATAAGACATCTTACATTTGATATCTTAAAACTATTTTTAGACTATCCTTGAGATATAATGCATTGTCAAGATCATTGCACACTTTTAGTAAAGGTCCCGAATGAGCAGATGGGAAGGATCCCAAAGATTACACTAGACGGATCCCTACTCTTAGGAACCGATCCCCGAAGAAAATGCAATTACAAGCATTGTATTTCAAACACATTCTTAGAACACCTCACACTAAGCTAAACATAGTATCTTAAGGCAAATTAAGTCCTTATCAAGATAGGTTAATCTTTCCCATTCATACATAACTCACCAAGGTCACACTCTAAAAACGCTTGTAGATCTACCGTTTTTTTATCCATTACTCTTCCGCTCTTAAACTCACACCTCTTTTTCTACTTGATCCCTCACATCTAGTCTTAGAAATCTTTCAATTATGGTAAAATTGATCATAAATCATCCTCACCTCCAAGGTGATCAAAGTTGATCAAAATCTAGTTTTCTCATCTCAAAAGCTTCTAGGATACTTTCTAAAACACTGTCCTAAGACATAACCCATCTCTAGATCATTTAGCTTCAATTGACACTCTAAATATTTAGTGTCATCCTTGCTCATCCATTGGTACTCTTTGAAAGTTCCAAATCCTTCCATAAAAGACAATCATTAGCTACATCACCTATTACCTTTAAGTACTCAAGCACCCCCATTTAAAAACACTTAGAGGGACGAAACACTCAAGATGATATAGGTTTTAGATCTTAGAAACATTATTTCCACTTTCTTATTAGCCGGTGGTTCCCATCTTAGATTAGTCCCTAATGAGGGAACCGGGATCCGGATGACGGTTTATGTCAATTCTTGCAAAACAATCATTTCAACTTATCTTCCTAACTCAAACACTCCATCTCATCTTAAATGAGTTCCTAGATCAGTGCTACCTCTGAAGTTGACTTGTGCATGTATCATCACATTTCAATGAATTCTAGTAGCTTAAGGCTTAAAAGCACTTGTCAAATCTCTTAGCTTATAAACCACCTTGTTAGGACCTCCATATTCATCATTCTCATCCTAACTTTCAGCCTTTGCAAACTCTTGAAATCATCTCATCATGAGGAAAACCCCAAGTAGTAACTTATCCACCAAAGAACCACCCATTAAAAGAGCTCGAAATTTCTTCAACCGAATCATCTCCCATCAAACCAACAAATGATAGAATTCTTCATCATCCAATCAAACCAATTCCTAAAAAGATAGTACCCATAAAAATTACCTACAAACACCACCATACCTCCTATGCCAAACAATATCATCTCACCAAACCATCACCATTGGTTCCTAGAGCTATTTCATTTACATCCCCCACTATCATCACCACCTCTCAAATTTAGAGGACTTGCTTCCTAGGTCGTCTCATCCGCTTCCCCACAACATTCTCCTCATTAGGAGGAATAATGGTTCAAAATCAAGGTGTTGAGTCAACACTTGCTCCAGCTTCCTTCTCGGCATTTTCATCATATAATCCCATTTGGATTATGACAAATCATCAAAGTCAACCACCCGACCATATGGAAGTTGACACTTCTCTACCACCAACATCCTTCTTGGTTGAGTCATTCTTAAATGCACCTCCACCAATCCCTCCATCATTTGAAGCTCCACAAGCCACTTCACTTGATCCTTCACATCAAGCCATTTCATTTCCTCCACCACCACTACCTAGCCATGACAAAGATTGCTATCATTGTCAACATGTTGAAGGTTTGATACATGAAGTACGAGAATGCCAATCAAGTTTCATCATCTCCTAACGCTTCGATGAGATCAAACTAAACAAAACTTGAGCTAGAAGATTTTAGTGGTGTCCTAGCATCAGCGATAGTTGGTTAGAAATTTCTAGTAATGTATTTTCCTATTTTCTTAGTTTTTAAAGTCATGTATATCATAACTCTAGTTTTATTAAATGGAATTACATGCTACTTGTTATTTTCTTCAGAATATGATTACCTTGTATTCATATCTCATTTTTTTTGTGATAACATTACTTGTTATATCACCTTTCCGAAATTTACAACTAAAACGGATCCCCGAGAACACTCAGACGGATCCCTACTAGGAGGAACCGCGGGATCCGTGAGAGAAATCTTTTTTTCTACTAACTTGAATCACATTTGCAGGAAATTGTGAATTATACCTGATTTCTAACCTTTGTTTTGTAGTTATTCAATTTACATATGAAGACTTTGACATCATAAAGCTAAGGGGAGCTTTATGTCAAAGCAATACATTGCAAATTACTTGCAATACTAGGTTTACATTTCGGACATTCTTTGCAAAAAATTGCAATCATCAAGGGGAGCATATTCGTCTCATGATCGATATCTTTGCAAACTTATTTGCAAACAAACTAGATTAGTATCATTTACTTGACGCATTTACATAGGGATGGACTCGCCATGGGGAGTAAAAGACGAGATCCTTTCCGTTATTTGCTCTCTATTCTTTTTACTTTTAATTCTTTCACATGTTTTTCTAAAAACAATGTGTGTGACCTTCAAACACTTTTGTCGTAACAAAAGGGGAGAATAAAGTAAAACTACAAATTCAAACTTTTACGAATTTTAGTTTTCTTAAAATAATTTTATGTTTTTTCATCAACAAAAAGGGGGAGATTGTTAATACAAATAAGCCGTAAAAACTTTTATTTATATTCTACGATCCTTTATTGTTTTAATGGATAAAGTAAAATCATCATTTAAAGAAACAAATAAAATAAGTAAATGGTTTAGACTAATAGTTTTCTAACACACTTACGCTTTCACATAAAACACTAAAACAAGTATAAGTGATTTTATGATTTAGATACATATGTACAACAACTAGTGTTTACATATTGGGTTAAACATATCTTAAACTAAGTATAAAAGGTAAAAACTAAGTATATGCTAAAATGGGTAAATACAAGTATATACTAAATGAGTAAATACTAGCAAATGGTTTTGACCCACAACCCATGGTTTATATATACCACTTAACCAAGTTCATTGTATCTAGAAAGAAAACCATGGATCAACCCATAACCCATGACCTATGACCCATGACCACAATAAAATACCCATGGGTAAAGAGGAGGACCATGGATCCCTAGCTTTGTGCTAGCTGGATCCCTGTGGTAGGGACTGGGATCCGGGAACAAGAGATTTTTCCTCTATAAATAGTGAGCCATTTCTTCATTATTTCTCACCCCTTTCTAATATACTTTCTCCCCTGAGTTAATCTCACTAACCTTAGATCCAAGAGATCTATGTTTGTAGTTTTGTTTTTGTGATCTTTTAGGTTCCTCTTAAAGGCAAGATCACCACCTTTGAAGTCGAGCAAGCTCAAGTCCATGAGTTGCCATGCTTCCTCATCATCAAGGCTATTTAAGTCTACTTGTTGATGATTCCTTTCTTTCTTCAAAGAAGTGTAGTGTTGAAGACATTAGTGAAAGATGTCTCAAGAGTCAAGACGAAGATATTAGTGAAGGGTATCTATCGTCTATAGGATAAAGCACTTGTGGTAGGTGCTTAGAAGTCAAGACAAAGAAGCATTAGTGAAAGGTGCTTAGAAGTCAAGACAAAGAAGCATTAGTGAAAGATGTTTATAAGTGAAGACACAAGACATTAGTGAAAGGTGTCTTGTAGATCTAGTCAAAGGCATTAGTGAAAGGTGCCTTAGATGTACATTCGATTTGGTGTGTTTCGATGTACAAGATAGACTAGTATTAGATATAAGGATATTGATATCCTTGTTAATGTTGTAAAAGAGTAGATCTCTTTTGGGATTAGTCGTTGGTGTAGTGTGGTAGTAGTTCCTCCATTGCAATGGAACTAGGTGCTTAGCCTAGTACCTAATAAAGGGTAGGTGTGACACACGGTAAATTTTCACTAAAATTTAACTAGTAAATGACAATTTATTTTTACTAAGCCTAGTCATTAAGCATGCATAAGCTTTGCCTGATTATTTGAGTAGTTAACTCCGACACAAGATAATCGCATCACTTTTGCATTCATATCATTTTATGAATATTTCATTTTGTCTTATGATTTAAATTGTGAGACGAGAGGTTATCTGCTTTCCTAAAGGACTATTGATCACGCCGCACTCATTATGATAAGGGCAAACAAAGCAAATAATAAACTCTCGTAATGGAAAAGATTACAAAAATAATAATATTTCCGAAGCATATCTATAAGACACAACGTCATAAAAATTATTGAACGATAATACATCAACGTTTTAATTCACGAAACTCAAAGTATTTAAAACAACTCACACTTATGATTTTAACATTCATCAATATAAGTTTATCACTCTACAAACCACACATGTAACATTACTCTTCTATATACATTTTATATAATCTTTACAAAATATAAAATAAAAATCTCTTTTGTTTTTCTCTCTTGGTTTATCCGCCTCTTTCTCCTCTTTTCGGTTTTGTCGCCACTTATCCCTCAAATATTCCAATCACATCTCTCTCTCCCAAAAGTCTTCTTCACTAAAATATCCTATCTACACTGCAAACCCATAATAGGTCAAGACTCCCAAAAGGGAAGATTGATAAAAATGGGACTAACAAGAATCTCTTTCCATCCTCACTTTCACAATACAAAGCAATTTAGTGAATGTTTTTGTCTCCCCGCCACGCTTTATGGTCCACGCCTTATGGTTGGGTCAAACCCTCGTTAGATAGCTATGGAAGCATCATACGTCCCTTTCTCCTCCATGTTTTCTGGGAAGAATCTCAAGGTGTAAAGGTGTGAGTGGTTAGAGACTTTAGCCTAATATGGTATCACCAGACCCAAGGAGAAAGGTAAGGTCAAAGACTCCTCTTGTGTCTTCTTTCGGCGAGACCAACCAAGAGTATCACACTCCAAACTTCACCACAAAAAGATAAAGGCCGAGAAGCATAGGAAACTTACGCAGGTACTTTCCTCCAAATTGATTGGGTCCGTTTGTGGTGTTAGCTACTCGGGTTGGCCTTCGACTTCGTTATCATCCATTTAGTTGTAAAAATTTTCTCAATCATGTTTTGTTAAAAATTTACTATTTGGGTTGTTAATAAGATTGATTATTCGATTATGAAACTAAGTGTATTGTTGTTAATAAAGCTTATGATGTTAGTAAATGATATAGTTTCATGTAAACTTGATGTCGTTAAGGTTGCTAATTGTTTAAGTTTTTACGTAGAAGTAAGGAAAACAAGAAAACTAGAAGCTAAGATTCATAAAAGTCCGAGTAACAATAGTTATCAAATCTGAGAATTTAGGATGGTTGTGACACTTTGTTTGGTACTCGAAAACTTGTATAGTAATGATAATATAGTGAAGCCGGGTTGAGTAGTACTCAACTATCATAAGGTCTTAGCGTGTCATTGTTCTAATATGTATGGAAGCTTCAGTATCATTGGGATTATTTCAACCCCTAATCAGGTGGTCAAGATGTGCGTTGAGCCCATCAGTCACGACCCATTGGTGTGAACATAACTCCAGAGATTGTGCATGTTGCTTAAAAACTCCTCTACACCCCGAGTATATCCACGACAGTAATGAAATAAAAGAAACTAGCATGTTTGTTTTACACATCACCTCAGGTCAAATTTCATGGCATCTTGCGGTAACATGAACCTAATGCCTTTTTAGCAATATAGTAATGAGGTTTCGAGTCGAAAAGAAAAGAACCCCACTATGGTTATCACCACAATGACAGGTTCCTCTTTCTTTTTCTAAAATGGTTTTGATATATTAACATGGGTCTAGTGCGTCTAAGCTCTTGTCGAGAAGTCTCGACATCATGACTCGGGACCTGTTCATGTTAAATGTGATGAGAATCTAGTGTGAGTTAATTTGAAACTCTTGCATCAAACAGAAACATTAGCACTAAGACATGAAAATGATGTTGTCCTTCAAAATCTGGTGTAAAATCTATATGTGAAACTTATGTTAATAACAATTTTGTACAAAAGTTTCTCTTGTGTTACATTTGGGCCACAGCCACGTCAAACCCTCCAATAATACCCTAGATGTCTTTGGGCCAAGCCATTCTGTGATGCTATATCTTGTCTCGGGCTTAAACCCGAACCTTGTATTTCGAACTAGGCCGATCCATGATTTAAACGAGCCAACAAAAAAAATAAAAATAAAACGTGGAATGAATACGAAAGTCAATTATAAAACCAAACTCGTGACCGCATAGTTTTCCTTTTTACTTCGTTATGTATCGTCTTAACGTCAATTATGTACACTAGTTGTAATTTAACGAAAAATGTATGAAAGGTTGACATAAACGACGAGCGCTTTAAAAACATGATTCACGTAATAATGTTTACGTCAAAACTTAACGACAATGTGTAAATGAATGTATGACAAGTGAACTTCTCATTCGAAATATATATATATATATATATATATATATATATATATATATATATATATATATATATATATATATATATATATATATATATTAAGAACAAGACTTAATAAATAAATAGAGACCCTTATATTATTTTATGATTCACTAAATTTGGAATACTTCAAATTTAACTCAAGTATTTTTCTAAAGACAATTAGAAAATAAATTGATTATAATTTTGACAATACCATTTGTGTCAACTTAAACAAGTATATATACATTCATATACTTACTAGTGGAACCTTGTAATTATTTATCAAATCAAACTTTGAATTTTAAAATCATATTAATGTCAAAATGAAAAGTATATAAACACTCATATACTTACTAGCAAAACCATTTAATCATGTTTACAAACTTATGTTTAGTTTTACTACAATTATAAAAACAATTGAACTATTTTAAGTAAGCAATACTTAAAACAATGAACTAAATATTGCCCTCCTTATCTAGGTCGCATGTCGGTGCCGCTTCACAACAATCACTAAATCTTACTTTCGGATTGCATTTTGCTAAGGTGAGTCTCATAGCCCCTCTTTTACTTGATAAACTGTTTTATACATTTGGGGTGAGAAAATATGCAAAACCTTTTATGGACCTAAACTCTTGCATGATTACTATTGCGTGGTGTAGCCTAAGCCCTTATGTCCCTAGAGAATGCCCTTTGTCATGAACCGTCAATTCCCCATTGGGAAACGCGAATGTTATAAATAGATCTATGGAGGGTGACTCCTCCGTTCGGTTGGCCATGCTTTGGGCCAAGGCGAAACGTATACCATGTCGAGTCGAGAGTGTTGAGGGACAAAACACTCGCTATGGCCCCTATATTGTATGATATCTGTTAGCATCAGAGGCTATGCGTGAGTATCGGTTGCATGAACTTAGAGCTAACGTAATAGACATTCATCTATATAGCATTATATTCGTTGTAATGCTTATATGACATTGCTTGGTCCAAACTTATTGTTTTAACTTAAACCTATGAACTCACCAGCTTTTAGCTGACCTTTTTAGCATATTTTTCTCAGGTGTTTAAGTTATGTTTCATGGAGGCAAGGCAAGCGGGTTAATGGTCGTAGTAGTATTAAAAGTGTTTTTACAAATGATGTTTTTAAATTGGGACCACTGAACTTATGGGATGTGCCCATTTATTTAAACTATGTTGTAAAACAATGTTTTTAAAACTATTATATGAAGTCAAACGGAATATGTATTCCGTTCTTTATTACTTGTGTTGTGATCACCAATTTCGTAACGCTCCCAATAACTCGTATGCTTCCGCTAAACAAATTTGGGGGTGTTACAGTAGGCGACGTTGTGAAGGTGTAGTTCACCTAAGGTGTGAAAGAACTAGGAAGATGTGACATCCTTCCTCGATCAAACACCGATGAATCTCTTCTAATCTCTAGTTACATAGAATTTTAGTAAAGTGTGCTTGGAAGTTTTTAAAAGAGTTTCAAGTTGTTGTTTTGGGTTATTAACAAAGGTGTACAAAGTTGGGTAAAGCACTACTACACAAAGCATTTATTAGAACGGCCAATTTAAAACGGTTGTTACATTTAACCGCTTTAAAAAATATAAAAGCATTATTTAGAACGGTTATATTAGAAATCGCTATAAATAATAAGTTATAAATCTATATAAATAATAAGTTATTTATAACGGTTTTTACTATTTGTGTATTATTTAGAACGGTGGGTAGTAAAACTTCTCAAAAAGTATATTTTTTAAGCTTCAAAAATTTTCACCTCTAAGAAGCGAAATTTTCCTCCCATTTTTTATCTTTTATTCTCTCTTATCTTTAATTTGTTTATAGAATCAAACTCTACACTTTTATTTTCACATTCTTATATCTACAACAGTGCATTCTTTCTCTTTCTTTATCCTCAAAACAATTATCTAATGTTATTCCTATGTTTTATTTTCTGCAGATCTTGAAGAATCCCTAAATACACTCAATTTTACATGTGTTCATCATTCTATATCTAGAAGGTACTTTTAAAGGATTCTTCTTTCATTTTATGTTTGTGGGTTTCTTTATTGGGTTTCATGTGTTGTAGATTTGATATTCTAGTTATATTATTGTAGTATTCTTTTGACTCTTCTCTAATATATACATGTTTCTGTCATGTAGGATACACTTATCCACAATTCAGATCTGAAGTAGTAAATCTACTCACAATGTCCACCAATAATGTTGTCATGTAGACACTCTCATTGGAAACATCTTTTAAAACACATACAAGAGAACCTTTACAAAAGAGTATTGTTGGAACCCTCTTCAAATAGACACTCTCATTCGGAACAGTTTTGGACAATGATGGGTTAGTTGTGTGTCGTTTGTAACACTTTCAGGGGAAAAAAAACTCTAAAATGTTATAGAAATGAAATTTTGTGTAGTGTGGCAAGATGCTCTTTAAACTAACACCTATAAAACTTCTAATGTGAACGCATTAAATTAATGCACAATGACCATTTTTATTTTTTTTAGTTTTGACAACCTTTTTAAAATGGTTCAACATGAATGTTGTAAAAACATTTATTTTTAAGCGGTAGAAAACCGTTCTAAAAACCAACCCCATTATTTAGTACGTTCTATTATAGAACGGTTCAAACCATTTTAAAAATGCAAGTTATAAAATATGGTTTGAGTACTAGTGAAGATTCAATGGTTGAAGATTAGAAGGGTGTAGGATTGATTTGTTCTTAATTGTTCTTGTAATTTTTCATCCACTTTCCTTGTAAGATTTATATTTATTTTTCATGATCTTATTCAATATGGTTGTAATAGGCTCTTGGAATTTTAATTATTTTTATGATGTTTGTATGATTATGTAAGTATTTGACATTTTACATATGATTTATAACTTGAAAATAAGCTAGAACAAGCCCTAGATAGGTTTTATGAATCTAAATTCTAAAACAGCCCCAAAGATTTGATAGTCTGCACACCTCAGTGAGTTTTAGACCTAAAATGAATAGATACAGTTGTAGAGCCATTTCTTCTGGTCATTTTTCCCCGAGGCGCACATCATAACTCCGTCGGATGAGTAAATGAGGGCCGAAATTGTAAAAGGTATCAAAAACTACACACGAGAAAAAGCTTTCAGTTCTGGTCATTTCTGGAACTCGGCCCAGTTTTATCAAATAGAGCCAAGACATAAACTTAAATTTTGCCGCAACCCCCATCAAACGAAGTTGTAGAACTCAATTTGTGGTCATTTTCGCGGGACTCCAGTAAGCTGTCCAAAAATAGCATTGAAAAATAAGTGTAATTGCAATTTTTCTTGTTACATTTTTAAGACAGTAGGACCTCCAAAATTGATAATTACATTTAATTACTATTCCAAGGATATAAAAACTAATTTCTAATGATTTACGGATTAGGAATAACGTAGACCCGCTAAGTCGGGAAAACTATATATATAAAAACCGAGACGTGACAAAAATATATTGTTTTTTTATCACCTTTATGTAAACACCAAAGTTGTATTGGAAAATGACCAATTTGTCAAAATAAAAAGGTATAAATAATATTTACAAAATAGTTGGACTAATAAAAATGATATAAACCCGAACATAAGGTAATTTATCATTAGGGCGTGTTATTATTTAAAACTTGCTAAAGACATCTACATTTTGTAAAAAAAATGTGTACAATGCTAAAAGTATATAAATTCTTTTATAAAAGTTATTTTATATGTTCTCGATATATAGAAACCTAAGACACAATTGTTATATATTTTTTGATCGTCATTAAGCTCGCGACTACTTGATATATTTTATATCGTCAAAATCCATCTCTTATCATTTCGATGAGTAATCACATCCCCTCTTTTACCCTTTTCACAATATTTTTGGGGTAAAATGCGTGACTTGTTTTTTTTTTTTTTACTTGAACTCTTTGACTTATATTGAGCTTACAATTGAACTTATGATTAGATGTACTTCTAGGCTTTGGCATCTCACTTATGTCGCTGTGTTATGGATCTTATAAACAAATGAAAACATTGTATTCGCAGATTCCAAATATTTAACTACCCCACTGCAAAAACAGATACACAACCAGGTTAACAAAACATATTCCAACATAACCACATGACTAATTTGCACCTTCTATATCTTAAACTGCTAGGGTAAGTACAATATGATCATCTAAACACATCTTTAATCAGCATATTCATGTTGTGTTTAGCCTTGCATTTTGAAAGTTATTACCAGATTACTGCATTTTCAAGCCGTAGAAACATGAATCTAGTGTTAGCTACCCCAATGCCAAAGAGATATGCAATCAAATGAACAATACATACTCGATATAACCACATGTGACATGACTGATTTTCTACCTTATATATCTTATTAGCGTAATTACTATAAGATCATCTAAACACATGATTAATGGTTCATGATTAGGGGTGTTCAGCATTGCATTTTGAACAGTGATTATCACATTATTTCAATTTCAAGTGGCAGATAATATGTTCCCAGTATTTGGGCATAGTGAAACTGAGTTTGAGCCTTAATTACTAAGTTTTGACAATGAGGTTATTTAGGGATTACTTAACATGTAAATACTTAAATACTCAAAATACATTTCCACCATCTATCTTAAACCAGAAACTACTATAATATCATCTAAACACATCATTAATCAGCATAATCTGGTTGAAATATCGCTTTCCAAATTTAGACATTTATTATCAGATTATTGCATTTCCAAGGCGTAAATAACAAGTTTCTAATGTTAGCTATAGTGAAACCGATTCTGTTTATTTAGCTATCAATTCACATGTTTTTTTTTCAAAATAAGCACAATATGTCAAAGACTCATCACAACTTAAAACGACACATATTTATAAAAGCGTTCGGTAACATAGTTGTAGTTGTAATTATAAATTGTAAAATGACTTAAAGCTACACGCTAAATGCTTCTTTCAATAGCGTTTCGAATATGAGCATTTTCGTTGCCAAACAAGCATTGTATTCTAAACGCTAATCGCCTAAGTACATAAACAATACTATACATACATAGTTGAAAATCTTACCTATTCTCACTATTCGTCAAATTCGCCAACGTAACATACTGACTACTCACACTCCCTCTTCACCCCAACCCCCAACCGCACATCCCGTCTACTCCTATACTCACTCCAAACACAAACCATATGCACAACACACTGCACACCATGCCCAACCACCCACACCCTCAACCACGTAACCGGAACCTCATCCCGACTCAAAACCAACACAACAAAAGCCACAACAACAAACTCAAAGTTCCAAACAAGGTCAAGTATAACAACAGGCTTCGAATACGCCCAATCACTTTGCCGCTCCTCCAACTGCTCAGCTGTTGTTTCCCTAACTAACATTGACGGCTCCCGCATCATTCTCCGGCTACTCGCTCGCGCAGAAACCCGCTGCGTCGCATAGGCTTTGTCGATGGAGTGATCGACGTTCGATCATCTTCTCCGTGTATAACAAGGGCGTGGTGCCCAGAATATTCCCTGATGGACTTGGTACTAGCATGACCTAATTTTTTTTATAAAACTAATCCTTGATTTATAAAAAAATGTGTCTAATAAAATTTACATATGTAATAATTTTTTTATAAGTTTATACAACACGGTCGCTGTTATGCACGGATAATCGTCTGATTTTTATAAAGTGGGTGATTGTAATAAGGGAATTTGGGGATTTTTATTAATATTAGGGTTTGATTTTTTGTTACTCCATTAGATTCGAAATAAATGGTTTGACTGTTTGTATATGAACATGAACAGTGGTTGGTTAAGTTAAAGTGGGTCCTACCGGAAAACAAGAACTGATTTTGCGGGTAATTTATGTGTTTTGTGTAGTTGTGTGATCCTATGATATGATGGACGGACATGTGGCTCGTGGGTAGCGGTGTGTATGCTGGCATTACAAAGTACTAGAAAGTAGAAACACTTGAACTTTGCATTTATTATGAGGTTTTGAGATGGACAAAAGAGTTAATTGCATTTTTGGTCCTTGTGGTATGGCTAAATTGTAGGTTTGGTCTTTAAAATTTTAAAAGTGCAATGATAATCCTTATTTTGAAGTTTGGATTGCATTTTTGGTCCTTAATCGATGTGAAATGACCAAATTACCCTTGTCTTATCTGAATAAGACAAAGGGTATTTTAGTCATTTCACTTTATCGAGGACCAAAATTGCAATCCAAACTTAAAATGAGGACTATCATTACACTTTCAAAATTTTAAATAACACTGCCAATTACCTGCGAAACCAAATTGATCTCTGAACAAATGATAGAGTAACTTCTTACTTTATATATATATATATATATATATATATATATATATATATATATATATATATATATATTTTTAGTTCATAGATTTTTATAATGTTAAAAAAAATTGTTCATATATCATTTTAAGTAATCAAAAAAATTAGCAGAGAAATATTTTATTTGATTAGTTAAAATTTATAGTAATATCACTTTTATTAAATTGTATAAGTTTTTTTTTCTGATAATAATTTTGTGATGGAAGGAGTATATGCTTAGTTTATTACCTTAAAGTAGGGTCGAGCATTATAGATTACGGACCGGATCGAAACGTGAAACCGGTTTAAATCAGACCGATCGGATCGGATCAAATGTATATCTGTTTGGTCTTCTTGGTTTGCTTTTATTTTCAATCCTCAGTTTGATCCGGTTGATCTTTTCGCAATCGGACGTTACGTTTTGTTAGACCGGACATGGACCAAACATTCAAGTCCGATGTTTTGGGCCAAATCGGTTTTCGGTCCGTTTCGGTCTTATGCACAATCGAACGTTACATTTTGTTAGACCGGACATGGACCAAACATTCAAGTCCGATGTTTTGGGCCAAGTCGGTTTTCGATCCGGCCCAGTTTTCAAAACCATGCTCAACCCTACCTTAGTGATAGTAATGCTTTTCCTAATACTTTTTATCTTTTTTTATCTTTGTAATTTTATTTTTATTATAAACTACTTGCTAAACAAAAAATACAAAACATAAAATATAAAGTTTGGTAAGTCAAATTTAAAAAATAAAATAAAAAAGAAAAAAAATAGAAAACCATAAAAAAAAAAAAAAAACTATCTTGTTTTGTTAAAAAAGTGAGTAAAAACGCAAAAAAATAAAAAAAAAAATACATACAATAAAATATAAAGTTTGACAAGTAAAATAGTAAAAAACAAAATATACGAAACAAAAAAATATCAAAAAATAGTTTTGTCAATAAAATGGAAAATAAAAAAGGAACGAGGGGGAAGAGGGGGGTAGGAATAGCAACACCCAATGTAAATTTGTTATATGTTATTATTAGACAACGAATGTTTTTCTTTGTATTTTGGGTTATTTGTTTTTTACTTTATGTATGGTGATGATATCGAAGATTGATGCCATCCGGTTCATGTTAGCAAGATGTCAAAAATAATATTGAATTATACATTATTTATACTAATAACACTAATAATTGGATTCATTAAAATACATTCATATCACATACATAAATAATAGCAAGATGTCAAAAATAATATCGAATTATACATTATTTATACTAATAACACTAAAAATATGTGAGGGTGTGGGCCATGGTCGTGTCGGGTGTTTGCCTTTAGTGCTACTGTGTTTGGTGAGATTAGTTGGTTGGAGTTGTATCTTAGTATGTCGGGTACTCACCTTATTGTCTCCTTGTGTTGATCGTAGTGTAGGTGTTGATTATAGGGTGGATTCATTGGAGTAGTTTGGTCGATTTGTTATGTTTGCGTCATTGAAAATTTATCATCTTGTTAGTTTATCTATGTAAATATATAGTGCCTTTTATGTCATGTTTTAATGTAATGGATGACATCAATTTTTAGTGTCACCGTCCGTGAAGCTTATATTGTGATTTACAATAAGGTTTTGAGACTAGGTATAATAGTGATCACGAACACTACCATCAACTCAGTGTCACATTATTTTTTTACTCACCATCACAAATTAACATAGTGTAATTAGTCAAATAACTCATCACTCAAATATACTCCACTTCTATACAAAAATATACCACACAACTCTTATACACAACCACCATACAAATAGGTGACCACCAAGAACGACTTCTCCCAAAAACTGGTTGAGGATGCGTCTTGGAGAAGGTATGGTAATGGGCAACACCCGTCTTCGAAGAGGGGGTGGGGTGGGGGGGGGGGGGCTTATTTGATCCTCCGTCACACCTAGTTTTATTATTAACAACAATGTGTTTGTATGTTAACTCAAAATCAAAACTTTACATATCCAGTAGGCTAGGAAAATATATAAGTTTGGTAGACTGTTTGACGTACTTTTTTAACCTCCTTCTTAAACTTGAATTGCTGTCACACATATTAAAAACTCAAAAGTAAAATTTTTGTTTTTTTCTTTCTTGAACAATGGTAAGTTAGATTAGAATAGGCACTAATATTTTTCTAGCAATTTTAAGGTGTACACTCATGAAGTTTCAATTTATTTTATAAATACTTTTGGAAAAACATAAGATATGCACGTGCATACTTTGTGTTCAACATAAATATGCCTTGTGTACATGCTTATACGCTTGGTAATCATGCTGTTTTCGAGATCTTGATTTACATCTCTTGTGATGAGTGCGTAATGGTATGGTGCTTGGCGGTAAAAATTGCAATAAACCCAAAGTTTTTGAGACAAAAACTTGTTTTGGATGTTGGCAATGTTTTGAAAACCGGACAAAACTTACTGGTTTAATCGGTGAACCGAATCGAAAGCGGTTTGACGGTTCTTCCGGTTCAAGTAAAAAACTGAGAAAATCACAAAAAATCATAAAAATTGAGAATCGATAAAAAGCCGGTTCAATGTCCAATCCGATTTTCAAAACATTGGATGTTGGTTTGAATGTTTGTATGTTTGTCATTAAAGATATGACTTTTTGTTGTATTGACTTAGCTTTTATTATTATTATTATTATTATTATTATTATTATTATTTTATTTTTTTTCGCATTTCAGATCTCACAACATGTCTTAAAAACTTATAAGTTAAGACTACTCCATTGGTAAAGACTTTATTGAGCTTCTATTATTAAGCGAAAGTCTATTATTAAGCGAAAGGCTATTTAACAAAAAGTTATAATCAAAATCATTTGACAAGTACGTAGAAATGAAAACGCTTCATTTACTTTGCATTATACAGGGAAGTTAGTTTTTAATTGTTTGATGCAACTATGCGACGACTAAATTTTTGACAATGCAGAAGCAATTAAATACTTCCCGTGCTCGGATCCTTCGGACGTGACGAATACCGTCCTCAATGCACCCGACACAATAGAAAGACACGTGTTAGCCTTGTTTTGAGTTTGATCTCAAGATTAAGCTCGGACGTAAGAGTAAGATTGAGTTATGGCCGAGTGACTATTAAATGTGTAATAAATGTGTTACCTAAAACCAAGGTGGTAGTATTTATACCATCTTAATCATTGTACCTTGTACCTGACAACATATAAGAATGACACACTGAGCTATGTCTAGCCTAGGCGTTACATGGCATGACACGTTTTATATCCGAGTAGGCGGTGCACGTTTGATCTTTAGAAAGAACCGCTAGGCAATGTTTTCAAACCCGGGTTGAACCAGCTGGTTCAACCGGTGGGACCGGTGTCTGGCCACAAAAACGGGTCAGAAAACCCGGGTTTTTAAAATTGGGTTAACCGGTTAGACCCGTCGGGTTTTGAGTGACCCGAGTCAACCCACGTCTTGAAACCTGGCCGGGTTTGATTTTTTTCAATTTTTTTTAATAAAAACCAGGTTGACTCGGTGAGACAAAAAAAAATTAAATGTATTCGAGTTGATCCGACGGTCGAACCGATGCCCGATAACTTAACCGAATCAATTAAAAATTTGATTTTTAAAACATTACCGGTGGGTAAAAGGCATATTGGATAAAAGAGTGTTTGCCATTGACACCTCACCCTCAGCATGTCATACTAATCAATATAGTCTTTCGGTCTTACTTGTCGTTCGAATGTGTGTCCTTCGAGCACATGTCTTTCGGACCATATACGTCATCATATCACTTAAAGCCTAACGCAACCAATCATTTTCTTTTGTCGAGAAACGTGTAGGATAATATGGACATTTTATGTATAAAGTACCCGTATTTATGATCCTTTCTTGATGTATGGTATCGTATGTAGTACATGACATTATTGCATACAAATGTATGTAACATTCCTTTCACGTTAATGATGAACATGCGTTTTATCTAATGCTGACACAAGGATAGTGAAACGGTTTTCTTACGAGCATAGTGTTTCGAACAATTGTTGCACTTATATAAAAAAAATAGGGATAATTCCATATTTACCCAACTTAAACCTCATAATTCCATATTTCCCCAAAACACAAGTTTTTAGTGCATATTTACAATGCTTTTAAAAGATGTTGGGGAAATATGGAATTATGGGGTTACATGATATTTTTGTGTAGTAGTTTAATTAGTGTTGTAATTATATATAAAGACATTCAAATAAATAATCACAAAACATCAAAGTAATCATGCGGAAGCGTATAGGATTTATTAATGAACAATTAATTAACATAAGAATATGCATGACTTTTCTTGATTCTAACAAGAATCAAATCCACAAACTAGCAACGGATGAACCCTAATTTGATTTAACTAGGATTATGTGAATACCCCTTACTTTGTAATTCAATCCAAGATAATAACAAAAGTATGTTATTATGTTTCTTGACGCTACGCATCAAAACCGAATTAAAGTAATGCTAGTTTTTATCAAACAAATAACTTGGTTTGTGGAAAAGTGTGGATCGACACCCACAAAGGTGTTCGACCGGTTTGGAGAAGAAAAATACACACAAAACAATTTGGTTTAGCTAATTAACACATGAAGAATAGATAAAATAAAAAAATTTGTTTATATATACCCACCTAAACTTGGTGAACAAGTTGGTTTTTCTTTCCTTGTTTTGCTCCCTTGGCCGATCGGTTTGGTATCCCTAAAGGATTCGAACCTTCCCAACTTTTGCAATTTAATCCTTTTCCATAAACATTTAACTAATCATAGTCCATTACATTAATTACTTAACGTTCGTTAGTTATTTCGTTTAATAAATAAATAAATATAACATTTATATTTAATTATTAACTTTAAATTCTCATACGTAAAGTGTTAATCCTATAGCCCGAGTTCGATCATAACTCACGTCTACTAATTTATATCCATAAAACCAACAATTAGTTGTTATAGAAAGTATATATTCATCTTGCTATTATAAGGAGAAAAAAAAGCTTCAATATTAAAAAACTTGATGCTAGTGACAATAAACAATGCTCAAAAATTGTATTCTCTGGTTGACACATAAAATAGGTCGCATTATGTAGGTTTAACATTGCCTCACACCTTTTTCTTCATTGCAACTCTCAATTTGTGTCTCTTTTTCACGCGACTCAACGTTAAACTCTCAAACTTTATAATGTTTACTTTTACTTAAACTAATGCTAAAAATGATATACAAGTACATACACTCTACCTCAAACATGTTGACATGTAAAGCGCAAGATGGTAAACGGATTAGTTTATTCATGAAAAGCTAATATTTGACTCACATATACGTTGCCTAATTAGTATATATGTTAACTAATTTTTAATCTTTCCATGCCAACCACAAATGTATACTAGTAAATTTTGAACCATAATGTTTTTGAAAATGTCAAGTGATTTTTGCAGTTTTTATTAAAAACGTAAAAATAAGAATTTAATATTTTCAGCCCAAATTTGAGAGTAAATAAATCATCTTTATTTTTCAGTGTTTTTTTCCCTTTTTATCCTCCTCAAGTAATTTTTTTTAATACTCGAAAATACAATCTAAAAGTTATTTTTTATTAATTCTAAGCGAGGGAGGGACCTAAAACGAAAAAAAGAAACAATCAAGGGAGCAAAACCATCAAAACCAAAAAGGTTATCGTAGCTAGGGACTGAAATTAGAATGAACTAAGAGATTTTAAGTGTAGAAGCAGACACATGCAAAGTTGTTTGTCCGGATTGACTAATATTTACTTGAGGCATATATAAGAGGGACTGATTTTTTTATACCATTTTTGACATGATTCTGTTTTCTGGTTTGTAGGGTCCTCCTGGAACTGGTAAGACCACAAGCATATTAGCTCTTGCACATGAACTACTCGGACCAAATTACAAGGAGGCTGTTTTAGAGCTAAATGCATCAGATGACAGGTCTGCAGACTGCTACTTGAGTTTCTACCTCTTCTTTTGCAAATGTCGTAGATGTTGAATCTCATCATTATTTGTTTCTTTGCAGAGGTATTGATGTTGTGAGAAACAAAATTAAGATGTTTGCGCAGAAGAAAGTTACTTTACCCCCTGGAAGGCACAAAGTAATCATCTTGGATGAAGCTGACAGGTGTTTTATTTATGTGACTGTATTTTTCATACATAGCATTCTTTCACATGAACAAACTAATCTTCATCAATTTGCATTTAACTGTGACATATCTTTGGCCCAAACATAATATCTGATATTTCTTTTTGTATATTAGCATGACATCTGGAGCTCAACAAGCATTGAGGAGGACAATGGAAATTTATTCAAATTCTACCCGTTTTGCTCTTGCTTGCAACACATCTGCAAAAATCATTGAACCCATCCAGAGTAGATGTGCACTTGTTCGGTTTTCCAGGCTGTCTGATCAGGAGATTCTTGGCCGTCTCATGATATTGTATTGCTACAGAAAACTGTTAATTTGATATTACTACTTCATGTGTATGTCAAATTGTCAAGTCTTGTAGTCGAGTAACTGGTCTATGTTTTATAACTGATGTAGGTGCCATATGTACCAGAAGGACTTGAAGCAATTATTTTCACTGCTGATGGTGATATGCGACAAGCGTTGAATAATTTGCAAGCCACTTTTGCTGGTTTTCAGTTTGTCAACCAAGAAAATGTGTTTAAGGTCACAAAATTCTCCTTGTTATCTGAATTTGAACAATCATATACTGCCTATAAATTCACTTAAAAAGTATCATTTGGTTGGGTTTTTAGGTTTGTGACCAGCCTCATCCTTTGCACGTGAAAAACATGGCCCTCAATGTCATTGAGGGCAAATTCGACGAAGCGTGTTCTGGTCTAAAGCAACTGTATGACCTTGGTTATTCCCCCACTGATATCATCACAACCCTTTTCCGGATCATAAAGAACTATGACATGGCCGAATTTCTGAAACTGGAATTCATGAAGGTAACAGCTACATTTCTGCAACACCTTAAAAAACTTACTAAACCACGAATCAAAACTATGTTGATGAAATTAATATATGAAATACCACTTCTAGGACATAGGAATATGGATAGTATTTACTATTTACATATGATTGAACAAGTCTTGCAAGTTTAATTCTTTAAATAGTTATGCATATAGTAGCAAGAGTTGGAACACGAAGTCAATTAGACCATTAGTACAGTCATGTTTTTGAATATATAACGAAACAAAGATTCCTTGTCTATTTGCAGGAAACAGGATTTGCCCATATGAGAATCTGTGACGGAGTTGGTTCATATCTTCAGCTATGTGGTCTGCTTTTCAAGGTCTCGTTAGCTTGTCTCACAGCTAAGGCAGCATAAAAAGCAAGGCAAGGACAAAAAAGGATTCTGGTTTCGTGTAATCTTTATTTGAAAAGCTTTAGGTTTTTGTAGGAGAATATGTATGCTGTTAAAGCTTGTTACAGAATTTGGCCTGGGTTCTTATTCTAACTTCTGCAGAGATAATCTTAATATCCCCTTCGTGTTTTGGTAACCATGGCTGGCAAATCTTATCTGCGCATACACACAACCCATTTTACATGGTACGTAAAATGTATGTAGATATATCTTTAGTTTTCAGTCCAGTAACCATATGGTTTGACGAATCGTACAGCACAGGCGCGGCATGACAAATCAGGCAATTTTATTGTTTCTTGCCGAGCGTGTAAACAAGTTGACTTGTCGGATACATGCTTAGCTGTTTAGGTTGATATATAAAGCTAGTGTTCAACAATCTACATTCTCTTAACCAAAACCAAACAACTTTGTTAGAGACGAAAGTGCACATGGAATTAACGATAATTTTAACTTGAATCTAGTCCATGGTCAATCCTTCCTTTCTACTATCGGTATGAGGAAAAGTGACCCTTTTGTAAATGAATTGATTAGGCATATCTTTAGGCCTATATTTTAGTCATCTATATCATTGCTCTTTTGTAAATACATATATTTAAATCACACTACACTCACTTATCAACACATAACTTATGATACTAAACTACACAATGAAGTTAAGTGATGAGACAGACCGGGTGTAGTAGTGATCAGGAGACCGACATCTTTACTGTCATTTTAACTTTTTTTCTTTCAGACCATTTCATGATCAATTGTGTGTGACAAAGAGACCGAAAACACCACCAAAAACACATAAAAAATAATAATTAAAAACACCCACCCACGCAAACTCTCATCCCTTCTTCCTTTCAAGTCGGTCGTAAAAGTGACCGATTCATCCATTTCTCCCAGGGTTGGACGCGTCGGAGTTGGGCTGTGTTCCAGGGTGGGGCGTGTCGAAGGTCTGCCACATAGGCGTGGGCTCGGTCAACTTTACATTACTAGCCTAAAAGGGTGTTTCTCAAAATATTATTTTTTTCATTGAGGAGGTCCATAAAATCCATCCTAAACTAATTTGATTTGAACCAATTTCTTGCTCTTTTCACTTGTGTGATAAGAGTCTAAATAATGAATAAAGCTTGCATCATTGCCACAAAATAAGTCCAATGTTCATGATCCGGTTCTAGGACCCAAACATTTCAAAGTTGTGGAAAACTAGAAAGTTGGTTAAATAGTTTTGGGCTTTTGGCATTTTAAAATCTTAGTTTCGAAACTTATTGTGAACACAAGCAATGATAATATGTATAAGTAAACGCAAGACAAGTAATGAACAAAAGAAAGATCAAATGTAGACACAAAGATTTATAGTGGTTATTGAAGTCTACTTGTTGATGATTCATTTCTTTCTTCAAAGAAGTGTAGTGTTGAAGACATTAGTGAAAGATGTCTCAAGAGTCTAGACGAAGATATTAGTGAAGGGTATCTATCGTCTATAGGATAAAGCACTTGTGGTAGGTGCTTAGAAGTCAAGACAAAGAAGCATTAGTGAAAGGTGCTTAGAAGTCAAGACAAAGAAGCATTAGTGAAAGATGCTTAGAAGTGAAGACACAAGACATTAGTGAAAGGTGTCTTGTAGATCTAGTCAAAGGCATTAGTGAAAGGTGCCTTAGATGTACATTCGATTTGGTGTGTTTCGATGTACAAGATAGACTAGTATTAGATCTAAGGATATTGATATCCTTGTTGATGTTGTAAAGGAGTAGATCTCCTTTGGGATTAGTCATTGGTGTAGTGTGGTAGTAGTTCCTCCATTGCAATGGAACTAGGTGCTTAGCCTAGTACCTAATAAAGGGTAGGCGACGTTGTGAAGGTGTAGTTCACCTAAGGTGTGAAAGAACTAGGTACTTAGCCTAGTACCTTATAAAGGGTGGGCGATGTTGTGTAGGTGTGGTTCACCTTGGACTGAAAGAACCAGGTGGTTAGCCTAGTACCGGAAAAAGAGTAGGCCACGTTGTGAAGGCTTCTCCGCCATAAGGAGATTGGTGTAGTGATTACGAACTCTCGAGTAGGTGACTCGGGGAGTGGAGTAGGGCAAGGAAGGTGACCTTGTAGCCGAACCACTATAAATACTTGAGTTGTGGTTTTGTGCTTCTTACTCTTATCCTTTCATTACTTACCTTTATATGTTTGTTTATCAACATCCAACACACACATCTAAATAGATTGACATAAGTCGATCTAAATAGATTAAAATGAAGTTTTAATTGGTAAAACTATTCAACCCCCCCTTCTAGTTTTCCACAGATAGAAAGTTGTCTTCCTGATTTTGGGGTTACCTTTTCCGTACACCTACACCCCAAGAACACTAAATCTATAAAATTATCTAGTCCCTTGATCTTAAATTGAAGGTTATAAGTTCCTTTAATTACTACTTAATTCTTTTCCATCAAACACCGATGAATCTCTTCTAATCTCTAGTTACATAGAATTTTAGTAAAGTGTGCTTGGAAGTTTTTAAAAGAGTTTCAAGTTGTTATTTTGGGTTATTAACAAAGGTTTACAAAGTTGGGTAAAGCACTACTACACAAAGCATTTATTAGAACGGCCAATTTAAAACGGTTGTTACATTTAACCGCTTTAAAAAATATAAAAGCATTATTTAGAAAGGTTATATTAGAAATCGCTATAAATAATAAGTTATAAATCGCTATAAATAATAAGTTATTTATAACGGTTTTTACTATTTGTGTATTATTTAGAACGGTGGGTAGTAAAACTTCTCAAAAAGTATATTTTTTTCGCTTCAAAAAATTTTCACCTCTAAGAAGCGGGAATTTTCCCTCCCATTTTTTTCATCTTTTATTCTCTCTTATCTTTAATTTGTTTATAGAATCAAACTCTACACTTTTATTTTCACATTCTTATATCTACAACAGTGCATTCTTTCTCTTTCTTTATCCCCAAAACAATTACAGTATCTAATGTTATTCCTATGTTTTATTTTCTGCAGATCTTGAAGAATCCCTAAATACACTCAATTTTACATGTGTTCATCATTCTATATCTAGAAGGTACTTTTAAAGGATTCTTCTTTCATTTTATGTTTGTGGGTTTCTTTTATGTTTGTGGGTTTCTTTATTGGGTTTCATGTGTTGTAGATTTGATATTCTAGTTATATTATTGTAGTATTCTTTTGACTCTTCTCTAATGTAATATACATGTTTCTGTCATGTAGGATACACTTATCCACAATTCAGATCTGAAGTAGTAAATCTACTCACAATGTCCACCAATAATGTTGTCATGTAGACACTCTCATTGGAAACACCCTCTTCAAATAGACACTCTCATTCGGAACAGTTTTGGACAATGATGGGTTAGTTGTGTTTCGTTTGTAACACTTTCAGGGGAAAAAAAACTCTAAAATGTTATAGAAATGAAATTTTGTGTAGTGTGGCAAGATGCTCTTTAAACTAACACCTATAAAACTTCTAATGTGAACGCATTAAATTAATGCACAATGACCATTTTTATTTTTTTTAGTTTTGACAACCTTTTTAAAACGGTTCAACATGAATGTTGTAAAAAGATATTTATTTAAAGCGGGTGAAAACTGTTCTAAAAAACCAACCCCATTATTTAGTACGTTCTATTATAGAACGGTTCAAAACCATTTTAAAAAATGCAAGTTATAAAATATGGTTTGAGTACTAGTGAAGATTCAAGAAAATGGTTGAAGATTAGAAAGGTGTAGGATTGATTTGTTCTTAATTGTTCTTGTAATTTTTCATCCACTTTCCTTGTAAGATTTATATTTATTTTTCATGATCTTATTCAATATGGTTGTAATAGGTTACAGGAATTTTAATTATTTTTATGATGTTTGTATGATTATGTAAGTATTTGACATTTTACATATGATTTATAACTTGAAAATAAGCTAGAACAAGCCCTAGATAGGTTTTATGAATCTAAATTCTAAAACAGCCCCAAAGATTTGATAGTATGCACACCTCAGTGAGTTTTAGACCTAAAATGAATAGATACAGTTGTAGAGCCATTTCTTCTGGTCATTTTTCCCCGAGGCGCACATCATAACTCCGTTGGATGAGTAAATGAGGGCCGAAATTGTAAAAGGTATCAAAAACTACACACGAGATTCTAAATGCAAAAAAGCTTTCAGTTCTGGTCATTTCTGGAACTCGGCCCAGTTTTATCAAATAGAGCCAAGACATAAACTTAAATTTTGCCGCAACCCCCATCAAACGAAGTTGTAGAACTCAATTTGTGGTCATTTTCGCGGGACTCCAGTAAGCTGTCCAAAAATAGCATTGAAAAATAAGTGTAATTGCAATTTTTCTTGTTACATTTTTAAGACAGTAGGACCTCCAAAATTGATAATTACATTTAATTACTATTCCAAGGATATAAAAACTAATTTCTAATGATTTACGGATTAGGAATAACGTAGACCCGCTAAGTCGGGAAAACTATATATATAAAAACCGAGACGTGACAAAAAATATATTGTTTTTTTATCACCTTTATGTAAACACCAAAGTTGTATTGGAAAATGACCAATTTGTCAAAATAAAAAGGTATAAATAATATTTACAAAATAGTTGGACTAATAAAAATGATATAAACCCGAACATAAGGTAATTTATCATTAGGGCGTGTTATTATTTAAAACTTGCTAAAGACTAAACATCTACATTTTGTAAATTTACAAAAATGTGTACAATGCTAAAAGTATATAAATTCTTTTATAAAAGTTATTTTATATGTTCTCGATATATAGAAACCTAAGACACAATTTGTATAATATACTAAAAGGCGTACACCAAATCCCTCAAAGTAGGTGCATTAAATGCCATCTTTGTCAAAATGGCAAGAATGGTCCCTGAGGTTTTAGTGGCATTGCAAGCTAAGTCCTTTGTAAGTTTGGCAAAATGGCAAAAATAGTCCCTCTGGGTTTAAGCATGGCAACAATAGTCCCTGAGGTTTAAGTGTCGTTGCAAGTTAAGTCCTTTGTAAGTTTGGCAAAATGGCAAAAATTGTCCTTGAGGTTTAAGTGTCGTCGCAAGCTAAGTCCTTTGTACGTTTCACAACACTTCCGCCACAACGCGCGGGATCACCCGTTGTTATATATTTTTTGATCGTCATTAAGCTCGCGACTACTTGATATATTTTATATCGTCAAAATCCATCTCTTATCATTTCGATGAGTAATCACATCCCCTCTTTTACCCTTTTCACAATATTTTTGGGGTAAAATGCGTGACTTGTTTTTTTTTTTTACTTGAACTCTTTGACTTATATTGAGCTTACAATTGAACTTATGATTAGATGTACTTCTAGGCTTTGGCATCTCACTTATGTCGCTGTGTTATGGATCTTATAAACAAATGAAAACATTGTATTCGCAGATTCCAAATATTTAACTACCCCACTGCAAAAACAGATACACAACCAGGTTAACAAAACATATTCCAACATAACCACATGACTAATTTGCACCTTCTATATCTTAAACTGCTAGGGTAAGTACAATATGATCATCTAAACACATCTTTAATCAGCATATTCATGTTGTGTTTAGCCTTGCATTTTGAAAGTTATTACCAGATTACTGCATTTTCAAGCCGTAGAAACATGAATCTAGTGTTAGCTACCCCAATGCCAAAGAGATATGCAATCAAATGAACAATACATACTCGATATAACCACATGTGACATGACTGATTTTCTACCTTATATAACTTATTAGCGTAATTACTATAAGATCATCTAAACACATGATTAATGGTTCATGATTAGGGGTGTTCAGCATTGCATTTTGAACAGTGATTATCACATTATTTCAATTTCAAGTGGCAGATAATATGTTCCCAGTATTTGGGCATGCATAGTGAAACTGAGTTTGAGCCTTAATTACTAAGTTTTGACAATGAGGTTATTTAGGGATTACTTAACATGTAAATACTTAAATACTCAAAATACATTTCCACCATCTATCTTAAACCAGAAACTACTATAATATCATCTAAACACATCATTAATCAGCATAATCTGGTTGAAATATCGCTTTCCAAATTTAGACATTTATTATCAGATTATTGCATTTCCAAGGCGTAAATAACAAGTTTCTAATGTTAGCTATAGTGAAACCGATTCTGTTTATTTAGCTATCAATTCACATGTTTTTTTTTCAAAATAAGCACAATATGTCAAAGACTCATCACAACTTAAAACGAGACATATTTATAAAAGCGTTCGGTAACATAGTTGTAGTTGTAATTATAAATTGTAAAATGACTTAAAGCTACACGCTAAATGCTTCTTTCAATAGCGTTTCGAATATGAGCATTTTCGTTGCCAAACAAGCATTGTATTCTAAACGCTAATCGCCTAAGTACATAAACAATACTATACATACATAGTTGAAAATCTTACCTATTCTCACTATTCGTCAAATTCGCCAACGTAACATACTGACTACTCACACTCCCACTCCCTTCACCCCCACCCCCCAACCGCACATCCCGTCTACTCCTATACTCACTCCAAACACAAACCATATGCACAACACACTGCACACCATGCCCAACCACCCACACCCTCAACCACGTAACCGGAACCTCATCCCGACTCAAAACCAACACAACAAAAGCCACAACAACAAACTCAAAGTTCCAAACAAGGTCAAGTATAACAACAGGCTTCGAATACGCCCAATCACTTTGCCGCTCCTCCAACTGCTCAGCTGTTGTTTCCCTAACTAACATTGACGGCTCCCGCATCATTCTCCGGCTACTCGCTCGCCGCAGAAACCTCGCTGCGTCGCATAGGCTTTGTCGATGGAGTGATCGACGTTCCGATCATCTTCTCCGGTGTATAACAAGGGCGTGGTGCCCAGAATATTCCCTGATGGACTTGGTACTAGCATGACCTAATTTTTTTTATAAAACTAATCCTTGATTTATAAAAAAATGTGTCTAATAAAATTTACATATGTAATAATTTTTTTATAAGTTTATACAACACGGTCGCTGTTATGTACGGATAATCGTCTGATTTTTTTTATAAAAGTGGGTGATTGTAATAAGGGAATTTGGGGACTTTTATTAATATTAGGGTTTGATTTTTTGTTATTAGATTCGAAATAAATGGTTTGACTGTTTGTATATGAACATGAACAGTGGTTGGTTAAGTTAAAGTGGGTCCTACCGGAAAACAAGAACTGATTTTGCGGGTAAGGGGGGAGGGAGTGGTAGTTTCTTACCCTAATACCCTGAGGGTGCCACGTCACCGCTATCCAATAAAAACCTTCCAACTCAAAACTACCCCAATACTACCCTAACACTACCCTAAGTGGACGGAATGGTACCCGATCCTACCCTAACCCAAAATTTTATAAAAAGACAAAAAAAAAAAGAAGAGAACATAGCTTGCATTTGTTCGGGTTCAGAACTCAAATTCCTCCACAATTTCAAGTACCCTAAAGGGGCGGGGCGGTGTAGCCGCTAGGGTACTTGAACCCGATGCCCAAACTTTCATCCACTCCGTCTTACCTAATTTATGTGTTTTGTGTAGTTGTGTGATCCTATGATATGATGGACGGACATGTGGCTCGTGGGTAGCGGTGTGTATGCTGGCATTACAAAGTACTAGAAAGTAGAAACACTTGAACTTCGCATTTATTATGAGGTTTTGAGATGGACAAAAGAGTTAATTGCATTTTTGGTCCTTGTGGTATGGCTAATTGGACAAAGAGTAGGTCCTTGTGGTGGCTTTGTGTTTTGTGCATGATATGATCTTCATTTGAAGTTTGAATGCATTTTGGTCCTATCGATGTGAAATGACCAAATTACCCTTGTCTTATCCTAATAAGACAAAGAGTATTTTAGTCATTTCACTTTATCCAGGGACCAAAATTGCAATCCAAACTTCAAAATGAGGACTATCATCAAACTTCAAAAGCTTTTAAGAACCAAACCTCGCACTCAAGCAATACCACAGAACCAAAAATGCAATTAACTCGGACAAAATGATAGAGTAACTTCTTACTTTATATATATATATATATATATATATATATATATATATATATATATATATAGAATCTAGATCAAATAAGATCATACTTAAAGTTGTTAAAATGAGATCGAACTAATATTTGACAAGAGATACTCTCCTTACAATAAAAATAATTTTTATTTACTACAACTAAAATTGTTAAAGTTTCGATAGATTTCTTTTTAGACTTTACGAAACCTAGGTGATACACTTTTATTAGAAGTTTAATGCAGACGGGTTTTATGTGTATAAGGTTTTGGAATATTTATTAGTGTAATGTGTATCAGGTGTATCACTAATCCAAACTCGTGTATCATTTGGTTATTAGTTGCTAAAATGTTAATTTGTATTAAAATATAATTTTTTTGTGTATGATTGCTAAAATTGTTATTTATAAATGTTTTAGTGGTTTTTTATATTTGATCTTATTTTTACAACTTTAAGGTTGATCTCACATTAACCTCCCTATATATATATATATATATATATATATATATATATATATATATATATATATATATATATATATATATATATATATATATATATATATATATATATATATATATATATATATATATTTTTAGTTCATAGATTTTTATAATGTTAAAAAAAATTGTTCATATATCATTTTAAGTAATCAAAAAAATTAGCAGAGAAATATTTTATTTGATTAGTTAAAATTTATAGTAATATCACTTTTATTAAATTGTATAAGTTTTTTTTTCTGATAATAATTTTGTGATGGAAGGAGTATATGCTTAGTTTATTACCTTAAAGTAGGGTCGAGCATTATAGATTACGGACCGGATCGAAACGTGAAACCGGTTTAAATCAGACCGATCGGATCGGATCAAATGTATATCTGTTTGGTCTTCGGTTCACTTTTTATTTATTTTCAATCCTCAGTTTGATCCGGTTCGATCTTTCGCACAATCGGACGTTACGTTTTGTTAGACCGGACATGGACCAAACATTCAAGTCCGATGTTTTGGGCCAAGTCGGTTTTCGGTCCGGTCCAGTTTTCAAAACCATGCTCAACCCTACCTTAAAGTGATAGTAATGCTTTTCCTAATACTTTTTTTTATCTTTTTTTTATCTTTGTAATTTTATTTTTATTATAAAACTGCGAAACAAAAAATACAAAACATAAAATATAAAGTTTGGTAAGTCAAATTTAAAAAATAAAATAAAAAAAGAAAAAAGAAATAGAAAACCATAAAAAAAAAACTATCTTGTTTTGTTAATAAAGTGAGTAAACTGCAAAAAAAAATAAAAAAAAAATACATACAATAAAATATAAAGTTTGACAAGTAAAATAGTAAAAAACAAAATATACGAAACAAAAAAATATCAAAAAATAGTTTTGTCAATAAAATGGAAAATAAAAAAGGAACGAGGGGGAAGAGGGGGGTAGGAATAGCAACACCCAATGTAAATTTGTTATATGTTATTATTAGACAACGAATGTTTTTCTTTGTATTTTGGGTTATTTGTTTTTTACTTTATGTATGGTGATGATATCGAAGATTGATGCCATCCGGTTCATGTTAGCAAGATGTCAAAAATAATATTGAATTATACATTATTTATACTAATAACACTAAAAATTGGATTCATTAAAATACATTCATATCACATACATAAATAATAGCAAGATGTCAAAAATAATATCGAATTATACATTATTTATACTAATAACACTAAAAATATGTGAGGGTGTGGGCCATGGTCGTGTCGGGTGTTTGCCTTTAGTGCTACTGTGTTTGGTGAGATTAGTTGGTTGGAGTTGTATCTTAGTATGTCGGGTACTCACCTTATTGTCTCCTTGTGTTGATCGTAGTGTAGGTGTTGATTATAGGGTGGATTCATTGGAGTAGTTTGGTCGATTTGTTATGTTTGCGTCATTGAAAATTTATCATCTTGTTAGTTTATCTATGTAAATATATAGTGCCTTTTAAGTGTCTCTTTTATGTCATGTTTTAATGTAATGGATGACATCAATTTTTAGTGTCACCGTCCGTGAAGCTTATATTGTGATTTACAATAAGGTTTTGAGACTAGGTATAATAGTGATCACGAACACTACCATCAACTCAGTGTCACATTATTTTTTTACTCACCATCACAAATTAACATAGTGTAATTAGTCAAATAACTCATCACTCAAATATACTCCACTTCTATACAAAAATATACCACACAACTCTTATACACAACCACCATACAAATAGGTGACCACCAAGAACGACTTCTCCCAAAAACTGGTTGAGGATGCGTCTTGGAGAAGGTATGGTAATGGGCAACACCCGTCTTCAAGAGGGGGGGGGGGGGGGCTTATTTGATCCTCCGTCACACCTAGTTTTATTATTAACAACAATGTGTTTGTATGTTAACTCAAAATCAAAACTTTACATATCCAGTAGGCTAGGAAAATATATAAGTTTGGTAGACTGTTTGACGTACTTTTTTAACCTCCTTCTTAACAGAATTGCAGTCGTCACATATTAAAAACTCAAAAGTAAAATTTTTGTTTTTTTCTTTCTTGAACAATGGTAAGTTAGATTAGAATAGGCACTAATATTTTTCTAGCAATTTTAAGGTGTACACTCATGAAGTTTCAATTTATTTTATAAATACTTTTGGAAAAACATAAGATATGCACGTGCATACTTTGTGTTCAACATAAATATGCCTTGTGTACATGCTTATACGCTTGGTAATCATGCTGTTTTCGAGATCTTGATTTACATCTCTTGTGATGAGTGCGTAATGGTATGGTGCTTGGCGGTAAAAATTGCAATAAACCAAAAGTTTTTGAGACAAAAACTTGTTTTGGATGTTGGCAATGTTTTGAAAACCGGACAAAACTTAGGGGGCGTTTGGTTCGCTGTAATTCGATGTAATTCGTTGTAATTGTAATCTGAATTACATTCCAATCATGTTTGGTTGGCAAGGTGAAAGGAATTGTAATTCATATTACATTATAGTGACGGTTGGTTTGCATTGTAATTGTAATTCACCATTACAATTACATCAAGTGAGGGAATCTAGATTACATAAGAAGTTGGATGGAAAGTTTTGAATTACGTCGTAATTCAGAATTTGTTTACTTTAATAATAATAATAAAACTAATAAATAATAATGATAATAAAATAATAATAATAATAATAATAATAATAATAATAATAATAATACTAACAATATTAAAATAATTATAATAAAAATAAAATAATAATAATAATAATAAATAATAATAATAATAATAATAATAATAAAATAATAAAAATATAATATTAATATTAATAATAAAATAATAATAATATAATAATAAAATAATAATAATAATATAATAAATAATAATAATAATAATAATAATAAATGATAATTAATAATTAATAATAATAATATTAAAAATAAATAATAAAATAATAATAATAATAATAATAAATAATAAATAATAATAATAATAATAATAATGTATTATTATTATTATTTTTTATTATTTTATTATTTATTTTTAATATTATTATTATTAGTTATTAATTATCATTTTATTAATTATATTATTACTGTTTATTATATTATTATTAATTATTATTATTATTATTATTATTATTATATTTATTATTATTTTATTATTATAATTATTATTTTTATTATATAATTATTATTTTATTATTATTATTAATATTATATTTTTATTATTTTATTTCTATTATTATTATTATTATTATTATTTTATTATATTTTTATTATTAATATTCTTTTTTTATTATTATTTTATTATTATTATTATTTTTTTAGTATTATTATTATTTTATTATTATTATTATTATTATTATTATTATTTATCATTATTATTATTGTAGTTGTTGTTATTATATTAACTTTTTAAGTTTTATAAAAGAAAATTGAATTACATTACGTTGTGAGTCAACCAAACACATTGACAGATTTCATCAATTACAATTACAACACATTCCAATTCTTTAAATTACAATTACATCAAATTACAATTCCTTCCAAAGATTACAACTACTTCAAAAACATTCTCAGAAACCAAACGCCCCCTTACTGGTTTAATCGGTGAACCGAATCGAAAGCGGTTTGACGGTTCTTCCGGTTCAAGTAAAAAACTGAGAAAATCACAAAAAATCATAAAAATTGAGAATCGATAAAAAGCCGGTTCAATGTCCAATCCGATTTTCAAAACATTGGATGTTGGTTTGAATGTTTGTATGTTTGTCATTAAAGATATGACTTTTTGTTGTATTGACTTAGCTTTTATTATTATTATTATTATTATTATTATTATTATTATTATTATTATTTTATTTTTTTTCGCATTTCAGATCTCACAACATGTCTTAAAAACTTATAAGTTAAGACTACTCCATTGGTAAAGACTTTATTGAGCTTCTATTATTAAGCGAAAGTCTATTATTAAGCGAAAGGCTATTTAACAAAAAGTTATAATCAAAATCATTTGACAAGTACGTAGAAATGAAAACGCTTCATTTACTTTGCATTATACAGGGAAGTTAGTTTTTAATTGTTTGATGCAACTATGCGACGACTAAATTTTTGACAATGCAGAAGCAATTAAATACTTCCCGTGCTTGTGAGGTGTCGGATCCTTCGGACGTGACGAATACCGTCCTCAATGCACCCGACACAATAGAAAGACACGTGTTAGCCTTGTTTTGAGTTTGATCTCAAGATTAAGCTCGGACGTAAGAGTAAGATTGAGTTATGGCCGAGTGACTATTAAATGTGTAATAAATGTGTTACCTAAAACCAAGGTGGTAGTATTTATACCATCTTAATCATTGTACCTTGTACCTGACAACATATAAGAATGACACACTGAGCTATGTCTAGCCTAGGCGTTACATGGCATGACACGTTTTATATCCGAGTAGGCGGTGCACGTTTGATCTTTAGAAAGAACCGCTAGGCAATGTTTTCAAACCCGGGTTGAACCAGCTGGTTCAACCGGTGGGACCGGTGTAACCGCCACAAAACGGGTCAGAAAACCCGGGTTTTTAAAATTGGGTTAACCGGTTAGACCCGTCGGGTTTTGAGTGACCCGAGTCAACCCACGTCTTGAAACCTACGGGTTTGGTTTTTTCAATTTTTTAATAAAAACCAGGTTGACTCGGTGAGACAAAAAAAAATTAAATGTATTCGAGTTGATCCGACGGTCGAACCGATGCCCGATAACTTAACCGAATCAATTAAAAATTTGATTTTTAAAACATTACCGGTGGGTAAAAGGCATATTGGATAAAAGAGTGTTTGCCATTGACACCTCACCCTCAGCATGTCATACTAATCAATATAGTCTTTCGGTCTTACTTGTCGTTCGAATGTGTGTCCTTCGAGCACATGTCTTTCGGACCATATACGTCATCATATCACTTAAAGCCTAACGCAACCAATCATTTTCTTTTGTCGAGAAACGTGTAGGATAATATGGACATTTTATGTATAAAGTACCCGTATTTATGATCCTTTCTTGATGTATGGTATCGTATGTAGTACATGACATTATTGCATACAAATGTATGTAACATTCCTTTCACGTTAATGATGAACATGCGTTTTATCTAATGCTGACACAAGGATAGTGAAACGGTTTTCTTACGAGCATAGTGTTTCGAACAATTGTTGCACTTATATAAAAAAAATAGGGATAATTCCATATTTACCCAACTTAAACCTCATAATTCCATATTTCCCCAAAACACAAGTTTTTAGTGCATATTTACAATGCTTTTAAAGCATGTGTTGGGGAAATATGGAATTATGGGGTTACATGATATTTTGTGCGTAGTAGTTTAATTAGTGTTGTAATTATATATAAAGACATTCAAATAAATAATCACAAAACATCAAAGTAATCATGCGGAAGCGTATAGGATTTATTAATGAACAATTAATTAACATAAAAGAATATGCGTACCTTTTCTTGATTCTAGCCGAACACAAATCAAATCCACAAATAGCAAACGGATGAACCCTAATTTGATTTAATTAGGATTATGTGAATTACCCCTTACCATTTTGTAATTCAATCCAAGATAATAACAAAAAGTATGTTATTACTATGTTTCTTGTACGCATTATCAAACCGAATTAAAGTAATGCTAGTTTTTATCAAACAAATAACTTGGTTTGTGGAAAAGTGTGGATCGACACCCACAAAGGTGTTCGACCGGTTTGGAGAAGAAAAACACACAAAACAATTTTAGGGTTTATTTAATGAAGACAAAGAGATAGAAAAATAAAACCCTAGCCTTTGTTTATATACCCAGCTAAACTTGGTGAACAAGTTGGTTTTTCTTTCCTTGTTTTGCTCCCTTGGTCGATCGGTTTGGTATCCCTAAAGGGATTCCGGAACCTTCCCAACTTTTGCAATTTAATCCTTTTCCATAAACATTTAACGACCGTTAGTCCATTACATTAATTACTTAACGTTCGTTAGTTATTTCGTTTAATAAATAAATAAATATAACATTTATATTTAATTATTAACTTTAAATTCTCATACGTAAAGTGTGCAATCCTATAGTCTCGAGTTCGATCATAACTCACGTCTACTAATTTATATCCATAAAACCAACAATTAGTTGTTATAGAAAGTATATATTCATCTTGCTATTATAAGGAGAAAAAAAAGCTTCAATATTAAAAAACTTGATGCTAGTGACAATAAACAATGCTCAAAAAATTGTATTCCTCGTTCGCGACACATAAAATAGGTCGCATTATGTAGGTTTAACATTGCCTCACACCTTTTTCTTCATTGCAACTCGACCCTTTGTGTCTCTTTTTCACGCGACTCAACGTTAAACTCTCAAACTTTATAACTGTTTACTTTTTACGAAACTAATGCTAAAAAAATGATATACAAGTACATACACTCTACCTCAAACATGTTGACATGTAAAGCGCAAGATGGTAAACGGATTAGTTTATTCATGAAAAGCTAATATTTGACTCACATATACGTTGCCTAATTAGTATATATGTTAACGAATTTTTTTAATCTTTCCGCGGCCAACCACAAATGTATACTAGTAAATTTTGAACCATAATGTTTTTTGAAAAATGTCAAGTGATTTTGCAGTTTTTTTATTAAAAAACGTAAAAAATAAGAATTTAATATTTTCAGCCCAAATTTGAGAGTAAATAAATCATCTTTATTTTTCAGTGTTTTTTTCCCTTTTTATCCTCCTCAAGTAATTTTTTTTAATACTCGAAAATACAATCTAAAAGTTATTTTTTATTAATTCTAAGCGAGGGAGGGACCTAAAACGAAAAAAAGAAACAATCAAGGGAGCAAAACCATCAAAACCAAAAAGGTTATCGTAGCTAGGGACTGAAATTAGAATGAACTAAGAGATTTTAAGTGTAGAAGCAGACACATGCAAAGTTGTTTGTCCGGATTGACTAATATTTACTTGAGGCATATATAAGAGGGACTGATTTTTTTATACCATTTTTGACATGATTCTGTTTTCTGGTTTGTAGGGTCCTCCTGGAACTGGTAAGACCACAAGGATATTAGCTCTTGCACATGAACTACTTGGACCAAATTACAAGGAGGCTGTTTTAGAGCTAAATGCATCAGATGACAGGTCTGCAGACTGCTACTTGAGTTTCTACCTCTTCTTCTGCAAATGTCGTAGATGTTGAATCTCATCATTATTTGTTTCTTTGCAGAGGTATTGATGTTGTGAGAAACAAAATTAAGATGTTTGCGCAGAAGAAAGTTACTTTACCCCCTGGAAGGCACAAAGTAATCATCTTGGATGAAGCTGACAGGTGTTTTATTTATGTGACTGTATTTTTCATACATAGCATTCTTTCACATGAACAAACTAATCTTCATCAATTTGCATTTAACTGTGACATATCTTTGGCCCAAACATAATATCTGATATTTCTTTTTGTATATTAGCATGACATCTGGAGCTCAACAAGCATTGAGGAGGACAATGGAAATTTATTCAAATTCTACCTGTTTTGCTCTTGCTTGCAACACATCTGCAAAAATCATTGAACCCATCCAGAGTAGATGTGCACTTGTTCGGTTTTCCAGGCTGTCTGATCAGGAGATTCTTGGCCGTCTCATGATTGTGGTCGATGCTGAAAAGGTTAGTTATTGTATTGCTACAGAAAACTGTTAATTTGATATTACTACTTCATGTGTATGTCAAATTGTCAAGTCTTGTAGTCGAGTAACTGGTCTATGTTTTATAACTGATGTAGGTGTCATATGTACCAGAAGGACTTGAAGCAATTATTTTCACTACTGATGGTGATATGCGGCAAGCGTTGAATAATTTGCAAGCCACTTTTGCTGGTTTTCGGTTTGTCAACCAAGAAAATGTGTTTAAGGTCACAAAAATCTCCTTGTTATCTGAATTTGAACAATCATATACTGCCTATAAATTCACTTAAAAAGTATCATTTGGTTGGGTTTTTAGGTTTGTGACCAGCCTCATCCTTTGCACGTGAAAAACATGGCCCACAATGTCATTGAGGGCATATTCGACGAAGCGTGTTCTGGTCTAAAGCAACTGTATGACCTTGGTTATTCCCCCACCGATATCATCACAACCCTTTTCCGGATCATAAAGAACTATGACATGGCCGAATTTCTGAAACTGGAATTCATGAAGGTAACAACTACATTTCTGCAATACCTTAAAAAACTTACTAAACCACGAATCAAAACTATGTTGATGAAATTAATATATGAAATACCACTTCTAGGACATAGGAATATGGATAGTATTTACTATTTACATATGATTGAACAAGTCTTGCAAGTTTAATTCTTTAAATAGTTATGCATATAGTAGCAAGAGTTGGAACACGAAGTCAATTAGACCATTAGTACAGTCATGTTTTTGAATATATAACGAAACAAAGATTCCTTGTCTATTTGCAGGAAACAGGATTTGCCCATATGAGAATCTGTGACGGAGTTGGTTCATATCTTCAGCTATGTGGTCTGCTTTTCAAGGTCTCGTTAGCTTGTCTCACAGCTAAGGCAGCATAAAAAGCAAGGCAAGGACAAAAAAGGATTCTGGTTTCGTGTAATCTTTATTTGAAAAGCTTTAGGTTTTTGTAGGAGAATATGTATGCTGTTAAAGCTTGTTACAGAATTTGGCCTGGGTTCTTATTCTAACTTCTGCAGAGATAATCTTAATATCCCCTTCGTGTTTTGGTAACCATGGCTGGCAAATCTTATCTGCGCATACACACAACCCATTTTACATGGTACGTAAAATGTATGTAGATATATCTTTAGTTTTCAGTCCAGTAACCATATGGTTTGACGAATCGTACAGCACAGGCGCGGCATGACAAATCAGGCAATTTTATTGTTTCTTGCCGAGCGTGTAAACAAGTTGACCTGTCGGATACATGCTTAGCTGTTTAGGTTGATATATAAAGCTAGTGTTCAACAATCTACATTCTCTTAACCAAAACCAAACAACTTTGTTAGAGACGAAAGTGCACATGGAATTAACGATAATTTTAACTTGAACTAGTCCATGGTCAATCCTTCCTTTCTACTATCGGTATGAGGAAAAGTGACCCTTTTGTAAATGAATTGATTAGGCATATCTTTAGGCCTATATTTTAGTCATCTATATCATTGCTCTTTTGTAAATACATATATTTAAATCACACTACACTCACTTATCAACACATAACTTATGATACTAAACTACACAATGAAGTTAAGTGATGAGACAGACCGGGTGTAGTAGTGATCAGGAGACCGACATCTTTACTGTCATTTTAACTTTTTTTCTTTCAGACCATTTCATGATCAATTGTGTGTGACAAAGAGACCGAAAACACCACCAAAAACACATAAAAAATAATAATTAAAAACACCCACCCACGCGAACTCTCATCCCTTCTTCCTTTCAAGTCGGTCGTAAAAGTGACCGATTCATCCATTTCTCCCAGGGTTGGACGCGTCGGAGTTGGGCTGTGTTCCAGGGTGGGGCGTGTCGAAGGTCTGCCACATAGGCGTGGGCTCGGTCAACTTTACATTACTAGCCTAAAAGGGTGTTTCTCAAAATATTATTTTTTTCATTGAGGAGGTCCATAAAATCCATCCTAAACTAATTTGATTTGAACCAATTTCTTGCTCTTTTCACTTGTGTGATAAGAGTCTAAATAATGAATAAAGCTTGCATCATTGCCACAAAATAAGTCCAATGTTCATGATCCGGTTCTCGGACCCAAACATTTCAAAGTTGTGGAAAACTAGAAAGTTGGTTAAATAGTTTTGGGCTTTTGGCATTTTAAAATCTTAGTTTCGAAACTTATTGTGAACACAAGCAATGATAATATGTATAAGTAAACGCAAGACAAGTAATGAACAAAAGAAAGATCAAATGTAGACACAAAGATTTATAGTGGTTCGATTAGAAACTCTTCCTTGCCCTACTCCACTCCTCGAGTTTCCGACTTGAGGGTTACTTCACTATGTCAACAAAGATGAAAACCGTACAATATCGCTTATATTTTGACCCACTCACAAAAAACTTCTATTCATTTACTGTAGCTCAATAGGACATTTCCCCGACAAATGTTATTATAGATAATGAAAATGTTAGCCGCGCGCGTTATAGTGAGATCTCAGCAAAACTTACTGTAAGATTGCCAACACAAGTTGAGTACAAATAGCGTGCGGTGTTAAAGTCATATTTTCCGTGAGGAAACGTGTCTATCATCAGTTATTTACAGTAACTACCAACTCTTAACGCAGACTTTGTATAAATTACCAAAAACACACCACAGAACCAACAATGATATACATAAGTAACTTCATAGTCTATGCAGTAATGCTGGTTCAAATCTTTAGGACCAACAAAATTTACAAATCGATAACCATATCAATTTCTTAAACGAAATACTTGACCATCTGAATTTCTTTCTCTTTAAACCCACATTTCTCATAAAAAGCCTTATTACGAGCACTACAATCAAGAATCACCTTGTAACAACCCATTGAACGTGCATGATCCGCAAGATAACCAATAACTTTTTTCCCTAACTGCATCCCTCTAGCACTCGAGTCAACCACTACATCTTCAATATGTCCGGCTTTCCCACAACTCCTAACAAATTTCTTCTCGATAAACACACTTCCAGTTGCAACAATCTTCGATCTACTCACGTCTTCAATCACACATATGATATGATCATCGCCGTTTGATTTCAGTTCTTCAAAGCGTTTTTGGAATACTTCGTCTGAAACATGATCACATACTGTAAGTTGTGCTCCATGAAACCTTTGTTCTTGTCGGTTATTTCCAACTTTCTATGCAGATTTCATACGCAGATAAAACAAATTATTTATCCAAAACAAATTTCAATGCAGATTTCAAAGCAAATTTCATATGCAGATACGAACTCAATTCTGCAATTACAAATTCCAAACTCGGGACTCGATTACAATTCTGTATAAACCGGATTGAACTTGAGACTAAAAATCATAACAACTCTGTAATTAAGCAATTCTTCAATTCTTCAGATGCTACTTAACTTCTTTTTGCTCAACTCTGCAATTCTGCAATCCTACTCATATCCAAAGCCACCTGCAACATAACAAAATATCAGCTAAACTGTCACTCTTAGTTTTGTCAATTCTGCTATACTTCAAAATATCCATGTTATTGAAGACTATCCGAGTGTATTTAAACTGTCACTCTAATTTTTTGGGTAGTGGGAACATAAGTTAAACTGACAACCAGTAACCTATAAAATAATGCGATGAGCTTAATATGCTCCTATAAAGTCAAAATAATAGAAAAATCTAATAGTTTGTCTGATGCAAAGCTTCATTGCAATAGCCATTGCACCTTGTAGAAAAACTTTTAGGCTTCAGTTTACATTAAATGCAATCCGAACCTTAAAATCCAGACTTACACAATATCAACAGATAGATGAATAAACATACCAATCCATGACCTTACAAGTTACAAAAAATGATAGATCATGATACCTGTTAAAGTAATAGGCAGAACTACCTGTATTCGGGTGCAGAAGCTTGATTTGAATGGTGAGTCCTCCCAAATTGTTGAATTGCACAATCAGCACTCCAAGGTAGTTCTAAAGTTACATGGACCCTTCTTTTCTATTGCAAATAGTTAAATAAAAACAGCATTAATGTAGGCCCTTATGTAGCACCTCAAACTTTTAGAGGGTCTACTGAGCTCATGTGTTTATGAGGTAGTGGTTTAGCAAGTTCGTGACTGCAAGCCACTTGCAAATGTTTTTTCCCCAATTTCTGGCTATGCATGGAGCAGAGTTGGGGATTAAATACTATTGCAGGACTTTTTATTTGTAGGCAATGTATCACAGAGGTGCAGCATCCAGTGTGCCACTTTTAAATCACATTGAAGACCCATAATACACAATATGTTTACCTAAAAGCCAAAACTTAAGCATTCTGGTAACCGAGTTTATGAAGCCTAAGGACACATGTGCTATTTCAAGATCTCCAAAGTCCAAACACATCAGATATTTAGTTACCTGGTTCAGTGCTCTTCTGCAATTAAGCATAGGAATGCATCAGCGGCTGAAACAAAAGCAAATATTATGCTACCAATAATCAAAGCCTAAACTTACGTGTTTCGTGCCTGATATGTGACCCCTTTTCCATTGGAGGCCCTAACAAGCATACCTCGTCTGCCTGTTATTTCTAAAACATTATCAGGGCCTCCAAGCTGCAATTAGCGCATAAAAAGCATGCGGATATAGCATATTAGGAACAAGAGACGACTTTAAAGTAATACAGACAACACAGCTATATGCCAATGATACCTGGGAGAGATTTAGGCTTTTCAGGCAGAGGATAGTTGTCTTCAACAAATTTAAGCAACAGCTCGCGAGGTCCAGAAATAAAATCATCAAGATCAATGCCCTGTCAAAAAACGATATAATAAAAAAAAGAGCATCAAATCATATGTCAGAATGCATGCACCCTCTAAGCAAGCAAAAAGCACGCACATATTTTGTCACTGCTTCCTCTGTTCTTGCCTCCCCGGTACTCTGGAGACCAATAACCACACACTTGTTCTCCATCAGTTCCTGCTTAGCAAGGCTTACAACAGCTGGTACCTTCGTTGACATGCATACATACCTAAAGAAACGCTAGAATATAACAAAACATATGAACAAATTAAAGCAACCAGAAGAAACATTCAAGCACATATCTGTATATCAGGAAAACAAAGTTGAACCAGCAAACCTTTGCCCACTATAATCTCCGCAACTGACTGTTATTAGGCTTCTCGTCAGCAAGGAATGCACTTGCAGATAGCAGTTCCACCCTCAAGTCATCCCAAACTCAGCCGCTTTTTTGTAGACCTCCTGTAAAACATTAAATATGACATGAGCATAAGCTAAACTCGTAGATACATTCAAAGATGCAGAAAACTAATTGGTACCGTCACGGTAGAATCTTGGATGAGTCGTTGCACAAGAATGTAAAGCATAATTTTCACTATGCTGGCTTGTAGGATTCTTCATTGTTGTTTGAGATTTCAACATTTTCCTGCTTAAGAACAAGAATAAACTTAGTATATGCACAAACTACAAGTCACATATAACATGTTTCTGATCTTTAGTGCATTAGTCTCAGAAATTTACAAGTCACAGGACCCAACACATTTAGTATCTGAAAAAAGTAGTTTAGAAATCGTTGAGCAACATGTGTATCCGTCAAATGGTGACCAGGTTCAAGAGGCAGATGGTACTTATACTAATACATAATATGCAGAACAGTATACCAGTAAAAGGTAATTGTCAAGCTGTAGGTAAACAAACGATACAATTCGGATGTCAATCTAGCAAAAGTGTTTAACTTTGTTAACAGAATGATGTTAACACCATTTCAGGTATTTAATGATGATAGAGGGTGTTTGGGTAAACAACTTAAAACATGCAGTACATAAAATGACGACTGAATTCATTGATGCTGTCAAAAAAATGCAATAAGAACCAGGAAACATAAGGACCAGAACCAGAAACATAAGGAGGTACAAAATAATTGCTTTTGATTAACTGTATTAAAGATGGGTATATACTACGTTACTAACGCTATTCTAGTATTCTTACATTTAAGGCGTGCAATGCTGCAAGTGCAGAAGGCTGATCCACTAAGACGGCAAACCCAAAAGGCTGTTTAAAACCAAAAAGCATATTAAAATTTAGAAACAATACAAATACATAAGAGATACAAAACAGCAGCATCTGAAATTAATAGGCACCCAATAATTATTTTCAACCGGGTAAATTTCTGTTATGTATGCAGACAAATACTTGATCCGATTGGTATCATGAACGACACAAATTCAATAGAAGTGTTTCCGATATGCAGTAGCAATAGCTGGTTTTTTAAGATAAAAAATTACTAGATTTGTAACATGGCATCCTAGTTTCTCTTGTTATTAAGATAAAAAAAAAATTACTATCACAATTTATCGACTATAAGTCTATACAATCACGAATCGCAACAACCAACCACCCCCGTACTCTAATACATCCAAGACTAATAAACTTTTGTAGAGACAGAGCAAGAGATTACAGAGATGAAGCTGAAAAAAGCTTACAGTTTAGACGGGGATGAAGATCTATTGTATTCCAACCATTCGGAATATACCCAAGCAACAAAAATAGGAATGACTCCAAGCAAAAACGACACCTGCACGACAATATTATTAAAGTTAACAATATTTGAACAACAGTATAATGCAGTAGTAGTGGTAGCTCAGTGTAATAATCTTAGTAGATCCTTTTGGATCATCAAGTTATCTCGATTACTACTAAGTTTTTACTAAAAGTGAAAATCATGTACTAGTAATATGTTATAGGATCTGAGTTTCTATAAATGAGGGATTACGAAACAATCCAACTCTCTTTCAATATATGCTACTAAATATTACTTAAAACATAATAACATACACCACAATCCCACCGGAGCGCAGTAAATCAACATTTGCTAAGTATTAGTACTTAAAACAATAACTAAAATTCTACTAAATAATAAATTTGATCTACTATTACTAGTACATTATAGTAATCGATATAAAATTATCGAATAGAGTAAAATTAACACAAATTATTTACCTGACCAGGTGTTAAGGGGCCAGAAACAGCCATTTTATTATTTCTCGATTAGGAAAAAAAAGGAAGTGGTTTCAAATGAAATGAAGATGCATAGCCAAACACAAATGAGCTTAAAGATAGTAAGGTGTTTGGATTGGATTGGAGTAGTAGGAGTATAAATCTGGAAATAATGTGATAGTGAAAACCTAACAACTAACTATTGGTGAGTTGAGTTGAGTAGTAAACAACAAGATAGATAGATCTGGCCGATTAATCGATATTTTATAAAAAATTTGATTAGTTAACTAATTTGTTGCTTCAAAATGAAATCATAACTTCAAAGAACAAGAGCAAGAGCGTCGGAAGTAGAGGAGGTGTCTCTGTCAATGTACGGACTTTATTTACTTTTACTACTTGCTACTAATTAAGGATCGTCACGTATGACGTATCTACAGTTTAATTAATGCTAACAACTGGAGTATTTTAATTTTCATTATCCGTCAATCATGATGGGTTTATTGCCTTGAATGTGATTATTAACTAACTAATGAATACTGTAACTTTGATTTTTGATAATGACATTTAGCGACTATGTATATATTTACCTGAATTATCTCTGATTGCATAACCATGTGATAGTACGTAATGATTGAATGACCATCAGATCAACGAGAGTAAAATAAATGAATGAAGAACATACCCTCCCTTTGATGCTGAACCTATGACTGCAGACACAAAAGAGTATACATGAGTACAGAATAATGCATGTTAACCAGGTTGTGTCCGAATTGTATCGTTTGTTTACCTAACTAGAATCATTTATCTAGGTGACAGGGCATGGGTCAATCTAATCAATTTGATTCTTCTACGGAATCAAGAACTATTTCTAATGCTTAATAGCTTCTAACCTATAGCGTGTTGCATGCACAATATGGATGGTGACGTTAGTGCTTTCGTGTAGTTCAATAGCAGTTTGCATCAGTTGTGAATTGGTAATGGGGCAAAAGCAACCACTAGCTATATGCCATTTCTATCATATATTCCCACCTCAAATATTAATAGTTATCAGATTCGGATAAAGTGCATATGTACATCTATATGTCAATTTTAAAAGTGTAATACTTGATTATATTTCAGACCTAACAATTACATTCAGACCTAACAAAAAATGTTGGTAATACTTGATTATATTTCAACTTCAAACGAACAATTACATATCATACTGTAACACGCTATATCATACTTGATTATATTTCGGCTTCAAACGAACAATATCATGTATCATATTGTAACTAACGAACAATATCACGTATCAAACGAACAATATCACGTATCATATTGTAACACACTTTATCAAAATTTAATCATGAAAAATAACAGAAAATTAATAAAGTAACAGAAATAGTACCTAATTAAGCCGTAAATGTAAAATAACCCTAATTAAGTATCGAAACCCTAAGTATTGAAACCCAAAATCATACTCCTATCACCAGGCCACTCCCCACGGGATCTTTCCACCCCATCTCCGTCACCAGCACCGTCATCTTCTCACACACCGAACAAAATAACCCTAAGTATTGATCCTAATTAAGCCCTAAGTATTGATCCTAATTAAGCCGTAAATGAATAATAACCCAAACGAACCCTAATTAAGTATCGGAACCCTATGTATGTGAATCTAATTGGGGATTTTTTAACCCTACTCGAATTGTACCTGATGCACAGGTTTGTGAATAAAAATCGAATTGGGGATTATTTTTGTTGTGAATCGAATTGGGGATCTTTTAACCCTATGTGAATCGAAAAAAACAGATATGAAAAATTAACACTGGATATGAAAAAAACAGATATGAATCGAATTGGGGATTTTTTTTAGCACTGGAGACTTGAGTTTTTTTGTGTGTGAATCGAAAGAGAAGAGTGAATAGTGAGGCGGGATTTTTTTGTTTTCTTATTTAGGCCCTGTTTGGCTAAGCTTATTTATCATAAGCCGATTTCGAGCTATTTTTATAAATTTGGTTTTATTTTATTATGCTCCTCCACTTTGAAGACATCGGCTTTTATAAGTTTATCATATCATAATAAACTTAAATAAAGCCAAGTCTCAAAATAAGCCATGAAATTGAGGCTTATAAAAATAGCCGAAATTTCATGAAATTTCGAAACGCTATTTATAAGCTAATTTTGGCTTATTTTGAGACTTGAACTTTATAAGTTTTATCATATCATAAGAAAATTAAATAGCCGAAGTCTCAAAATAAGCACAAATCGGAGCTTATTAAAAATAAGCCCAAATTGGCTTATGATAAATAAGCCTAGCCAAACACCCCCTTAATATTCTGAAAGAGAAAGAAGAGATAATGTGTTACAAAATTATACAAAAGTTCACACTCTTGTATGTCAAATTGATTTTTAAAAGTTTTAATAATTTTCTACAGTTAAATGTGTTACAAAATTATATATATATTTTACACATCTTTATGTGTTAAGAAAGCATTATATTTATCCACACTTGTAATCGTGAATGTTATTTAATCACATTTTTAGATGTATACTTTTTTCTCTACTATTGAAAGTGTGAATTTTTGAATATTATAAGTGTCTATAATATGTACACAGTTACAAGTTTGAACAACATGTCACAATTGTTCACGTCTTCACAAGTGTGAAAAAAAAAGTGTGTACTATTGCCACTTTTTTTGTAGTGAGGTCATTAAGAGACAGATTCATTTGGTTTTGATCATTCTAATTAGAATCATGACTTGACACGTTTAAAGGCCAACTTTTAGGGCGTGTTTAGCCTAGCCTTTTGAATATAATTATTCCGTTCTCAACAAATCGTTTGAAATTAGTAATAAGGGGTTGTTTGGGATTGCTAATTATCATATCTTATCTGTTTATTACTTTTTAAGAAATAAACCAATTTAAACAGCTTGTTCATTCATTTTATTTTGACAACAAACACTCAACCAAGTATTTTAGCTACATAAGCAATCCTAAACAGCCTAAAAAAAGCAGTCCTAATAAGCAATCCTTAAAATGTCTAGACTCTAGATGATATTATCTAACCATGCATTTGAGCTTGAAACAACATAAGAACATCCTATGTAGTATTTGATATGCTTTCAAATATTCCTTGTTGTCCCACATTGCCCATGAAAAGATGAGAACTTGGATACTTAAGGTATGAACTTCGTGTTTCGCTACAATGCATGAACTTGTACCAAGAACAAATACGTGAGAGGTGCCAAAATTCTATTCGAATGGGTCGGTTCACATCACTACATCAGCATTTGCTATGACTTACAAAACACAATGCCAAACATGTATAACAATAGCTCTATAAATCATCATCCTTATATCAGATTTAAAAGATGAAATCCAAATGGGTTAATCTTAAATATGAAAGCTCCCAATTAGCATTATAAAAGAGCAATTCTATATTTACCCGACTTAAACATACGGAATTATCTTATAATAAAAAATATTAAATTAAAAAGAAAAGTTCTTTGATGATGTATGAATTTACTTTTGATGATAGTGACGCTTAAATGTTAATGTCTTCCACATATCACTTTTCCTTTTCTACATTATGGGGGTGTTTGTTTAAGCTTATATAGCGGGCTTTTGGCTTATTGGTTTTCTGCTTTTGTTGCATAAGCTTATATAAGTTTCAAAATAAGCTTATGAAACATAAGCCGAAAGCCAATAAGCCAAAAGCTCGCTATATATGCTTAAACAAACACACCCTGTATTAATACAATATAATAATCAAACTCAAATATTAACAAAAAATTATATATCTTTATTAAACCGCTACGTCGGTGGCATTATTTTAAACGCTTTTTTATATTTTTTTATTAAGCGCTACTATTTTAAACGTTTTTTTAATGTTTTTTTATTAAGGGTTCCGATGAGTTTTTTTATGGTTTAGGGCTTAGCCGGTCCCACGAAGTTTGGCCCGTTATGACCACAGAATGATGTAGTTTTGTTGGGCCTTTTTTGAGCAGTATATATGTCGCTTCGTTTTATTTGCTGTGAAGCTACGTGTCTTCTCCAGATTTTTTGGTAGGTACGTCGTTTGTTGGATCATTCATTCATTATTGCATGTTCGATTTCTGTCTTTGTGTTTTTCTTTTGCATGTTTATTGTAGGTTGTTTCATCAGTGTGTGTAAGTCAGTAGGTGTTTGGTGTTGTTTACGAGCTATAGTATCTATTATTGTTTGTTATGTTTTTGCATGCACGTTAGTTCGGCTATTCTTTTGCAGCGTGTGGGTTATTTGGTTAGGGATTGTTGTGTTTAGGTTGCTTTGTTGTTTAGATGCTTTGATTGTTAGTATGAGAGTTAAGATTAAGGCATGCAAGAGGGTGGACGTTCTTGATAGTTGCCCTCGAAATTTAGAACCCAGTGAGCATGTTGTGAGCCTAGGTGGTTGTGCGTTGGATTCGCGTGGTTTGGTTAAAGTTGAGGAAGGTGTTGTAGGATGTAGTGTTACTGTTCATGGAATTTTGGGACGCGATTTGTTGGTCAGGGTGGTGCGTCGTTAGATAGTCATCCGGAAGGCGATGCGTGATGGTGCGTTGGAGGAGCGTCAGGCTTCCAATAAAGGGGCTTGCCATTCAAATGTCGAGTAGTCAACAGGTTCTGAGCGTATCTTTTTGTTTTTCTGAAATATAGGTTTTCATTGTTTGCTTGACATTGTGACGAATATTTTACTACTTTGATAACAGGATCCACACCTATGCAAGTTGCTACGCGTGCTGCTAACCCTTCAGTTGAACACTCTTCCATTTGCCTTTCAGAATGTTGGTTCTGTTGGTGAAAACGTGAGTGTCTCTGTGTTGCAGCACCCGATTGTTGTTCCTGATGTTGGGCAATTTTTGAATGATTCAACAGGTTTACTAGCAGTCTTTTAAGTTAATTTGGTCTAATTGATTTGTTCTACATGTTAACATCCTTTTTTTATGTGGGGTGTTGCAGTTCATTCTTGATTACCTATAAATTTGGATTTTCGATCGAAAGGCATATCTTATGTTCCATCAGCGAATGCTCAACTACCTGTTAATCTGGATGTCCAGTCAAGGGCTATTTCTTTTCCTGAAGCAATGTCGCTAGAACATGGTGGGTGCCAAGTTGATGCAAGTGTAATACATCGTCCCACAAAACGACTCCTTACAATGAATATTGCTCCTGATGCGCCAGTTGTGCAAGGTGTTGAGTGTTCATGGTATTTTTAGACGTGATGTTGGTAGTGAGGGTGGTGCGTCATTAGATAGTCGTCGTGAGTTTGGGCGGATGCTTCATTTACAAAGTAAGGTTGACGGTACGGATGCTTTACCTGACATGGCTAGAGCTGAATGTACGTTGAAAATGAAAGTTGGTGACAGTGGTGACGGTGCACTGGAAGGCCGTGAGGCTTCCAATAAAAGGACTTGCCTTTCGACTGCCGGACAATCAGCAGGTTTTGAGCGTGCCTTTTTTGTTTTTATGAATTACAGGTTTTCATTGTTCGTTTGACATTGTGATGGATATTAACCTATGAGTGTGCATGTTGCTATGCATGTTGCAGTCCCTTTGGTCGAACACGCTTATGTTGCCTTCCGGAATGTATGCTCTGTTGGTGAAAATGTTGTTGATCCTTCTACCAATGTTCGATTGTCGCCTGAAAGCGTGGTAGATTTTAGTATTGATGGTGTCTCTCTGTTGCAACGGCCATGTGTGGTTCCTGATGTTGGACAATTTTCAAATGCTTCAACAGGTTTGCTGGAAATTTTTTAAAGTCATTTGCTGTAATTGTTTGGTCGTACGCTTTAGCATGTTAACAGCAAATTTTTTCATGTGTAGTCTTGCAGTTCATGCTCGATTACCCGTAAATCTGGACTTCCGATAGGCAGCCATATCTAATGTTCCACCAGCGACTTTTCAAGTACCTCTTAATCTTGATTTCCAGTCAAGGACTATTTATTATGCTGAAGCAGAAACATCACAACATGTTGGGGCGCAAGTTGGTGCAGGACTAACATGTCACCCCACAAAACTTCGTCGTACAACGAATAGTGTTCCTGATGCGCGTATGTCGTATATGCACGCTGGCAGCCGTGGTTCGGCTACAACGGGTATGCGTTTGCTTGCAGCAATTTTTTTTCCGGCACTGTTTTTTATACTTTTTATGGACGTGGTTCCTATAATAGCTTTGTTATTCAACAGGCCCGCCAGCAAAATATATGGAGTTTGGCCCTTGCAACAGATCATGTCGTCATTGTGGGGCTGTATTTTAGGATGAGGAAAAATTAAGTTATTCAACACTATCTCGGGGCCCTATATACAATCGTTGTTGTCTGGAAGGGAGGGTGAAAGTGTTGACAATAAGGGAGTACCCTGCAATTATATGTGATATGTTCTCTAACAACCATTTTCTAGAAAACATACAGGCTTATAATCAAATGTTTGCTATGACTTCACTAGGAAATGTTGGCAGAGGACCATATGTTTTCAAAATATTTGGGCAGATATATCACCGTATAGGCAGACTATGTCCGGTGCCAAGTTCATGCCCAAGGTTTTTGGATCATTTTTCAGAGGGCGCAAGAAACCTATTAAGACCATAGATTGTGCAAACGTTAATTGCATTCCTTGATCATAACAATGCACTGGTGTAGCTCTTCAGGATGGCAAGGGACAAGCTACAGCAACATGAAGTGCCGCAGTTTAAGGTGAGACTCTTCAGTGTTGGAAAGGCATCGCAATATGAGTTGCCTACTGCTGATGCAATCGGCACTATAGTTTTTGATGACATGGAGAAGACGAAGAGCGACTTTGATGTCATACTTGAAGCTCATTATGGGGAAGCGCAGAGGATTAACAAACTACATGCAATATATATGCCAGCTCAGTTTTCGTTGTTGTTCCTCTTTGGAGAGCATGACTATCATATGGATCTACAATATCTTAACGTTGAATCAACTTCAACACGTAGGGGCCGGAAAATGCCTATGAAAGTGTTTTATTGTTATCAGTTACATGATAGCCTTGGATATTACAACCTGTTGAGTAGAGGTGGGAGGCTATTTCAACAATATGCTGTCACAACATATTGTAGTATAGAACGGAGTAGAATGGATTTCATTAGAGCTAATCAATCAACGATTAGAGGAGACTATTTAACGGGTCTGTATGATGCAATTGCACGCGGTGATGTTGATGGTTCGGATGTGGGGTTGAGAATTATTTTGCCTTCGTCATTTACTAGGGGCCCCCGATATATGTATAATCATTATTTAGATGCTCTGGCAATCTGCAGGGTGCGTGGCAGCCCTGCATTTTTTGTAACATTCACAAGTAACACCAAGTGGCCTGAAATAAAGGAATACATGGCTGCATATCCAAACATTACTGCAGCTGACAAACCGGATGTTATAGACCATGTATTTGAGCGTAAAATTCACTCCCTTATTAACTATCTACGAAAGTCTCGACCTTTTGGCTCAGTGAATGCAGGTATATTATATTTAGATTACCGTGTTGACAACTGATGTAGTTATATGTGTGTGTCATCCACATAAAAAAACTTGTTTCTTCTTCATGTTTCTTCTTTTCAGTGCTGTACACGGTGGAATTCCAAAAAAGGTGCTACATTGTCACATATTGTTGTGGGTAACACGTAGACCTGAAACGATGAGGCCGGAGGATGTAGATAGGTACATAAGCGCGGAACTACCCCATCAACAAAAAGATCCAGAAGGGTTCAGAGTTATATCAGAATTTATGATGCACGGTTCCTGTGGGGCAGCATTTCCGAATGCAGTTTGTATGCGTGATAGAACGACGTGTAATTTTTTTTTCCAATAGAGTACTGCGAAGCCACATTTTTTGACAAAGTTGGGTATGCGTACTACATAAGGAGGGACGTGCAGATAGATGCACACCGAAGTGGTGTCAGGTTGGACAACGCTTACGTTGTGTCATACAATCTTGAACTATGTATGAGGTTTTATGCACATTTAAATGTTGAATATTGTGGCTGGACGATGCTCATAAAGTACCTATTTAAATATATTTCAAAGGGTACGAACAGAATTATTGCTCGGGTGTCCAGGAAAATAGGTGAGGCACAACATAGCCAGGCGGGTGCTTTGACTTCCAGTAGCAGTTCACTCATGGGTATGGACGAGATAAAGAAGTTTGTTGATGCGCGTTATATCGGTCCTCACGAGGCTTGCTGGCGTATATTTGGTTTTGATATCCACAGTAGGGAACCAGCGGTCTAAATCCTTGTTGTTCACCTTGAAAACATGCAACATGTTTCTTTTAAAGCATCACAGACAGTGCAATCTATACTAAATAATCCAAGGGTCAGGCGAACAACTCTTAAAGAATGGTTAGCGTTCAATGAATCGTCAACATTTAGTAGGCATTTAATGTACTTGCAGTTTCCGTCAGAGTTTGTGTGGACAAAAGGTGAAAAAACTTGGACTCCTAGGCGCAACCTCAACAAACCTGCAATTCGTCGATTAGCATATGTGCATCCAACTGCGGGCGACCTATTTTTCCTGCATATGTTACTATGTCATCAAAGAGGATGTGCATCGTTTGTAGACATTCGGACTGTTAACGATTTCACATATGCGACGAATAGGGAAGCCTTTGAAGCTATGTGTTTGTTACAAGATGATCAAGAATGGATTACAGCTAGGGGTGTTATTCGGGTTGACCCGGTCAGGTTCGGGTCAACTCGGGTCGGGTCAAGCCTTAAAAAACATACCCGAACCCGACCTTGTTTAGAACTCGGGTCAACTCGGGTCGGGTCAATTTGGGTTCGTCAACTCGGCTTCGAGTAGGTCAATTCGGGTTCGGGGTCAACCCGAGTATTTTACATTGTAAAATTGTTTTTGAGTCGGGTTAGTTGGGTTCGGGTCGGGTTCGGGTCGGGTCAAGGCTAAAAATATATACCCGAACCTGATCTTGTTTAGAACTCGGGTCAATTCGGGTTGACCCGATTGACCCGAATATATTTTTAAACCCGATTGACCCGACCCGAATTGACTCGGGTAGGGTCAGCCCGAATGACACCCCTAATTACAGCTATGCAGGAAAGCTACACAACGGCTACTGCATTTGATTTGCGATCACTCTTTGCACAGATACTGTTGTTCACGGATATCACATGCCCAATAACACTTTGGAAAATGTTCTGGAGATGAATGTCAGATGATGTACCACGTATACTATCAGAGGCACTAGGTGTTCTTCAGCTATTCGTAAATGACCCTGAATTATAGGGTAGGGTTTTATATGAAGTGCAAGCATTGCTCATCATCCATGGAAAGTCATTGAGGGATTATGGGCTACTAGATCCTCCATCAGGATTGTTAGATTTATTCAGAAGTCATACATTCATGGCAAAAACATCTTACAACAGAGCTGAAATGGCTTCAGAAAGTAGAAGTCTTATCCCGGTTAAATCACCGGCCGCCAAGTATTGACACGATGCAGAATGATGTTTATGCAAATCCGCGGGCCGATTAATGTTCGTGTATGGACATGGGGGAACCGGTAAAACCTTTTTATGGAAAATAGTTATTACAACACTTAGAGCTAAAGGAAGGATTGTCTTAGCGGTAGGTTCATCGAGCGTGGCATCATTGTTATTGCAGTAGGAAGAAACGACTCATTCACGTTTTAAGATCGATCAGCTAACTAATGAGTCAGTATGTGCAATAAGAAAAAACACGCAGTTGAGTGAACTCTTAAGCCGAACAAAATTGGTCATATGGGATGAAGTGCCCATGAATGAGAAGAGGTGTTTTGAAGCGTTAGATAGGACGCTGCGCGACGTTCTTAGCAAACCACATTTACTTTTTGGAGGGAAATCAGTAATGTTAGGTGGAGATTTCTGGCAAACATTTCGGTAAAGAAAGCTTCAAGAGATGCAATTATTGGTGCATCCATTCTTTGAATCAGGATTATGGCGACATTTCAAGGTTTTTTTTTGCTGGAAAACATGAGAGTGCAAAGGCATGGCATGACGAAACAAGAAAAAATAAAGTGTCAATCGTTTTCAGAGTGGCTGTTAAAGGTAGGAGATGGAAATGTCGGCACACAGGATGCCGAAGACCCAGAAAATACTTCCTGGGTGCACATCCCGTATATCCATTGTTTTCAACCGGGTGGGCAAGCATTGGATGAGCTGATCGAATTCATATATGATAGTGACTCGCTGCAAGCACCCATAATTACTACGTTTCAAGACAAAGCCATCGTGTCCAAAAAGCGTCTGACACAATAAATGCACGAATACTCCAACAGGTATCTGGGACATCTGAATTCTGTATGAGCGTGGACAATCTAATGCCTATTGGAAACGATGGAGCTGCTACAGAGTTGTTATAGCCAGAATACTATTTGAATTTGATGACTTTTTCAGGAAATCCTCCACACTCCTTGGAGGTGAAAATAGGTGTTCCAGTAATGTTGATGCGCAATTTGAACCTCACGGGAGGTCTGTGTAACGGGACTCGCATGATCGTCACACAACTGTTAAGCAGGGTGATAGAAGTAAAGATTATAACTGGCACTCGAATAGGCAAAAAATTTCGCAGCGCATTATTCGGCGGTTAAAGACAACAAGATGCCATTTGTTTTTAAGCATGGCAGTTCCTGTTAAATTATGTTATGCAATGACGATAAACAAAAGTCAAGGCCAATCACTTGCAAAGATATGATTTTTTTTACCCGAGCCTATATTCGGACATGGCCAACTATATGTTGCCCTGTCAAGGGCTACCTCATCAAAGGGTAGGGGTGTGCACGGTTCGGTTTGGGTTGGTTTTTGGCTAAAACCGAAACCGAACCACAATGTTTGGTTTTTGTAGAACCCAAAACCGAAACCGTTCGGTTTTTAGCAGTTTTTTCGGTTTGTTATCGGTTTCGGTTCGGTTTTTCGGTTTTTTCGGTTTCTAACCGTTAATATTTGGGCATGGTCAAATTATACCAGCAAACTAGTTTTACGTATAAAATTAGTTATTCTTCTTTACTTTTTTTTCAATCTAAGCATAATAATGTTTATCGCATAATTCTACAATTACAAACATATAAATGAGACACACACATACAAGTGAACATATATGTAGTATAATCATTATCAAATATTTATTGATATATTCACACAAAACACGCAACACTACAAACACACATATAAATATAAACGTTAAGATAAATATATTATAAATCCACTTACAAAATGAATATGAATTTATAAATTTGATTTATTTAGTTATTTAATTATATTATATTAATTAGATATTATTATAAAATAAAACCGGTTCGGTTCGGTTCGGTTTTTGCTTTGGTTTTAGGCGAACCAAAAACCGAACGCATTTTCGATTCTTGAAAATCTAAAAAACCGAACCATCGGTTTTTAGTTTCGGTCGGTTTTTTCTGTTCGGTTTTTGGTTCGGTTTCGGTTTTTTTGGTTTGTTTTACTCACCCCTATCAAAGGGTTTGAAAGTTGTTATTGAACCGCAGGTGAACCAGCCACCAAACTCTACCAAAAATATTGTATACAAAGATTTTTTGAATAAAATTAAACTGCAACATGTTTAATTAGTATTTCATATTGTTATGTGAATTTTTTGAAAGCATAGGAACTGTTCCTAGAATGCAAACGTCTTTGTCAGTAGCTACATAATGGCTCATACTAGCCATGCACCATTGTAATTTTCATTTATACGTGTTGCATCATGAATTGCATAATTTCAAGGCGTTCTTCGAAACATATGCATCTTCCTCAAAATATTATCTGTGTTTGTCCGGCATTAACTAGGGTATTCAAACAATTGAGAATGATGGATGACAAAGGGGAAGGGGAGCTGATTCAAGCAAGCAGAGATGAAAGTGCTACAACCGATACAATCAGTACTGTAGACTCGAAAGACAAAGGGAAACTGATAATAGCAGAAGCTGATATTATTGACATCATGAATATTAAACCCGAGGATTTGCAAAAAGAATTGCAAGTTAAAGTCTATTGAATGTGGGCATCAAGGAATGTGCCTGATCCTAATCCGACGTGTCTATGCTTCATGTTGCTAGACAAACGGGTAAGCATACTAACCACACTGGAAAAATTGAACACAAACAACATCATTAATAATATATGTTAACATATGATTACCACAGGGAAACACAATTCAAGCAAATGTAGACGTCCGGGACATAAAACAGTTCGAGACCGTTTTGCAAGTAGGCTCGTGTTAAAGAATTCGCAGGTTCAGCTGCAAGAACACTAACATTTGGCAACACATCCTTCCCAACAACACAAAACTGTTATTTGGAAAGTATAGAGACGTTTTGCCTATAGAAGATCACGGTTTCCCAACCCATCATTTCAATTTTGTTGCATACAATGAACTTGTAGCTAGAGCTGATGTTCGTGATGCGGTTCTAACAGGTAATTCATTTAGATCATCACTAATGATAGCAGGAATGTTAATGAAATATTTGCTTGCGCTTGCAGAATACATAGGAATTGTTAGAGGCATTGGAAGCATGAAAACATCTGGAAGCTCGACTACCAATCGAATAGTCTGAAAAAATGTTGAAATCCAAAATCTAAAGTACGCACTAACACATAAAAACTAGTCATAATCAGCATTGACTGGTATAGAAGTCTAATGACTTACTTTACATGGCAGCGGAAATAGCATTACTCTAAGTCTATGGAATGAAACAGCAAAAATATTCGAAACGGAAATTGGTATGCGGGTTGAAGAACCTATTGTACTTGTTGTTAGCTCGTGTTTGGTTAAAAGCTTTGCTGGTAGCATACAGTTATCTGCCACCCCTGAAACGAGTGATAATTCAATTCATAGTATAGATATTTTTTGAATAAATACAAAGGCAATATGTATTCCCCGGGTCATTTTCCCAACAAGGAATGAATGGAGCTTCTGTTCGAGTCGCGATTACGTGAATTCGAATGGTTAAAAAGAGAGAAATATGGGGTTCTATGCTAAAATTATGAAACATACGCTAAAATAAACTCATAAGACATGTAAAATGATAAAACAAAACATTTAAAATCTAAAACGCACTAAAAACCTAAAAACGCGCGCTCGGGGAAAAACCCGAGCCTAAAACGTAAAGTATAAGAAATTAAGATCCTAAAAACGCGAAACTAATTTTCCTAAGTCCTATTTGATAAAATAAAATTTTGAGAAAAATCAGAATATTTTTTTGACTTTTTATTTAATTATTATGAATTAAAAACTAAAAACGTAAAAACTAATTATTGAAAATACTAAATGATTTTGGAAAATTATGAAAACTTTGTGGAAAATACTTTATCTAATCCTAATCCTAAGAAAAATTAAAAAAACAGGAAAAGGCACTTTGGAATAAGCTGTAATAAGCAAAACAGTCTAGATAAGCTAAATGGGAAAAATGTAGTGTGTGTTGGTGTGGGGCATTTATATAATTTAGAGCGACCCGGAGTTAGACCATACAGGGCAATGTCACTTTTTGGCACTTATTTTTATTTTTGGACTTTTTCTTTAACAAACTTATAAATAAGCTAAACAAAGAAATTTTAACTAAAACTAACTTAAAGAATAACACTAATAAGCAGTTTAAAAAGCAGATACAAAGACATATATGAGAAAGATTTGAAATAAGCTAAACCTAACACTCCTAAATGGCTAATTATAAGCTCCTAATAATCTGCTATGAGAACCTAATAAGCTAATGAGGGAATAATGAAATTTAAATAAACTAAGAGATCCTAAATGAGCACTATAGTAAAGAAAATAAGCTAATTAATAGGCAATAAGCACTCTAAGAAAACTACTATAGTGACAGTGGCTAAGGGGCAGCAAATAGGGTTTTGCAAACCTATTATAAGCCACTAAATAATCACTAAAAACTGAAAGAGGGTAAAACAGTGAATCACTAAACTAGGGACTACTAATGGAACCAAAAATCAAACAACTACATCAAAGGAATAAGCAAATATTCAGCTTTGAAGAAGCTTATTTGGGACAACTATGGGACTGATGTAGGGCAGAAAAGGGGACTGATATGGCTTATTATAGTCTAAAAAATAAGCAAACTAAACTACTCTAAATACAAAATAAGCTAAAAACAGATAATTATAACTATCCTAACAACTAGAAAAAGCAAATTAAACTAAATATGAAACTGATTTGAACCTCAAAAAGTGCAACTGAACAGATTACTATGGGGCAGAACAGTGACTGACAAAAGACATACAATAAAGGCAAACCAGTGATTTTAAGCAGATTTTTTAAGCATTCTAAAAACCTCTAATCACAAAATAAGTTGAAAACAGACAATCTATGATATATGGAGAACAAGAAAAACCATCTATAACTAATTTAGAACCTACTTTAGACCTTGAAAATAGCAGTTGAACAAACTGTTTTAGGACAGAAAAGGGATTTTGACATATAAGATTCCAAGGTTAAAAAACACAAAATGACTTTGACAAATTTGGAACTATGATTAAAGAAGCTATAAAATCAGTAACTAAACCCAATTGACTCAAATTCAACTCACCAGAATCATTTAAACTTTGAAATTAAGCTAAATCCAAACACACCTTTACTTCATTAAAACAGATTTTGAAAAATTATTCAACTCAAAAATTGATTACTTTAGATTTGAAATGACAAACTGATTGTTAAATACTACTAATTAACCATGAAAAACAAAAATTGAACAAAAACTGATGTTGACTTTTGGTTTGACTTTGTTTGACCTTTTTTTTTAGTTTTAATGAAAACTGTGAACAAGTGAGAATTAAGACTAAAAACAATCATAAATTAGAACATTAAGCAGAATAAGCAAAAGTAAAGACAGTAATAAGCAGTTGAATACGTAGTTTAACAAAATAAGCAGTTTAATGAAGTCATAAAAACTGAACTTAAAATTGAAAATACACTTCTGAAATTGAAATTACAATTGTATTAAAAAAAACTAATTAACTAATAACAATAAACATAAATTGGTAACAATTTTTTAAGACATAAAAATTGGACAAATCTCTAGTGTGGGAAGGGGTCCTTTATATAGCCTTCAGGAGAGAGAGTCCTAGGGTTTCTTGAGAAGCATCCAGATCGTCTATGAGAGCCCTTGATCTAATCTTGATCCCCAATCCATCAATCACAACCCTAGGATCAATATGCCACGCATCCTTAGCCAATCAGTGAGCTGGGGATAGACAGCGTGTCATTCTATCATGTCAGAGGTATCAGGTGCTTCTAGAATCATTTAAAGTATGGATGAAATTATGGGGAAGCAGGGTAAAAAGGATCTTGGTGGTGATGAACAGTAAATGTTAAAAAAGGTACGTATATGTTTGTTTAAATGGGATGTTGATTGGTTGACCGGGTTTTAATAAGCGAAAATGGGTAGTATAGTTGGGCTTGGGCTAGAATGGGGTATAAAGGGTAGGATAGTGCAATATTTGGATTTGGTCTTTAATCTGTATAACCAGTTTTAAACACTAAGGACCATTTATGTAAAAGATCCATTGTATAATTTATGAAAAGGTGATTTTGGGAAATTGGTAAAGTGAAGGGTATAAGGGTAAAAATGGTAAATGTGGGTAAGTTAAGGGTTAATTTGGTAAAATGGGTAAGTTAGGGGTATATAATGTAATTTTAGGAAAGTAACGGGTGAATAGTGTAATTTTAGGAAAGTGAAGGACTTATTGTGTAAACTCCCGAATGATGATTCCGAACTCCGTAAATTGAACTTTTGATCATTTAAAACCTTTGAACTGATTTCTCGGCTCACTTTTGCACTCTTCTCTTTCCCGTGCTCGGTTTTCTTCTATTTTGTCTTTCTTTTGTTAGTTTTCTGAATCCGTACCTGCACATGCATAAACTCAAAAAACACTCAAATATTAGGCGTTAACGGCTTGTTTCCGGTTTATTTGGGTCAGTTTTGATAAAGAAAAGGTATATGTTCTCACATATACCAAAATCCCACAAACTAACGTATTGACGTGTCCTTACGCAATGTCATCAACTCACGCTTCTAAAACCAAAGATTCTAACCTCTTTCTACTAAAGCTAAGAAAAGTAGCAAAGCTTCCTCAAAAGAGATTAAGAAAACCTTAATTTTAAAAATGCCCCGTTTACCTTTTTATTTTACATATAGATATAATGATTAAGCACTTCCCATTATGAGTGACAGTTTGTTGAGCTTTCATGTCAATCAATAATTCTCACATCTTTTTGAAAGACATTTTAGGATCACGGAGTAGGAAACACAACTCATGAAGAAGTGACTATACGAATAGAATTTATCGTCCTAGATTTCTCACGAGTTCCCAAAAGCTTAAAATTGAAATCACAGCTTAAATACAAGTTAGATGTCAACACTACCCATGGAAGCTAATTGTGTGATTACCTGATGCGCGTACAACGCGTTCGGGGTCAAAGGAACTTCCTTTTCATCAAACAAGTTTTTCAACACCCTAGGCAGTGAACCTAATCCTTGTAGTGTAGTATTGGGTAAGCCTCGGGTATTGATATCATTCTCTAGGGGAATAGGAATGCTAGTAAGAAGTGTATTACGCTAAGGATGGGGTTGAGGAAGATTCTTTTTTATCTTTTTTATATTTTTTTAGAAATCTAAGGGTAAAATCTCGGGGTTTGGATTTGGGGGGTTGGTACTTCTACTGATTACTTCTATTATCTAATTATCTAAACTATAGGTAGTCTTATGTCTATTGATGCGTGCTCGTATGATGATTAAAAATGTGTCCACCTAGATACTATTACTCTCTAGTTATCTTTTATTGGTGGTTGAATTGTCACGTCCTTATTCTTAATGCGTTGTGTTTTCTAAGGTCGTAGGGTATGATTTTTTTCCTAACTCTTTGAGACTACCTTAAGGTTATTGCCTACGAAATCTCTAGGTCAATCATAAACTAACTCTAAGGTAATCTTTGGATGTTTAGCCTACAAATCCGCTAAGTGATCTATAAACTAAGGTTCACAAAGATTACTCAAGCATTTAAACATAACGATAGCCTAGTGCATTCCTAAGCCATTTACAATTAAGATAAGAGACAACCAATCAATAATTAACAACTAGGTTTCATAGATCTAAGCAAACACACAAGAAATTTAGCCGGACATGTTAAACATGCAAGCATACACACATTCAATTGAATACATAATAAAATTAATGAAGTTAAACACTTATCTTGATGTAAAATAGGGTATGAGAACCCTAAGATACTGTCCAAACCGGACTATAATCGTTTAAAGTTTTTACACCACAAGTCTACCTCTTAAAATTCTGAAAATTCGACTTCTATATATAATTTTACACTTGCGACATCGTCGCCTTATAGGTGGGACGCCGTCATATCACCTTCATTAGGGTTTTCGTCTTTGCCAAGTATTAATGTGTCGTTGGGGCGTCGCGTTTTAGTTGTGACGTCGGTCTTTAAGCGTGACGTCTTAGATTACGGATCTAGGTCGTCTGAGATAAAAAGTATTAGTGACGCCCTTCCTCTTCAAAGCCTGAGGCCGTCAGGTGTATTTTAGCAAAAATTCTACTGAGCCGTCGAAGATTTTAATTAGCATAAGGGGACGACGTCACCCTTTGATTGGGATGCCGTCAGGTGCAATTTCAGCAGCTTGAGTGTCTTCGATCTTGACTTAGCAATTTTCTTCATATATTCACTCATTTTCGTCCAAATATGCATCATTCCAGCATTTTACTTCCAAGGGGCCTAAAAAGTGAAAAGGAAGGAAATTAAGCAGTAACGGATATAAAATTGGGCAATTAAGGGCTTAAATGACCCCTTAAAAATGTACGCTTTAAATCCTTATCAAATATCCCTACACTTGGTATTTGCTTGTCCTCAAGCAAATGTGCTTTTGGCCAATCAATTTATAAGTTAGGGGGCATGAATCAATGGTTTAACATAATTAACTGTTGGGAATTATACGTTTGAGTTGATAAGACAAAAAGAATGAAACAATAGGGACTTAATACGACTGAAGGAAGCCTCAAGATGGAAGGACTTGCTTGCAAAAGAAGTTTTATATATTAGTCATTTGTAGTATCTTGTAAACCCTAGATGTCTCTAGTATATAAAGAGACATAGGGTCATTAGTTTAAATACATGTTTTCCAAGATGTAGTCGACTAAAAGGTGTGTGTGTCCTAGGCGTATAGTCTTGTAAACGCCTAGGTTATTAGTTTAGTTAGTAGACGTGTTCTTATAAATGTCTAGTATTAGTTAGAGTTAGTGAATGAAAACCTTCAGCAATAACATTGATGTTCTTTATTATTCCGCTGCGTATGTATATGTTATTGTTATCCCTAGCTGAGCTTATAAACGATCTTATCAATTGATATCAGAGAAGGGAGCTCTTGATATAGGGATCTTCAAGGTTTTGATGTCGTGTTTATGAATTAATGATTGTCGAAGTGAAGCAGATTCGAAGGAAAAGATTATTTTATTCAATCGCGTGGATGTAATGTGGGTAGAGACCACATGTTGTTGATTGCTGCTTGTGCTACGTTGATTAATCTAATGGGAAGAGATCGCATGTTTTCACACACGATAGGACCTACATGTTCGATTGGGTTTTGATCAGGTACAACACAATCATGGAATTCATATTTGGTCTTATTAATTGGACGGTGCTTATTGATTGGCGAAGAAAGTTATATTAAGTCTAGTCCCTCAGTTAATTCTGGTCTCGAGGTAATGAATTGGTCTCGTATATTTTTTTTTGGTCGGTGTTATTATTGATTATGGTCATGCTCGTTGCTAAGTGATCACATATGGGAGAGTTTTATTAAAATACAATTTGTATATTTTTGTCCCCACTCGAAGATATTGATTCTCAATTGCCTCCTCGTATCACTTTAATTGGCCTGTCACATGTGATGTCACATGGGGCTCCATATGGTTAATATTACTATTCTGTTCGATTGGTATATGTCAGGTAATCACGTGTCTTTTGATTAAGTCTGGTCTTTGATTACTTTTAATACTTATTCATTAGTCAAGGTTCACGTGAGTCTCAAGTGATTTTTTTATTTTACTTTGGACGTTGAATTTGGCTCATACACTGATGGTCCCCACTCGTTTGATTTATGATCATGGACGAAAGTACTATTAGAGTTTTATTTTCAAAGTACTGCTTCACCTCGAAGGTACTGCTACTCAAGTTTGAAAGTACTGCTGCTCTAAATTTAAAAGTACTGTTTTTCATATGAATTTTAATTTAAGGGGAAGTCGAGCATGATATTTGTTATGGATTTTGGACTACACACACAGGGAGATTGGTCACATACTTGAGGAGTTTGGTTTTGGTTATTTGTTCTTAAAGGATTTAAAAGGCTCAGTATTTGATTTATTGAAGAATTGATCACGAAGAGGATTATTTATCACTTATTTGAAGGTGAAGTGGAATTACTTGGTTTGTGTTCATCATCTAGGCGATGAATCTAGCAATGTGTGATTTTTCTTATGATGCTCTATGCACACATTGGCTATCACTTAAAGGAGTTACGTTGTAGTGCTCAGGTCTGCTCTGTTATACTAGTTGGGATCAAGGGATTGCGGTCTACTTATATTTGGTGGATATAAGTATGGAGTTCGATGGATTGTATAAGATTTAAGACACAAGTTTGGGAAATTCTACTTCTTCATCAAGTTAAGTTATATTTAGTTTTCTTCACAAGTAATCATTACATAAAGCCTACAGATTTTGAAGAATCATTTCATCTACATGCATCACTCGAGGGAAGTGTTTGATTTTTACTCTGTTGATCATTATTACTACTGCTTATAGTTGGAGTTTTTCATTTTGGATCCATTTTTCTTATGATGCGTAATGGTGGGAGATTTGAAGCATTGGAAGTCTTAGATTGGAAGTATGATATTGGTTTGTGGTGGTCAAGATCATTATTTACATACGTTCCCTATTTGGATAATAACAAAAAGGGGAAGAGATGTTTGAGTGGCATGGCATGGATTAAGGGGAAGACAAAGGAAGACATACTTGTTTCATTCATGGTGAGATCCCTGATCTCAATTTCTCTACTTCGTCTAAGGAAGTTCGTTCAAGAATGGTTTTGTCATTATCAACTAGGGGAAGATTGTTGGGAATTATACGTTTGAGTTGATAAGACAAAAAGAATGAAACAAGTGGGACTTAATACGCAGAAGAAAACCTACAAAAAGATGGAAGGACTTGCTTGCAAAAGAAGTTTTATATATTAGTCCTTTGTAGTATCTTGTAAACCCTAGATGTCTCTAGTATATAAAGAGACATAGGGTCATTAGTTTAAATACATGTTTTCCAAGATGTAGTCGACTAAAAGGTGTGTGTGTCCTAGGCGTATAGTCTTGTAAACGCCTAGATTATTAGTTTAGTTAGTAGACGTGTTCTTATAAACGTCTAGTATTAGTTAGAGTTAGTGAATGAAAACCTTCAGCAATAACATTGATGTTCTTTATTATTCCGCTGCGTATGTATATGTTATTGTTATCCCTAGCTGAGCTTATAAACGATCTTATCATTAACAACAAGTAAAAGCACCGCAATAGTCATAACAAGCACGAAAATTATATACTAGCACCTCACAAGGGGTGTTTGGATTCTCTCATCTATCGGGTGTATATGAAATATAGTAAATAAAAATGGAAGATAAACACTCATTAACCGGTTATAGTACATAGATTACCATAGGCTTGAGACTAGATCAAACCTCCACCGCTTTGGCGTAAGCACCTAGGAACAAATATCTAAGAGGTCTTTCAAAGGGTTGTAGTGTTAGGCTTATGGTAGGGAAACAAAGGGTTTGGTTGGATAGTCGATTTAGTGGTGGCAAGTCAAAAATCTTATGTTACAAGTATGAAAAGAATGGCATTGCTAAGTCAAGACTCAACTCACTAAACTTTAGATAACTTGAAACACACATACATAAATTGAAAAACATAAACATAAAGATAGATGTAAGATGGTAGGCTTTTTTTTTTTTTTTTTTTTTTTGCATACACTTTTATTCTACCATCCTTTAAGATAACATCAAAATATAAGAGATTTATAGGAGCATCCCTACACTTGAGTTTTTATTACTCTAACACTAATTTGACCCTAATTGAAAAGATCAAAACACTTGGAGTATTATATTACGTAAATAAATGGAATTTGAATTTAACGTTCTTTCCCGTCACTCCATAAAATTTTACTTTGCCCATGAGTCCCAATCATCCTAAAACTTTGTACAAAAGATATGACTCAACTTAGCAACCATGCAAGTAACTAGATAATTGATCTAAGGGTTTAGTAGTGATAACAAAAATGCACTAAAGGTGAGTGCATACAAGGTAGGCTAAGGCGATTTGGGAGTAAATTTGGGGGTGGATTATAAACAATGCGCTTCATTGATATTCTGGAAAACCGAAACATCACGAGAACCGAGAAAAGGATAGGGTCTGAGGGGTTAACTAGGGGTATCGTGTACTAAAGATGAGTACATCGCAAGGGTGTGGGGTAATTACTCAACGAATGTGGAAGAAGTAATTATAATACGGGTATCAAACAAGGGTTATCCTAATGCCTCTTATCATTTAGTCATTCCTAACTACACAAGTGTAGTCTCACTAGTGATCTCGGGATGCATCACAAAACAAGTTCTAGAATCTATTACACTATCGGTACACTCTCGAAGCATTAAAGGAGAACGCTTTAATTCCTATAGATCTAGGGGCGATCCTCACATTTTTGGGGTGGAACTTGAGTAGTAAAAGGTTTTTATGCTAGTCATATAACTCCTATCCATGAGACACTTTATTAAGACTAAAGTCCCACCCGTACTGATACGCGTACAACGCGCGTTCGGGGTCAAAGGAAACTTCCTTTTCTTCGAGCAAGTTTTTCAACCACCTAGGCAGTGAACCTAATCGTTGTAGTGTAGTATTAGGGTAAGCCTCGGGAATTGATATCATTCTCTAGGGGAATAGGAATGCTAGTGAGAAGTTACTACGCTAAGTTTGGGGTTGAGGAAGATTATTTTTTATCTTTTTATATTTTTTAGAAAATAGAAAGGTACAAATCTCGGGGTATTGGATTTGGGGGGGGGTATTTCTACCGATTACTCTACTATTATCTAATCTAATTAACTAAGCTAAGGGGTAGTCTATGTCTAATTGATGTGTGCTCGTATGATGTTTAAAGATGTGTTTACCTAGATGCTATTACTCCCTAGTTATCTCTTATTGATGGTTGAATTGTCACGTCCTTATTCTTAACGCGTTGTGTCTTCTAAGGTCGTAGGGTATGCTTTCTTCCCTAACTCTTTGAAACTACCTTAAGGTTATTGCCTACAAAATCTCTAGGATTCATAAACTAACTCTAAGGTTATCTTTGGATTTTTAGCCTACAACAACTCTAGGCAATTATAAACTAATGTTCACAAAGACTACTCAAGCATTAAAAACACAACGATGACCTATCGCAATCCTAGGCCAATTACAATTAAGATAAGAGACAATCAATCAATATTCAATACCTAGGTTTCATAGATCTAAGCAAACACACAAATAAATTAGCCGGACATGGTGAACATGAAAGCATACACGCATAAAATTGAAGACATAATTGAATCAATGAAGTAAATTACTTATCTTGTTATAAAATAGGGTATGAGAACCCTAAGATACTGCCCAAGACAGCCAAAAATCGTTATTAGGTTTTACTCCACAAAACTACCTCTCAAAAAGTCTGAAAATCGAATTATATATATAGAGTTACAACTGCGATGGTGTCACTCTTTAATTGTGATGCCGTCAGATCGCCGTTATTATGGTTTCATCTTGGCCAAGTTAACTTTGTGACGGCGTCACTTTGGGGTTGTGATGCCGTCGCCTTCATCTTCTGACGTCGAATCAGAATCTAGGCGTCGAGTTGTGGTTTCCTACTCTTTAAAGCCATGATCGCCGTGCGGTACAAAATAGCAATTTCACTCCTATGCCGTCCCAATTAGAGCGACGGCGTCGCCTTTTATTTTTGACGTCGTCGGGTGCGTTTCCAGTAGCTTGAGTGTCTTGATCTTGACTTTAGCCATTTTCTTCACATATTCACGCCTTTTCGTCCAAATAAATGTCATACCAGCAATTTGCCTTCAAGAGACCTAAAAAGTGAAAAGGAACGAAATTAAGCAGTAATGGATATAAAAGTGGTCGATTAAGGGCTTAAATGACCCCTGAAAAGTGTACATTTTAAATCCTAATCAAATATCCCTACACTTGGTATTTTCTTGTCCTTAAGCAAATGTGCTTTTGGCCAATTAATTTATAAGTTAAGTGTCATGAAGCATTAGTTTAGAACAATTCACAACAAGTATAAGCCCCGCAAATGTCATAACAAGCACGGAAATTACATACTAGCACCTCACAAGTGGTGTTTGGATACTCTCATCTCTCGGGTGTATATGAAATATATCAAAATTGGAAATAGAGGATAAACACTCATTAACCGGTCCTAGTACATAGATTACCATAGGCTTGAGACTAGATCAAACCTCCATCGCTTTTGCGTAAGAACTTAGGAAAAACTATCCAAGAGGTCTTTTAAAGGCTTGTAATGTTAGGCTTACAGTATGGAAATAAAGTGTTTGGTTTGATAGGCGATTTAGTGGTGGCAAGTCAAAAATCTTTATGTTACAAGCATAAGAAGAATGGCGTTGCTAAGCCAAGACTTAACACTCTAAACTCTAGATAACTTGAAATAAACAAACATAAATTTAAAGATAGATGTAGGATGGAAGCCCGTATGTTTTTTTCATTTTTTTCTTTTTTTTAACACTATTTTTTTTCTTTTCTCTTTTTTTTTCTATTTTTTTTTTTTTTTTCATACACTTTTACTCTACCATCCTCTACGATAACACCAAAATAATAGGGATTTATAGGCACATCCCTACACTTGAGTTTTTATTACTCTAACACTAATTTGACCCAAATTAAAAATATCAAAACACTTGGAGTACATTATTACGTAAATAAAGAGAATTTGAATTTAACGTTCCTTCCCGTCACTTCATAAAATTTAACTTTTCCCATGAGTCCCAATCGTCCTAAAACTGTGTACAAAGGATATGACTCGACTTAACAACTTATGCAAGCAACTAGATAATTGAACTAAGGGTTTAGTATGATAACAATAATGCACTAAAAGTGAGTGCATACAAGGTAGGCTAAGGCGATTTGGGTGTACATTTGGGGGTGGATTGTAAACAATGCTCTTCATTGATATTCAGGAAAACCAAAACATCACGAGAACCGCGAAAAGGATAGGCTCTGAGGGGTTAACTAGGGGTATCGTGTACTAAAGATGAGTACAACGAAAGGGTGTGGGGTAATTACTCAACCGATGTGGAAGAAGTAATTATAAAACGGGTATCAAACAAGGGTTATCCTAATGCCTCTTATCATTTAGTTATTCCTAACTACACAAGTGTAGTCTCACTAGCGATCTCGGGATGCATCACAAAACAAGTTCTAGAATCTATTATACTACCGGTACACTCTCGAAGCATTAAATATGAATGCTTTAATTCCTACAAATCTAAGGGCGATCCTCACATTTTGGGTGGAATTTGAGTAGTAAAGGGTTTTGTGCTAGTCATATAACTTCCTACCCATGAGACGCTTTATTAAGACTAATGGCCCACTCATACATGTCATGAAAAATTTTAAATTTGGTGCCAAAATTACCCTAACCGATATTTCTCATGGTTTATTATACAAATGAAATTGGACAAGGCAAATAATCAAGAATAAGCATAGTTTCAAAGTTCCCGTTTTATTTTTCCTCCCTACACTTAAACTGAACATTATCCCCAATGTTTCCAGAAATTATCAAAGTAATGATAATGGAAGGTAATTAAAAACGAAAGAAACTAATACTCCCCTGATTAGCTCGGTAGGATCCGTGTGAAGTAGTGGTTAATTCTTCTTCAAGAAGAATGTATGCGTGAAAAGCTCCATCCAATCTTATGTATCTTCTTCTTGATAAATAAAACCTGCACACTTAAGAAGACAAATGAAACCTTCACGTAAAATCAGCGGTAACACTATATATGACTCTACTAAACTAGGATATAATGCTTGTGGAATGGATGCTTGTAGATTTTCTTGAAAATTAAGACCTGGAAAATTCCAAGAATTTATATGTAGCACAGAAAACGAGAAAAAGTTATAAGCTGTTTCTGCTCCTCCTGATGCTGTCAGGTTGCGATCCTGAAGCCGTCAGGTTATCTTAAAAGAAACTGGTCTGCGTTTTTCTGAAAAAATTCCGGAAAAAATTATATCTTTAGAATCTGGAAAAAAATTCTTGCAAAACATTCATTATGACTCAATACAAGCATTTGACTCTAACAAACACACATGTATATCTTTTTAATAATTGTAATTCTCATGTTCACGTTCTTTTTGAAAACGTGTGTAATCTTCCCTACACTTATCCCTTTTGTAAAATACCTTTATATGTAATTAAGACGAGGTTAAAGACAAAATAAAGCATTTTCACAAATTCAAACATGAGATTAAACAATCAATAAAAAGATATACGACACACAAACAAGCAAACAATTAAGCATGGGTTGCCTCCCACGAAGAGCTTTACTTTATTTATGAGTCTTGTAGCTAGACTCGAAGTCGTGCCCCTACGTGATTTCATTACCGTTTCCTTTTTCTTTTACTAAGCCTTCATCAAAAGGTTGTAGACGTTGTATGTTTACCGTGGACTCCTTCCCAACTTCGTCTATTATGATAACGATTTTGTTTTTTAGATCAGTTTCTTTCACCGTATAAGGTCCAAACCATCTTGGCTTATTTCTTCCTCTTAATGCTTTTATTCTTGATTTGTACAAAAGCACCTTTTCACCATTCAAGAATTCCTTAGGGTTATTTTGTGTTTGTGGTATTGAGGTAGGATTATTTCCTAACTTTTTATCGCGCTTCCACAATGTCGCATGTAGCCCTTGAACCATGAAGTCTCTAAGCCCTTTTTCCCATTCGTTAATTTTCTTCCTAACCGTATTGCTAGGGACCTGTGGATTCTCATCAGTAATCTTCTCCATTATCTTCAAAGGATATCTTGGAACTATAGGTATACTAGCGTATCCCTTGCCACTTTTGAGTATCATGATACCCTCACCGCATTTGATGGTTGCTTTGGCAGTGGCCATTAAAGGTGTTCCAAGAATGAGTGGCATATTTCTATCTTCCTCAATGTCTATGATCACGAAGTCCACCGGATAGACAATATTGGCCACCTCAATTAAGACATCCTCCGCTATTCCAATGGGGTAGACATATGTGTGATTTGCTAAGGAAAGTCTAAGATTGGTCTTGGTTGGCTCCTCCTTAGTCAACTTATTATAGACTGATAGCGGCATTATGTTTACATCAGATCCTTGATTGGCCAAGGCATTTATATTATCAATGTCACCTATGCTACATGGTATCACGAAGTTCCTCGTGGTTTCTCGTTTTTTAGTTACTGGTTTTTTTAGAACCGGCTCATACATAGGTCCCATAGGTATGGTGTCATACTCTTTTTCTGTTATTTCTCCTTCTAGGGCTTTCCTAAGAACCTCGTTGTACCTAAAGTTGTTCACTTGGTTAACAATTGTTTTTTTATTAATCTCGTGCTTAAGGTAGTATTTAATGGTCTCAGGTTCATCATTGGTTTCAGCCTCCTCCTTCTTCCCAACTATTCCATCTTCTTCGGGTACGATGGAAATGGCGTTAACAAACGAAGAGGGGGAGGGTGATCATCGCTTCTCACTAGCACCTTCTCGGGAATCTTCGTCTTAGTATACTCTTTTACTAAGTCCATCATATCCGCCATTTTTGCCTGTATTTCATCCCTTTGTCCATTGAAGGCTTTTAAGAGGGTGTCGAGCTTGGTTGTCATCTCGCTTTGTCGTTGCTTGAAATCGGCTTCAAGTTGCATCAATCGAGCTTCTTGAGAAGACATGAATTTGGACACCATTCCCTCAAGACTAGTGGAAGTTCTGGTGTTTGGAGGGTTGTTGTAGGATTTTCCTAAGTTATTTGTCTCAAGCTTAGGAGTCTCGTAGGAGCTCATTAGGAATTTGACTTGATCTTCAAGTTCGAGCATCCTATGATTGGAAGGTTTTAAATCAATGGGAGGCAAGGAGACTGCCTTAACGGTTTTGGGTAACTCGCGGGGGTCATTCCAACATTCATTTTCATAGAGGGCAAGGTCCTCTATTATACCCTACGATTCTTCCATGTTGAGTTTACTAAATTTTCCGCTGGCCGCTTGGTTGATGGATTGCTTAGTTGAGAAGTTGACACGATCGTAAAAGATTTGGACTTGAAGCCAAAGATCGATGCAGTGATGAGGGACTTTATGGAGCAAGTCCTTAAATCGAGCCCACGCCTCGTACAGAGTTTCGCCTTGACGTTGTTGGAACATCAAGATGTCATTCCTAAGTTTGGTAGTTCTCCCCGGTGGGAAAAATTGGGCGAGGAAACGAGTGGTGAGATCATCCCAACTTGAGATGGATCTAGCGTGAAGTTGGTCAAGCCAATTACTAGCTTGGTCTCGTAGAGAGAAGTGGAAGAGACGCAAGCGCGTGGTCTCCCGTGTGGTAGCATCAAGGTCGATGGAATCAACGATTTTAAGAACATCCTTGAGATGCTGATAGGATCTTTCGGAACGAACTCCATGAAATGCGCATCCGTTTTGCACCAACCGCATGGTGTCGGATCGCGGGGCCGTAGTTTGAGCTTGATCGGGGAACTCAATGGTGTTCTTATAGCCTAGGTTGCTTGGTCTAGAGTATTCACCAAGAGTGTTGCCTCTTGGCGGGTCATTTGGTGGTGGGTTGATGAGGGGTGGTTGATTATCACCTTCCATGATGAAAAGTGATGGGATTACGAACAAAGGTCACGAAGAAGGGGGATAGACTATGAGGAAGCTAAAAAATGGGAATAAAGCTTACTTGATAGGAATCAAGCAAGGGAACCTAAACAAGGTAGAAATCTAACTAGCTATTCTATTCCCCGGCAGCGGCCCCAAAAACTTGATACGCGTACAATGCGCGTTCGGGGTCAAAGTAAACTTCCTTTTCTTCGAGCAAGTTTTTCAACCACCTAGGCAGGGAACCTAATCGTTGTAGTGTAGTATTAGGGTAAGCCTCGGGGATTGATATCGTTCTCTAGGGGAATAGGAATGCTAGTGAGAAGTTACTACGCTAAAGTTGGGGTTGAGGAAGATTATTTTTTATCTTTTTATATTTTTTTTAGAAAATTGAAAGGTACGAATCTTGGGGTCTTGGATTTGGGGGGTGGTATTTCTATCAATTACTCTACTATTATCTAATCTAATTAACTAAGCTAAGGGGTAGTCTATGTCTAATTTATGTGTGCTCGTATGATGTTTAAAGATGTGTTTACCTAGATGCTATTACTCCCTAGTTATCTTCTATTGATGGTTGAATTGTCACGTCCTTATTCTTAACGCGTTGTGTCTTCTAAGGTCATAGGGTATGCTTTCTTCCCTAACTCTTTGAGACTACCTTAAGGTTATTGCCAACAAAATCTCTAGGATTCATAAACTATCTCTAATGTTATCTTTGGATTTTTAGCCTACAACAACTCTTGGCGATTATAAACTAATGCTCACAAAGACTACTCAAGCATTAAAAACACAACAATGACCTATCGCAATCCTAGGCCAATTACAATTAAGATACGAGACATCCAATCAATATTTAATACCTAGGTTTCATAGATCTAAGCAAACACACAAATAAATTAGCCGGACATGGTGAACATGCAAGCATACAACATACAATTGAAGACATAATTGAATCAATGAAGTAAATTACTTATCTTATTGTAAAATAGGGTATGAGAACCCTAAGAAACTGCCCAAGACATCCAAAAATTGTTATTAGGTTTTACTCCACAAAACTACCTCTCAAAAAGTCTGAAAATCGAATTCTATATATAGAGTTACAACTGCGACGGCGTCACTCTTTAATTGTGACGCTGTCAGATCGCCGTTATTAGGGTTTCATCTTGGCCAAGTTAACTTTGTGACGGTGTCACGTTGGGGTCGTGACACCGTCGCCTTCATCTTCTGACGTCGTCGGAATCTGAATATAGGACGTCTGAGTTGTGACGCCTTACTCTTTAAAGCCTGACGCCTTCAGGTAGAAATTAGCAATTTCACTCCTGTGTCGTCGCAATTAGAGCGATGGCGTCGCCTTTTATTTGTGACGCCTTCGAGTGCGTTTCCAGCAGCTTGAGTGTCTTGATCTTGACTTTGGCCATTTTCTTCACATATTCACGCCTTTTCGTCCAAATAAGTGTCATTCCAGCAATTTGCCTTCAAGAGTCCTAAAAAGTGAAAATGAACAAAATTAAGCAGTAACGGATATAAAAGTGGTCGATTAAGGGCTTAAATAACTCCTCAAAAGTGTACCTTTTAAATCCTTATCACGTACGTGTCATGAAAAAATTTAAATTTGGCGCTAAAATTGCCCTAACAAATATTTCACATAGCTTATTACACAAATGAAATAGGACAAGACAAATATTCAAGGATAAGCATAGTTTCTAAGTTCCCATTTTATTCTCCCTCCATACACTTAAACTGAATATTGTCCCCAATGTTCTCCGAAAGTATCAAAGTTATGATAATGGAAGGTAATTAAAAAAGAAAGAAACTAGTACTCCCCTTAATAGCTCGGTAGGATCCGTGTGAAGTTGTGGTTAAATTCTTTTCCAAGAAGAATGTATGCTTGATAAGCTTCATCCAATGTTGAGTTTCTTCTTCACGATAAATAAAACCTGCACACTTCAAGAAAATAGACGAAACCTTCGCGTAAAATCGGCGGTAAAATTATATATGACTCAACTACACTAGGATATAATGCTTGTGGAATGGATGTTTGCAGATTTTCTGGAAAATTAAGACTTGAGAATTTTCAAAAATTTATAATTAGCATAGAAAATGAGAAGAATTATATAAGCTGTTTCTGCTCCTCCTGACGTCGTCAGGTTCTAATCCTTACGCCGTCAGGTTATCCTGACAGAAACTGGTTTGCTGCATTTTTCTGGAAAAATTTTGGAAAAATTACACCTTTAAAATCTGGAAAAATTCCTTCAAAACATCTATTATGACTCGATACAAGTATTTGACTCTAACAAACACACATATATATCAATTTCGTTAATCATAGTTCTCATGTTCACCTTCTTTTAAAAACGTGTGTAATCCTCCTTACACTTATCCTTTTTGTAAAATACCTTTATATGTGATTAAGATGAGGTTAAAGACAAAATAAAGCATTTTCACAAATTCAAACATGAGAACATACAACAATGAAAAGATATATGACACACAAACAAGCAAACAATTAAGCATGGGTTGCCTCCCACGAAGCGCTTTTCTTTATTTATAAGTCTTGTAGCTAGACTCGAAGTCGTGCTCTTATGTACCTATGTAAGTAAGTTTATCCTCAATAATGTCATAGGGATCAAACTTATCTTTTATGTTCCTAGTGATACGCTTAGTCTGGTATGCCTTTTCTCCATCGGGGTCATAGATTGTCATCCTAATGTGTCATTCTCCATTTCCATCATTAGTGGTCTATCCCAATTCCAATTATGCTTAGGCTTCTCACTCTCAACTTTCCACTTATTCATGTTAAGATTAACGGGCAAGGTTCCTAGGAACTCGGTCATCTTTCTAAATACTAAGGCATCCTCGAACGGGTTCACTTCCATGTCCCTAGCCAATTCTTATTCATGGAAAGTCGAGTCACTTACAAAGGCCTCTTCTAGATAAAAAGGTCTTTGAGGACCTACAAAATCTTTATTAGTCGAAGGTCCATATCTAGTTGGTTTTCTATCCAACATGATCTCGTAGGGAATTTCTTCCTCTTTGTAGTAGATATGCTTCTTGACATCGTAAATTGACCTAACACTCCCTTCTCCTACCACTATCTTAGACATCTTATAATCAATTATGGCACTAGCGGTAGCTAAGAATCCTCTTCCTATTAACAATGGGCATGTCGGGTCTTTATTCATGTCTAGCACATGGAAATCCGCCAAAAGAGTCAATTGACCTACATGTACTACCATGTATTTTATTATCCCTATCGGATATGCAATACTTTCGTCCGCTAGACCTAAGATGGTTTTCGTTGGTTCTATCTTAATTAGGTTAAGGCTTCTATGGAGGGACAACGGAAGAAGATTGATGCTTGATCCTAAGTCGGCTAAAGTGTCAAAGGGTTTGGAAATTCCAAGCCTACACGGAAGAATGAATAGCACGGGATCATCTATCTTTTTAGATAACTTATTTTGCACAAATGCGTACCCACGTTCTCCTAATTTAAGTTCTTGCTCATATTTTTCTTTTAATGCATTATAATAAGGCGCATGAGTCAAGACTTCAGGAACCGGTTTTTCTTGGTGGAGTTCCTTGTACTCCTTTTCTGGATTAGGTTTAGGTTCTTGGTTGATGGGTTTCTCAAGAGTTGGTTGGACCAACGGTTCGGGTCCTTGGTACCTCATGAGGGATCACTTGGAACCCGTGTTGATGGCGTTGACCGGGTGAATTTTTGGGTGTGAAGGGCATGGATGTGCACTCTCCCAAGGTGAACAAGAACATGAAGTCGATGAAATCAAATTTACTTTTGGGTTATTTATAGTGTCACTCGGGAGTGCTCCAATTTCTCGGTCATTGTAGGATTTTAAGAGGGCGTCGAGCTTGGTTGTCATCTAGCCTTGTCATTGCTTGAAATCAACTTCAAGCTTAGTCAATCGAGCCTCTTAAGATGACATAAACCTAGACACCATTGCCACGAGACTAGTAAAATTCCCGGTATTTAGAGGGTTGGACCTATTGGGTGGACTAGATGAGTTTTGGGGCTGGTTTGAGTTTTGGCTCCACCTAAGGTTAGGGTGATTTCTCCATGAGGGGTTATAGGAATTTCCTAAGTTGTTTTGCTCGGGCTTGAAAGTGTACCACTTCTCTCCCGCTCCGTCGGTACGCGTGGAGGCGTAGTTCGCAAAAGCTTGTTCGGAGAGTCTTGTGCAATCACGAGTGTCATGGGAACTACTACATAACTCATAAGGTAATGTGATTTTTCTCACTTGGTGTGAAGACTTAGGATTTTCGTAGGAGCTCATTAGGAATTTTACTTGATCTTCAAGTTCGAGCATCCTACGATTGGAAGTTTGTGAGTCAATGGGAGGCAAGGAAATTGCCTTGACGGTTTTGGTCAACTCATGGGGGTCATTCCAACTTTCGTTGTCATAGAGGGAAAGGTTCTCTATTGTACCCCACGATTCTTCCGCGGTGAAATCACTAAGCTTGCCACCGGCCTCTTGGTCGATGGATTGCTTAGTTGAGAAGTTGACATGATCATAAAAGATTTGGACTTGAAGCCAAAGATCGATGCCGTGATGAGGGACTTTATGGAGTAAGTCCTTGAATCGAGTCCATGCCTCGTAGAGAGATTCACCTTGACGTTGTTGGAACATCAAGATTTCATTCCTAAGTTTAGTAGTTCTCCCCGGTGAGAAAAATTGGGCAAGGAAACGAGTGGTGAGATCATCCCAACTTGAGATGGATCCGGCTGGAAGTCGCTCAAGCCAATTACTAGCTTGGTCCCGTAGAGAGAATTGGAAGAGACACAAGCGAATGGTCTCCCGTGTGGTAGTGTAGGACCGTAAATACATATGATTTATGTGGTTTTGGGAGGCCTTGGTTGGTGGAAGAAGATGAATATCTTCATCTTTTTAGAGAGAGAAAGTAGAGAGAGGGAGGAGAAACAAATGATACTTTTATTAATGAAACAAACACTACACTAACCAAATGCTTAACCTCACCCCTCATAGAGAGTCATGAGGGGTATTTATATGCTCAACATACCATTACTTTGCCACTTAAACAATACTAGTCCATATGGGCAAAGTATACTACGCATCTAGTCCAATTCACGTAAGTGACGTTATCTTTATAAAAAAGCTAACAATCTCCCTCCAAGATATCGTCACACGTGAATGGTTACAATGAGACCTATAAATACAAAACAAAGTAAATTACAAAAGTAATGAACAATGTTGACTTTATTGAAGCGCAGAGTCTCTGTAGTCTAGATACTGAGGCAAACTTGAAGTTCTCTCTTCCGACGATCTTGGCATTTGATCTTTGGCGCTGATGGCACAAATCCTTGTAGCTCTGAACTTCAACTGTAACGGTCTAGTTAGGTTATTACTCCCTGCTAACTAGTGAGCCTTTTTTCTTTCTTATGCTCTCTTCTGAACCGACAACTCTCTTCCAACACGCAGCGGAGAAAGTAGACTCTTGATTAGCACAATGGTTGTCGTTCTGGGAACATCGTAACAACATAATTCACTTAGTATTGCATCCAAGTTGGTAAAAAGCCCTGATGTACACACACTACTTCTCCTTCTTCAGTCTTAAGCATAATTCCCTTTGTAATCCAATCACGGAAGATGAAACACCAACTTCTCCCTCCTGATGGTTGCGAGCTATCGGAATCATCATAATGTTGTGTACATGCCGTAGATTACCTTTTTCTTGATGCAATATTAAAGCCTTAGCTTGATCAAAATTTCCGTGAGAATATGTCGCAAAAATACTCTCAATACGTCTCTCAAACCAACCTGAAAACGAACCTCCTTTGAATTCACAGGCTAATAGTAATGACCACATATGGAGATAATCCGATACGACTAACTTGAAAAGGAAGTAAACATCCCAACTTTGTGACTTACTGCTTGTTCTATATTCTTGAACAATCCACAACTGCGTGTGACACTGAGCACTACAACGTAACTCCTTAAAGTGATAGTTATACACTGTGAGCACTACAACGTAACTCCTTACATCAGTTATAACCAGATTATCAATTCATAATGTGCCCCAACAAGTTATCTTGAGACATGCAACCAACCAACCAACGTCTCAACGATAAAGAAGATCACCCGTGAAACGTTACTTAAATTTCGCGTAAACAATACCGTACAAAAACCCCGTAGTCATTTTTTCAAATTGTCGCTCAAGCCGTGAATTTGTATCCTCCATGAAAACATACCATACCAAAAATTACCACTCATGAAGAAAATTGTATCCAAAGTTTTTTTTTGAAAAAAAATTGGATAGCAATTTGTATTTGACATATCCGAATTTCAATATTATACCAAAAATGTGTTAACAATATTGGCTATCCACACTTAGCAAGCCCAAATCCATCAAATACTTCTCTATATCTGGCACAAATGGGAAGCTAAAGCCCACGATCAAATACAACAGATGAGGCCCTTTCCATTTGAATTCGTTGCAGCCCATGTGATTTTAGGTAACCGGTTATAATCTTACTTCACAATATAACGTAAACCTAAAAGACACACACTTGAAAAATGTACGCCTACCATCTATCATTTCCTCTCCCAAAACCACATAAATCACATAGTTTTTACGGTCCTACAATAAATACATATACCACTTGTAGGACTGTAATAAATCAACAAACTATAACCATGGCTCTATACCACTTGTAGGACCGTAAATACGTATGATTTATGTGGTTTTGGGAGGCCTTGGTTGGTGGAAGAAGATGAATATCTTTATCCTTTTAGAGAGAGAAAGTAAAGAGAGTGAGGAGAAACAAATGATACTTTTATTAATGAAACAAACACTACACTAACCAAATGCTTAACCTCACCCCTCATGGAGAGTCATGAGGGGTATTTATAGGCTCAAAAAACCATTACTTTGCCACTTCAACAATACTAGTCCCTATGGGCAAAGTATACTAAACATCTAGTCCAATTCACGTAAGTGACGTTATCTTTATAAAAAAGCGAGGCTAACAGGTAGCTTCAAGGTCGGAGGAATCAATGATTTTAAGGAAGTCCTTGAGATACTGATTAGGATCTTCGGAACGAAGTCCATGGAATGCACATCCGTTTTGCACCAACCGGATGGTGTCGGATCACAGGGCCGTAGTTTGAGCTTGATCGGGGAGCTCAATAGTATTCATATAGCCTTGGTGGCTTGGTCTAGAGTATTCACCAATAGTACGGTCTCTTGGCGAGTCAATGATTGGTGGGTTGATGGGAAGTGGTGGATGTGGTGGCGGATTATCACCTTCCATGATGAAAAGTGATGGGGCTACGAACGAATTCACGAAGAAGGGGGATAGACTACGAGGAAGCTAAAAATGAGAAAAAAAACTTACTTGATAGGAATCAAGCAAGGGAACCTAAACAAGATAGAAATCTAACTAGCTATTCTATTCCCCGGCAGTGGCGCCAAAAACTTGATGCGCGTACAACGCGTTCGGGGTCAAAGGAACTTCATTTTCTTCGAGCAAGTTTTTCAACACCCTAGGCAGTGAACCTAATCGTTGTAGTGTAGTATTGGGTAAGCCTCAGGTATTGATATCGTTCTCTAGGGGAATAGGAATGCTAGTAAGAAGTGTATTACGCTAAGGTTGAGGTCGAGGAAGATTCTTTTTTATCTTTTTTATATTTTTTTAGAAAGCTAAGGGTAAAATCTTGGGGTTTGGATTTAGGGGGTTGGTACTTCTACCGATTACTTCTATTATCTAATTATCTAAACTATGGGTAGTCTTATGTCTATTGATATGTGCTTGTATGATGATTAAAAATGTGTCTACCTAGATACCATTACTCTCTAGTTATCTTTTATTGGTGGTTAAATTGTCACGTCCTTATTCTTAACGCGTTGTGTTTTCTAAGGTCATAGGGTATGCTTTTTTCACTAACTCTTTAAAACTACCTTAAGGTTATTGCCTACGAAATCTTTAGGTCAATCATAAACTAACTCTAAGGTTATCTTTGGATGTTTAGCCTACGAATCCGCTAAGTGATCTATAAACTAAGGTTCACAAAGATTACTCAAGCATTTAAACACAAAGATAGCCTAGTGCATTCCTAAGCCATTTTCAATTAAGATAAGAGACAACCAATCAATAATTAACAACTAGGTTTCATAGATCTAAGCAAACACACAAGAAATTTAGCCGGACATGTTAAACATGCAAGCATACACACATTCAATCAAAGACATAATGAAATTAATGAATTAAAACACTTATCTTGATGTAAAATAGGGTATGAGAACCCTAAGATACTGTCCAAACCGGACTACAATCATTTTAGGTTTTTACTCCACAAGTCTACCTCTTAAAATTCGGAAAATTTGATTTCTATATATAATTTTACACTTGCGATGGCGTCGCCTTATAGGTGGGACGCCGTCATATCGCCGTCATTAGGGTTTTCGTCTTGGCCAAGTAATCGTTAGGACGGCGTTACGTTGTAGTTGTGACGCCGTCAGTCTTTAAGCGTGACATCGTCTGATTCTAGATCTAGGTCGTCTGAGATGAAAAGTATTAGTGGCGCCCTTCCTCTTCAAAGCCTGACGCCGTCAGGTGTATTTTAGCAAAAAGTCTACTAAGCCGTTAGAGATTTTAATTAGCATAAGGGGACGGCGTCGCCCTTTGATTGGGACGCCGTCAGGTGCAATTTCAGCAGCTTGAGTGTCTTCGATCTTGACTTTGTCATTTTCTTCATATATTCACTCCTTTTCGTCAAAATATGCATCATTCTAGCATTTTGCTTCCAAGAGACCTAAAAAGTGAAAAGGAACAAAATTAAGCAGTAACGGATATAAAAGTGGGCAATTAAGGGCTTAAATGACCCCTTAAAAACATACGTTTTAAATCCTTATCATTACCTCTTGCTTCTATTTTCCTATTTTTCCTCTATTTATTTTATTTTTGGTGAGAAATGAATTTCTTCATATTTTCTCGTTTCGATAAGTTTTTAGTCCGATAAAGATACAAAGTTTAGACGCTAAGTAGTTTTTCATCTTCTCTCGAGAATCATTGTCTTAAAAATGAGGTCCACATCAAAGTGATTTTATTCATTTATATTTTTTACTTTTCCATTTTCCTTTTTTTTACACTTATACTTTTCATTGGCGATATTTATCATAAACTACGGAGCTTCACGGGGCAATTCCAAGACCTTAAACCTACTCGGAGTAAAGGATCCAAGGGCCATTACGACGGAGAATTCCAAGACTCTAAACGTTCATGAAATGAGGATCCAAGGGTGTTAGACCAAGACCTCACACAATCCTGGATAGAGGTCCAAGGGCCGGAGCAAGAGGGTAGCCAAGACCTAAAACCTTTTGAAAATAAGGATCCAAGGACCCGATCTCGATCCGCAGCTCATAACTTAATTATTCAAACTTATTTATTACGTGACTTTGATGTGTACCCAATTTTTAAAACAATGATTCTCTTAAAAAGATAAAAAAACTAATTATCACCAAAACCTAACACCTTTAATTATTATTTTATTTTTATTTTTATGGTGAAACTATTTTGTGGGAGCAAAAAGCCACAAGTACCTTCGATGAGCTCTAAAGAGAACCAACTACTCCACGCTTAGCATCTAACTTCTAAATAAACTCTATCATTTCTCGATCTTCGAAAATTTAAAATCCCAAATAATGAGATCCGCGAATGCTTAACCGATAATTTAATTATCTATTGTTAAGGGAACAAGCTAGGGCTCAACACGCCCGGTCAAGTCAAAATTCTATTCCTACTCTCACCAGCGGAAAGCCAACAAGGTGTCAAAACATATACATTATCTTAGCAAATGCTTCGTCAAATGATCTCAAGTCTCGCATATTTAAAGTCAATCAGGGAAACTTGCAAATTCTTGGCCTTGTGAGCTAGAATTCGCATTTTATAGCTTCTTGTCTAAGAGACTAGCAAAACCTTTCAATCAAAAAGACTAGCAAAAGCTTCAAAAAAAATTAAATTTTCTCATTTTTTCACAATTTTTTCAATTTTTGAGGAAAAACGGGGTTACGAGAGTGTAAGGCAAAAAAAAGTGCGGTCAAATCAAATCGAAGATTACCCCCCCCCCCCTCCCCCCCAAACTTAAATGAAACATTGTCCTCAATGTTTAAAGGCAAGGGTATCAACGAAAATCTAAAAGCCCTTTATTAATTATGCTCAAAGATAAACGTTAGTCGATAAGATTTCGTATATCGGATTTCCTTCAGCATCGAAACATGAAACTCGAGTGGAGAAAAGACAAAACTTCAAGCATGAGAGTCTTTATATATTGAGGAAATCCTGGACAAAAACATCAAACACCAAATACGATAAATCGAAGAGGCGAACCCACTCACATCACTTATTAGAAATAAGAAATAAGATAGAAAGATAAGCATGGGTTGCCACCCACGAAGCGTTACTGTTTTTGTTCACCGAGTCGCTAGCCTGACTCGTCCCCGAATTCATTGGTCCTTGGGGAAGTAAATGGTAAAGATACCAGGGTCAAAAATGGTGTCCTCATTCCCCGAAGGAATGAGAATGGGTGGGTTGGGTGGGGAAAATGTCGGGCATAAGCACACAAGGATCAGAAATAACTCCCCCCATACTCACATTGGTAATATCATGAAAGAAAAGTCGATCATCCGGCGTTTTAGTGGGAGGGCGACGGGATGTTGGATCAAAATGAGATGACTCCATAAAAGACGGGAGTCTATGGTAAGGAATAAGACTTGAAGGCTCAATGGTGAAGGCGTCCATTATAGGATCCTTTTCTCGGACAACTTTGGTAATATGAAGTTTATCTGTGACGAATATCCCAGGTTTAAAAGTCTTGTCTTCACATGTCGGCTCAACGGGATAAGTGAGGGTAGACTCATCAGAGTGAGGAGAATCATCATTAAGAAGTTTTTCAATAAAAAGGATATCTCTTTCAGAGTCAACCCGTCACTCTCGATACCTGGCGGTATTGAATCATCAAGAAATAAGTCGATTTCTTCGATATAAGAATTACTTGGCGGATTATCATGAATATCGTCTTCAACCAATTTAGTCAATTCATTCATCTCGGGCTTCATCACCAAATCAATTTCCATAATATCCTCAGTGTCGGACTCATCACTTTCTTCATTCTGTATATCATCACATGACGGGAGAGAATAGTCAAAATACAGAGATGGGACAAGTGGTTTGCTCTGAGAGCTAGCAACTTCCACCACTTCTGTTGTGGTCTCTGAATCAGACTCAAAAAGAGGATTCACTTCACAAAAAGTATAGTCATCATTAAATTCAAAAAGTGGATTTGAGAAAATCCCAGAAGTAACCTCAGAAATGTCAAGAGAATCACACAAAATCGAATCACAATCATTGTTGGATATATCCTCAGACTCACTTGGGATTGAGTCAAGGCTCTCAAAACTAGACGATTCCGTTTTCGGAATGGTGCTAAGATGCTCGTCCCCCATTATGAGAGAGTCCTCGGAATCAACAATTTCTGAAATTGAAGCATCGATCTCTTCTGAAAGGAAATCACTTCTCTCAACCGGTGTGAGTGAAGGGGAAGAGTCAAAAATAATTGGCTCTGAAACGGGAGTGGGATTGCCACTTGAAGAATCATCATGAACGTCATCGGCTTTATCGTAACCATATACAGCTCCTATGCTCTTCATATTCTCCTCCGCTAACAATTCTTCCATACTCTTTCCTTTTTTGACGGGAGTGGTATTGCCACTCGTAGAAACGTCATCAACATATATAGCACTTATGCTCTTCATGTTTTCCTCTGCCAACAATTCTTCCATGCTCTTTCCTTTGTTAACTTCATCAACGGGAGTGGGATTGCCACTTGGAGGCGTATATTCCTCATCAGAATCAGAATCATCATCGTAATTGTAAACAAAAGTTTTTCAATTGGAGGGATTGCCACTTGGGAACTCGCTTTAGCGGCCTCTTCAGCTAGTAATTTACGATAAGTTTTCTGATGAGGAACTTCTTCTTGGGCACATTTAGAAATTAAATTCTTTGCATCATTGAGTAGATCAAAAAAATCAAGGATAAGTTGTGGAGGAATTGGCGGAGGTTGTGGTTGAGTCACTTGGTATTGTGGAGGTGGGGTATAAGAGTAATCGTAATTGTTATAACGAACCTACTCATAGACAAGCGGGTTCTGTGTTTAACAATCGGAATTAAGGTGTGGACCTCCGCAATACTCACAACAGTATGATTGTTGTGATGAATTCGGATAAGGTTCATAACCAAAGGTTGGATTGTTATTTTGAGCTTGACATTCAAAACCTTGGTGAGGACCTCCACAGTAATAACAAGAGTATGTTTTTGTCTCATGGTACGGGGGTTGGTTAAGGAAATCGGTTGTTTCATTGTAGGGATTTTGGTCGTAGACAAACCCGTTTCCCGTATCCATATTGCTACAACCGGGGCAATTTCCACCATTTTTCGGTCCTCCACACCATATGCAAACGATTTGATAAGACGAAGATATCACGAAGAATTATACGGATAAGAGGGATAAGAGGAAAGAATTGATGGTTCAGAGGATAAAGAAGAATATTTTTGGGTTTATAAAGATAGAAAACATAAAAGGAAAAATAAATTTGAAAAGGAAAATCTTTTTGGTTTTTTATAAGAAAACTTTGAAAACATAATATTTTTGGTAACCATCCCGTCAACCGGTTCTCGGCAGCTCTCTAAAGCACTCACAATGTGGCGGGAGAGAAGAGTGGATCTCTCTTCGGTCTGCAATTTAATGTCAAGACCTTCTTTAAACCCCGTGTATAGGTTGTACTCTAAAGGTGAGCCGACGTAACAATTGACGTTTCGATTCTTTTTGTTGGTTTTTTAATTTTTTTTTTGGAGTTTTAAACACTTTAGGAAAAGTGTTTTGGTTTTTTTATATTTTTTTGGGTTTTTTTAAAAGAATATTTACAAAAACAAAACGGTAACTTCTCGAGGAAAGATCTTCAAAAAAGCGCGATCGAAACAGAATCAAAACTCACTTCAAGCCTTCCCCGGCAGTGGCGCCATTTTGATAATTCAATTCGCAGTATAGATATTTTTTGAAAAAATACAAAGGCAATATGTATTTCCCAGGTCGTTTTCCCAACAAAGGAATGAATGGAGTTTCGGTTCGAGTCGCGATTACGTGAATTCGAATGGTTAAAAAGAGAGAAATATGGAAATTATGAAACATACGCTAAAATAAACTCATAAGACATGTAAAATGATAAAACGAAACATTTAAAATCTAAAACGCACTAAAAACCTAAAAACGCGCTCGCTCGGGAAAAACCCGAGCCTAAAACGTAAAGTATAAGAAATAAAGATCCAAAAAATTCGAAACTAATTTTCCTAAGTCCTATTTGATAAAATAAAATTTTGGGAAAAAGAGAAATATTTTTTGACTTTTTATTTAATTATTATGAATTAAAAACTAAAAACGTAAATCTAATTATTAAAAATACTAAATGATTTTGGAAAATTATGAAAATTTTATGAAAAATACTTTATCTAATTCTAATCCTAAGAAAAAATAAAAAACTAGAAAAAGCACTTTGGAATAAGCTGTAATAAGCAAAACAGTCTAGATAAGCTAAATGGGAAAAATGTATATAAGAGAATTGATTGTGAAAAGGATCACATGACAAGACCTAAAGGCGTTGTGGTAGTGTGTGTTGGTTTGGGGAGTTTGTGGGACTGAACTGACCCAGGTTCGACCCTGGGCAGTGTCACTCTTTGGCACTTATTTTTATTTTTGGACTTTTTCTTTAGCAAACTTATAAATAAGCTAAACAAAGAAATTTTAACTAAAACTAACTTAAAGAATAACACTAATAAGCAGTTTAAAAAGCAGATACAAAGACAGATATGAGAAAGATTTGAAATAAGATAAACCTAACACTCCTAAATGGCTAATTATAAGCTCCTAATAATCTGCTATGAGAACCTAATAAGCTAATGAGGGAATAATGAAATTTAAATAAACTAAGAGATCCTAAATGAGTACCATAGTAAAGCAAATAAGTTAATTAATAGGCAATAAGCACTCTAAGAAAACTACTATAGTGACAGTGGCTAAGGGGCAGCAAATGGGGTTTTGCAAACCTATTATAAGCTACTAAATAAGCACTAAAAACTAAAAGAGGGTAAAACAGTGAATCACTAAACTAGGGACTACTAATGGAACCAAAAATCAAACAACTACATCAAAGGAATAATGTAACCACCGGTAAATTTCGCCTCGTATAATATTCTAACGAAAGAATACTCATCCATTTTCTACGTATAAAATTTTTCTTTTTAAATGTTATCAGTTTATCTGACCATAACAACTAACTAATGTGACGTAACTCATATACATAATAAACATTCTTATTACGTCAAGTATAAAAGTTTTCAATTTATATTTGCCACTTGACATTAATTCATTAACGTACGATTACTTAACATTCAAACTAAACATTTGCTATTTATTAGAGTTTTCACGAAGCTTTAATTTATTTTAACTATGATTTTACACAACTAAATCAAAAATACTAAAGTACAACATTTTATACCTAGTGTACAAGTTTTTAAAGCACGAGATATTTCCCATTACAAGCCCTAATCTACAAAACTATGATTGTATGTAAATGAAATCACAAACCCTAATTAATTTATACATAATTTTTATAAAATATAAATGTACAAGTCTTTCAAGCTTATGTACAAGTCTTTAATGCATAAAACTTTTATACTTATTTAAATTACATTATAACCTCAATGTACCTACTTTTAAGTATAAGGTACAACCCTATAATGCACAAGCCTTTAAATTTGATTTTCTTATAATTTAAAAGTCTAAAGTACATGTCCCTAATGCTTGTGGTACAAGTACTTAATGCATAGAAACTAATTTTTAATATAAAATCTATTATAAACCTTAGTGCACTCATTTTAAAGCACACTAGACAGGACCTAACCAAGGACCCTAAATAAGTTACTATCATCTTTAAACCTAATGTACAACAAAAAGTAGCCAAGGTACAAGAAGCCTAAGCCACATCGTGGCCCTTGTTCATTTCTAGTCCAATTCGAACTAAATATAAACTAAAATAGCCCTAATCTAGTTACAAACCAATTAAAGCCCTAACTAAACTAGTTCCTAGGCAAGATAAACACTAAAGAGGTTCATATTATGCCACATCAAGGCCACCTCACCATGTTCCCTAATTTTTCAAAGCTAGTCAAATATTATGAGCATGCTTCTTGGTGTAAAATTTGGACACATAGCAATTTACTCTAAATCACCACATAAACCTTACAACTCTACAAGAACACATCACCATGTCCCATAGCCTTCAACCCTTAGCAAGCTAAGCCTATGTGTTATCTTCTAAACCATTCGAATTCCATGGTAACCTAAGTAGACACATCATCTTGTCCCATAACACATCTTTACAAATTCATTGAACATGAACTAGCCACATCATCATGTTTTTCTACCCTTGGCCTATAAATACCAACTTCCTTCCATCCATTTCTTCTCATCCCAAACATTCTAAGCCTTTAACACACACTCACACTCTCACTCTATGATCAACAAGCTTAGGAGAGAAGGAATGGAAGCTTGGTTTGAAGCCTTGAAGCCTTGTTCTCATTTAGACGTCACTTTGGCATGTCTTTTTCCTAATCGAGTTCAACAAGTGTTGTAAGTCTTTTAAACTCATTTCAATTTATTCAACACTTTTAATGTCAATTACTTATTTTTAAAAATGATTTTACAAAGAAAACGTGGCCTTTTGAATCACCCGAAACGGGCTATCGAGTCAAAAGTTATGATCAAAAGAAATTTACAAAACTGAAAATCTGAAACTATCAAAAACCTTCTGATAACGAACTGATGTGTATTTTTGAGGCACTTCTGGTCTATTTCATCAAAAAGTTAAAGCACAAAAGTTGTCCGGAACGACGTTTTCTTCAAAAACTAAGGGGCCACGGGTTCAAAAATCGCATAAGAAAGGCTAAATTTAATCAAAAACTTAATAGCTGTCATGGTTATGTAAAACCAAACGCACCTTTTGAGTCTTGTTTTTCAACCATAAGCTAAGCCTATTAAGACCAGCCCTTGGGTACTTTCAATGAACCTCTAGGACACTAGACAAATCCCCAAATACATGGCCAAAAACCCTTGAACCCCCGCTTTTATTTCCGTCCCAAGTTGGCTTGTCGCAACCTGAAAAACAAACGCACCATAAGTATTTTTTTTCTAACAATTTGAAAACCTAAGTAAGAAATTATATCACACACACATATTAAAATTAATAATCATTTTACAAAGTTTTCCAAACCATCTCAAGTGTTTTTAAAAGTCAAAAACTCAATTTACCTGTTCTTTTCTTTTTGGTCCCGACGGCCCAATTGTCCAAAGTTCACACCCTCATATCTCCTTAACCAAAGAACCATAAAATATGAGATTTATTCTATTGTAAAAATCTCACAGAAAGGTTAATAAAACAACAAGAATATCTTTAAAATCTTAACATGCCTCGCTTTTATTTGGTCGGGAAGAGGGTGACTCGCACACTTTTTCCACTGTACCCCTCTTGTGCATTTTTAAAAAATACGCTAAGTTATGAGCTAATAAGTTGTTGTAAACCTGTTTTCAACCCATTATCGACTTATACTTACAATCCGTAGGAAGCCTCGTCTTTTTCTAAGCGTAAAACGTACTAAAATGAAATAAGGACTAATTTCTAAACGACTTGAAACGTCAAGGACTTAAAATGCCTAGATTACAATATTTTTAGGACAAGGATTAAAACAATAATAAACTTGACACATAGGGGTATAAAGAGTCACTTTTGAAACTAAAGGGGTATGAACTATCATTTTACCAAAGTTGAGGGGTAAAAGTTGTCACTTTACCAAAGTTGAAGGATAAGACTTGTAAATTCATAAAGTTGAACGGTATGAGTTGTCATTTCATAAAATTTGGAGGATATATATTGTATTATTATGAAATTCAAGGGGTATAAATTGTCATTTCCTAAAAGATAAGGGTATAAACCGTCAAAACTTGAAATTATAAGGTTGTAATGTGTAACCTTTTATATATTATATAATATAATACCTAATAATCCGGGAAATTATAAAATTATATATGATATGATCTATACTCACTAATGATAAGTCGAGTTATAACTAAGTTTCGTAAATAAACCATTCGTCGCGTAACCGTTAACAAAACACTTGTAATTAACATGACATGTGCATGAAAACAAATACTGAAACTTGACATACCAAATTAGGTCACAAGTTGGAGTTGTTTATTCACAATACTTAATTTTTTTTCCATCCAGACTACGGTATCATCAAGGTGAGTTCGTAGCCCCGTTTTTATACTTGTTTATTAATGCTTTGGGGGGAGGGGGATACATGCTCAACTGCATGCTTTCACTTTTATAAGTACTCTAAAAACTTTTACATATTACTGTGAGTTCATGGCCCCTACTTTTACTTACTTTTAACTGTTTTGGGGGAGATACATGCTCACCTACTCATTTTCACTGTTATAAGTACTCTAAAGCTTTTACATACTACTGTGAGTTCATAGTCCCACTTGTACATAATTTTTCAAACTCGTGGGGAGATACATGCTACAAACTCGAACACAAGTATTTTTCTGTATGCTATCCTAACTGATATTGCCTAAGTACTTACTGTTGCCACTAAAAGTCCCTCATATCATGAACCATTAATCACTTGCGAGTGAACGCGAATATAGTGAATAGATCTATTTGCAGTTGACGCCCCATTTGTGTTAGCCGGATAGGTAACCAAATGCACTTTATTTGAGAATACTAGGAGAATGGCAAACTCCTACTAGAGGGCATTGTTGCTCACATCATTACTATGATGTCTGTAACTTACGTCATTATTATGAAGCGTTCGTGTTAAGGTTTGCGTGTCATGAGACTTAGGGCAATATACTGTACTGATTTTACTACTGTTTACCTTATTTTCAACGGATTGTTATACAAACACTATGGATTCACTCAACCTTTGTGTTGACATTTTTAACATGTTTATCTCAGGTCCGTAAAGAATGAGGATGGCACGGAGGAGCACGGATACTCAAGAAGGCTATAATATATTTTATCATTCGAAAAGTTATTTTATAAACTGCAAAACTACTGGGACCTCATTTTGTAAACTCTGATATTTATATAAATCGAATGATAAATCTTTTAAAATGACACAATTAGAATTCGTTTTTTATTATTATAACTGTTGATCCATGAAGTAACACCCAACTTGAATTCAGCTGCGTATCACGAAATTGGAGGTGTTACAAATAAGCAGATATTTAGCTTTGAAGAAGCTAATTTGGGATAACTATGGGACTGATGTAGGGCAGAAAAGGGGACTGATATGGCTTATTATAGTCTAAAAAATAAGCAAACTAAACTTCTCTAAATATAAAATAAGCTAAAAACAGATAATTATAACTATCCTAACAACTAGAAAAAGCAAATTAAACTAAATATGAAACTGATTTGAACCTCAAATAGTGCAACTGAACAGGTTACTATGGGGGAGAACAATGACTGACAGAAGACATACAATAAAGGCAAACCAGTGATTTGAAGCAGATTTTTTAAGCATTCTAAAAACCTCTAATCACAAAATAAGTTGAAAACAGACAATCTATGATATATGGAGAACAAGAAAAACCATCTATAATTAATTTAGAACCTACTTTAGACCTTGAAAATAGCAGTTGAACAAACTGTTTTAGGACAGAAAAGGGATTTTGACATATAAGATTCCAATGTTAAAAAACACAAAATGACTTTGACAAATTTGAAACTATGATTAAAGAAGCTATAAAACCAGTGACTAAACCCAATTGACTCAAATTCAACTCACCAACATCATTTAAACTTTGAAATTAAGCTAAATCCAAACACACCTTTACTTCATTAAAACAGATTTTGAAAACTTATTCAACTCAAAACTTGATTATTTTAGATTTGAAATGACAAACTGATTGTTAAATACTACTCCCTCCGTCCCAAAATTATTGTCCACTATTGACTTTTTTAGTCTTTCTTCTTCAACTTTGACCATAATTATTTTCGTTTGTGTTATATAATACTTGATGAAAAATATATGAATGTATTGGGTTTTAAAATGTATTTTCATTGGTATAATTTTCATCATGTATTATATAACATAAATAAATATATTAATGGTCAAAGTTGAACAAAAAATACTGGTCAAAGTCAAAGCGGACAATAAAAATGGGACGGAGGGAGTACTAATTAAGCATGAAAAACAGAAATTGAACAAAAACTGATGTTGACTTTTGGTTTAACTTTGTTTGACCTTTTTTGAGTTTTAATGAAAACTGTGAACAAGTGAGCATTAAGACTAAAAACAATCATAAATTAGAACATTAAGCATAATAAGCAAAATTAAAGACAGTAATAAGCAGTTGAATACGCAGTTTAACAAAATAAGCAGTTTAATGAAATCATAAAAACTTAACTGAAAATTGAAAATACACTTCTGAAATTGAAATTACAATTGTATTAAAAAAAACTAATTAACTAAGAACAATAAACATAAATTGGTAACAATTTTTTAAGACATAAAAATTGGACAAATCTCTAGTGTGGGAAGGGGTCCTTTATATAGCCTTCAGGAGAGAGTCCTAAGGTTTCTTGAGAAGCATCCATATTGTCTATGAGAGCCCTTGATCTAATCTTGATCCCCAATCCATCAATCACAACCCTAGGATCAATATGCCGCACATCCTTAGCCAATCAGTGAGCCGGGGATAGCCAGCGTGTCATTCCATCATGTCAGAGGTGTCAGGTGCTTCTAGAATCATTTAAAGTGTAGGTGAAATTATGGGGAAACAGGGTAAAAAGGATCTTGGTGGTGAACAGTAAATGTTAAAAAGGGCGCGTATATGTTTGTTTGATTGGGGTGTTGATTGGTTGACCGGGTTTTAATAAGTGAAAATGGGTAGTATAGTTGGGCTTGGGCTAGAATGGGGTATAAAGGGTAGGATAGTGTAATATTTGGATTTGGTCTTTTAATTGTATAACCGGTTTTAAACATTAAGGACCATTTATGTAATCTTGTAAATTCCAAGGATCCATTGTGTAATTTATGAAAAGGTGATTTTGGGAAATTGGTAAAGTGAAGGGTATAAGGGTAAAAATGGTAAATGTGGGTAAGTTAAGGGTTAATTTGGTAAAATGGGTAAGTTAGGGGTATATAATGTAATTTTAGGAAAGTTAAGGGTAAAAAGTGTAATTTTGGGAAAGTGAATGACTTATTGTGAAAAATCCCAAATGATGATTCAGAACTCTGTAAATTGAACTTTTGATCATTTAAAACCCTTGAACTGATTTCTCGGCTCACTTTTGCACTCTTCTCTTTCCCGTGCTCGTGCTCAGTTTTCTTCTGTTTTGTCTTTCTTTTGTCAGTTTTCTGATACCCATACCTGCACATGCATAAACTCAAGAAACACACAAATATTAGGCATTAACGGCTCATTTCCGGTTTATTTGGGTCAGTTTTGATAAAGAAAAGGTATATGTTTTCACATATACCAAAGAGCTACTATCTTAATCCTAAAATACCCGAGGCAGATGAAATCTGTGGAGTGTAAGTCTTGCCTAATAGCCAAAAGCTTATCAAGTCATGTGTGCACATGCAAGACCACTATTTGACACAAATCATGGTTGCAGGTATGCTGATCTACTGACAACTAGAACACCACTGATGTTGCCACCGGTGACCCAACAGTGTGGATTGCAACACTTTTGGACATAAGCCCAGAAACGCTTACTGTAAGGCACCAAAAAATTCTACAATACAATTACTCATTATATATCACTAACTCCCGTATTTAATAGCAAAACAAAAAATTCATGACTAAAGCGGTCATAGTCAAAATTGAGGAAGGTGCAGCCAGGTATATGAACAGATGCAAACGATCCAACAAACATATCGAGCCAGGTAGGCCTCATTGGCATTGCCAACAACCAGGGATGCCGGTTGTAGCTAGCTACAGGTATGAATTGCAGACCCATACTGAAACTGGAAATTAATCAACTACAAGTAGTAACTCATTTCAAACTTAACACACAACAACTGCAGCTATTGCTTCAAGTCCATCATTGCTGATGTAACCGGAGAAGCGTCTCTGACATGGTACAACCCCGAGGCACATGCTCTTCTTCCAGTTTGCTCAGAGGTTCTCAGCTATGTTTCAGACCCCGATGCATACAAAGTTCCACCAGTTATCAAAGACCTTCAAAACACAAAGCATAAGTTTGAAGTGCGGTTTGGCTATGGCAGCAAAAATGGGAATCCAAGGTTGATTCTTGACAACGTCGCTGATGCACCCACACCCGCACTACCACCAGCAGACACTGCGGAACATTTAACACTGATGAAAACTCCAATCAGCGAAACAACTGTAGCAGAGGTTTTGAGCAACACCCTAACCCCACCTCCAATTTCTACTGAAACCGATGAAAAGGAAGGTGTTCCTAAATAGTCACAACCTTCATCAGTTCGAAAACAGCTATTCCAAGCCTCAGCAAAGGACCAAGAAATGCCAGTAACGAAGAAGCCTAAAGCTGAACCCGGTGCCAAGCCAGGGATATAATAACTATAAACACTAAATCATCAGCTTTTGTAATATGGTTATAGTATAGCTGACACAATGCTGCTATAACAAATTCGGATAAACTACCTGTAGGGATACTTAACTTAGAAAATTGCTCTATGGGAGCAATGGTAATGCAAATCACTCTTAAGTAAATGACGGTATGTGCACTACAGCTGCACACGGTTTTTGCACAGCGTTTGCAATATATCGGCAATAAAAATCCGCAACTCCAATACACCGACTATCTCAATAATGCCTGATCACAACAATCACTACACGGCACTATCTTTCACGAAACACTACAAATCCCACAAAAGACTCTAAACAAAAATTTATTCTCATGCAACTAACATACTGGCATCTTAACGCAAAACTAGAGGAACTGCATTAGGTATTAAGACATCTAAAAAAACACAGAAAAAAACTCTCAAACCTTAGCGTTCACACATACAACCGCCCACGCAACAACGATCAAAGATACTCAACAATACTCGCATTCCCCGATAACCAATTAACCCTTCTTACCTTCTTCATCCCATGATTCAAGCCAAACACAAACAACATTGCAACAAACATTATCGCTACTATCCAACAACAATAATAAATAGCATAAAATAGCTACCATCATTAACTATTCACCATTAAGATAATACTAATTGTAGCATTGTCATTGCAACAGGGTGACTACCATAGACAAAACAAAATCATAGTCTGTCTCAGATTACATGCACCCGTTGGAGTTAGATAAGTACATAAAAACAATAAAACACCAAACTACCTGAACAAGGTTAGAACCTACTATCAACACAAACTGCTGGCCAAAAAACATCAACAAAAGCCAGCGTTCACCAGACTAACCATCAGAGAGATCTTCATCAACCTCCATAAAGCCTACCTGCCTCTCTTTTTCAACAATCCCATCACGAATGGCTTCGATAAGAGCTCCAAGTGCAACCAACGTTTGACGATCCACGCGCTGCAATTCCGAAAGCCCCCTCAGACCGTCAACCGCCTTCTCAGTAAAGGGTCCGAACCAATGAGTCTCCACAATGGTTTGCTCAAGTTTTTCGATTTTGCTATGCAGCTGATCTTGCTCTGCCTCCATACGTATAACCAAATTGCGATCCTCACTGATCTCGCTGTTGAAAAGAAACTTGAACGCTGTTGCGAGATTGTCAGAACCGCTTGCTGACTTGATTTCTTCGATATTAGGCATGGCTGTCATTGTTAGGTGATGAAGTATAGTAAATGCGAATACAAAAAAAGGCCACCTTCTCATATGAAGAAGTATTTATAACGTGAATTTTATGGAATAAAAAAAAATGTACCAAACGTAAGTAAACACCTTTACAAACATAAAACAAAATATGAAACCAACATATATTTTTTTTTATAAAGCTACACCTTTTTTGGCAAATATAAAATAAATGTTTAACATCATATTTTATACTACCTTCATCCCATAATTATTTTCCACTTTTGACTTTTGAAATATTTAGTTTTCAACTTTAGCGTTAATCATTTTTATTTATATCACATATTACTTGAAGTAGAAAATAAATACACTACTTAAAACAGATTTGAAAATATTTGACCCATTAACGCAAACAAAAGCAAAAAAACAGTCATAACATCGAAACTTAATATATCACGCTAAAGGATATTACAAAAAGCCCCATCGGCGGGGGTTTCCAACCCGTTTTACTTATGAGTATGGCTTTTAAACTGTAGTTTATTAAAAAAAAATTATCGGTTAAAATTTAAAAGGTATAAAAGTAAAACATATACTAAAACAATAATATATATATATATATATATATATATATATATATATATATATATATATATATATATATATATATATAAAACAGGTCGACCTGACCAATTCGTTTGACCATGACCTATTTTTAAAGTATGACCTAGGGTGATCAACGGTCCAAAATCGGACCGGACTGAGCCCATGACCCATTTGACCTATTGAGGCCTATGTTTAACGTGATTATAAAAGGATATATTGAGTTAGATTAGAAATCAGACTTAATTATACTAATTTATAAGTTTACTAAATGCAATTTCAAGTTTAAAAGCATTGTTTGAAAAAGAAATACAGTTCAAGAGTCTTGTTAGCAAACTCACAAACCCTTTATAACGTTATAATCTATTTCGAACTTCACTCACATGTGATTTTAACAAATCACAATTCGCCTTTGATTCATGCAGTATAAGGCTTAAACTTCTTTGGACATACAAGTAACCCGTTAAACTTCAAAATGTCACTATCTTGAGTTAGTTTTACTGTATTAGAGAAAAAAAATTAAATCTAAATCATGGGTATTATGTCAATTCACTGACGAAATGTAGAGGTTTTAATCTCAAATGATTGAAACCAACTTATGTTTTACACTTGATTAATTACGGCATAAATCCTTTACGATACTTACTAGTAAGAGGGCACGGTACTAGTAAGAGGGCACGGTGCAATGTGTTATTTATATGTTATTGGTATCATTAGATACCAATGGCTCACCAATAAGATGCCATTTTGCACCCTTTCTTGGCTCACCAATAAGATGCCATTTTGCACCCTTTCTTGCATGACACGCCAACTTTTTATTTATTTATTTGACTGAGTTGGATATTTTAGTAGGTATTTTGTGAGAACTACATACATCAATAATAGTTATTAGTTTTATTGCTAGCGAGGGTGATATAGACAAAAAAACGAGATAACACAAATTGAACCTGTTGATTCACACGAATGCCAAAAATAGACATTCCGTATTACTTAAAACTGAACGGCCATAATGTCTTACACTTATTAAACTGGTATACAAAATCAAAATGGGTCTCAAAAGACATACGGGCCGAAAACTAGCTAATAAACAAAGCCCAACAAACTAGAAAAAAACATTAAAATGCAAATAACTTATGAAATAGAGCGTTTTAGGGCCCGAAAGTTCCGTAAACCGACGATGTCTGTTTCCACTTTCCACGACGTTCTCCTTGTTCCAATCTTCGATTTGACAGGTTATGAGTCTGAAACGGAGCCCCATAGCTCAAGTTATTCCGCTTTTAGTTAGGCCCCTTTTTTCATACGATCTTGAGCCTCCAGATACACTATGACCCGTTTCTAAATGCTTGAGCATACATCAGAGGGTGTTTTAATTATTGGTATGTTACTAAAAATGACGCTAAAATTGCACACCAATAAATATTAATCGTCCTCTAACTTCACGCTCTCTAAGACTGCCCACAGTAAGGCATACACGATTGATCGATCAATCGATCGCTACCGATCGTCATTGTTGTGGGGGATCGATCGATTGGGTGTTTTGAGAGATCATGGTCGTGTAAACGATCTAGATAGCCAATTTCGTCCTTGTGTCTTTTTTTTTCTTTTTTTTTCAATACTTGTGTTTTGTTTTTTAAACATTAAAGTGAAAACACATTAAACAAGTTAAAACACGAATTATATTAAACATTAAAGTGAAAACACGAATTACATATTAATACAAACTACGATACGGTAATGAAAATGAAACTACAAATTACAATGAAAAGTCTGAGTTCCAACCCTCTTCACTCGAAGACTCTTCATCCCTAAACTTGCCAGCATAATACTCTGCTTCCATAATGTTAAACCAGTTGTTCCTGCGGTATTCTGTTTCCCTTTCTTCCTGCTCCCTACGAGCAGCTTCCTCTCGTATTTTATGTTCTTCTATTTCTGTCTTTATTTCCCCATCCTGCTCAAGTTGTCGGAGTTGTTCCACAGTTAAATTAAATGGATTGTTTTGGTCTTCTACAACCAGTGGAGTGTTAACCGGTTCATTTTCCGTTCGAAATACCGGAAAGATGTCTTCCGGTGGAGTGTTAACCGGTTCATTTTATATTGGGTTGGAGTTGGGGAATTGTTGTGAGAAGTCGTGGTGACTGAGGAATTGTTGTGAAAAGTTTTGATAAGAAATTTTCTGTGTTTGTTAGTTGTGTGTGTATAAGCAATGCAGCGTATGTGGCTATATATAGGCAACTTTTGAAAATTGAAATCCAATTTGAATTTGAATAAAGCCCGCTCGTATTTGAATTTTAAATTTTGAATTTGAATTTGGTGGGATCCCGTTCGAACTGTACCATTTAATTTGAAATTGAATTATGATATTGAATTATTAAATTGGATATGGTTTGTTTTGAAAATATAAAAAATAAATGGTGTTTTTTTGGAAAAAAACAAATGAAGGTCGCCCTTATTGTGGCACCCAATCGCGTGAAGGTCGCGGAAGAAAAAAATCTGACGTGGCAGAAAAAATGAAAAAGATTAACCCTCTTTACTATGTGCAGCCTAAGAAACAATACAATTGAAAAAAAACTCACTTTCATCTCTTTTTTTTCAAATATAAATATCCTTCAAACCGTTAATCGTCAAGCGAAAAAAAATATACCATTATGACGAGCATTTAATTATCTTTCTAAAGATGGGCAATTTGATATACTTTCGACAAAAAAAAAAATTTTTTTTGGTTTTTTCGTTTTTTTACGTTACTGAAATTTGCATGAAAAAATCATATATGATTTAACACTAATTTGAATACCACATGTGATATTAGTGTTAAATCATATATGATATGTATATCATATGTGATTTATCATATATGATTTAACACTAGTATCATATATGATATTACATATCATATGTGATTTAACATTAATATCACATGTGATCTTCAAATTAGTGTTAAATTATATATGATATTTCATGCAAACTCCAGTTTCGAAGAAAAAAAAAAAAAAAAACGAAAAAACGTGGAAAAAAATGATTTTTTTTTCCTTTTTTCGAAAGTATATCAAAGTACCCGTCTATAGAAAGATAATTAAATGCTCGTCGCGATGGTGTAATTATTTTTGCTTAACGATTAACGGTTTAAGAGATATTTAAATTATAAAAAATGTGTGAAATAATAAAATGCTTTTAATCTCAGCCATTGATTTTTTTTTAAATGGATAGTAAAAATGAGTCATGTGTGAGAAAAGTTTGGTATGTAAAATAACTCTCTTCTAAATCTAATTGATATTATAAGATGCTACTAAATTTACAAACGATACTTGTTAAATATTTGTACAACATACTTAACTCCTCTCCCAAGTAACCCAAAATATGGGAAACAAAAAACTTGCATCCTCAAAAAGGTTTTGTGTAATCTCATCCGTTGATTATATCCAGATATTGACCATTGATTCTCATCCAACGGCTGTAATCTAAGCTTGTTCATCTAACACAACACGTAATGCAATGCAACACTAGATTAAAAACTTTTACTGAAAGCAAAATCCAGAATAGAGGCGTGCCACACTGGAGAAGCATCAAATAGTTTAGCAATTTAGCCCTTGTACTATGCTAAACAAACTTATAAACTCATCTATTATGATCAAATAGGAAGAATAATAAAAATAAGAAGGGTAAGAAGAAACCACAACTACACATTTCAGATGCACCTACAAAAATAGATGCATATCCCCTTAAAAATCTCTCCTTTATTTGAAATGTGTGGCTAGAAATCCTTCTTATTCTTCTCATTTTAACTTTTCTTCTTACTGGATCCCTTCCCATTATGTAGTATTATATTTTAGGTACTTATAGTTTATTTTCCATTGGCTTTAACTTTTTCTAAACACCTACAGTATATTTGTGTATCCACTTGTCTTAATCCTATAGTAGTTATGTCGTTGTTAACAATTACATTACCCAATTCTGTCAAAATGAGATATGAGGTAGATATGTTGTTGTTAGATGTAAAAATTTATGCTCATCCTTATGAAAATGAATTAAAGATACAAAGATAAGTGCCTCAATGTAAGCTGTTATACAAACTCAACAGTTCTAGTTATATGTTGGGTGTTGCGTCTACAAAATACATTACATGTTGCAAAATAAATTACACTTTTCAGGAGCGGAGTCAGAAAGTTTTCTTCGAGAGCGCACATTTAAATAAATTTCAGAAACTACAATACAAATTAGTTCTTAAGAGGGGCAAATTATAAAAAAAATCAAATATTTTAGAAATTTTACACTATCATTTTTTCGCTAGGGGGCACATGCCCCCTTTGACCCCCTTTATCTCCGCCACTTACATGTTTGCAAACCGATGTGTATTTTTTTTTCTTTTCTTTTTTAATTTTATAAAGCTTTGCGAAACATAACTTTATATTGCTATGTTTAGAAAAAAAAAGTTTGTATAAATTGCAGTTGATCAAGGTCGTTGAGATAAACACAGTTATCATAAGGTAATAACTAAAACATTGTTTTAACCTCTCAAACATTGAACTTTTTTTATATATAAAAAAAAAAAGTTATGCAGCTGATCAAATTATGTCGTGAGTACATCCCTAGAAAATACTACGAGGAAGGTTGCAAAAATCACGAATCAGTAGTCGATCGGTCGAGCCCTTTTAGCTTGTAATCAGTTTAGGCGAGATTAATCAGTGATTAATCGGGTTGGAATTTTCGAAAAGTTTTTGGTATTTCCGACAAGTTTGTTGGGTAGGTGAGCTTTAGGTATTTACGGCAAAATTTGGCTTATACCAACAACTTTATTAGATATAAACAACTATTAGTGACTAAACCAAGTTTTCGGCGTATTTATGGTATTTATGACAAGAGTTGCAGGTTTCGAATAAGTTCGATCGCCCTTGACCGATTTGCATAAATCGAAAAAGTTGGTGGCCAGTTAACGCCTTATTAATCAGCGACTATAATACACTGTTGGTCCCTAATCTTGTCCTCCAAACATCACGTTGAACCAAAACTTGGCATTTTCATCACCGGTAGTCCAAAACAAGGTTTTTATAGTCTAAACAAGTCTCTTGACCAGGATTGCCAAAGTCAACGTTACTTTTTTGTTTGTATATCGTGGGTATTATAGACCATCCACAATTATAACATGCCTTAGTTAAATCTAACCCAAATCTAACCCAACCCTCAACCCAGGAACGAAATGTGATTATGGCTATGCAACTAGCTGTTTCTTCCCTGATACGCTAGCATTAGGGGTGTTCATGGGGCGGTTCGGTTCGGTTAGTTGGGATATTTTAACTATCCATCACGGGGCGGGTAATTCATTTTACTACCCGAAACCGAACCGTGTTAGGCGGGTAACCGGACATGCAGTTACCCGAAATCAGCGGTTATCCGCGGTTCGGTTCACGATTAATCATTTTAGATGTTTAATCAAGTTTAACCTTATGAACAATAACATGATCTAAAAGGTAAAACGCAATTTTTGTATATTAAATAATATTGAATAGACTAAATTCATTTTAAAATTATTTCATTACAATAATTACGTTCAAATAAGCATACATGACATATTAACAAAAAAATATTTGTTCGACGTTTATATGTTACAAACACATTAATCTATTTTCTCACATAGATGTTTAGTGAACGTGTATATTAGAAGCAAAAAAATCATTATACAATAAGAGTAGTGTAATAATATAATCGATACTTGAACTATTATTTAAATATTTAGTTAAAAACCTTCATGTATATTATATACGGTTCGGTTCGGTTAACCATGGATATCTAAATATAAAAACCGAAACCGATCCGTAATAAGCGGGTTTTTTCGGCTTCGGTTTTTATCGGTTTCGGTTTCTTTGGTTTCGGGTTTTTTCGGTTTCGGATTGAGCGGTTCGGCTCGGTTTGTCGGTTTCACGGTTTTTTTGAACACCCCTTGCTAGCATTTATTTTCCCGCAAACCAATAAACCCACCCAACAAACACCTTTACTAATTATAATAACACACCCTTAAAATGATCAACTGAAAATCTAAATCCTCATTTCCAGAACTCAAAAAACCAACCCAAATTCCAACAATACCAAGTCGATCGGAGCTAATGTTATCATTAATATGACAGATTTTATTAGCAACATGCTAGATATAGTGATCAGTAACATTTTGAATCGGTTGTCAATAAAAGAAGTGGTGAGAACCTCTAGTTTAGCGAGAAACTAGCGGTTTAAGTGGACTTTACTCACCGATGTCATAGTTGATGAGTTCTTTTATTATTTAAGAAATAATTTTGATGGTAGGCATGTTACTAGACTCTTAAATCAGCTTATGGGTCCTATAAAAAAAGTTTGTCTTCTCTGTAGAGCCCAAAACAGTGTCTGGAATAGAAGACTTAAATTATGAAGAGATTCGTGATTGGTTTTGTTTTTGGCTCGGCAAGGAATTGAGGAGCTAACAATTAGAAACTATTATGGTCAACCAGTTACGTTGCCAACCTAACTTTACTCTCGTATGGAGTTGAAACATCTGGAACTTCATTGTTGTGCTTTTCCTACTTTGGAATTTTTTAGTAGTTTTCCAAATCTATTGAGCTTAGAATTATGTTCTGTCAATTTTCTAACCGGTACAGTTTGAGAGTTTATTATTGGTTGTCCCTTACTTGAGTCTCTTAAAATGGATCGTGCTATTACAAACGAGATGAGACTATGGGATATTGTAAATCTTAGGAATTTGAAGAAGTTATATTTGTCATTCGGTATTTCGAATGTTGTGACGACAATCACAACATCCAATATCTTTCACCTGACAAGTCTTCCAACTCTTGAGACCCTTACATTGGATTTTCAGGATTACACGTTAAGACCAATTTGAGTTTTACACTTCTAATTTTACAATGTTAAAGAAATGTCTAACAGTAATGAAATTTAAGCTTTAAAACTTATTTTAGTTGATACGGGAAGCTAATTCTAGGATGAATGTCTCTGTTCCCTTTGTATCCCTGATTAATCTTAAGCTGACCAGAGTCAAATTTGGGAATAGTGTTATGGTATCGCTCATCAAGTCATCAATGAAATGATTCGTGGATCTCCAAATTTGAATACCAGAGTAAGTGTAATACTGTAATGCATATGTATCAAATAAAAATTCGTAAATTGCCATGTTTGTGTATCTCAATACTATTTGATTTTGCAGGCTGTACACACGCTTAGTGTTCTACCTTTGCAAAAAATTTCAAATGTTTTAGAGAGAAACACAATCAAGCATGGGCGGCTACAGACTGTGGTGTTTCGAGCTTTTCCTATATCAGAGCATTAATTAACTTTAATAAAGTTTATACTTGCGTGTTCCCGGTCGCTAAAGACAATCTATATCAAGGTCAGCGATTGGAGTAATGATAGGAATGAAAATATCAGGATGAACTGAGAGTTGGCTAGGAAGCTATTGAAACTCCACCGAGCTTCCCTCACAACCGTGGTAGAGTTCTTTTAGTAGTTGTAGTTTATGTATGGGTTGAATACCCAATGACAAGTCATCTTGCAAAATAGTATTTTGGTATTTGTTTATATGGTTTGGTTAAATTTAGCTTTTTCATATATTGTTGGTTGTGCGTATTGTTTGTGATGCAAGTTTGACATTCAAAAGTCAAACTTCCATTTAGCATTTTAATTTGATTTTAGAAAATAAAACTGCAATCAGTGAATCAAAAAACTTTAGCATTTCTATTTTACTTTAGTTAGTCAACATTTAAAATTGTTAATGGGCATTTTCTATTTTCATTTTGACTTTGTAAAGTCAAAATTGCAAAACCATTAGTCAATATTTGTTAAGGAGTTTATTGATATGTATCAAACTTCTAATGGTTTTTGTTGTTTAATCTTCAACTAAATTGTAGTATACGTAAATTGGTAAATTGAGGGACCGATTTTGTATTTTAAAGTGATTATTGGGCGGGAGTTTTAAGTATGACAACGGCAACCCAGACAAAATCAGGGACCAAATGTGAAAAAAAGTCACTGTTAGACCCTTTGACCGTCTCTACCCTAAGAAGCTATTTATGTAACACCCCCAAATCTCGGTACAGCGGAAGACTTAATCAAGTTTTCGGGGCATTACTATTGGATTGGTATTGCACACAAGTATAGCAAAAAGATAGTCATTTATCATTCCAGCCAATCCCAAAATTGGTTATTCAAAACATTTAGTTCAAAAGTGTAAATATTAGGCCCAAACATAATTTAATAAGATAGGTCCCCAAAGTTTATCAGAGTCAGAGATGATCCTTGAACCCGCCTTCTTGCCAAGCTTCCACCGATCAAGTATTCCATACATCTCTCAAATTCCTGAGAAATCATGCTTAAAGGTTAGCTTACGCTGGTGAGTTCATAGGTTTAAATTCAACAAAATCATAGTGGACCAATAAGAGTTGATTTGCTATGCAAGACCTAGATAGAATAATACCGTTTGCACACGCACAGATCCTACCCGGATCACCAACCATATAATCACTTGCTCGGGCCCTCGACTCTAGTCCAAAGACTATCGTGGCAACCTCTAGAACATTTGCCAACCCCGGCTAGGTCGGGATAGAAGTCTATTCTTAGTTAGGCACGGTAAACCTAGACTAAGGCAACAACTATCGCACATCTATCTACTCAGCCAAGCATATAAGCAAATCCAAATAGTTTTAACGGTCCAAAAACAGTAGCATGATTCTCACCCAAAAATAGTTCAAAACGTATATAAAAGTGGGGCTATGAAACTCACCTTTGCCACAGCAATGCACGAATAAATACTAGCATAAAATACGGTAATCACGCACAGCAATGCACTATTCAATATTGACACGACTGGCATCTAAATTTAATCTCCATGGCATCCAAAAGATTGTACGATGAGTACAATAGAGTAGTTGTGACGCAACCTAATGCGTATACGATATTCTTAGAATACGGCTCATATGATAAAGAAATCAATAGAAAGTAATGTGTTGTAGTTTTCGTGGATCATTCATGTCGTTACTTTCAAAAGTACATTATTGTTCCCAAAAGTTCATAATTCATATCTCAAAAGTTTAGTTTTAACGTTTCGCGTGGTGGTAAGAAACATAGACGCGATGTACAACTCACGCCAAAGAAAAGAAGACGTTGACATAATCGAGACATACAGACCATAACTCACGCCAAAAAGGGAGAAGACATTGATAAAGTCAAGAAGTACCGACAATACTCAAGCTAGTCAAAAACTAGAAAATGACGACATCTATTTATGTAACATAAATAGGTTAATTGACAAGTTTCGACTATTTACCCAACAATTCCCAAACATTCATGTTCAATAATAAAAGGCAAGTTTCCATTTATCACTCAATAAATAAAGGTTTCTCAATCGTTACTCATAATCATATAAGTTTACCCGAAATTACTTCATATAGGGTATAGTAAATAGTGTACTATAACCGACACGTCCGCTTATTCCAACGTTTCCAAATCAATACGACTTCAATAAGTTATATTATCAAAATAATATTTCCAAACAAGTTTATAAAAGTTAACTTGTTTGTATACAACACAAGTTATTCTCGTAGTTTATAAAGATTTTTAATTAAATAAAACCATATTTGACGACTTGTATATAAAAGTAATCACGTACTTTAGAAAACACGAATTATTATCCTGAATCAATATGAGTTTATATAATCGTATCCGACGGATAATGCATAGTTATATATTTCGTTACTAGTAAATAAGTGACAATTAAATGTTATAACGCATACTCAATATTTAATATTACCCGTAGATTGCCTACTTAGTTCCCAATGTTTATTGCTCTGTTTTACAACTATTTACTCACCATTAACTCACGTTTCATATCGTTGTATAAGTGATTTGTTACCAAATCATGTCGTTAAGTACATATATATATGTATATAGTTAACCCGTCACATAATTCCAATTAGCCCGTTATTATTCGTTTCGATATTCTATTTTATCAACCGTCTACAATTCTCTATCTATCAAATCTTATTCAAGTCATACCCGTAATCTAATTTACTCGTAACTCATTTTTACTTGTTCCATATAACCGATTTATGAATCAAAACAAATCAAACATTAGTTTATCCTTCGGGTTCAAACACGAGACTAAAGATATGTTGGTGAACCAACAACTTAGGTCCTAACCCGAGCAAAATAAGACACGAGGTCCACCCAACTGAGCCTTAAACCCAACAGGCCCAAATGCTTGTCCATGGTCATAAGACCAATCCATCGGTAACCTGAATTTGACTCGTTAACCAAGACCCTTAAGACCCATTTTGTGACTGACCCGTAACTCTTGTCTGACCCGACCCGTGAGGTTTGACTGAGTCAACGCCTGACATACTCAACTTGCCAATAAGCAACACCATCGAGACACCCATCTCCCTAAACCGATTACAATTTTTTCTTGAGACCCACAAAACACAACCCGTGTTCACCCCACGAATTAAACCCAAGAACCAATAAGAGCAATAACACCACGACACCATAATCAAATCATTACCACAAATCCAGGTTTTATTCCACCACAGCCATACGAAAACAAAAGAGACCCGAGGTCTAACGCTACCATTGTTTCTTAACCACACGGTTCATTTACAAAACTTATAAAATCTGTTTTGGCCTTATCTCGTATTCATGAATCAGTAACGATAATATTGTTATCTCAAATTTTGTTTTTCAGTTTCTATACCACACGACACTTAATTAATTTTAAGACACTTTTATTTGTTATCCCACGAAAACTATAACACAAGCACAATAAGTCAAAATAGCGAGATAATCAAAATATAAGAAAGAGGTTATGTTTTACCGAGAGAGAAAAGAGAGACGAGAGGGTTGTTGTGGCGTTACCATACGAGTACAACTCGTATCAACCAAGCATGACCCTTAGAACATGTTTTTCTTTAAAACCCTAGAAATCCGAACTCCAAATCTTAGATTTGGAGCGCGTGAGATGGTTTGACGGCGCGTGCTACCCATGGTTGGAACCACAAGTTCACGATCTATCTTTTGGTGTTAAGTTTACATTTTCTGGTGGCGGCGGCGGCGGTATTCGGTGAGGGCAGTGGTGGTCGGAGGTGGTGGCCGGATTTCTTAGAGAGAGAGAGGAAATTGTGTGTGTGTGTTTTGTAGTGAGAGAAAGGAGAGGTGAAAATGAGGGAGTGGAGAGTTATGTGGGTATTTATATATACTCAGGAGGGATCAATCATGTACACACAAAACCACAAGGGCTAAAATGAAACTATCAAAAAGGACCCTAGATGTAACTTTGTAAATCTTTCAATATATTAGATTCGGGGCTCGTTTAGCCTAGTAAACGAATAATTAGTGACTCGAGAGTCACACCATTGTTTTTAAAATATTAATTCCAATAAAAACGATATAAAATACGACTCGTGTCTCAACTTAAATCAAACAATGGCTCAGATCGACGTTTCTCCAATTACGACGCATCGAGGAATTTACGAGTTGTCACAGCCTCACCTCCTTAAAAGGAATCGCGTCCTCGCGATTCAATCCAAATTATCCGTTAAAATATAGAAGGGGTGAGTGCAAAAGCACGAGGGCTTATCTTCACGTTCTCTACGTGAATCAAGGTTCTTACTGCGAGTTTCTATTAACTCTGAAGACCGAGAGGCAACTTTACGAAAGTTGCTAGGTTTCATCATCTATGGTTTCGTTAGGTCAACGAAGTTTAAACGTTCAAAAATTAGAATTTCCTAGAAGGATAAAGATTTCATCATTGGCGAGACATTTCTTTCTATTACACACTAAATGTTGGGAACTCTCTACTGAGTCTTGATGGTAGCTTAAGGCTCTAAGCTACTAGTCTCAATCTAGCGTGATTTTCCCAAAGGATTGTTATAGCGGGGATTAAGTTTTCACATTTACTACTTGCTTCACATAATTTCATGGTGGCTTCGAAAGCTAAATTCTAGGTTACCTCGGAGGGTTCAAGAGATTCACGTTCTATGCCCCAAATGGTTTGTGAGTAACTTACATATCCATCTCAACTTAGATTGGTTTCCTTGGTATCTCCTTAAATAGGTTCAGAGTTTGTAGGTTGGTATTCTCATTTCTACCCAACGATCGAATTCTATTCTTACATGAGGATCTCTTACGGTGCCCTTGAGGTACTAAAATGATAACGATATGGTTATAGGGAAGTTGGTCAAGGGAAGGTGTCCCCTCCCGACCATTGTCAAACTTAATAGGCACGCTACGTGCTCTACAGGGGACGAATGGTTTCTCTATTTACGCCCATTTGTCGGAGAGGTACGTACAAGCATTTCCGGATCGGTTCTCTCGGTTCTAGGAAGTGATAGATGAAAATGGGTGTGGCGATTTCCAAAATTAGGAAGGATAGGAATCAGCATTTCCTAAAGCACTGCGGTTTCCTTCGTGTGGAGAAGTCCATTTGTATAACTTAAGTTTTTTGATCGCACTCCTTCCTTAAAGAATATCGAAATGAGTTGAAGGTTGAGGAAGGAGGATCAGGTGTATACTAACCAAATAAATCTCAGATAGGGAAAACGGATCAAGGAAATTTCTCTCTTTTCAATAAAAGTGTCATAGTGGAAAGAAGGTAAGGAGCTAGAGTTCAAAGGTGAGGGCTAGCTTATTGGAGCAAGTCACTTTACCAGAGGGAGAGGATTGGGTGCCCTCTCACCTCCTTAAAAGAAGTTAGCTCGGTTCTCTAGTGTTGCTATATCTATGAGGAGGACGAGCATTGTCGAGTCATTACTTTTCCTTTTACTAGTCGCGGGAGGTGAATAGGTTGGTAAGACTACCAAAACCACTTAGGTAAATCTACTTCCAAGGTTTTAGTCTATGGTGTAGCTTATCGTTTGGTGAGAGGTTCAAAAGGTTAGCAGCTGCTTCTCAAAGGATGAGAGAAGGATTATGTGATTGTTCTAGAGAACTTGGTTCCGATTTCTCCTTAGGATTTCAAGATTTCTACTGAGCATGGAATCTCCACTAGGTGGGAATTCTAGAAAGTTCAGAGTATGTCTCTTGTAAGATATTAGAATTTCATATTCACATTAAACCATAATCAATAGTGGAGTATATAAGTTTTAGAGAGAGAAAGGGAGATGTTCTAGTAAGAGAAAACTCATGGAAGGTTAGATTCCAAGTGAACATTCAACCCTCTACCTTGCAAGGTAGAGGGTATTTATAGTTACAAAGAAAACACGACCTCCTATCGGCCTGTGGATGCGGTATACATTGGGTAAAGACCCGTCCCTTCCTCCACGGTGTTCCTGATAAACTAATCACGCTACAAACTAACTAATAAACTACTAAGTAACGTAAATAACGACAAGTCTATGAGCTAACTTATGCTAGATAATATTTGGGGTGACCGACTCTTTACTTTAGGGAATTTTCAATTCCTAACAATCTCCCCCTAATGGAGGTCACCCCATAAATTACATTGTGAATCCTAGCATTCTAATAAATCTTCATTCTTGAGCTTCGAGACTTCTCTTCAACAAAGTAATCAAACTAAGTGCATCTGTGGAGTATAACATTGAACAAGCTGAAATGAATAATTATGGAGGTTGGTCATGCGATCCACTATGATAACCTTTGAGCATTATTTGAGATCATCAAGCACAGTAAGCACAACATCAAACATGAGTGTTGCCAGCATATGAAGCGTGACACATTGGACCGACATGCTCACATTCTAGATCATGAAATCTTCTCATCAGAGTAGCGGAAGCTTTCGTTGATTCATGATATAGGCGGCAGTAGCAGAAGCATGGAGTGAAAATATTAGTGTCATTGATGCACTAATCATGATTTCTTTTGAGATGAATGTGTTAGGTGAGCATGCGGGTATGAATTGACCGCTTCATTGATCAGCTGCCAAGCGTCGGGGTGTACATATCTGATTATGATAAAAGCGCACGAAAGTGTCTTTGATTACTTTTGATGAATTGAGGTACACGGCCCGGTTCTCGTTGATCAGTACAAGTCTTGCCTGTGATGAGGTATAATTCGAAGAATTTCCTTGACAGGGTTTCGCAGTTGCTCTAGCTGTTCTCAAACCGGCGTCTCAAAGACAACCGCGGTGAGTGAACCACGAATTTACGTCACTGATTGATGAAAGAGATTTGAAAACAATCGTGTATTGCTCAATAAATTGTTTTTGCAATATAAACGAAGGTTTTAATGAAAATCAATTATCAATCATAAAACACCTTTTGATTTGAAATATTAGTACACGGTCGAAGCGCCTTGTGAAAAGAGTTTTAAAGCACAAAGACCGGTTTTTCAAAGGTATCCGTCAATCCATACCACTGAACGAGGATTGATTCAAAAGATTGAATCGCCCCATTGTTTCTGTTTAGTTGTCACATGGTTGATCTGTATAATAGATCTCACATGCCACCTACCAAGAGCTTGTTAGATGTTGGCTCCAGAAGGCTTTCCATCTTCACAGTGAATATGTAAACACATCACTCGGATGTTCTGGCAATACCACAAGGATAATGCGTAGGACTCAAGATATAATCTCTCTTTCCACATTGTGTGAAACAGAGAGTCTTCATTGAAAGTGTCCTAATGAGATTTATTGATGATCTCGTGGCACTAGACTCAATTTGTGCATATTTTGATCCTATATCGGAGACTAGGGAGAGGGTCTCCTCCTTCAATATCAACAATCTCTAAGAGAAAGTTGATAGATAATGTCGGTTCCCCGTGAGAATGAAACAAGTCCTTTTAAGAGGAACTTGAGTGGTTTGGAAAGTTGAAGTGCAGTGCGTCACTGGGTCCATGACGTCTTGTCATCAATACCGATGTTACATCTGTAGAATATGAATTGAACCGGTTTTACGCCTAAGGTTGAATATATGGAGGGCTATTTGTTTCACCCTTTCTCATTCAATTCTTTTCATTCTTCAACCCCTTCATTATACCGAGACTTCATAGTAAGAACCTTGTTGGGTTTATTCGATGCTTCGATCTTAGTCCGCACTCTTCCCATATCTCATTTTTCTCCTTTTATCATCATACCTAAGAACTCTACACTAACTAGTGGATAGTCCCTGGGTAGATCCCTCCCGTTCTGGCGGATCATGGGAACACATACCTAACCTTATCGTCCTTATATCACCATACATAATGTAAAGTTGGTCGGACTTTTTGGTATTGTTCATCGCCATGGAACCAATGAAAACCATTTGAAAATCAATCCGGATACTTATGATATTTTAATCAAAGCATTTTGTACACGAATTGTTTTTGATATTTTTAGAAGAAGAACTCCCCCTCAACATGTGAATCAAGTATTTGAAATAGTTTTCCACACAGAGGCAAGAGAAAGAATTAACTTCTTTTGATTACCATTTTCTAAAAAATATCAACATCACTTCCCTAATCGAATCAAGTAGATAAAGCATTTTGGGGAAGGATGAGGTTTTCATGATTTTGCTCCCTCAATATGTGCTTCGAATTGAAAATTGTTTAGCACGTATATTAGAGAGCGATATGCACAAAAAATAGTCATCTTTTAACATCTTTCATATTTATATCACATTTTCTCCCCGATCAAAAATTTCAAATCCTTTGAGATTTTGGATCTCAAGTGATTTAAATATGTATGAGACAAAACTTTGTTGGAGAAAAATATTATGGTTTTATAAGATTGAAGTGGACAAGACTGAAGTTCCCCTTTTTAGAATAAGGAAACCACAAGACACAACCTAGCACTATTACATACATTATAGTTGTTTAATAGTAATTACACCACTTATTACAAATCAATTAACAGAACATAAACTACTTCTGACAGATATCTTCATTCATTCTTTAGGCGACTTGTAGTGTGTCACTGCGAAGTCTACCACCCACCAAGCTTTCAAAGCTGCGATAGATCATCCTAGTCTTCAATCGTCGTCTGATAGCAGCAATGAAATTTTCACACCTCTTCACATCCTCGTCAGTCCAGTATATCGTTTTGTTTTGTGACTTTAAATCAATCTTGATTTCTTTCACTCTAGAGTCTAATTCCTCTTCGACCATCTTGAGTGTGCCATCACTGAATTTGTATAGCTCACACAATCTTATTAACATTGAGAGTTTCGTATCTGTTGAAGATGAATGGCGGCTCTAGGAGTGTCGATCACAATATATTCATGACGAAATTCGTGTCCTTTGGCTTCCCATTGTGGTCTTGTAAGATTGACTCAAGTCTGATAACTTTCGATTCCCAATTGAAGGTCCTCAACTCTTAGGCGAATGACCACGCCTCTAATCCAGAGATTGGCGGCGGTAGAAAGAGCTTTCTTCTCGCGGCAGCCAGATGGTCAGGTGTCCGAAGATTCAGAAGATAGAGGTCTTCAAAGTCATTAGGCATCAGATGTTTGAATTCGTTTTCTTCTATAGTGTATTCTTTTGAGTCTGCTCTTCGAAGGACAATCTTCTTCAGGTAGCATACCCGTAGATTGGGAAGATTTCTATTGATGACACTTAGAATCTGCAGCCTGGATCGAACGATACATTTCTTTGTTAGCACTATGTCTTCGATGTAGAATTGTTTCTTTTGAACCTTATGAAAATGCCATATGATGCGGCAATGTCATCTTGTTTCTCTTTATGCGCGAGAATTGATCTGGAACCATCACATTAGAGACCTTGATCAGTGTAGGTAGCGACTTTCATCTGAAATAGATAAAGCCGGTCTTCTCTGAAGTGCCACATAGATGGTCCAAATCGTGGTTGAAGAAGAATTACAATTGAATGGTTATGTATCGAGGTTCACGCCAAGAGGAAGAAGGGTTGTTCACATCAAACTTTGTTGTTTGCTCCTAACTTGATCATTCAGCGTGCAGCATTCCTCCATTGATATTGAAGTACGTGAGCATGAGTGGAAAACTTTCACTATTTCATATCATTTGGGCCTTCAAGATCTTTAGGAGTGATAGATGAATTTCCTTCTTTCACAAAACCACTTTATGGCCTTCCCATATCTCCAGCAGAAATGTAGAAGAGATCTTAACGGTGCTTAAGTAGTAGGAAGCTATAGTGGATGCCCAATGTTTTTGGATTTGTTGAATCGATTCGAGGAATACACCATGAAGGTTTAGGAGTTTGAGGTTTATCTTGGGTATGCCAACTTTGAATATCATTCTTCTAAGGAGTAACTACGAATGTTTTGACTCTTTTTCCATCAAGATAAGCATCAACCAATCTTCAGCCTTTTGCAACATTGGGGATGTGCTTGGTAGAAGTTTCATCATCTTGAGATTGATTCACGACGAAGGACTCTTCATTTATTATTTGCTCTTCGGAAGGTAGGGATGGTAGGTGTAAACGGTAATGGCAGTGGTTTCTTCGGTAGACATATTATGATGTTTTAACCACTTGGGGTACTTGTTTGTTTAAATTGGTTGGAGGTGGTGATGGTGGGCTTACATTGTATTGCTTGGTTGTTCCGAGGATCCCCCAACCGGATGTGCGGCAGCACGGCCAGGTAGGGTGGTGGTGGTGGCAGGACCTCGACATATCTTTTGAGTCCATTGGAACAAATCTTCTTTTCTTCTTTGCCTTCTTTTCACGATCATCAGCAACAAACCGCTCATAATCATCATACTTCATAGATTCCGCCGGTGCCTCATATAACTTCTTATGTGTGTACTATGCTTGTACTCTCCTTCCTCATACATTTTCTCGGAGAGCTGATCTCATGTCCAGATGTGCAGATCTTTGAATCGTTGTAACAAGGAGCCTTCATTGCCCATTCAACGCATCTTTAATATCTGCTTCTATTGCCTGCATTGCGATTTCATTGAGATTTAGATTCTCCAGTTCTTGACGACTATCAAGGTTGTTGACATCAATAGGAAAGTGTTTCTCAATAGTTGTAATGCGTGACATGGCCTCTTGAGCAATTCCTCATGTTGTTCTAGTAGGATTTGGTGATGCACGGGAGGCGAGGAGGGTGCGGGATCAGCGATCAGGACTGACAACTTGTATTAACTCATAGTGGGATTGGGATGTGGAAATGCTGTTTGTAATAACGAGGTTCAGTGTTGGTGATTCAGGGGATGACACATTAGTGGAGACCTTTGGTGCGGTTATCGGGGAATCGAAGAAATATCTTGATGTATGAGTGGCCGAGAACATGGACTGAACTTCTTCCTTTTCATTAGTTTGCTTATCGATTCGATGTCGGAGGGGTAGTATTTCAAGAATTGGTCACCGTATGTTGGAGTCGATATCAAGATTTTAAGTGAGGAAAGTGATCCATTAGACGATGTTTCTTGAAGATGCTTGCGAGTGTTTTCAGATCAGGCTCAACGTTTTCCGGTGGATCATTTTCTTACTTGACTTAAAACTAGGGTCTCGTGGTAAAAGGAGTCTCACGATTTTCTTCTTGTGCATCCTTGGAAATTAGGAGATTCAGCCTTGATCTTTACTCATCGGTGTCCATCGGTTGCACTTGTGTAGATGAAGATACAACATCTCTTTTCTTAAGAATAAGCAGGGTTGTTGTTTTAGGAGATGGTGACGAGATATTCGGTAGCATGTGTGCGGCTTGTTACGCATCTCCTCCGGCAACTCCTTTACCTTTGTCTTGTGTGAGGTTGATTTGATGAGGATCTTTCGGGTTCTCTTACTTATGTGACTCCTCACAATTCTGCGAGACTCGTTTAAGAACATCCAAGGCTTTGCTGGAATTCCTTGTTGATATGCATTACGTCTTCATCAATCGAATTACGTTACTCTTCCGGTAACCTTAGTTCCCTCATCATTTCCCTTACCGGCGTCCTTTTCTTCTCTCTTTTTCTTTGTGATGGAGAGACATTGATCTTGGTACGCAGGCCTCTTGTTTTTCTTAGGAAGGAAAAGAGTATGAGGCTTGAGATTGCTTAGATTTGGAAGGAGTTGGGATGTGGTGCATTAGCGGATGCTTTCTTTACATAACTCTTGAAGTAATCCTCATTCTTGATTCTATCATTAAGCAAAGTTTCAGGCGGCGTCATAGAAAATCTCCACTGTCCTATCCTTTGGCACTATATTTAAGATTGCCGAAACGAATTCATCCTTTGGTTTCATGCTTGGCGATTTCGCTTCGTGAGTTGATTACGTGAGTTTGTAGCAAATGGCCCGATAATGAGTTTTGAGAACTTGATGCTGGGAATCACTCTTTACCAAGACTTTTTCTTCCTTTGACTTTATTCTCGAGTTGATTACTGTCAGAGATAAATGTGTCCAAGGATAAGATATGAATTCTTCGGATAAGTTCGACAAAGTCAACATTTTTCTTTTGACAATTCCCATGATATCGCATAATGGGAGCTCGAACTACGTATACGTCACACGAAGTTTTCTAGGTTAGACAAGGTTGAGGATTGTGACGATTGACCTCCATGGTTGATATATTTCTGCATTGATGAGTGATGAGATCTTGGTTATTTTTAGGGGATACCCCAATCGTCGACAAGTTTAGATATCATGTGAATGGAAGGTGGGAGATGAATTTGTTTGAAGGTTTCTTGGTGTGATTTGAAGAGCATCCACGGGGTTTCAGCAGAGATGTTATACCATTGTCTTCAAGCATACATGAGTATGAAGCGAAATCTTATCCCAGTAACTTTTCGAGTGCTGAAGATAGATGGATGGATAGAACAACTTGGTTAGTGCATTAAAGAAGTTGGTGTCCTTCAAGATATGAAAGCTAGGCGGTAGGTAGGGTTATGTTGCCTGCATGCGAATCTAGAAGCAGTTGCTCTTAGCAATTGGCACCCATTCGATGCGGAACTAATTCTTCATCGGTCGAATGACATTTTGTCGCAGATCTTGATATGAACATCGAGAAGATGTGATGTCGCCATTGAGATCACGAAGGTTACCTGAACAACCACAGGACCATATCACAGGGGAAAATTGTTAGGGTAAGTTGTAGTTATGGCGTATATGGAATCAAGGATGTATTAAACAAAGCATGATTAGCATGCGAGAAACTTATGAGTGTAGCATGTCATTTTGGAGAAAGCATAAAAATATATAGATAATACCAAAGTAGTTCCACCACGACCTACAACTAGCATTGGAACTATCATTTGAGCAACTCACATAACACACTACCACATAAGTAATGACCCGGTTATCAACATGCATACTACATGATGAATGAGGAACATATCATATGACAACTAGCATCAGTTATCTCGCATACGCTACAAAGTAACTCGGCATTCAATAACGATCAACTGCTCCATATAATATAAGACAAATTACATATGGCAACTTCATGAATAAACTTCCTTAGGTCGACGATGGGTGGTCAACATATATGCTTAGCTCCATTCACAGACATGACAAGTCGCATATAACCTTCGCATATGATTGCAGGATGTTATATAGTTAACACCATACATTACAAAGGTATGAAGCAAATTAAGCATATATGGTAACTTCGCATGAGTCAACGTTTAGGTCAAACATGGGAGTGGTCAACATATATGCCAACTTGCATTTGGAACGTAAAGCAAGTAGCATATGGCATTCACTTGTTAACCTTCGCATTTGGTGAAAGATAAGCGGTGGATATTGGATTTCACATACACATCAAACCATAACACAAAGTGTGAAATATAATGTGGAATTCTAGAGAGAGAAAGTTAGAGGTTTAGGGAACTTAGTGAGAGAAAGAAAATATTATTATGAGCTCCAACTCTCTACCTTGGGAGGTAGAGAGTATTTATAGTCTTACAATAAAGCGCCACACAACGGTACGTGGATCGCATACAGTGGGTAAAGACCCGTCAGTCCTCCACGGTGTTACTTAACAAAATACTACTTAACTAAATATAACTACGACTACGAGCATTCTAACGATTACATATACTTGAGGTGACCGACTTTAATACAGGAATTTCTAATTCCTAACAATCTCCCTAAGGGAGGTCACCTCAAACATATACTAAAATGACATTGAATACAATCAGATATTACATTAACAATTGATCTTGCATTCATGATGTAGTACTTTGTTCAAGCTCGTAGTCATTGATTCCACTCATTGCATGTTTGGTTAATCCAAGTGGAGGTCTTTTTATGATCCGCATTGATAATAATGTTGAGCCACTTTTGAGATCATCATCTAATAGAAAATCTCGATACATCCATTGTGGTGTTGGTATTATGTGATGTTGTGACTTTCGGACCGACATGCTCACATTCTGATCATGATATCTTCTCATCAGAGTAGCGGAAGCTTTCGTTGATTCATGATATTGGCGCACAGCGTAAGCATGGAGTAAAATATCGAGTCATTGATGCACTAATCATGATTTCTTTTGAGATGAATGTGTTAGGGAGCATGCGGCTATGGATTGACCGCTTCATTCCGATCATTTACCGCAAACGCCGAGGTGTACTCGCATAAGACGCGGTTAGCAATAAAGCGCCGCGAAAGTGTCTTTGATCACTTTCGATGAATTGAGGTACACGCCCACGGTTCCTCGCTGATCAAGCAGAAATCGCTTTCGGATCGTATAATTCAAGAATTTCCTTGACAGGTTCAAATAGCGGTTCTAGTAAATGTTCTCAAACCGAACGTCTCAAAGAAGACAACACGGAGTGAGTGAACCGAATTTACGCCCAGCGATTGATGAAAAGAGATTTGAAAACAATCGTGTATTGCTCAATAGAAATTGTTTTTGCAATATAACGAAGGTTTTAATGAAAATCAATTATCAATCATAAAACACCTTTTGATTTGAAAAATTAGTACACGGTCGACGTGCTAATGAAAAGAGTTTTAAAGCACAAAGACCGGTTTTTCAAAGGTATCCGCCAATCCATAACTTTGAACCGGGATTGATTCAAAAGATTGAATAAGCCCCATTGTTTCGCTGCTCGCTTGTCACATGGTTGATCTATATAATAGATCTCATGCCACCTACCAGAGCTTGTTAGATGTTGGCTCCGTAAGGCTTTCCATCTTCACGTGAATATGTAAACACATCACTCGGATGTTCCGCAATACCACAAGGATAATGCGTAGGACTCAAGATATAATCTCTCTTTCCACATTGTGTGAAAGAGAGAGTCTTCATTGAAAGTGTCCTAATGAGATTTATTGATGATCTCGTGGCTCTAGACTCAATTTGTGCATATTTGGATCCTATATCGGAGACTATGGAGAGGGTCTCCTCCTTCAATATCAACAATCTCTAAGAGAAAGTCGATAGATAATGTCGGTTCCCGTGAGAATGAAACAAGTCCTTTTAAGAGGAACTTGAGTGGTTTGAAAAGTTGAAGTGCGGTAAGGCCACCTTTGGGTCCATGACGCCTTGTCTTCAATACCGATGTTACCATCAGTAGTATATGAATTGAACCCGTTTACGCTCTAAGGTTGAATAAATGGAGGGCTATTTGTTTTCACCCTTTTCTCATTCAATTCTTTTAAATTCTTCAACCCCTTCGATTGCTTAGAGACTTCATAGCAAGAACCTTGTTGGGTTTATTCCAATACTAGCTCATCTTAGTCCAAGACTCTTCCCATATCTCATTTTTCTCCTTTTATCATCATACCTAAGAACTCTACACTAACTAGTGGATAGTTTCTGGGTAGATCCCTCCGATCTCGGCGGATCATGGGAACACATACCTAACCTTATCGCCCTTATATCACCATACATAATGTAAAGTTGGTCGGTCTTTTGGTATTGTTCATCTGCCATAGGAACCAATTGAAAACCATTTGAAAATCAATCCGGATACTTATGATATTTTATCAAAGCATTTTGTACCTGAATTGTTTTGATATTTTTAGAAGAAGAACTCCCCCTCAACATGTGAATCAAGTATTTGAAATAGTTTTCCACACGGAGGCAAGAGAAAGAATTAACTTCTTTGATTACCATTTTTAAAAAATATCAACATCACTTCCCTAATCGAATCAAGTAGATAAAGCATTTTGGGAAGGATGAGGTTTTCATGATTTTGCTCCCTCAATATGTGCCTCGAGATTTGAAAAGAGTTTTGCACATACTAGAGGGAACCTGCACCTTGAGATAAGTTATCACGCTTCAAATCATAGGTTTAAGATAGATGCTCCCCCTCAACATGTGCATGGAAAATTTGAAATCGCTTGTCACATGTGGGAAGGAGAGCTTGTACATCCTTATAAAACCATTTACCAAATTATCGGTTTAAATCCAATTTAAATCACACATTCTCCCCGATCACAATTATCAAATCATTTGAGATTTGTGATCTCTTATAGATTTAAATTGATTTTGAAAGCTTTTAAGGAGAATTGTGACTTGATTATGAAAGCGTTTTAACCGATAATGATCGGATTTTAAGACTTTAAACTCCATTGATAAAACATGCATGAATATCTTTTGAAAACAATTGAATGCCAAATAACTTTTTAATTTAATTGAAAATCATTCTCCCCTCTCAATGACATAGGTTGTTGATTGAGAGATTGATATTTTGACAAATAAGTCCAGATGATTATCAAAAATAGAGACTGAGTTATTTTTCAAAGCATTTAGTTTTCAGCAGATAAATGTTTAAAGAATCGAGCATGGAATTTTGAAAACATGATAAAGTATGGCTCGTTCTTTTTCTTTGAAAAGCGGGTTAGCATGCCTTGAAATGACAATAAACCATTCGTTTAACTTTCTCCCAAAAATAATTTTTTATTTTTGATTTTTTGATTTTTTTTTTGATTTTTTTTTTTTTTTTTTTAAATTCGAACAACATCTAAAGTCTCGTGTCATTCTTTGAATGACAACATCAAGACCGTAGATATTATCGAATCGAGAGAAACATGACAAAAAGACAATATTTTTTGAAGATTTTTCTAATTTTTCAAATTTTTATGGATTTTGAAAGTTTTATATTTTTCTATTTGATTTTTGAAGGTTTTATACTTTTGTATTTTGTTTTTCAATAAATATTTACAAGAGATAAATTAGTTTAAGAGAATGATGAAATGAGTACCGATATAAAGATATCGTTCAAAGACGTTGTAGAAGAAAGGAATCAACATCTCTTAAACTTTCGCCACCAAAGCATTCGAGGCTTCTAAGAAAATCGTCTGGACATGAGCCTTCTCAATTTGAATCTTTGGTAGCTTCTCCCCAAACCGACAAACATCGAATAAAGACCATTTCCCTAAGAAGTAGAGTTGAATACAAAGCGGTCTCGTTGATTGAAGCTCGGACCACAAGAACACGAGAACACCGGTAACAAGTTGAAACATTGATCAAAGCACCGGTGGTTATCAAATCCGATTAACCGATTACGACCGATCACATGAACTGCTGTGGCATCCCGATGTACACCTTACTCTTCGAGATTGACCAGTTGTCTATTTAGGGGACAATATATCAACATCTTCATTTTACCAAGTGCATTCCGGCTTATATAACATATAACCAATCAGCACATAATGTACACATGTACCCAACAAGAGTAGAGACGATGACATCCATGTAACATGTTGAGTCACTAATCATCTCCGTGGATGTCAACTCTGAAATAACTGAATTAGCTCGATCAAGTGAACATGTTGTGCATATAACCGGAAGCACTTTATCATAAACCATATATAAGATGTCGATGGCGGATCATCTCATGCTCCAAATATTCTTCTCACATTTCTTCCAAGCGAACATCAAGTAACATAAACCAAAGGTCTCGAGACCACTTCCCCAAATAGTTGGAATAATATATCCTTTCCCCAAATGGTTTTGATACCTCAGAATCAACAAAACATAATATATCCATAAACTTGAAATCTTGTGAGAAGAACTCAAATAGCCCAAATGAATCGCTGTGAGAATCAATGCTACATAAACTCTCTCCGACTATCTTTATCAACCCATATGTAGACAATTTGAAGTGACCACTGTTGAAGAAAACCCGATATACCAAACTTGAAATCAAGTCGAATTCTCGTGATTTGTGTCTTAAGCTTGCACTTAAAGATGGAAGAACGGTGTCGAGAATCTATGCTTCAAGCAAATCTCTAAGTACTCACACTCAAACAAGGTATGAGACATTAACACCTCTTGATCTTATCCACATCGTCATCCGATGTGACACCGTAAAACAACGTAACTCCTAATAGTGATAGTTAACTGTGTCTTCAACCATCCACTCCGAGCTGGCGGTAACTAGATAAACCAAGCCTTCAACTCAAATTCTTAAGCCCGAGCAAGTTATCAAATAAGAACACGCCTTTGTGAAGGTCAACTTCAATCTCAAATAAGTGATAAATGATTAAGTAATCAACTTGTGTCAAATGCCCAACATGTGAATAAACATACAACCGGATGTACATTCACCCACCGAATGAACCTTAGGAACAAATGATGCCTCAACATCAATGTATTCTTTCTAAAAGTATTCTATGAGATCGACCGAGGATACACCAATAACTTCGAGAGGATGAGGTAGACATTTTCCTTGAAGTTCATGTGGTTGATTTATAGCATGCACGATGTGAGGAACAATAATCCATGAAGATTTGGCAAAGGAATACCAAAGAGTGGATCATTATTCATGAACAATAATCCGTGAAGATTTGGCAAAGGAATACCAAAGAGCGGATCATTATTCATGAGTGCAACTGCAATATTATGATAATCATTATCAACGCCTTGAGGAATAACTGGAGATAGGGATTTTTGAGTAGTCCGAGTTGTACTCTTTGATGATCATCAAACATATCTTGAACTCATGAATCACATATTCTTTGAGGAACATCAAATATTCGCAATGGGTTGTAAATACTCATCAAACATATCTTGAACCAATGAATCCCAAACAATAAATCCCATTTATCCTTAGTGAGTGAAACATTAGGCGCTGGAGGAGAGTCATCAAACTTTAAGTCGTATAACCATTATTCAAACATCCATCATCATTTAGTGTATTCACTATTCTCATAAATCCCATTTATCCCAGTGAGTGAGAGTCATCAAACTTAAGTCAGATAACCATTATTCAAACATCCATCATCATTTAGTATATTCACTCTTTTCCCCCTCAAAAATTGCATCCGAAGTTGCCATTTTGATTTAGCAAGTGAATAAGAATATACATTAATGAATGTAGATCCACTTGATGACTGAATGAGCATGGGAGAAACATGAAGCTTGTTGATGAAGAATGTCGATGAGAATGGTCATAAATATTAAGATTTCTTTTTCTCAAGATAAAGCGCGAGCGCTGCTTTTCTTTTCTTTGAGGAAGGGGCCCGTGTTATCCGCAGACGCCATAATGATGAAGAACGAGGCCCGAATCAACAGACGCCATTGTTTAGAGCCCGCTTATATGTTTAGAGCCAGTCCAATCCAAATACCAAGGGACGATTTGTAATGCACTGCTTTGGACAATGCATTTAAGACAGAGAATTGGAAACATTGGATCCCCACGCGCTCATGGGGTCCTTTTGGTTAGTACAAACAATCTTTGAATCGCCAGAAACCCTAGTGCAATGTCATTGTCACTAGGAGCTAAACTAGTAGAAGCATCGACTTAGTCGAGGACATTTTGTGCTTAATGGGATTATTCTACAGCTATTTCCAAACCTTAATGTGCACTACTCTAGGCATAGTGGATCTAGTTAAGGAGCAAGGTTTGCTATGCGTGAATATTCGACCGTTGGCTTCCATCGAATCCTACATTGGTAAAAACCTTCCCCGAGGTTTCCGTGATTGCTTAACTGCTTCGCCTCCAAACTTTCTTAATCGGGTTATGAATCTTAGACCCTAAATAACACATCACATTTATCATGATTACTGTAAATTAAACATTTTTGCATGTTTTTGCATACAAAGATAAGGCCTCAATTAATTTTAGTAAGCTTAGAGCTAATACTAGAACTAACACGATTCTTTTGTTCAAATCAAACTTCTTGTCCCTATGGTGTTCTTTCACTTCTTTATCATGATCACTTTTAGTTTGCGTAATCCTATCCTTTTCTTGCATAGCTTCTAGGTTTTGACCCGCTAACTTTAGTGTCAATCTTAACATCAGTAGAAGTAACGATGGGAACATCACATGGCTTCACTACTTTCTCTGCATTCCTCGGTCTAGAAGTGGGATCTCAAATTCTAGGAGGCACATCACAAAGTTGCTTGCTTGAATTTTGATATGGAACAAGGCATATCAAGGGTCACATGCTTGGCTTTAGGCATAGAACAAGGAACCACTATTCTATCTCTATTGCTAGATTTAGGACTTCATGTTGCAATTACACTCTAAGAGTTCCCTGAGATCGCTTTGGCATCCAGGCAAGCAAACCTATTTCACTATCAAGAGGTTTTTAATAATCTTCTCTTCAACAATCTCACTGAGACATTCTAGACTATCCTTAAGGTGTACAAGAGATCATGAAAAGCATGTTCATTATTCCTAAGAGAGGAGGAATATATTATAACATCACATAGTATTTTATCATCTAAGGGTGACCTTAGGAACAATCTTATTTGAAAACAAGTGGCGCTTTCCATTTCACCTCACTCTTCATATTCTCAATTTCTTTTGTAAAGACGTTATTTTTCAATTTGTTTATCATGATTGACTTTAAATGAATCATATAACTCTTTAAAGTTGTCATTAACCTTTTCAATTTCTTTAAAACAATTATTTTCTTTTGTAAGTTATCAATAATGTTTTGAAGTTGGAAATTCTGAGAATCTAAAGGTGGAGGCATTTGGGAACCAAATACATCCTTCTTTTCACCTTTAATTGAGAGACTTGGGTTTCAATCTTCCGATCGTTACAATGAGCTCGACCGTTCTTTCATCACGCTTGTTAATTTCAAAAATCTGCATCAAATTCGTGAGCATCCAAGGATGTCTTGATATTTGAGGTTTTTACATTTTCTTTTAGATGTTGATATTTTAATTGCAAAGCAAGATGCTCAACTTCCAATTTAGAAAACTGTTTCACCAAGTTATCATGATCATCCTGTTCAATTTTCTCATGCAATTTAGAATTAGTTTTATCAAGCTCAATGACACGATCATGGGAGACTTTCGAGCAAATGATAATTCATGAAATTGAGAAGCATTAATGGAACAATCAGAAGTGCTGTAAAACACATCTTGAGTAATACATTCTAAATAAGATTCTCATTCAAGGTATGCAAGTTCTTCCTCTCAATCTCATTATATTTTAATTCTCGCCCATAGTCACTAACCTCAACTATCATTGCATCAAATTCCTTTTCCATTTCTTTTATATCTGATTTTATCCTTTTTAAGACTCTCAAAATGATCTTTTAGTTGTTTAAAGAAAGGCATGACCTCAGCTAGATAGCATTCTTTTGTTTGCTCAAACCCCTTTCCCTCCGCTTATCCCAAAGGGTGTGATCCTTTTCTTACAAGTTTTCTCAAAATCGACAAATAGTTGAAGAATAACATATTGACTGATTAAGGTCTTGCTCTTAGTGGCAATAGTTCTAGGAACTAAATGCATTGGTGTATTTGGAGGATACACAGTCGCTTTAGGAATTTCCTACAAGGGGGATTCTTTTCAACAAGATTTTCAGCTTTTTGCAAGTCCATATCCTTTTCCAAACACTTGTTCAGTGGGTCAATAGAGTCCGAGGCTTAAACATGTTTAAGGATATCCAATTTTCCTTAGTGTAATCATGGGGTTTTATCGTAATCTTGTTCTTTTTACACCTCGTGATCTTCTAGCTTCTTATTCATTTCTCCTAGTGACTTCATCCGATTTCTTATCTTCCTGCACTCAACAAGAACTAGGTTTTTGTCTAGGCTTAAGGATCTCATTACCATCATACGCACCTTATGAGCTTTCTAGCCTTTTACAAGCCTCGTGTTTGGTTCATCAACTAAGGCAACACTATGTTTGTCACTTAGAACTCTATGCTTAGTGATCATGTGAGCAATCTGAATGGTATTTCCTTGTACGTACAACTTATTTTCAAGCTTGTTTTTCAAAGTTTTTAGATTGGAAAATCATTCAAAAGTTTTGATTCCTTAGCACTAAATTCTTGCTTAAGCATTTTAACATTTTCTTGAAGTTCTTGTTTTTGCTTAGCACTTTTAGAAAGCTTTTCTTGTAAGGAGTTTAACTCTTGTTTTAATACTTCTTCTCTAAAATTACTTTTTCTAATAGTTGTACGCATTTGGTTATCCATTTCCTCGCCACGGGTGGTCAACTCAAACTTAGCACGCTGTTCATAAATAGCAACCTGATCCTTTTATATGTTAAGCTCAAGTGGTAAGGAATCATCGTGCACAAATGCACAGACTCATGCAGCCATAATCATCATTTTGAGTAGAAGATGCACAACTAGGTACAAAGCAAACTTCCATGCAACTTACCTCAAAGCATTGACATGCATGTGCCGTGACGGGTGCATCTCTATCTTGGGTACATCCGAAGCTTCCATGGAGCGTTCCTTTGCATTAACTTGCACAGGTTGTGTCCGGTGCACTCTTGTGAATTTGAGCACCGAAGATTCCATTTTTGCATTATCCGACTCATCATTTTTGTTGTCACCTACATTCCGCGCATTCAAGAACACCCGATTCTTCAACATATACATTACCCAACTTATCACAACAATCTTTCAACTGCACCTGACACTCATTCATTTTTTCATTCTTTTGAGCGATTCTTCAATGTACTTTTTCACATTATCCATGAGTTGGATAAATGTCTCAATGAATTCCAGAATTTCCATTCCAGATGTTTTTGAAGGAAATTCAGTCAAGTGTTGATCGAAATCAATAATATTCCCAATCGATGAATGGTCAAATTGTTTGTAGATTACTTGAAGAGTCGACCGAACCATCCTTTTGAACTCTTTCATTGGTAAGTTGCGACTTTAAATGTTCTAAGTTCAAAAGCAAGCTTCTTGTCAATGTAGGTAAGTCCCTGGGAAAAAGAGCACTACATGTTCGATCCCCAGCTATGGATAAATAAAATTATGAGGCTAGATGAAGTAGCTGAGTAGGGCTCAATGTCTGCATTCCATTTGCATGGCATTCTCGTATGTAATTCATTCTCATTGTACTCATAACATGAAGATCTCACATCCTCATTGTTTAATTCAAACATCTTTAATCGCTCGATGTAGCAATCATTAACATTATTGTCACAAGATCATACAATTTAAGCACTTCGAAATCACCGGTCGGGTGAGAGTAAGACATGATGTGGTGGAATGCACGGATTTTACAAGTCTATGATTTAAACCCAGAAATAGAATCTTTTCAAGGATTTTACTAAAATCAAGACCAAACCTAAGCAATGACCAATGGAATGTGTTAAGATGATCGATGGATCACACAATGATAGACAATTGTGTGTTAGGTCTTATGATTGTTTGTGGGATAAGCAGAGATGTTGTTTGGTTGTGATTTGGGTTGGTTGTTGCACGATTTTATGGAGAAATTTAGATCTAAAATCTTAAAAGCTCAATAACTTCTTTTCGGAGAGGATTTTACCAAAAATTCGCTTTCACCACATCGTAGAAACCTCACAATAACGCCGCTGTTGGCCGCTTTTGATGTGTATTTCACTAAAACGAGTTACGGATCAAAAGTTATGGCCGCTTGAAGTTTTGACGA